>OW121718.1:7995000-9245000 GCA_933228805.2 Hipparchia semele
TACATAATATATGATTTTTGCAAAGCGAAGTGCATTTTTTTCCAATCCAACAAAGAAAGACAACTAAATCTCTTAATTGAAAAAAACAATGCTAAAATCGTATCAATCTACAATTTCTTCTTGAATAAGTAGGTACATACTTAGCAACTGGCTTAACGGTTGTTCAAATAGCGATAAAATTGATTTTGACACCGAAATGTTTGTAATTAACGATTAATTAATGCTCTCTTAGCCGATTAGAAATGATTGTGTAATGATCAGTGAAGATTCTAATCATTTAATAACCGTACTTGATGTTGTAATAACTGATGGTTAGCAGACTACCTATTTGAAAAATGATGCTGTCTTTATAGGCGGGTTTCTATTAATTTCACAGAAGACGTCATATAAAATGGACTTCATGACGGGGGCCGTTGAAAATGATTGAATAAGTTTTATAATTTCGTGAAGCTTATTTTATCGTCGGCAACTGTAGTGTAACTTGTGAAGAGGGAACATATTATGAATCTATATTCTGAGTACCTGTGGACACTGCTAAAGCCGCAATGCAATTTGTAGCCGGTACTGCGGCGACTACGGAAAATTGAAATGAAGCTGTAAATCGAATCTATCACGTACCTAGCCGCTATCATTATGGCAGCCAGTGGATTCCTTGCGGTCAATAGTCCTATATGCTCGACAGGAAGTTGTCATCATAACATATTATAACGACCAATTTTATTCATTAGCTCACCAGAGTATTGGCATATTTATAAGTTACTATTTGCGGGTTGATAAATAACTGGATCAGCATAAAAAGGTTTTTTTACCAGGTTTTCATAGAAAGAGTCTATATTTTTCCGTTTGTAATTTCAATCCTTTATCTTTATAGTAAGTATGTGTTTAAGTTATATTTTTTAACATTTTATATTCGTCAAAAATAAGTGTCATTTCAATTTCCATTTTATTAAATATTCATGTTTAATTTTAAAAGGTGTGGTCATACTTCAAACTTCGAAGCCTTCGCATAGTATGGGATTAAAAACACGCAGAGCTTCGAAACCATTTGAGATGGCTAAGGCCAAAGAGGCTCAACTTGCTGAAAACTGAATCTGCTCAAATGGTCCATCCCATGATATGACAGAGTAACCATCGCTACTACACTCACGGTTCGGACGCTTTTTTTGGACAAAAAACCGACTAAATATGGCTTGGAGCAATTTGTTTCTCACCACAGCGTGACATTAAATGCTGCTAAACAAATGATAACCTGGATCCATTATGACATACTTGCATGCCAGATTAACTGTTCTAGGCAGACGTGTATCGCCAAGGGTTAGAGAAAGGAACAGTACATTACACTGAAGGGCAAATGTGGTATGTTGTTTATTGTATGTGATATCAGATAATTACGTATTCCCATATCTGCGATGCGTCGTCGCCGGTTCGTTACTATCGCAGTTCATAATTCTTGCGGAACCCCGTTTCGATTGTCCATATTTCATTGGATATCGATGAGTGTATCACTAGTTAGACGAGGTTCTATTTACGAGCGTGGGCTTCGACGAGCTGTCTATGGCAGATACTGCAGATTTGATAGTTACACGTTTGCAAACGACAAATAGAATCTGATAGATCCGACGCACCGATAATTGGAAATTATATTTCGTCGCTTCATTCTTCAGATATAACATTTACCAAGTAGTTCCTTTAACTTACAAGCAACGACGCACGCTTTAGAGATTTCTTATTTTAGTATAATGACAAAATTCTCCCACTACACTATCCCCACTACGCCCACCTGTTTACCTACTCACCATTTCATCGTCATTCCTTTTTCGTGCGTAGCAACGAACGGACGTATAATTTAAATTTGCAGTGAATTTATTCAAATTTATTTATTATATTAGTGATATTGATATTGATTAGGCAATATATAAATATGCCGAAGCGGTCAGCAGAAGAAAAAATTGCTTATTATAAAAACAAAATTAAGAAAATCACGGAAAAACAAAGAGGACGTCGGATTATATCGGAGTCGGACGAAAGTAAGTCTTATTATGTTTTAATTACAATTACAATTTTCATGCTTAAAAGGTTTACCGGGAGGTTGCCCGTGAGGTAACACGACGGAAATTAAAAATTACCTTTAAGCAGCACATGCGAAAAATTATATTTTTGTGCAGTGTTAAAACTTTAAAGGTTTACCGGGATGTTGTCTACGAGGCAACACGAAGGAAATTAAAAACCTTTTAACATGATACGTATAAAAATTAAATAATTTCATGCAGTGTTTAAAACACAAGGTTTACCAGAAGGTTGCCCGCGTGGTAACATGAAGGAAAAAACCTAGCATGAGGCGCCTGGAGGTTGATTATAATATCAACACGAAGGTAGCTACCGTACTTTTTGTACCTGTTATGCGTAAATGTTTTAAAATAGTTTGTCCAAGAGTACAAACCAAAGGGACTTTTTACATTGTGCAATAGTTCATTCTGCATAATAATGGCGTTTATTTATTTTCTCCTGAAGGTTTAGAGGAATCATTCACCTCTAAAGAGACACAGTATTCCCAGGGTGAATGGGAACGGTATCCTAACTCGGTCGCAGATCCAGAGTCCGAAGCCGAGGCTGAGGCTGAGGCTGAGGCTGAGCGGCAGACCGAGGCTGAGCCAGAGTCCGTGCCTACGATGACTCAAGCCGTACCAACAGCACAAACTGAAACATCCGACGCGAATATTATCCAAGGAGAGAAAACTGCCGCAGAAAACTCGACATCTTCCCAATTGGAGCTAGATCCCAACATCCTTGCCGCCCTAGGGGAAATTACAAATGATACCCCGGATTTTGGGGAGAAGATACATGAAAATCTGGCAAAAATCTGGACGCCAATACTTAAAAAAGGCCTAACAAAAGAAAATCGGGATAAGTTGCTGAAAGAGTTCCTTATTCCAGAAAACTGTCGCCTTCTAAAGGCACCAGCACTGAACCCGGAAATACTGGCGGCTGTTGCGGATACAGCAAGAAATCGAGATAAAAAGATCCACACATTCCAACAACAGCTAGGAATAGGGATCGCGGCAGTAAATAGAGGTTTAAATTTGTTGGTGAAAAATGAAGATCAACTTCAAGCAATTAAATTTTTGTGTGACGGCTGCCGAATATTATCGGATTTACATTTTCAAGAAACTGAAGCGCGTATCAAATATATATCTCCAAGTCTAGACAAGACCTTTCTACAACTGGTGCAAGCTGCGGAACGTGATGAAACTCTGTTCGGCAACCAGCTATCGGAAAAAATTAAAGCTTCTAAAGCAATAACCACTCAAAGCAAGCAAATAAAGAAAACTCCGTCTGCGTCGAAGCCTTCAACGTCACAACCAACAGCGAGCAGGTCCAACAAACAGGGAAACTGGCAAGGCCCTCCTCGCTATCCTCTGAACAGGGGGGGGCGTGGAGGGTCGAACAGGTTCAGTCATCGATCGTCACACCAACGGTCTACACGACAGCCAGACTCGAAAACCAACGCGTCCAGGACTCGGGGAGCACCGAAGAATTAAACCAGGTACATGCTGGAAGAATCACACTTTTCTATGATTTATGGTGTAAATTAATCGATAATCCATTAATACTAAAATGGGTTAAAGAAGGTATAGATATTCCATTTGAAAGCGAAGTAAGGCAAACTTACATACCTAGTCCTAAATTGTCGGACCAAGAAAAAATTGACATGATTACAGCCATAAAAAAGCTCTTAGAGTTAGGAGCTGTGTCTGCTTGTAACCAAGTAGATAACCAATTTATTTCTTCGGTATTTTTGGCACCAAAACCAAATGGGGACAAACGGTTCATCTTAAATCTGAAATCCCTTAATCGGTTCGTTGCCAAATCTCATTTCAAAATGGAAGACTTTAGAACAGCTTCAAAACTAATATCAAAAGATTCTTACATGGCCACTATTGATTTAAAGGAAGCATACCTTTTAATCCCAGTTAATCAAAATTTTCGTAGATATTTACGTTTTCAGTTTCAAGATGAGAATTCAAAGTTGACAACATACGAATTCAATGCAATGCCGTACGGATTGTCGGTAGCTCCAAGAATTTTTACAAAAATTCTGAAAGAAGTAATGAAAGTTCTAAGATCACAAGGATATAAATCGGTTATCTACTTGGATGATATTTTATGTATCGACAACGATTTTAAATCTTGTCTTAAGAACGTTAATGAAACTTTGCGAATTCTTCAAGCTTTGGGTTTCGTAATCAATTTTAATAAAAGTTCATTGCAACCCAAACAAGAATGCAAATTTTTAGGATTTATTTTTAATTCAAAGAATCAAACGTTAAGTTTACCGAACGAAAAACGTAATAGAATTGCGCAATTAGCTCACAAGTTCTCCTTCCTACCCACTTGCACTATAAGAGAGTTCTCACAACTTATTGGTACGCTTGTAGCAGCATGTCCAGCCGTTAAATATGGATGGCTCTATACGAAGACATTAGAGAGGCAAAAATACCTGATGTTAACTAAAAACCATGACTATGACACTAAAGTTCAACTTTCAGCTTGCATTGTTAAAGAATTAAAGTGGTGGATTAAAAATATCTCAACATCAGTTAATGATTTAGTAATTTCAAATTTTGCATTAGAAATTTTTACAGATGCCTCTCGTACTGGCTGGGGTGCATTTTGCAACAACAACAGAGTTCATGGGACATGGAAAGACAGTGAACGTTTATTTCATATAAACTACTTAGAATTACTAGCAGTTTTTCTAGCACTGAAAACCTTAGCACGCGATATGTATAATTGTACAATTCTATTACGTATCGATAACACAACGGCTTTAAGCTATATAAATCGTATGGGTGGAATACAATTTCCCCACCTAAACGATTTATCTAGGGACATTTGGCAATGGTGTGAGAAGCGGAATATTATTCTGTTTGGGTCATACATTAATACAAAAGATAACAAAGAAGCTGATTTTGAATCAAGAAGGATTAACCCAGACACAGAATGGGGATTAACAGATGACGCTTTTAATATAATTGTTTACAACTTTGGCCAACCAGAAATTGATATTTTCGCTTCTCGCACCAATACCAAATGCGACGTTTATGTATCATGGTTTCCAGATCCAGATGCTTTATGTGTCGATGCATTTACAATATCGTGGAAAGATAAATATTTTTATGCATTTCCACCCTTTGCATTAATCTTAAAATGTTTGCGTAAAATAATTAGTGAAGAAGCTTGTGGGGTATTTGTATTTCCCCAATGGCCTTCACAGCCATGGTATCCCTTGTTAAAAAGCATAGTAACCTCACAAATAATATACTTCAATCCTAGGGATAAAGCTATTAAATCAAATTTCAGGAGCCACTCGTCGCATCTGCCCCGACAGCTTACGCTGGGTGCAGCGATACTCTGCGGGAAGCTTTCGCGCGCAGAGGTATCCCGACAGACTCCATAGACCTGATGCTTGCATCACTTTCTGATAGCACCAAAAAACAATATAATGTAAGTTTAAAACTTTGGTGGGATTTTTGTCAAGATAACAATTCAGATAGCTACAAAAATACAGTGGCTCGGGTAATTTCATTCTTAACTCAAGAGTTTAATAAAGGAGCTAGTTATGGGACACTCAATACCCATAGGTCGGCACTCTCTTTATTACTGGGTAATAATATAGGTTCTGATGAGTGTGTTAAACGACTCCTTAAAGGAGCTTTCAAACTCAAACCTACCGCTCCTAAGTACACATTTACATGGGATCCTCAAATTGTTCTCAATCATATCACAGATTGGTACCCAAATAAAACACTTAGTCTTGAAAAGTTAACTAAAAAACTGGTAGCTTTGTTGGCTTTGTGCACGGCCCAAAGAGTTCAAACCCTGTCACTCATGAAACTTAGTAATATCCAAGTCTCGTCTGATGGGATTAATATAACAATAACAGATATAATAAAAACATCTGCCCCAGGACGAGAACAGCCCGTCTTATTCCTGCCGTTTTTCACGGAAAAACTCAGTATCTGCCCGGCTACTGTGCTTTTAGATTACATATCTTGTACCGAGAAGTTTCGTAACGATAACTGCACGAAACTAATAATTACAACCAGACGACCCTACAAAAATGCCACCACTCAAACCATAAGTCGGTGGATAAAAATGGTGTTATCAGAAAGTGGTGTAGATGTAGCCACTTTTAAGGCGCATAGCACAAGACACGCATCCACCTCAAAAGCAAGCTCCATGGGCGTATGCATCGACACAATACGCAAAGCAGCTGGATGGTCAAACACTCATACTTTCGCGAAATTTTATAAATTAAATATTGTTAACAAAGGTCAATTCGCCAAAGCAATTTGCTTTGAAAATTAAGTATCTGTTCAATTACATCATAATTTGATTTGATTATTTGATTCTTTTATCAGAATGTAGTACCTACTTAAGTCATAAAAATAAATTATTTGCTAAATTTATTCTTTCATTATTTATAATGTATATGCTCTTGCGGTACAGTTCTTGCAAAAAGTTTGCATCTCTAAACATCTACTTGGTAAATGTTATATCTGAAGAATGAAGCGACGAAATATAATATATGATCAAACGAACTTACCTGTACGTGAAGTTCGATCATTATTATATGAGTCGCTTCATTCGAAGATATAATAACCCGACCCACCCATCCCGGAAAGTATTTTTTGCAAGAACACATCTCTGAACAAAATGACGATGAAATGGTGAGTAGGTAAACAGGTGGGCGTAGTGGGGATAGTGTAGTGGGAGAATTTTGTCATTATACTAAAATAAGAAATCTCTAAAGCGTGCGTCGTTGCTTGTAAGTTAAAGGAACTACTTGGTAAATGTTATATCTTCGAATGAAGCGACTCATATAATAATGATCGAACTTCACGTACAGGTAAGTTCGTTTGATCATATATTTTACTTCCTACGTAGACGTTAAGTCTAACTATAAAATCGCTAATGTGTTTTATGGCGCTTGGCACAAAACCTTAAGAAGTTTAGATAAGGAAATGAGAAAATTTCTTACACGTCTCTTGATAACTCAATATATCCGTAGGCATACATCACCTAATTTGGAATTGGTATTGAGAGTTTTGAATATTTCTTTAGATTACAGCTACAAGATTCTACAGTTTAAAATTTTGAATACCTACTGGTTGTTTTTATAAATACTTTTTTGCCCAAATGAAATCGAAATCATGTCCCAAAAAGGCTTCGAAGAATTCACGGTGTATTAACACAGCCGCGTACTCTAAAAAAAACGAGATTAGTGACTAATTCGAATTTTATGCGCATTGGAGATTCGGATAAACTCGCCGACAGCGGGAGGCAAGCGGGAGGTAAGCGCGAGCAGGCGCGACGTGATCGTGCGAAACAGCGCGCCGCCTACCGTTACACTGCACCACTTTTCCGCTCAGTTAGCCCGCATTAATTCAATCATTAATGGTAGAAACACATTTAAAACATGACACCCCAAGCGATCTTAGAAATTGTTTACAGATGCATGTCGTTTTGTGTTATCTGGATTAACACTGGACAACACCGACGTCATGCATCTAATGATGTGGCGCGTCATCACATCGGTTGCTCGTAGTGTTTCTAACCATACAAAATATCTGATACGATTTAATTTGCATTGGCATTGGGTGGGCTGGGGTGTTGGAAACGTGTTTCTGCCATAATAGTTAGCAGTCCTTAATATCGCAAGCAATCATCGCCACATTTCTTACCCTTACGTTGGACGAGTGTGTCGATTGCTGTCTTTTAACAAGGCGAATGTCGTTAGGCCATCGTTAGCGCTGTCCTCCATATGGTTAAGTAATACAGGTGTAAGTAGTGCACCCGTCTGCGTTTGTCACGCAGCGATGATAGATGAGGAAATAAACGAGTGATATTACCTAGTTACGACTGTGTATAAAGATTGTTGTTTGAATGATGTAGCCCAACTTACACGCTGGTTTGATAGAGCTCGGCATCGTCTGATGCCCAGTTCCCATATTCAATCTATTTGAATATCGGAATTAATTCAACATGATTTTGACTATTAACAATGTTGCTAAGTAACTAAACGAGAGAAATTACAGATAGATTGAATATAGAATCGACCGTAAATAATACAAGCTCAAGAGTCGCGGTCAACCGAACCTAAGTTTACTTCAAGTCCAAATTGCCAAAATGTATACAAAAATAATAAAACTGTTATATTACCAAAATTAACCTCGGTGGTAACAATTGTTATTTTCTTAATACTCGTGTCAGGCTCTGAACCGGAAATAAAAACCTAGACAGAACGTCCAAATCGACGGCAAGTGATGACGAGGATAAAGCACCCGTGCATTCGCCGGCTGTCATTATATTTCCGTTCACGTTTGTGGCATAATTTTTATCGTACATGAATGATTGACAGAATAATTTTTGCTTAATCTTTTAAACACAAGCCGGACGGACGCTCAGGGAATTTTAAAATAGCGGATTTTTATAAAACATGTTACATGAATCCTGCCTGAGGCTACTTTCTTGTACTATCGGTATACTGTGCAAATTGTTTCGTAGCTTTTTAAAAACTCTTGGTTCACGTTCATGCCTCCCTACATGTGACACATGATAAGCTATGGACTTATTGATTACCGATGTAATCTCTCTTTTAGTTACCTAGCTGCGTTGTTGATAGTTAAAAAAATCTAGGTACTTATAGATTTTTTGACAAACAGCAACGTTGTAACTTATGTTCAGTTAGATTGAATATAGAAACCGGGCATTAAACAAGACGAACGAAAGTTGAATCTAATAAAGAAAGCATGTTGCGTGTTGTAGAGCTTCAATGGTCGCTACCATGCGCACCATGCGTCATAACGTCACCCGGGGCGATCGTGACAGACTTGCGCGTGCAGTGCGGATGCCATGCGCCACTTACGATTAACGTAGCACCTTCTATCGGTCATACTTTACTGTACACATTGCACTATTAGACGCAGATGCCAACAGTCTAAGCTGTCAAGGTCATTTTTTCATAGAATTGATGTTATAATTTATTTTGAGTTATGTAAATATAAAATATACTTAAAACTAAACTATCACTACAATTTCTTTTTTCAATCCTTTAATGAACGATTAAAACGTGTGACGTTACGTTATCTTATTTCAGTCCGCCGAGTTTCGTACTCCGGTGTATTTAGGTTCAACAAATTTCAAATTTTTTCTACTGTTTCAGAGAAGCACGATCATATCGGAGTCTGAACGTTATCTTAATAGAATTTTCGACAAGTATTTGTCGCATGACCCACTAAAAAAAAAGCGGATGACAGGTCTTTTGAATGATTTTTAACAAAGAAAAACTTCATAATTACATGAAATTAATCAAAGTCCAGTGTAAACCAGAACACAGATAATTTAAATCAATCAATTACCGATTTCAGGTTTCCGCGTAAAGGCTTCACAAATTGAGGTCAGCTTTGAACGCAATCCGGCGCGTGTGAGATGCGCTAATGCGTCGTAAGCATATATTTACTTTCTTAATGAAGATTAATTTCTTCCCATACATGTACCGTACAGTACATGGGTACACAAAATATGCATTATGATCAAATTACTTATTGAATAGTTTTAAGAATATATTCAAGGCGTGCGCCGAATATGCCACTGCGAGAGAAAAATGATCACCACTGTTTTACTATAGATAAAATAAGATTCATGCTTGCCTGTTTCTGGACAAAAACACACTGACCGGGTTAAAAATATTGCTTCTGTTGAAAATAAACAATCCCTTGTGAAGCGAAATGCCTCCTTTTTTGCTGACTTTTCCGTGCTATGTTGGTATATTTCTGTACATCGCACAGTGCAAAGTGCAAATATTTTGGCAAATAAATATTTACTTTTAATTGTTATTTAAAAGAAAGCCGCAGCGCAGTTCACTAACAGATAGATACGCTCCATGTTAATATACGCAATAATACATAGATATTGTATAATAATATGCTATCGCGCAATTTCGCAATGCAACGCGATGATATTTACCGCGATTGAAGTTTGTTAAATTAAATAATATATAATTTGAGAATTATTAACTTAAGAAAAATTTATTCTTTTTCTGCTACGCCAGCAAAATAAAGTCTGCTTTATAGATTTATTGAAAACATTTTATATTTCTTTACCTAAGAAATATGCCTACATATTTCAAACGCAAACGATGCTATATAATATCGGTATAGGCTAAATCAATTGTACGAACTTGTATACATAACTAATTTGTTAGCGGTCATGTCAGCGCAGGTGTTCCGATTCGGAAAGACGCATCGTAGGTCAATAAACTTAAGTAAACAGAGTCCGTATATCATCTCAGTAGAGCCGGGTACTGGGAAGTGGAGTGCGCGTTTCGACCTCCGCGAACGCAATAATTGAGCATAGAAATCAAATTACAGATGATTGATGATGCCGTTATGGCACGACTGCAGCCGCAAAGGCGACCGACAACCGGGCGGACCGTGTCATTTGCATCACAGGAATTCGACAGAATGCGTTGAAAAAATTTAGATGGTATATTTCTTTTCAATATATAGACCAGCGCTTGACTGCGATCACACGTGATGGAAAGTGAAGACGCAGTCTAAGATGTAAATAATAACGATACTAATAATTTATTTCATCATCATCAAAGACACTCAAATCAAAAGACCTAATAACAGTAATACATATTATTATTAGGATCATAAATGGCTATCCTAGCTAGATTTTAACGATCTGTGTTAAGGACAGCCCGATGTAGCGTGTGTGTAGTCTAGAAGATGCCTGTTCAGTCTTGATTTGAAGGTACCCAAGTTATAGTTAGTTAGAAAAACGGGAGCCGGAAGGGCATTCCAAATAGAGGCGGTGCATATATGGAAAACAGAGGCAAAGCTTATTTAGGTCTTTTTCTTTGTGTTTTTGAAGTGAATATTTCTTTAGCCACTATGCGCGATTTTAGATAGGGGAAAATATAATGGGTTCGCATCACCGAAATGCTAATGTTGACAGTATATTAGTAGCAATGAGTACTACGTATTTTCAATTCAGCTGTGGGCAGACACCATGATTGCCCTTTTTTTCCTTTGGGTTTATCTATGGGCCTAGGATCCATGTTTTATTTCTGCGTTTTACGTAATAAAAGACTGGTTTACGTAATAAATGACTGGTTTTCGTAATAAATTGACTGGATCTCGTAATAAATTGATGGGATCTCACCTGGTAACTGACGTTAAAGTCTAATGCTGAGATCTATAAAGAGTGCTCTGACTTAAGATACGAGCTACAACGAGACACAAATATGCTCGGACATAAATCTGTCTCGTTTTAACTTTGTCTTGAGTCTAAGCAGAGTGAGAGTGTGGTCAATAGATTTCAGCCTTATTAATTTTCGAAATACTCAGGTGGTTGATTGCCGAAAGCCTGCATCAATCATCGCTAGTCTCAATTTTGGTGATTGGGTTTTACAGCGTTCTTACTGCAATAAAGTATTTTAGCCAATATTGAGAGAGACCGTTCAGAGGTGATTGCGTTCGTCATACTGTGTGTAATTTCGTGGCTGTTCTTTAACACTTCGATACACATCTTGTATTAAAAAATTGTGAGATACAAATAGTTGAGAACCTGGAGAGTGATATAGGCTACTTTTTATCCCGGAAAATCAAGGAGTTCCCGCGGAATTTTAAAAATTAAATCCACGCTGACGAAGTTGCGGGCTCAGCTAGTATTCCGAAAACAAATAAAACGAATAAATATTTCTGAATAAAAACTCCGCGTCAATAATAATGCGAATAGATTTTATTTAAGTAGGTAGTTAGACCCATAGGTCTTCGTTCGTTGCTCCGGGACAAATCGCATAACTTATGAAACATTTACCGCTTTATTTCATTTAAAGTGAACACTGAACAGTGCTAACGTTAATTCATAAACAAAGCTATTTCAGACTGTACCCCGAGGAGCTGCGGCGTGCGACGTCAATCAAATTAATTGTTCTACTGTTGTTTTCCGTCGCCCTGTCCATTCAAAGGGACCGACGCCTGCGGCTTAACCTTATGGATTTCACGCGATAGCTTGGTGGCTGAAGGCAATGACTATTTAAATCAATTATAAATACATTATAGCAGTTCTATATTATTACTAGCTTGTACCCGCGACGTCGACCGCGTGGAGTTAGACTTTTGAAATTCCGCAGGAATTGCTGTTGCCGCTGTTTTCCCGGTATAAAATGTAGCCTATGTCTCTCATCACTCATACGATACCGAGACGACGATGGCTTGATGAATTGGATACATTTTCTGTCGAGTGGCTGAGGCACAGAATAGGCAGAAGTGGAAAAATCCGAGGGCGGCCTTTGCCCAGTCGTGGAACAGCTCAGGCTAACTGAGATAAGCTGTCACTCTTCAAGTATTGTTGCGTGACTGAAGAACAAACCAACAAACAACCACACTCGCATTTATATTATTAGTAATGATAATGATATATCTACTTATTGTATCTATCTTGAAAATAATATGCATCGGGTCTCTATATTATGAAGCCAATAATATGTGAAATTATGACATTTACTTCCATAAGTTAATAACTTATACAAACTGAAAATCCTTTCTAAGTCTGGGTCCACGTTAGTCAGATTTGCACTTAAACAGCAATGAAAATAATTTTGGTGGTATAGTGAATAATCTAAGGAAGCAAATAAGATTTCAATGTAATTCTTCATAGCCCTTATAAAGGTTAAAGCTATTAATTTTGCTAATGTTTGAATAACGGGCACCTGTAATGGTTGCAAGTACCTGACGACGTAACAGTATTGGGCGAAATTTACAACTCTTGTTACAAGATCGTAAAGTACCAATAAAACATCGTATATCTGATGCTATCAAAGTGATAAATAGGCTTAGGCACGATAAATGTTGTACAAGGGTTGGCGGTAATTAAAACTAATTTCTTATAGGTAAAGTGGTAAAGCGGCTCCTTTATACTACCTAGCAAGGGTTATTTACAGGAAACCCGTAAAACTGTGTGTAAAACAAAGGACAAGGATTTGCTTATACAAACCAGAGTTTTATTTATTTATTTACAAAGAAAACTTAATCTATCTTTACAGAAACCTAATCCAACAGATTAGTTATAATACACGTAAATAACTTAAAGTTCTTAATGTCACTAACTACCTTACTAGGTAGTTAGTGACATTAAGAATTTTAAGTATATGTACTGACTACCTATATGACATATACGAACTCGCTTAGAGAGCAACTAAATAAATCAATTTGTTCTGAGACGATGATTTAACTAATTTAGTTTAATTATTAATTCAAAGAAGTCATTAGTCAAAAGTAAAAGTTAAAAAAATGTTTCTCACGTCCAAAAATTTTTGTAGTACTAAAATCAACCAACTTTTACTGAGTTGACGTAGATAGGTAACTTTGAAGTTCACTGCCAGACTCTTAGAAGCCCTAAAATTAAAAGATTAAGCGCCGTTTTCACCAACGTTGAGTGAAGTTTAAACGAGAAATAAATTTGGCATCCTGACAGTTTTTATATTGAAAATATGCCAAAATATCAAAACGCTCGGATAAGACTCATTTTACATTGGTGCCATCGACCCTCACAAAAGTGGGAAGTAATCATCAAGATGAAGGCAAGTCCTTGGGTTGTATTATAGAGATGGAGAATTATATTCCTTTAAAAACTAACTAGAAGACAAAGAAACAGTCGTAAATGCATAACTTCCTATTATTATGTAAAAAAACATACTAAGTTGTATTAAAACAATCTCAAAAGAAATGAATAACAAAAGAAAAAATTAATTTAATTGTAAGCAAAACCACAAAGCACGATGCGGACTGAAATAGAAATGTATTACAATTTACAATGTCGTAGTCAATAAAGCACGAGCCAACCGCAAAACAGCCTTAACAAGCACTTGACTCAACTAACCCTTTGTACACATGCTACTAAACTCAATGCTATCTATCGAGATAACATTGGTTAAACTAACTACGGTACGTAGTAATATTACGGACGTTGAAACGTCAGTCGAAAATTATATTACTACTAATTTTTGTTTTTAAATTTCCCGCGAGAACCCTGTTTTTCCATGATAAAAGGTAGCCTATTCAGCCTATTCAGCCAAAGGTAGCCTTCACCTATCCTCATACAAAAAATCATGACAATCCGATGAGTAAAGGAAGTAAGGGTATTACTAATATTACTGTAAGTATTAGAAAAAGTAGAGAATAGGTGGCAAGAAAGAAAGCGTCTCAAGACGGATGCTACGTGCACCGAAAACCTAGTTCCGATTACTACTCAAAGACTATGCTGCCGTGAACAATGGTGCAAAATTATAGGATTTAGTCTGTAGTCCCCTCATTGAGTTAGCGTGATTAATCATGGAGAAAACAAGACGGGGTTAGTTATGTATATATAATTTAAGTTTTCACTGCAGCGTTCATTATACCTCAATCTGTGCCAGAATGCGTATTGTAATAACGCATATCATGATTTTAAAATCACTGAGCAATGGCAACAGATAAGAGCATGTTAAAATTGAATATATCCTTCATACAAGTACTTGATAGAGACAAAATAAAGTTACACAAATTATTGTATTATTTGAATCCTTTGTAAAAAACCAACAGCTCAGTGGATATTTAAAATGTCTTCTGTTATCTTTTTTTTTAATCTTAAAATAAAAAATCGAAATTTAAATGTTCAAGGAATGCTTATTTGATAAATCGATTATCTAGAGAAATCGCTGTCTTATTTGCAAATTAGTGCCAACAATCAAGTGTGTAACCTACTGACCCAAAGGAATTTATCGAGTATTAATATATTCTGTACATTTGAACGTCTTCGCAAACAATTTGCTTTCACTTGAAATTTTCAAACACACATTTTTCCTGCGAAGATATATTCCAAACTTGTACACTAAACTCGTAAGGGTATTTCGCATCTAGAAGGTACCAATTACATTTCTCGAGGGCTAAATTATATTCTGAATTAGGTCAAAATTATTCGCAACATTACTCTGTTGGGAATGTTTCTTTAGATTTTGCTAGACTATTAAGAGGTTCTTAAAACTTTAAAATAAAATAGACGAAGTTTTCTACAAGTGTTGTAACTCTGGTACAATCAACTCCTTAGTTCATTCATTGAGATGCGAATCATTCTGTGCCTGAGGTTCCCATTAGCTGTGATCGAGTGTGAGCAAGGCAGTTATTTATGAACATACTAAACTTCTTATTGAGTCATAAGCAAAATAACTAGTGGCCTAATTCATCTCATTATATTAGCATTCAGGCGTTAATTGTAACGGCGATCGCTGAGAATACATAGTGCCATAACCGTAAAATTTTAACACATATTAAGGTTAATACACTACAAAAACAACAAACCAATAGGCATTGGCATGACTTGGCAATAATTAATATCCACAGAAAGTTTATAATTATTCCTACATAAAGATGGAAAGCAAATATCTTCTTCAATATTAATTTAAAAAAGTTACCAGCTTTATAAGTGCTGTCCAGAAACAAATTGTGACATTGTGAATGTGGTGTGGAAGAAAAAGCAACTTTGTATTACCAAGTTAGTTCTGCTGTTGCGTTGCTTTCGCAATTTAAGGATGACGTGGTTTTGAGCCGCAAATAAAGTTAGTAATTTTTCCACATCCACTTTGAACAAGGTATAGTTGGCACAGGACAGAGGCTATACAAATCACATTTGATGTTAACATACATTGTCTGATTGGAGAACGGCTTTGTTGTACAAATATAGGCATAAGGAATAAGACAATGAGCGACATTGACGCCCGGGAGCCGGCCGAAGGGACCCTTGTACGGGCCGGGACCCACAATCCCGTCATGTCAACACATAAGGCAAGTTCCGCGCCCCATTAGAACCGACACACAAATTACAATTTCATTCAATGTAAATACGAGAAGCATACTCGTAACTCCTGTCGATGCTAATGGTTGAATTTAGACACACGTAATGCTTTCTCATGAGGATTAAGCCGTTTGGTTTCATTGTGACAGCAAGCGTCAATTTATTCCATTCACCAGCGCTGAAGATACTCTTAAAAGGCATTAGCAATAAGCTTTAACGGTGGTCTTTGTGCATATTACTGCTGGAATGCTGATTGCAACTGGGCAATTCTCATGTTATATCGTAGTAATAATTTCCTATATATACGTTTAATGTTTATGATCATTATCACTGTATATCTATAAACGTTTGAGAAAGTGTATATCTATGTAGTAACAAGTTTTTGAATCAAATAAGATATATTGACACACATAATAGAAAAACCGTGGGCGGGCTATTAAAGCTTCATTTTAAGGTGAAAAAAATGTTAACTGCTCAGAACGAGACTAAAAATTCGGATGACAAAACGTACTAAAAATAAAGGATACTATAATGGGGATATCAACTTACAATACGGTGTATCAGGATCTCGGTACAAGAAATCAAATGCGATATCCATAGTGTGCCAACCATTACAAGTATGGTGAAACGTAAATAGCAGGTTGGAGGCATCCGGCTCATTGAAAGCGCTGACCCCATCTGATCAGCGCTCGCGGCTAGTTGCACATTTGCAGCAAGTGATATCCGACATGGGAACACAATGGCTTTACTAGCAAATCCCTTTAAGGTCCTCAATAATAAGTACAAGGTATATTATGCTTTTGCGAGACTACAATATGTTAAATATGTAGACTTACTCGTGCCCTAATCTTTGGCCGTAATGAACTGAGGTTTTATAAATTGCGTGAGAACTATTTGCTTTCCCGGGGTAAAAAGTATCTACCACACCTCTGAGCTAAGATCTATTCATTCTATTTATAAGGTAGGTAACCGACAGAACTACTTTTGCATATTGGTAACGATTTCATAAGATTCCTAATTCGACGCGGTATATTTAAGATATTTTTCATGCAGTCTTTATGCGGTTTAAGTGAAAATAAAAAAAAATTTGAACAAAAAAGCCCTCTCCTCAATTAAAGTTACCTACTCCAATTAAGCTACTAATCCCTATATAAAATTTTGAACCCCATTCAAGCCCTGGTGGCCAAAGGCAGATTTTCAGACTTCACACACCTTTGAGAACATTATGGAGAACTTCCGTCCATGCACATTTCCTCACAATGTTTTCATCGAGGAGACTGAAACGTAACCACTACCATAACTAGGCTATCATCGCTACACCTATAGCATAGTGTGTTTATTTGTTGGCTTGTTGGTTTGTCCTTCAATAACGCTGCAAAAGAGATACGGTCGACGTGATTTTTTGCACGAGTATATTTGAGGACCTGGTGAATGACATAGGCTACTTTTTATCCCGGAAAATCAAAGAATTTCCGCGGGATTTTAAAAACTAAATCCGCAGGCAGACTATAGTACGCGGATATATATACTAGTGACAATGTCTTACTCATCTTTTAAAACAATTTAAAACCTACGCGAGTTTGTGTCGATCACCTATGGCTATTATCGATTTAGGACAGTAGGTTACATGATACATCCACCACACTACAACGTGAATTTGCATTTCTAAAACCTGTTCTCCATAAAATTATCAGCTTGATTTTATATATTGAATAACAGCTTTCTTTAGATAGGTAATAATATAGTATAGCAATTATACACTTTAACTCTCACCATTACTTCATCACATGAAGGTGTACTTCGTTGGAATATAACTTTGAAATAAATAATTTTGATATTATTACCGAAACCAAAACTGCATCAAATTGTAGGAACAAGGAAAAAGCTTATTGACTGTATTAAAAATTAAAAAAAAAAAAATTGCTGAAGAAAACAATACCCTAACAATTTACAATGTACAAGGAACTAGTTTAGAGATTAGTCTTTCACCAATTTTGTAACTATATTATACGCGGGTCAAACACTGCTGGAGGCAAGTAACTCTTGATAGGCATCCGTAGCGGCACCTTATACCTTTACTCCTGTTATTTTACGCTATTCACGTTGACGGCTTATTTTATTTAGTTTCGTTTCACGGCTCTTTGAGATAGATCCTGGTTCATTTGAATTCTTTATAAAACGTTTACATTCTCAACTACCTAATGCGCCTCGATTCCGAACGGATCTGCTTACGTATTCGATATAATCTATGTGTAAATGAGTACATGTTTTACATATAAACTTTTCTCGATAAATTTTCGAACTAGTGGTGAAATCCATTTAGAAGATTGAAAGTTAGAAGCCAATATACGCATTGGTTAGTAAAGTAAAACTCATAAAAAGTTCACAACTTTTTATTTTCTATACGATTACACTGATTCTCTACTAATATATTATTACATTGTTTTAATCTGTATTAGGTTATCATTGAACATTGTACGTGTGGATCTTTTGTACATAGTTCTTTCAGTTAGTAATAATTTTTAAACTAATCATATTTCATGTGCCAATTATACCAGCGTTGAATAGCGTTTAACCGAGGAGTTTGCACGTTCTTACATTTTTTTAGCGGTTTTTTTGGAAGATCTGTCAAAACATCTCTATTCGTCGGTTAAGTAACTGAATGAAAGTACTAAAGAAATCGAAATAAAATATATGTTTAAAATAGAGTTCGACGTAAGAACGGAAGTATTTAAATAGGTATACCAGTATTAAATAGTACTGTATCAGTTCCTCGCTTTTTCCTGAGTAACAATTTGAGTAACAAAGGACGTGTAAATTAAGTGTCAGTCATATTGAAAGTGACTGATGCATGAAATGAATTCGAGTCTTCAGACGCTTCAGACTTAAATCACTTCATTAGGGTCCAATACGCGTCCATTAGACAATAGGTTCTGCAATAACTGATGAATTATTGATGGAAGAGACAATAGTTATTTGTTCAACAAGATAGCAAAGTTCATTTTTGTTGCGAGTGCCTAGTTTGAATCCCGAGCGAGCGAAGGATTCTAATATAGAATCACGAGCGTAGCGAGTGATTCTAAGTTAGAATCCTGAGAGTAGTGAGGGATTCAAAGGCACAAGAAGCAAAAACTTTGCTATCGTGTGATACATACAACTTTTCACCTCAATAGCGAAAAAATAGAAGATGTAAGAAAAATATTTATTAAAACATAAAGGATATTTTAAAATTTAAAAAATTAGGTTTCTTTATTTAAAAACTTTTCAATATCATAAGCGGTGAAAACTTTAGATTTTTTAGATTTGTGCCCCTCCGACAGTCTTTTCAAAAATGCAATAAGTTTAGGATAAGTTTCAATGTGAACGTCGCATTTCGATTTGATTGTAACTTTTAACATGGAGTAAATACTCCATAATGTAGATGGTTGCCTTGTTTTAGACAATTCCATGAAATATTATGATAAAATCACAGTCTCTGAATAGGACTTCGCACCCTTAGAAAGTCTCCAATCATTAAATAATTCATAGGCTTTCAAATATTTTTCACGAGACTTTTCCGGAAGAAAGTTTAATTCAGCGTTAGACACTAATTCTTTTAATTCTGAAGGTGTTATATTATCACTAGATTCACTCATTTTGTTATTTTAAAATTCTTACAACTAACTAAATAACTACTAAGAAATTACTACCTAATTAAGATATAGAATAGAGTTAATTTTTTTTTTTTGCCGCCATTTTATATTACTCTTTTGTCTGCGTTCGGAATTGTGTCATTCATAAAATAAAATATATTAATTAATTAATTTTAATTTTCTTTTATGTTTCATGTTGTGTTACAGAATTATAAAGTCTAAAACACATTTAAAAAAAGTTAATAAGTAGTTTAAATAATAAAATAGAGAGTTAAAAAATTTTCTCGAAATAAAATGTATGGGGTATGCAATATTAGATACAAAATTTCTGAACGTTTCTTGAGACGATGAGTTGAAGAAACGCCAATCCAATGCGTTCTATATTCAAAACACTTTTTCTCACTGAGTGAGCAAAAACGACTTTTGCTCACTGGTTTTGGGCAGCAAAGGCGCCCCTTTTGAGCTAGAGAGGTGAAATGTAATTTTTAGTCGTGCATACATCAGTCATCGCATGACGGTAGGTTCTCCGTCAAACAACCATGAATGACTAATGGAGGATAGTAAGATTTTTGTCATGAACACATTATTTATTGCATTAAATGCCCATCAGCCAGTCAGTCATTCCAAAAGGTCGTACATTGAGTTTTAAAAGACTCTACTGATACTTAAGTTCTTCGGAAATCGAATTCAATAAGCCATTTAAGACACAATACAGAGATAGTTACGTTACAAAAGTGGTAAAAAATTATAATAAGTGTTGGACGGTTGTCGTTTAATACCGACAATATACAATTTACTGAGCGATGGCAGGCGTATATATTTTTACAATAAAATCGGTATAAGCTATACCGTTGATTTACTGAGTGGACAGCGCGAAATAGACAAGGACCGTTACAGACATTGTATGGGAAACGTGAGCGTAACATAATGCAACGAGCTACCATCTACACGTATATTGTTGGCAATATCGATAAAAAAACTATTTAGAAACTAATACGATTTGATTGCCGGCCTTTTTTCTAACACCTTTGATGGGGTTATTGCTCTTGGAGTAAACTAATAACAATTACATTTCCAATCGATAGTTTTAGTCACACTCTGTATAGTATTTAACCCAAGGCTGTGACGAACGTTGAAGAGTGTCCATTCAAGGACGTCTTTACCAAACGCCTCAACAAAAACCGACTTGAAACGCAATAAATTCAGATTGAAGCTCAATTTTCCACCCTTTGAGATATTGTTTTTCAAAAAATGGGACAACGCTCGAAATCCTTATTCATTTTCAAAAACCAAGGGAGGATCGACGAGTTCCTACAACTACTTATACAATGTGTCGGGTCAGTAGCATATGCCAGTTGCATATGAAGGACGTTTAAAATAATAGTCGACTTTGCTCGCACAATCGGCATTAGCCAGGTTTGCCGTTGTCTGACAAGTTGGATCATCTATCACTGCCTTTTAATAATATTGATCGCCAAAGTATATTTTGTTTACTTTTTTTGAATTTATTGAGGCTGCTATCAAAATCACTGCAGCGAAAGCTGCGAAACTGTAGCAGCGAAACGAAAGGGAGCAGAGTCAAATGTCTTCGCTGCTGTCAGACAGAAGCGGAACAATAGCGAAATTGCCTGCTCTAACATATTTTTTTTTTTTACTAATCATCTGTCCCTTTTGCTTCAATGCGGAGAACCAATAGTCTGAACGTGTTATCAAAAAACATAATACCATTATGTCAGAATTACATACTAAAACCGTTAATTTGTTTAATAGCGGGCTTTAGCGTCTCATTTAGTACGGTACAGTTATTATGTATTATAATTCAAGATAATTATAAAGTTAACGCCCCCAGATAGGAATCATAAATGTTTTAATTCATCCGTGGGAATTTTATGTTTGAATCACAATTAGGCACCTCTAGTCCGAGTAAATAAGTGGAGATGGTGTGAAGAAAGTAATTTTATTGTTATCGTTTAAAAAATGAACTAACCAAAATTACTAAGAATGGGGTGCATGTCAGACTGTTAGTGATTCATTAATATGCTTGGTTTAATACTCAAAGGGTCCGAGTTACAAAAGTTAGATTTTATACGAATGAAATCCAAATGACGACTGTTAAATCTAATTTTCAGTTACAGACTTTAAACTTTTTTTCTTGTTTGGTTAACGGTTACTTAACTTTTACCACCTGACGTGTAAATGACACTTATTAAAAAAAATATGCTTGTTACAGATAACGGATGCTGCGCCGACCTGTACCTCACTGCAGAATGCGGATTTTATTAAGTTTTATGATGGTGGTGTGCGCCGCACAGGCCGCTAGAAAGTTCGAAGGAACTCTGAGATCAGCAGCGGAAGCCCCGCCTCAAGACAACCTTGCTGTGGAGTCAGATTCACCAGAACCCGCCGTCGTCATAGCCCCAGAGGAATATACGAATCCAGGAGCTCCTCCACCTCCAAAACCTGAACAACCTGAACAACCGGAACAACCGGAACAACCTGAAAAACCAGAACCCGAGGAACCCGCATCAGTCCCAGAAACTGCATCAGGTGGTGTCCCACCCTCAGCACCTAGTGGTATTTCCGCCCCATCGGCACCAGCCAACTCACTTGAGGAATGTGATCCAGAGAAAATAGGATTTGAACTCGTTACGGGGTAAGTGTATCACTGGTTTATGATATTACATTGTAAAGATTTTGATTCGACTTTCATTAATGGATGATTCTTTCACTGATGGAGCTTATGTGTGACAGTTTATTCACAAAAGCGGTGGAAATAATACTCCTCGAGAGGTTCGTATACTACGTCCAATTTACGGAAAATACTTAAATTTTCGTTGAATCTGACTATCCATCATTGAAGAATGAAATAAAAATAGGTACAGCTACGAATTTCTAAACTTATATTTTAAGAAGAGGGTTCAAGTATAATACAGATGCGAATTTAAGTATAAACTTGTTAAGAAGAGCCCACCCGTGCGAAGCCGAGGCTAGCTAGTTAAAAATATTATTAGATTTAGGTACTTTTCTAATGACTGTAGTAGATACATAAGAGAACATAAACTACAGCTATAGTTGCTTCATAATAATTGGCCGTGTTTGTTAAATTACTAAATCAATCCAACGGGATAGGCAATTAATTATTCAAGATACTACTATACTCAAAAACATTAATCGTAAAAAACTTGCTCGGTTACTTCTTCAAATTACTTTAATTACGTTTTAGTTATGATTCTAATTATATGGTGATGATGAATATTTTAGTTTTTACGCGGCAAACCCAAAAGGAGTTAAGGAGTTATTTTACTACGTGTGTATATCTTTTTACAAATATTACAGCGTATCGCCTAAACTACTGAGCCGATTTTAATAAATGCGGCGTCTATCGACACTCGTTATTATGGTCCGCGAGACATAAGCACAATTTTATACGCACAAAATATTATGCTTTTACGATGGTACGGAACTCTTTCGTGTGCGAATGCAACTCGTACTTGACCAGTTTTATTTTTAACAGTGTATCTGTGTGTCTGTCTGTTCCCTCGTAGATGTTATACCCAATTTTCTGTAGTCGGTTATGAGATTATTTAAAATGAATTGGTTGCTAAAGTGTGACGATCGCAATTGGCTGTTCTATCGCTATTGCTTAAATACAGCCATGCAGCAACAATGCTATAGATTCAGCCAACCAGAGGTGATAGCGATCATCACTCAAGCATTTGCAATCAATTTCAGACAGCAGTGGTGCGATTCTCTAAAAATGATTACTATAGTGTTACACGATTGCAATCGCCTCAAATTGGCCGATACTCAACCGCTATTGGCTAAAAGGCACTGTTGCAGAAAGAACCACGATTGAGACTGTAGCAATGATTGATATAGCTTTTACAGAATTGACTCACAGGTTATAGTTTTGGAACTTAACTCTTGGCTTTGGCCGCGGCTAGTTACCACCCTACCGTCAAAGACGTGCCGCAAAGCGATTTATCGTTCCGACACGATGGCGTGTAGAAACCGATTAGGGGTATGAGTTGAATTTACACTGATATATCTCTTCCAAGTTAGCCCGCTACCATCAGGTGAGATAGCAGTCAAGGGCTATCTTGTCATTGAATGATAAAAAAAAAAATCTTTTTCTCGTTGCAAAATAGTCGTTGATATATGCTTGTTCGCGGACAGATACGTGTTCTCGGCGCCATCTCACATTCTGGACGACATCCCCGGGACACTGATGCTTACCGACTGCCTCGAGCAGTGCCAGGCCAACGACACTTGCCGCGCCGTGAACTACGAGACCGGCCTCTGCGTCCTATTTAGCTCCGACGCCGACCAGTTACCAGGTTAGCCAATTGCCGCCTTGTTAAAAGCTAGCTGATTGCCGCGACTTTGCCCGCGGAGACTAAGTAATCTTTTAATATATAAAACAATGTCGGGTTTGTTGGAACACTTATAACTCTAGAACGGCTGGACGGATTTTCATGGTTTTTTATATATTGTATTTGTCTTGGTCAAAAGATCAAAAACAATTGACGAAGAAAATTAGTTTTCTTATATACATTTTGTATTTTTTTCGATGAATTTTTTATATAATATATGTCATTACATAGTTGAGGGTAAGAAGAGCCTTTCACCCCAGAAAAACAGTAACCTAAATCACGCTGACAAAGTCGCAGGCAAAAGCTAGTGTTATTTAAAAATCGCGCGGGCACGCTTTCATTTTCGGGGATAAAAACGAGCCTGTACGTATCATAGTTCATCTAAGGGCACGAGTAAGTTATCTTGGTGCTGAATTTTGACAAATTCGACACCGTATTTAGAGCTTGTAGAGCTAACATACGCGGCACGAGAAAATTTTGTCTACCGTTTACTTGTAAAATCTCATATAAATTCACGAGTAAATGGGTAGACAAAATTTTCTCCTGGCAGGCACGTTAACCCTACAGGACATAGTATGATTAGATTTAGGTTTAAAAAATGTTGGGATAAAAAGGAGTACACACTCTTTTAGCATCTGTAGAGGTTAGAGTACTCAAAGAATTTGTCCTCCATATCTGTAAATCCAATGATTTAAGCTGTGAGTTGTCTGTCAGTCCTATCCCTAATATCAAGTCTTACGCAAGCATTCTAAATATTTCCACATTAATAAGTAGCCGTGAAAATCCGTTCAGTCCTACGCTTGCAAATATTTAAAAACCATGTGTTTGGATTTTGCTGTCGTCTAAATAATCATGTGATTAATAAGCTGGTTATGAGCTTAATAAGTGGCAGTTATATCGATATTCAGACAGACACTTCAATTTTATTTATTTGTATACATTTTATACTGTAACGGGTTGTCAGCATAATAATGTGTAATTCAAAAACAGCTCAATAGCTCCCTGAAATTGTACAAGTACTGTTACTGATTGATAGTCGAGTATTCCTAGGAAGTTGACGGAGCACAATTATTTTGATCATGCAATTTCGTAACAATAGAGAAAGGATAAAAAGTGAAGCACAATAGCGAATCAATAGTTCAACAAATTACGTACACTGTATCTAGCATCAGGTTTTTCTATCACAATATGGCAATTACAGTTGTTTGTTTATGAATATACAGTTAGAAATATATTAAGATGGAACGGAAAAGTAGGCAAAGCAGGCTGCCAACAATTTGCAATATAGTCTTCAAATAAATCTATTTATTATTAGAGTAATAAAAGCTTAAAAAAGAATCATTTCCTTTCACAAGCAAACGCTTGTATATTTTTTTTTTAAATAAACATTTACAAAAAAAAATATTAAAACAATAACGACGTGGTTTTGTCCACAAATAAGCACGAATGAATCATTAGTAAAACCGTGGTTACAACCGTTCTATCTCGATATACTTTTATGATCTAAAGGTCCATATTCGCAAAGTCCAAAATCCATTTTTCTTTTTCAAAAAATAATAAGAATAAAAATCTTATTCAGAATACATTGCTGAATTTTTAATGAGATTTTTTCGCTGTATCGGTTCGATTGCCATTAATTTCATTGTGTTTGTTCACACTAAGTTCTACTATTTATGTATTTACTTGCCATGCTTAAGACACAATATACTATACACTTTACTATACAGCGGAATAGTATAGCGTAGTCAGAACTGCACTTTGGTTCTGTTAAAAGCGACGGAATATTCTTAATATTACTGTTATGTTGCAGGAGCTTTGACCAAATCTCAGTTCCCGGTGTTCACTATTTACGCTCAAAAGTCGTGCTTGGGAGTGAAACCGTGCGAGAGGGCGTGGTGCTTCGATCGTGTCCGTGGCTATAACCTTAAAGGATTCGGCAAGAGGACTCATACCGTGGAATCGAGACAGATGTGCCTTGACTTATGCTTGGGTGAAAATGAGTTTGTTTGCAGGTAAAGAGACACTTTTATACTATATTATACCACATCAAATACTAATATATAGTTTATCTCTAACTATAACTTATAATTTACTATATAGTTTATCACGATCGCAAACAAATAAATAGATTCTTAACCATCAAACTCAATAAAATTTTGTGGCTCGCTCTATATGTTATACGCCTTGTGTTTGCTTTTAAAGCAGTTTCAAAAGTAACGCGTGTAAGTTTTAAACGCGTTATTTGTCAAATCTGCCAAATCACAGATACAGTTTTTTTTTAAATATGAATAGTCAGCAAATCAGCAGGCGAATCACCTGATGTTAAGTGATTACCGCCGCTAATGAACATGTGTAGCACCAAAGGCACCATAATGCGTTGCCGGCTTTTCAGGAATTTGTTGATCCGCCCCTTGAATAACCCCATGTTGTAATTAAGTGGGAACACCGTCAAAGGGAGTTGGTTCCACAGTTTGAAAGTGCGTAGAAAAAAGATCTGGAACAGCGGCTGGTCGAAGTGCATTAGGCAACCAATTGCTAATGTATACAGATTAACCAAACTTCGTTTGCATGGATAGCACTCGGCAGTGCTCGAGGGAGATTTCTCTTAAAGTCTAGTAGCTATATTGCGTAAATTGCATTATAACTAATAGATGCGAACTGAGACTATCCATAAAAATAGTATTACTTAGGTACATAAGACTATCCAATAATACACATCGTATAACAAGTAATTTCAATTTGGTGACTAAGAATTTATTGCTACACCCACAATAGAAGGAAGTGTTAAGACGCTATTGTAAAATGGTATTCCTTTATACGATCCAGGCTATAGCAGAGGTCATAACATCTTCATTCGCAGTCTGTTATTTATTCATACTTTCGATAAGGAAGCAAAGATATCAAGATTGTTGGAATTAATATTATACGCTTTGTTGAATGTGAGGTTGATTCAATTGACTATGTAATAAACCGGAGGTTCTACTCAGTTATTGCCTTATCTAACTCCAGGGATTTGCTATCAGAAATAAAGATCCTGAGGCGAGATAAAATATTACTGACTTTGTTATTAATGATTCTATAGATTAGGAAATAGATCAATATAATGTAACAATGATAATATTATTAGGAGTTTAGAGACTTAATAATAAGAAAACAATTGCTTGGTTTCAATTAAGCATAACGAGAATACCATAATGATAACAATACCAATAGTAAAAACATTTACTTGTCTGTCTCATTAAAACTCCATCGGCAGTTTTTACAACACACTTCTGCGTATTGAAGATGTTAAAAACTATTCATGCATAAATCCTGCGATAGAAGTATTTTTAAATTGTATAATAACTATTATGGTAGGTAATCGTGATGTTTGCAGGAAAGATGGCGACTTGTGTACATCATATAAAAATCGTGCTTTATGTGTACTAAAGATAGTAATAACCTAGTAACACTTATTATATTTGTTTGTCCAAATGCCCCAGAAAGTAGTCCAATTTTTATAAATCTCAGTGTAATCGCTTTGACTAGCCTAGGTATATTTCTGAATTGTAAAAGTAGATAGATTTGAGATGAATATTAAAATAGAACTAAGTTGAGGTTAAGTAAACCAGTCAACGATAGATAACAAAGTATTATTTAAAAAGAAATTGTACTACGACAGAAAAACTCCTTAAACTTGCGCGGGGACATCATCTTAGAGGCTTCATGAGAGATTTTATAACAATTATTATTTATGAATAATATGTTAGTTTAATATTCATTTATATTAAATAGGACCCTAAGGGTACCTACTTGGAGTAATAAAAGTAACAAATGATTTTAAATTTAAATATTAATGGTCGGAAATTGAAACGACTTTAAAGGAGTGTGTATTTTTAATTGAGTGTACGTAACTATAGAAAATGTAAGGATGTCGATCAAACTATACCAATTATCCCTTTTATGGCGGTTCTGGAATCTTCGAGGTGCATTTAACTGGATAAATCATTGAGTGCCTATTCCTGCTAGGGCGTTTTTGAATTTGAGAAACAGCCATTATATACAAAGCAGGGAGGCCAATTGCAAAGTCCGTTTCTGAGACGTCTAACGAAACAAGACACTGCCCTATTGTGTTTGCTTCCTTACCTAGGATTTTTGACATCATTAATATAAATTGTTAGTATACAGACAGATTAAACGCTGTTTGATACGCTGTTTCTATGTTAGTAATGCAAGTTTAATGCGCATAAATGATCATACAGACGTGCACAAATGATAAAAGAAATAATAAGCATTTATTCGCATTCTTATCGTAATAATAATAAAGCGAAAATCAAATAAACTGTAAAATTAGTTCTGTTCTGATAGTAATTTCCATGACATTATTAATTTTATCCATCGCTTCCAACTTTAAACTATAAGTAAGTACCTACTAGTCTTATTCGTAAATTGCTACGTCACGCCACGTCGAAAAATAAACGTACTCTACAATCTGTTGCGTTTACGAGCTTTTTCGTCAATCTGGATCAGCAGATACAATGAGCACAAGGAAAAAATTAGATTAACAAAAAACTGGCGCACAGATTAAAGAATGAGAGTAGTTGGAAAGGCATACCGTTGGGTACAAATCGTATCTTCATTGAGGTTGGTGCCGGCTTACCCCGGGCGGCGCAAATCGCGATCTCAAGCAGTCACGACATTTGGCAAATATTCCGTGGACGTGGCGATGCGCGGTGTGGGAGCGAGCTGCCCTATCGCTTCCTACTTTCACGATACAATAACCGATAAGGCACACATTGCTCTTCGGGACTCATTGAAAGTCTATAAATTCAAGGAGAAACCTGTCCTTAAATGTCACCGTCGTGTTTCATTGCTCAAACTACACCAGCTTTCCAATTTAATGTAAAATCTCGACTGAATCTAAGCTTTCATTAAACTACCAATAAATGTAGTTTTTAATAATCAAACGCCTTCAATATAATTCTTTTTTAAGAAATTTTAAGATCAGGGGCCATATTGTAGCGTTTCAAGTTATTACAAAAGAAAGATGAGAAGATACAAGAATAAAAAGATATATATTACTCACAAGTACTTTATTTTTTTTGACTAGAATTTCTCTTTAATCAGCATTTGAAACTTGGGATAGGATTTATTACAGAACAAATTAAGTTGCGAGAACGAAACTGCAAGCTTTTAGTATTTGATAAAAGATTTCTAATCTATTCTGGTCGGCCAGAGAGTTGGTATCAGCAATCTACAAGTTTACAATAGTTCAAGAGGTTAATATCAAGTAATTGAATTATTGTCTATAAATGGTCTATTCCTCGCTTAAACTGCGACCACCGAGGATGCCGCTTTACAATAGATAATAATATTGTAACAACGGATGTTGTTATAAATCAGTAAGTAATATTGTTGGTTCGCAGATACAAAGATTATTTTAAATAAATAATTCCGGTCTCCGTATTTATCAATTTTCTTTGTTCTTTGTGATATACCTAAACATCTATAACAAGAATTATTTGAATATTCATCTGTTATATGTATAAAATAACTGAAAAATCTCCGTAGCTGATGTTTTCCTATCTTCATCATTTGTGTATAGTTTTTATTACAGTCTTCTGTGTGTTACAAATTTTCTGAAGAACTAAAAAGCCACAGTTTTAATTTTCAAATAGGACATGATTGAAAATATACGAATTATATATATTATATTTATAAAAAAAAGAGGAACTCCTTAAGTCAGACTATTACCCATACATTTAAATAAAGCCTTCGTGTAAATGCATAGGATCCTTCGTGTATATGCGTTTAAAGGGAACGAGATCAAAATCGATAGTAAATCAAGAGAAAATATTGAACAAGATGAACAAAGATATTGTCCTGATGCGGGTGGTCAGTATAAAGCAATAAAGGTCTTAAGGTCAAAGTTACTAAACTATAGTTTACGTCTGATACGAACCCATACAACCGCAACGGCGAAACATAGCTTTCCTTTTTACTTTGAAATATATTTAATGCATCGCTCATTTCACATTAATTCTGCAACATTTTATGACAATGTAAAAGCACTTATCACTAGTTAACAAAACTTAATTATACACATTAAAATTTAGCCACAGTAAAACTTTAAATTTTCTCATAATTTTCTGCATTTAAATCCATCATAAATGTAGTACGGTTTAAACAAACAACGTATAATATTTAAAAAGCTAAGAATAAAGATGAGGTTAAACCTTGAGAAAGTTCACACAGTAAAATAGGAATGCAAGAGCTATTAAAATGCGAACATTGTTGCAGATCGGCGAACTACAACAACAAAACGGGTGAATGCGTTCTGTCTAATCTGGACCGTCTTACTTTGGCTGGCACCAATGCTTTTCAGCCCAATGAAGGTAATGATACATTTTGCATATATTATAAATTTAAACGAATTGCATAAAAAAGTAATGTTACTAATACTTTGCAAATTTTCAAGATATCGACTACTTGGAGAACAACTGCGTAGAAGAACCTACAAAGCTGTGCGAGTTTAAAAAGATGAGCGGACGTATTCTAAAAACGGTCGATTCAGTATATCAAGACGTGCAAACAATCGAAGAATGTCGAGAGCTATGCCTTAATTCGCCTTTCCGCTGCCATTCCTATGATCACGGTGACACAGGTGATCATGTGTGTCGTCTTTCTCATCATTCCAAAGCTACGCTCGCTGACATCCAGGTAAGTGCGAACATTAATAATACGTGTAAAGAAGCAATAGAAACAAACTTGTTTATGTAATGCCCTTTTCTGTTGTAGGACCCTTACTTGGAAGTTCCCGAAGCGGCCACTTATGAATTATCCTCATGCTATAATGTTTCCATCGACTGTCGTGCAGGCGACATGGTTGCTCGTATTCAAACATCGAAATTGTTTGACGGCAAAATATATGCAAAGGGTAGCCCTAACTCATGCGTAGTTGACGTTAAGCAAAGTCTCGAATTCGAATTGCATATGGGCTATAACAATATTGAATGCAACGTTAAACAAAATGGACTCGGCAGGTAATGATTTATTTGATTTCCTTATTTGAATATTATGTCGGTTAAGTTCTCTAAAATGCAATAATATCTATTGAAAAACAATAATTTGTTATAGATATTTGAATGACGTAGTCATTCAACATCACGACACCATTGTAACATCATCTGATCTTGGATTAGCGGTGACTTGCCAATACGACCTAACGAATAAAACGGTAGCAAATGAATTTGATCTTGGAATACATGGTGATATCAAGACAGACATTTCGGAAGAGGTCATCGTCGACTCGCCTAATGTAGCTATGAGAATAACAGACAGGAGCGGCGACGATACTATTGCTTCTGCTGAAGTTGGAGATCCATTGGTAATAAAAGTTTTCACTATTGTCTTTTTGGTGTGTGAATAAAAGAAATCAAATAATATATAAATGATATTAATACGATTTTTTTCCGAACAGGCACTCCGTTTCGAAATCATGGATCAGAACTCACCTTTCGAAATATTTGTACGAGAACTTGTTGCTATGGATGGTGTAGACTCCAGCGAAATTACGCTTATTGACAGCGATGGTTGCCCAACCGACCATTTCATCATGGGACCTTTATACAAGTCGACTACAAGCGGAAAGGTAAATTACACGATTCCGTATACTTAAAAACAAATTGTTGCTTATAAATTCCTGTTTTGTAGTAATTTCTAGCCGTGATGACATTTTATTTCTTACTTACAGACGCTGCTCTCCCACTTTGATGCTTTCAAGTTCCCATCATCCGAAGTTGTGCAGTTCCGTGCATTGGTGACACCTTGTATGCCCACCTGTGAACCAGTTGTGTGTGATGGAGGACCAAATGACCTACGATCAGTCACATCATATGGACGCAGAAAAAGACGTTCGACCCCAGCACTTCCTACTGACGATATGCTTTTAGTACAAACTATCCAAATTACTGATAAGTTCGGCTTTGACAAACAGAAAGCGAAGAATGTAACTGAAGACGCAGTTTTTGTCAGAGAAACAGACGTCACTTGCGTCAATGCATCGGGAGCAATGTTAGCAGCTGCGGCTTTTATTGCAGCTCAACTAGTCGTGCTAGCGGCGTGGACGTGCAGTTGGCAGCGAAGACGTGCAGCGGCTAAAGCTGCTGAATTACTTCCCGGACCTAACGCACCATCTGCTCTCTGTAAAGTCTACGATGCTAGTTTTACCCGTGCGCACCAGAGGCACTTTTGAATAGATTTAGACGTGTTGACGTGATTATAAACGTCTGCAATAATAGTTTATTTACTAAATTTAAATACCCCCGTCGTGTCCAAGGCTCGAAAAGATAACGTAGTTGCCACTAAGACACGTTCGTCTTTTTCGGAGCATAAGACGACGACAGCGGTTATTACTGTAAGTGTGTGCGCAAGCGCTTCTAATGCCATGTCAGGCAAACGGAGAGAAAATTGCGCGACACGGAGGCGGGGACGACCTGAAGAGCGTGCGCAAATGTGGATGGATGCTAGAAGTAACGCGTTGTGTGTCTGATATAAGAGTGTTTGATGTGATTGAGTACGCTGGCTTGTCGCCATCTCTGGAGTCATTAGCGGGATCCGGGCCGTGAGTCGTTATCAAGACCACGTCGCTTATTCGTTTACTTTACGTTTGGACATGTTTGCCGGCGTTCAAAATACGTACTGTACCATATTCTTATAGTAGTATAAGCCTGATTTAATTTTAGGGATAAGTAAAAAATAACAATTCCAGTACCTTTTAAGTAGACAACTGATAACCGAACACGCGACTCTTAGTCAAACAGCGATAGATTGACGGCCATCCCGACTTCGTAATTTATTTAAATTAGTTTAGTTTTGTAACGTAATTTATGTTCGGTTACGAATTAAATCTATATAATAAAAAATTCTTAATTTAAACAAATAGATGCTTATGACTAAAATGTGCTATGTTTTACGCTATATAAATTAAAATTACTTTATCATCATGGTGTATAGTGCCGTATACAATATTATTATTATTGTGAAATCAAACTAATTTAATCCGTCCAAATTGCCAATTACCTGCAATAAACTTATTTTAAATATTCTGTGATTTTATTTTAACCTTTTATATATACGTATATTTACATAAATTAAAGAACAATACTCCACAAGTATATTTTCTAAAAAGATACATACAATGGTTATACATATTTTTTAGAAAATAAGCCCTTACGGTAAAACCACTCCTTGTAAATATGTAATAACTAATAACACAAGATTCCTAAAAAAAGTTAAACAACTTATCCTACAGCTACGCTTTGAAAGCAAGGCTTCTAAAGACGGACACACACTGTCTATTAGTAAAAAAAACAAATATGAAGATTAAGGAAATTAATAATACTACATGTTACTATCAGTAGATGTTTGTCAAGGTACTGATTCTCAAGATTCACAATGCCCTTTATTTTCTTTTTTAAGCAAACACTTAATCACAATATAGTGTAATTTTACTAGATAGCTCATCACAGATGGAATGAAAACTTTTCTGTCTTAAAGTAGAGTTTCTGGCATAATCTATAATAGTACTTATGTAGTATGGCATCCTTACAGAATTCAAAGAATGGTATGTACTCTGCATTAACAATTGCATTAAATTTCGGAAAGAAAGAAAAACGGCTTACATAGGCTTCATAGAAGGTCTCTATCACGAATTTACAGAATATCACAGAATTGACAGAACATCAGTTGTAGAGGCGACGAAGCAGAGGTTGACCGATTCTCTTTCTGGAACCCGATGTGGGATATTTACTGGCGGTAGGTATGAAAAATATTAAAGCCGTTATGTAGTGAATAGGTATAATTTTTATTAATAATAAAGACGTTTAAGTACATATGTGTGTGCGGTCGACCTTAAAACAAGTTCTAATACATTATCCCTTAATAAAGTAGCAAAACGAGTATCTACGTTGCGTACCTCTATTATTAGAAGGAAGCATTTCCCTCCAGGGTGACACTAACAGGTTGGTAATTTACTGATTTTCTTTCCTTAGAAACATTATTCTACTAAAAAATAGCTTAGAAAAAACTAAACTTGTTTTTTTTTTTTTCAATTTAATAAACTTCAAAATCATTTATAATGATAATTAATCTTTGAAGCATTTTCCAATAATTACTTGTTGACTTAAGGAAATTCACATTTGAATTTTTATTCCCATGACAAAAACCACGGAAATGGAAATATTATTTTTGAAATTAATACACACTGTAAAAAGTAAGTATTCACACCTTATTTAGTTATTTAGTAAATACAAAAGGTTTCATTCCTATTAGTGTTATAAACTTATAAACGTCAAGTTGGGTGCAATTTCATCCATCTCCTTTGCTTGTTACCTAATTCCTATAATGACTGACACATTCGATTTAACTTAACTGTTATAGCCTTCGACAAGTAAACTTGAATTTAGAATTATGAAGCGGAGGCGGAGGTCCCGACTAAATGAAATGCCATGGAAATACATTAGTCACTATGTTATAAAATATTGTGTAGCGAATAGAGGACTTGCGAGAAGTCATTTCTGTATATTTTATATAAATAGAAATGACAGAGGATCCCGGGATAGGCATACTTTGTGCATCAATACTACTTATGACATAGTAACATTACTATTACTATACTAGTCCCACTTACCTACCATTAGTCACAGTATAATCACCATATAGGTATCTCTTTATAGAAGCAAATAGAACTAAGTAAGACCCTATAATTGAAAAATAAAAGAAGTCAGGATAAAGACGCCACTTGATTAAAGAGATAATAAAAAGTATAAGGTAAACTCTAAAGGCTTTTTGTAGCGAGGGAAAAAATATCATGGAGATAAGAACTACAAATAAGTTATCTTAAGACAAACTGCGCTAGAAAAAGACGAGTATCGACCCACGAAGTATTTCTAAAGAATACGTTAGTACAAAAATGGTCAAGCGATCTGACCAGTTTTCGACCAGTTTGGAAACGGTACGCATCAGATGAAATCGTTTAGTTAGTTTTGCGTGGAATAATCACGTGTGAAGAGGTACACCTCACGTCGGCATTCGTGCTCGAGATTAAATCTCTGTGTAGACAACGGCACGCGACTCACAGACACGTGCCGCGGTCCGCCCTCACAACAACCATTAGGAAACGCTGCTAAGAATCTAACTTCAAGTTCGAGATTAAGAAGATTACTACCAAGCGCAACTACCCACCTACAAGTTCAAAAAGAAATTCTTTCACGAACATTTTCTAAAGCATCAATAGCCTCGGTTAAAGGTTCGGACTGAAAACTGAAAGGACGACGTCGGTAAAAAGCAAAGTCCGTTGACATTATTCAGATAAACTTGTCCCGCTTTTAATAAATAGCCAATCATTCCAGGCGACCATAAAATAAAATCGAAGAACGCAACTTTGTCCATCCATGGGAGATAAAGTCGTTCACAATAGCATATGAAATATTCATAAAATAGAAAGGTTACGTATTGGCCGCAACTTCAAATATACTAATAAAAAGAAAAATAAAGCACCTACAAGCTCTCTCGTTGAAGACAATTTCTGAGACATTTTAATATAATGCTTTGAAATAAATCTTATATTAGAAGTATCCCTGCATTGTTCAAAGACGTCCTTGAAAACAAACAGGTTTAAAGAGATTTTCAATTTGATAAACAACACGATTCGATATCTTGCTCTGATTCTATTATTCGATAGTATCTCAGGCTCGGAATAGTTTAACAAATGAAATATGACTGTAGACTGCAAAGCATAAAATACATGATTTGAGCTTACGAATAAGTAATTTTATATTTGACATCCCTCGAGGTATTGAGGTGCAGTGGTAGTCTCCTAATCGGGGGTCGGGTGTTCGATCCCGAGCCTCTAACTTTTCGGAGTTACTTGCGTTTAAGCAATTAAATATCACGTATGCGTAATCGGTGAAGGAAACCTGCACGCCTGAGTTCACCATAATGTTCTTTTGTTATTTTATAACAAGATAGTCCTTGACTGCGATCTCACCTGATGGTAAGTGATGATGCAGTCTAAGATGGCAGCGAGCTAACTTGGATAGGGCATACCCCAATCGGTGTCTACTTTAGGTGGAACTCTCAAAGGTGTGTAGGCCTATAACCCTTCTCTTAGAGGTAACCTGCGCTCAGTATTGAGCCGTTGACAGGTTTTTGATTCAGGTTGATGAGATACTGATTCTTTATCATAAAAACAATAACTTTAAATGGTGTCGCATGACTTTGCATAATCAAATATGCAACACATTTAACATCAGGTTCTGCGTCAATGTGAGCTTTTGGGTCTAAAAAGCATAATTTTAGAAGCGAAGTTACTCAAAATAATTTGCCTCCCTAATGACGCTTTTGTTCCAAATGTTTAACATAAAGTAATGTGGCTATTTCTCAGGAAAAAGAATGTATAAATCAGCTAAGTGCTTTAAAAATTATAACCATTTTTGGGAGTCAGTTCAATATTTTTATTTTTCGGTTTAGACTTATGTAAGCACTTACGAATGTCATTTACCTACTACAGTTTAGATACAACGTTATAAACTAATACAATTTTCAAACTTTGATATAAATAAAATAATAATTTATAAAATATAATTTGAGTATCTCCATTCCCTTAATCTTTTTCATAAATCAAATTAACAATTCACATTTTCATTAACATTTTGACGGATTCAAATTAATGCTTATCATGCAGAAAATTACTTGCGTCTTTCCTTGCTGGCTGATTGCACTCTATCTTCGCAATTATGTGAAGTATTCGCTAAGGTTGCGTTTGTTTCTTTAACCTTACAATGTATGACGAAAGTAGCCGGAAGAGTCAGAAGCCTCAGAAGATTACTCTGTATTATGATTAAAATTGGTATTCTAATTTTAGAATCGTCACGAAAAGTTTAGCACTTCATAAATAAAATCGGTAATCTGAATTCAGTGCATGAATATGCAATCGATTTGGACTCATTATTATGGCGATTACTCGATACTGCTAACGGATGCTCGTGGTGCAATTTGTGAACTTATTTGCATCGAAATCGTCCAAAGCAATCGCAGTCACGCAGACTCCAGTGCGAAAACAAACCTCGTGTGTCCATAAATCAAAAATCATTCCTAGTCCAGTTTACGATAGTTTTAAATCTGTGAATATGTTGAGTCATGACTGGCAAACATGTGCCGCTAAGGAATTTTGAGTTCCAATACGATTTTTAGTAAAAATCAATAGACAGTGTGGGTTCAACTGCTGTATCACTTTTAAGCTAGCATGCTTCCATTTTAGACTTCAAAGTCAGTTACAACCAGTTATACACAAATCACTTGGCGGTACGTCTTTAACGGTAGGGTGGTAGCTAGCCATGGCTAAAGCCTCCAATTACAGAAAGCGTCAAACCAACTTTCATTAACTCATTTAATAATTTAACGAATGATTTAAAAATGAACAAAATTTTAAATAAACAACATGCATCTGATTTGAGAATCAGATGGTCACATTATAGTAGACAGGTATGTGAAACATCTCCATAACAAAAGCTGCATTGAGTGAAGGCACATGTTTAAGTCTTGCCGGAATATATTATTTGGTAACTTGAGATTCATTTTATATACGCGCATAAGATCTCCATAAGATTTGATTTCCTTTTAGCTTTTTATACCAGTCACATGATCCAAGAAACCATTAACAGTTTTAACACTTTCGGCTTTCAAATTATATTTCGCTGAATTGTATCTGCGGGTGGCGCGACATTCATCCGTCATGGTTATTAAATCGGGTTATCATTAACTAGCTCGAACTTGACTGACAGTTCCTTATTTGTTAAGCAGCAATAAACTGGTAAGTTGGTTTCCTATAATTCCACGACAGGACTATCAGTCAACTTACATTGCAAAAGTGAATAGTTTGATTTGTTATCAACATTGACGGATGGTTTCCAGGGGCACTTAATATTAATATATTCATTGTTTCGAAAGCTGGGTTTCAGTTTAACCGATTAGAAAGCTATGGCGTTATCAATCACAATTAGCTTTACAGTTACAACTAAATATATATTTTAATTTTAAAATAAATTTTTCATCAACTTTTTAAATCGGATTTTTACGAATCAACATCTTAACCAATCTTTGGTCTACAGTTAGGTTATAACTTAGAATATATTTCAGAGAGTGTGCTCAGGAACTTTTCAACTTGGTTCCGCCGTCACCATTCTACCATCGAAACGCAAGGCACAGAAAAGATCTGCACCCCTACGTAGTTGAAATCCCAAGAACGCGCACTAAGCGCTTTGCTTCTTCGTTCCTGATACGCACCGCTAGGATTTGGAATGCCCTTCCGGCTTCCGTTTTTCCCTCTAACTATAATTTGGGTACCTTCAAATCAAGAGTGAATAGGCATCTTCTAGGCAAGCGCGTTCCATCTTAGGCCGCATCCTCACTTACCATCAGGTGTGATTGCGGCCAAGCGCTAGTCTATATATTTAAAAAAAAAAAAAAAAGGTGTGGATTTCCTCTCAGGAAAGATTTAGCCAACTTGCAGACTGAGTCCGAATTGGCAGACTTCATACACCTTTGAGAACATTATAAAGGAATCTCATGCATGCAGTTTCCTCACGATGTTTAACTTTACCGTTAAAGCAAGTAATATTTAATTGCTTAAAACTTATTTTACTAATAGTAACTGTTAGTTAGGGACAAACTGGCTGCAGCAATGTGTCCGCGTCCAGGTAAACTATCGTAACCTAATAGGCTTCGCGCATTTACTCGTAGCTGCAAAAACCAACTGACCTCACGACATGTTGTGAGAAATCGATGCCACCACTGCGAACTTTATCTATTAAATCCTCACTAATCCCACTGATATTATAATTGCGAAAGTTTGTTTGCTTGTTGGTTTGTCCTTCAATCCCGCAACAGAGCTACGGATCGACGTGATTTTTCCATGGGTATACTTGAGGTCTTGGAGAGTGGCATAGGCTACTTTTTATCCCGAAAAATCAAAGAGTTCCCGCGGGAATTCAAAAATTTAATTCACGCAAACGAAGTCGCGGGCATCAGCTTGTGTTTTATAACTTGATATATGAGCAACTGCGTGAGCGGAAGAGCTTCTGTTACCAATGCAGCTATCACGGCAACGATCAGTCCACGTAATGTAGTGCACGAGGAAAACAACAAAAATAGTAGCGGATTTTATTTAAGCCGAATATACCTAATAATTTTAAATTGTTGCCCATTTTTGTTCTTCAATAGTAATTCAATCTAAAAGGACATTTCCACAGGATGCTGCTCTTAAAACTTAACAACTTAATACCAAGGCATGATTAAGATTGCAAAACAGCTGTAAATCGAGCAGTGTTGCATTCCTACTCAAATTAAGATCGCGTAGCGGTCCAGCAGTGATTCGTGAGCAATAAATCGAGGTGCACAATAAATGTACGAATAACAATAATATAGAATGAAACCAGGTTTTAGTATTCGCGGGCCGTCGGAAGTGATGAGTGAGATCACGAAGCGGACGCGCGGACGCGCTAACAATCCGCTAATAGGGATCGTGTTCGTGACCCCGCCTCCCGTACTCGACAATATTATCCCATCTGACGGATTATAATTGACTTTATTGTTACCGTTCACCGCCAACAATGAAGGCAATGATACGTTTTTTAGAGTTCCTTACACAAAGGGTGCCAACGGGACCCTATTGCTAAGCCTACGCTGTTCGTCCGTCTTCTGTCAGCGGGCTGTATTTCATGAACCTTAATAGTGAAATTTTCACAGAATGTCTTGCCGCTATTGCCGCTATAACAACAAATAATTAAAAAATAAAGCTAAAACTAAACAGAGTCTCCATATAATAAACATTTGTTTTCTTCGATCTTAATAATAGCTGGTGTTAAATTTTGTATGATGGTACGGAACTCTGTGCGGGTCCGACTCGCACTTGGACGGTTTTTTATTTGGAAATAAATAACAATCGATTTCTTAGAGTCGAGGCACCCCGTTTAGAACTGTCTTTGTAACCCTTGCGAATTTTAATATGATTTGAACGGTGAAATGTAACATTTTCCCAATCATTCAATCAAATCTCATAAGTCGTGACGCTAAGGTATAAATGAAATTAATTTTTGTATCGATTAAAGTTAGAACTGAATGATTGATCGATCCTAGGCTCGATTACTTACCTATTTATCGGTGCGACGACGCATTATATCATTATGAAGCGATTGAGACAAAGTAACAAAAGTTTAATTAATAACTTTAAAGTATCTGCCTACCTCTGTATGTTCTCACTGTTCTCACATTCTAAGGCTTCTGGAAGAAATCTCTTCCTTAGAGATAACCTGCTATGTGCACGTCCTTTAAATGTTTATGTTTTATTGTGCTTGTTCTCTGATACTAAACAAATAAATAATATAAAGACTTTTGGTACGGCAATCACCACGAAACCACCGAACCACGGTGTAACAAAGTGGTACGATTTACACAGACCGTAATATCAATACCGCGCCGGTGTCGTACCGGTATATCATCAAGTAGCCAAACAGGCACCTTAACATGGTATTACCAGATAAATGTTAGCAGTACATATATTTTTTTGTAGTCGCAATTGCATTTACTGTTTCGTTATTGTGTTAATACTACACCACAGAAAAAATAATGTTTGTTGATTATAGAGAACGCAACGTACAAACCATGAAAGCAATTTACCGTTTGAATCAAACAAGTATGGCAATTTTGTTTAAATTTTGCTATGTTCGTTTAGTTATGCATGTCAGTTTTTTATTCACATCAACATAGTTCTTGACTGCCATTTTACCTGTTGGTAAGCTATGATGCAGTTTAAAATAGTAGCGGGCAAGCTTAGTAGGGGTATGACAGTTTTAGCCTAACCTAACTAGCTACCATACCAGACCATCGAATATTCAGAAATTATTAATTCCGATTTCTCCGTCAGGAATCGAACCCGAGACCTCTCACTTTAAGACCAAAGAAGTCAAAAATGACCGCAGATGGTCTGGCCTTCATCTCGTGTTTTTTCAAGTTCCGATATTCTACGTTCCTCGTACTTTGAAAGGAGATTGACCATTTCTGATGTGATCTTGTACACTAAACCATGAATAGCGGAAAATACATAGATTTTACTATAAATAAAATAAATTAGAATAATAAACTAAATAACTTGCTAAAACTAAAAATTTATTACAAGTTTTTCGATTTGATTTCAAGATGGCGCCCTTCAGCCATAGAGAAGGCAGTAGGCGAAATATGTCAAATGTCACTGTCCGCCATTGTTACCTACTCATGTTTAGTGTGGCTTATCGTGCAAAGATTAAACAATTTTACCACTGAAATTAAGATGAATTCGTGGATTTCAACAATCAAAACTGAATTAATATTATATTTTCTTTTATTTCACTGTTGGTACAAATACCAGTCCTTCGCATCAATCTTCTTCATTCTTTTCGAATTTACAATATTTTTGCAATATAGAAATAACGGCTCTGTTAAGATACGTAACATAACAGCTCTGTCACACAAATGCAGAAGTATTCAACTCACCCTTAGCCGCTGGTCGCCAACAGTCCACACGCGACTCGCAAAGTCGTTGGACGCGCCCACGATGTACGCTCCGGTGGCATCGAAATCCACCGACATCACACCCGCGTTTGAACCGACGAGCGTCCCTTTGCATTCTATTACTCCAACTACAAACAAAAAAAAAAATTAAAATAGAATAAAAAACCCAACTGCCATAATTAAAACTAAGTTATTCCAATGGCTTAATATGCATAATTTCTATGACCTTAAAGAATTCTTCGAACTTAAAATTAATTAATTAAATCATACTTATTATACCCATTGACAGTTACAATTATTATTATTAAAATTGACATTGATTAGATATAGGTATGTACAATAAATTACGGAGAAATAGATTATTTTTATTGTATAAAATAATTAGGTTATAATAATAAATAATAAGCATTGGTTATGTAATGTGTGCCTATAATCTAGTAATAAACAGAAACTTGAATATTGTACACCGGCAACGGTAGAACATGCAGATCTTACCTACTATGCTAATGTAACACCTATAATATTATGTAATGTATATTATAATGTACCATGTTCTGGACAATAAATAAATAAATAAATAAATAAATAAATAAATAAATAAATAAATAAAGAATCTCAACTGAGAACATTGGAGAGTATCAACCGAAACGTATTACTTTAAATTATCATAGATCGTAAATGGTCATTCGTAAAGAAAAATGACAAGAGAAACCTAACAATGATTTTAAAATACCTATTCAACGATACCTCACTTAAAATACTACTTTACGTCTACTTTCATTTTTTCTTTTTCCGTCAAAGACGTGCCGCCAAGCGATTTAGCGTTCCGGCACGATGGCGTTTAGAAACCGATAAGAGGTATGGGTTGAATTTATACTGCCATACCCCTTCCAAGTTAACCCGCTACCATGTTAGACTGCATCGTCACTGATCATCAGATGAGATCGCAGTCAATCTTGTCATCAAATAAAAAATAAAAAAAAGAACATTAAGAAAATATTTTACTTACTTTTAGAGACATTCCATAGTTTAACTTTCCTGTCAGCGCCGCCCGTCGCTACCAAGTGGTCTGTTGGACTCCATTTAACGGCATTTACTTCACCGTCGTGTGCATCCTAAGCATAAGACACAAATTTATGATTAGCTTTGGTCGCGGCTTCGCTCAAGTTAAGTTCGACTTTTCAAACCCCGCTAAGGGGTTGATTTTTCAAAAATCTTTTCTTAGCGGATGCCTACATCATAATAGCTTCTGTATTTATGCCAAATTTCAGGATAATCCGTACAGTGGTTTGAGATGGGCTTTGATAGATCAGTCAGTCAGTCACTTTTTCCTTTTATATATTTAGAAAAGCTTCTGTCTCAGATGGTTATTAATACTACCATATTATTTTTTTGTCAACGGTACGGCATGACGTCATTTTGTAACGGTCGACAACGGCCAACTTGAGCGTTGGAACTTCCACGTATTACCTGGTATTCCAGGTATTCCAGGTAATAGGTGGAAGGGAACGACTGCTCAATTCATAACTCTCCTTTTTGGCTTTGCCTTGTATATAAAGAATTAAAAAAAAGGTTCTTACAAATCTCAATGCAACTTTTGTGGGCAAAGCGGTCGCGTAGTACGGCAACGAATCCATGATCTTCTCTTCAGAACTGCCGGCGGAACCAGCGCTACTCCTGCTTCCTGCTTCTCGAGCTGCTTCTTCCAGTTCCTTGCGTACCTTGTCACTCTTTTTCCTGTAAGAAAAAAAAAACTTGCATTAAATTTGTACTCTTAGTTGTTTCTTGGTATGGCTTTTCTGCATAAGCTGTATGTACAAGCATTAAGAGCCCGACTCCAGCTTTGCATACTTTCATTTATTCCATTTATTTGATTTTAAACCGCAACCATATTTACTTCCTAGTTTTTCCAGGCTCCGCGGTGGCATAATTTTCATATGTATGTGGTAAATATTATTTCAAGTCAAAACCAATTAATTAGCTCACCTTTATCATCTCACTGAGTCTCGCTGTTAAAATGTGCAAAAATGCACATGCAAAAGGACCATGCAATGCAGAGTAAACCATGCAAACTACAAAATCAATGTTCATGTTGAAAATATTTACAAAATTTCGGTACAACCTATGCATTGTTAATCCAAACCGAATGCAATGGAACTGTGTTTTGTTATTAATGTTTACTGGGTAGTTGACCAAAATATGCTTAAACTACTCGAGCTATCATAAAAACACATTTCAAGATGCTTTTTGAAAACATTCATTATTAGAGAAAAGCGCTTTTGGACAATTTTCCTGCTGTTTTATCATAATTTATTTCAATTAATTATAATAAATATGTTCACTATACCAGTCAACCACCCTAAGTTTTAAAGACATTCGTATAAACATTTTTCGAAATGATATTAATCCCACAATAATAATTCGTTTGCAAAACGCTATACAAATGTCTTCAAATTTCCATTCATGAGTACTTATAAAACTGAAATTACAAACTGTGACAAGATGTAATTTTATTAATAAAAAATCATGTGCAGCCCAACAACTACCAATTCACATTTACGTATGCAATAATATAATCAATACACAGAACAGATTTTTTTACAGAAAAAAAAAACTTAGACTATGTTTTGTCTAAATACACTTGACTCAAAATACAATCCAATAATTATTATTTCAAATCATCATCATATTGAAGTCAAAATTCAATCGTTATAATAACATTTATTATACAGTAAGAAATGAAACCAGTTACAGAGATCAAGAATACAATTTGGAAATTATAAGCAAGTACAAATCAAAACTACAGTTCACTATGTAAATCGCAAAGAAAGAGAAGACGAAATTTAAAATATAGTGAAGAAGTCGTACAAATCTAAATATTTTATAAAATGTCCGTCATATCACAACATTATGATAAGTGAGAAAAATTGAAAAAAAAAAAAAAATGAGTCAGTTTCAGAGTGCAGTTAAGACATATATGGGCCATCGTAATGAAGAAGTAAAATGTCCTCTTTAACGCCACAATGCCTTCATACCACCAAGACCTCATTCACATTATGTCAAACTCACCCGAAACTAACTCTACCAAACGTGTTGATGAAAAACGCAGAAGGGTTGCTTGACCTGTTGAACAAATTAAACAAAAAGAAGCAAACAAAATCATACACAATATGCAAGCTTCTATCATTGCGTAACACACGCACGGCCCATCTAAACATAATATTACGATCAGTGGCGTGCAGTACGAAGAGGCAGAAAAGCAGTGCCTACCTTTATAATTAAAGACATTAAAATTAAAGACTTGAAATAGGCTAATTCAAATATTTACTTATTTGGCGCTCGGCATAAACAATTGGCTATCTACGCCATCTATCGCTACAGACTAGCAACTGTATAGGTAACGCGCAACCGAAAGGCAGCAGCTTCGAATGCCTATAAACTCACACAACCTTGCTCACACAGATAGTATATTATACAACTCAACACAAGTAAATCGTGTAGATTGGTTTAGATGTGTTGTGATTACATGGAAGATTTTGTCCAATAACGTGAATTTATGACGCGATACAAAGGCAGTGCCTATGGCTTGTGATTGGTCAATCGCAAAGGGTAATTAATAAGGGTCATAATCGCGCGTGTTCGAAGGTGAAAACAAACGAACTTTTTATTTTCTGTAATCCGAATAAGTAGCTAATCTATTATTATTGTAAACTTATTATTAATTTAATTTAATTATTCAGATTCTTTCCGTAAATTTAAAGACGGTTTTAGAAAATATTAACATCGAAAAGACGTAATGTTTTCGTAGGCGAATAAAAACAGATAAGCCAAATGGAGTCTAATTTAAAAAAATAAAACATTTAATAGCCCTGAGCCCTAATTTTTAATACATTAAAAAAGAGAATTTTTTATTTAAATAGTAACTCACAAAGAAAATGAAAGGTTTTGCTAACTTAAAATTTAAAAGTTATTTTTGATTTTAGATTATCTTTTCTAATTCTACGCAACAAGGGCCAAGGCCAGGGCCATTTTGTTTTCTTATAATTGTTTACTTTCGTAATCGTATGAGTGCATAGTGTTTTTGTTTATTTTGTAATTAGTGTAAAGTTTTGCGGGCATAAGTAAATAAAAACTTATAGGATTTGTGACTTTCTTGAAAATGGAACTTATTTTATCATAGAAAAAAGTGAGAAAGTACTTAACACGAGTATTTAATGTTAATAATTATTGATTCTTTTTACCGGCTTTAGTGGTTGTGTACACACAAATAGTTTGTTTTGTTTTCCTTGCATCTTAGTTTGTAATGAGCCGTACGGTATGGAATGATAGGATATTCTGAACAGGTATGTGCCTTTATTTTAACTAGCTTCTGCCCGCGACTTCGTCTGCGTGAGGGGGGTTTTTAAAACGCCTGCGCTAACCCTCTACTTTACAGGGAACCCAGCTCACATCTTGGACCTATGTAGATATGTGACTTGACTTAAATTTTCATTTTACCTATAATGACGTACCTATACATATACGTGTGTGTCCTAATATATGCCTACCCTAAGCCCAAACCCTGTGCACGCCACTGATTACGATACAGAAGACCACTTGCACCAATTCCCCTAAATATATTTAAGTTAAATTTTCTATACCTGTCCTTTTCTTGTTCACTCTGAACTAAACTTTCCAAAAAGTGACAGCATTACAAAATTTAACTAAACGTGATTAAGCAGATTGGTGCAAGACAGCCTTAATATAGATTGTAAACACAAAATAATAACAGTTAAAAAGTGCCATTTAAATGGTACAGCGTGAAAAATTAGTAATTCAAAACCGCTTTTGGGTCCTGTAAGTAATAGGTACAGGTTATACACGTAATAATATACACTTTTACAGTGCAAAAAAGCAAATAAAAAAAATAACAATATTTATCTACAATTTCCGAGTATTCTAGCAGGTACAATACCAAATATTCAACTAAATAAAATACTTGTACAAACCACCTATAATCCCAATCAATCAATCAAATACTACCAACTAAGGAAGAACCATCACAAAATTTCTTATACGGCCTACTTTAAGTAACGTAAACAATTCTAAAATAATGTTCTACCGTAGGATTTCCAGAACACCATAAAGTGACATTATTGGTCAACTAGAAAAGTGATCTTTTTCTCCATCGAACTATCCAGATAATTCTAGCATTTATATCTACTCAGATACGGAAAGTACATAAAGGGTTAACTACATTTCTTAATTTTCTAATACGGTTAATTTAAACCAAAACACGAAAACACAATCAAACGCTCATAATTGTGTATTTGAATTTTACACGTTATATAAGCCTTTAAATCGATAAAATTTTGCTACACTATTAAGTTATAGATTTCTATCTATTACCACGTTTCTTTCTCATAACTGAAAATAAGGTATTTCACTTTACGGCATTTTAGTAATCGGACGGAAGCGTTGGTCCATGCCAAATGATTTTCACAACACTATAGTGGGAAAAAAGCTTTTAAATTTTGTTATAAACAGGCGGAACCAAAGACGCTCAAACAAAAAAAAGTGTAAGCTTACTTGAGAAAGTGTTCATTTTCTTCATTCATTTTGTCCGCATCTTTTGCTTTGTATTTTATAAGTCTTTCAACGAGGGACCGATTTTCATCCTGAAATTAAATATTAATGTATTCTTCCTTATTTCTTCCTTTTACTCTTGAAAGAAAACATATTCAACATAAACCTTACGCGTCTTTTCATTATGGAAACAAACAACTTTTAAGGCACTCGAAATTATTTACATTGACTAAATGTGAAAATAGCTCTAATGCAATCAGTTCGACGTGAAATTTTCAACTGGACTGCGTAAGTAATATCATAGGAGATATAGCAATAAACTTTTATATATAAACATCATCATATTATGATGGTCGTAAAGTATACAGGGTGTTACAGTTTTATTTTTGAGCCAAAATTATTATGTTACTAGTTGATGCCCGCGGCTTCCCTCGCGTGGATTTAGTTCTTAAAATCCCGCGGGAATTATTTAATTTTCCGGGATAAAAAGGAGCCTATGTCACTCTCCCGGTCCTCAACTATACCCAAGCAAAAAATCACGTCGATCCGTTGCTTTGTTGCGGCGGATTGAAGGACAAACCAACAAACAAAGACACTTTCGCACTTATAATATTAGTAAGAATTTGTGTAGAGAAAAGTTTTTATTTAATTTTATCCACATCAACCATAAATACAAGTTAATATCCGTTAGTGTTACCTGTTCACGTTTCAACAACTGAACCGATTTTCTCGTAGCGCAGTGATAGCTTGCATTTTGGAAGTCGATATAGAATTGTGGATACTTTTATCACGCAAAAACGAAGAAGTACCATGGAACTTCCAAAAGAAAAAATACCATAGCTATAGTAGTAGACCTGAGTGCTAATTCTCAAAGAACTAATATCAACTGCCGCGGCTGCACTCAGTTTTCTTGGTGAGGTAAGTATGAAGAAAACTTACCAAGTCGCTAGATCCAGCGGCTTGAGCTTTACATTCATATGTCAATCAGTCAAATTATGCTTTAAATATTATCTATATATATAAAATTCAAAGTCCTGACTGACTGACTGAGATATCAACGCACAGCCTAAACTACTGAAGTTAGAAACTTGAAATTTTTACAGTTGGTTCCTTTTATAACGTAGGCGCACACTAAGAAAGGATTATTGGAAATTCCACCCCTAAGGGGTTTAAATAGGGGATGGAAGTTTATATGAAACTCCGTCATTTTTCAAGCTGTTTCCACCAAAGTTGGTATTTGAGCTTTCAGTTAATTAAAAATAAAGAAGTACGTGTGTCACAGTTTTTGAAAATTCCACCCCAAAATCTAATTCCACGCGGACGAAGTCGCGGGGGCAAAAGCTAGTTGTGTACATTAGTACACAATTACTATAATAAATAATTTTTAGTTAATTAGTATTAACTAAAAATTTGGAAGATAAGAATCATACTGAATATGATGCTGAAGACGGCGAATTGACTTGGCATATTGCCACGATTGGATAATGCAATAAAAATTCGAAGATCCAGTGGAATAGTTTGTTTCCAGCGATGTGTACGTTCAGTATAAGTGCGCTCTACGTCTATACAAGAGCGTCATGTATATCACGTGTCTATTTTTCTTGGGTAACGATGTGTTGGTTGAAAGTGCTATAGTTTTAACACGCTTACATACACCCGCGCTTCGCATGTTATATATACTTATGTAGCTATCTTTTTATTAGGTTTGTTACTACTGTAAACTCGTAACAATGCCAAAAATATTTCACTCCACGTAAACAGACGCACGTTAAAACTGTGAAGAAAATATTTTCACCTTAGCAACAAGGCTATTCATTCATTAAAAGCAAAACCTTGAGGTTTATATCTTTTAAATATCTCTTGAATAGCAATTGGTTCAACATAATTTAGCAATAAAATTTTGTAACAATAAATTAAATAAGAGTTGAATATTTTTATGCGATTGTCTCATTGTCTCAAAATTAGCTTAAAAAGCGAGCGTAATTTAGCATAATATTATTAAATTATTTTACTTTTAAGACAAATATTTTATCAAGTGGCCTTGGTGAATGCATATCTAAACATATTAAGGGAAAAGGTGACTGACAGACTGTTCTATCAAAGTAGTTCAAACCACTGGACCGATCGGGCTGAAAGCTATATAGCTATTATGACGTAGGCATCCACTAAGGGTTTTTGATAATTCAAACCCTAAAAAAATCGATTTTTTCGGTCGGTAAGGTAGTTTGAAAAATCGAACTTAACGTGAGCAAAGACACGGGCAAAAGCTAGGTAATTAATAAATAAAACCAGCCAAAAGTAAATAACTCACACACTGAAGGTTTCGTAGCTTATCAGTTAGTAGATATATGTGTGATAGTCTATGGCTATGTCCATATTGCAAGCTAGCTCTGCGCCAAACAGTTTAATTAGTTGAATGATCCATAACACACAAAGGATGCTGATGGCCTATGGCCTTTCTCAATGGTTTAGGGGTGAAAGGGGAGATAGAGGAAGAGTTACTTTTGCTTAATAATATTAGTATAGATATAGCCAAATGATTATCTACAAATCATTGCTACGATGTGATGATCCCAATCAATCAAATAATTTCAGCCAATCACGATAATTGAATTTTTTTTTATGAAGAACATTAGCCACGCTGAAGTTGACTAATATCCTCCTATCCCCTTCAAATAAGCGGAAAGCTTGTGCTAGGAATGGGTACAACAATATTGCAACAGGTGGGATTCGAACCTGCAACCTTTTAGTTTTCACAGTCCTCACCTTTAACCGTTAGACTATTGAGGATTGTAGTAATAATAATTGGACCTAGTTCTGCAGAAAGCAGCCATATGACAGTTTTTGCAAAAATGTGTTATTAACACAGCCCTACTATTTTTGATATAACGCATTTTTTGCACAGACACCTATTTTAATATCTTTTATATTAACGGAGCTATGGGCAATCAAATGCAGCATGTCAACTAATATTTTTTGTAACAAATAGCCATTATGGTGGTTTAACAACTTCCCTGGCGCAGTGGTGAGCGCTGTGGTCTTATAACTGGGAGGTCTCGGGTTCGATTCCCGGCGGGGGCAGTTTAGGAAGTTATAATTTCTAAATTGTCTCTGGTCTGGTCTGGTGGGAGGCTTTGGCCGTGGCTAGTTACCACCCTACCGTCAAAGACGTGCCGCCAAGCGATTTAGCGTTCCGGCACGATGGCGTGTAGAAACCGACAAGGGGTATGGGTTGAATTTACACTGCTATACCCCTTCCAAGTTAGCCCGCTACCATCTTAGACTGCATCGTCACTTACCATCAGGTGAGATTGCAGTCAAGGGCTATCTTGTCATCAAAAAAAAAAAAGACATGGTCGAATTGATACAGTTTTTCCACAACCAACCAGCTAATCCGTCTTTGTCAGCATTACACACTTAACAGGAAAAGTGATACCTGGGCTTTCCTCAATTTGTCTTCGATGGCAGCAAATGCAATTTGTAATGCCTGATGCTCATCCCTTAGAACTTGATTAAGTCCTTGTAGTTCTGTCATATTTGTTTCATACATCTGGATTTCGGCCCGTAATGATGCTATTAATGCAGTGTTTTCTGAAATTCTGTAGATTTACCAATACTTAGTGTAAAAATTCTAATTGGAAATATTTATTTCAATGTAAGTTGTAAAATGGTTTGCAATATAAATATTTAGCGTACAATTATCAGACAAATATTCAGTCTGAGACTAATGTGTGCAGGGACCGCATGGTTATAGGTTGGTTTTGTTGATACACTTTAGTAATGATTTAACACATAATATTACATCAGACTAACAATCATATAAAGTAATAAACTCAGCATCTAAAACAAAAACTTACGTAACATCCTTAGCTTGTAAATTCTTTTCTAAGTCATGCACTTTAGCATTTAGGTTAATAATTTGCTGTGAACTTTCCCCTCGTCTTCGGTGCAGGGACGTCAGTTCCTCTTGTTGTAGTAAGATTTTTTGTTCTAAAGCCTGTATTCTCTCATTAGAAGCACCTGGAAGAATATATAAATGTCTCAATTAACTGAAATTATTTTTCTTTTAGTTGATCCATGATATGTGTATAGGGATAGGCCTGTGGTTTAAATTGGGCCTTAAAAATATTGTGATTTTTATTGACAGGAAACTGCAAGTTAATTTCTTGTCAGTTTGTTTTATGAATTGCAGTTGATAATACGTTTTTTTTATTCACAGTTTAGAAAATCCCACGAGAACCCTTTAATTGTCCGGAATAAAAAGTAGCCTATGTCATTCTCCAGGTCCCCAACTATAGCCATACGAAAAATCTTGTTGATCTGTAGCTTTATTGCAGCGTGATTGAAGGACAAACAAAGACACTTTCACATTTATAATATAGTAAGGATTTCTACATTATTTTTCTTTCTTAGATAAAATTGAACTGTACAGTCCTTACATTTTGATTATGACTGCATTGTTAAATCATGTAATTTAAATTGTTGCATTGTTAACAAATGGTGTCACACTGTACAAGGAATAACTACATAGCTAATGAGAATGCTGTGTTACAAATAAGAGAAAGTTAGCCATCTTCACAACATAAAATGACAGCTATTGGAAAATAATAAGTTCAATTGGCTTTAATATGTTTACATCGTGACTTAGTTGATCAGTTTAAAAAAAAAAAATAATAACAATCTGTAACTTTATCCAAACTAATACTATAATTATGAAAGTATGTCCATTATCTTTTCACAGCTCAATTCTTCAAAATTGTGAAAGGTTTAAACACTGTGAAAGGATTTTTATATTCTTATTTATTTAAGGTTCTGTGGAATCGAAATTAGCACTAAAATAATTAGAAAGTACAGAAATTAAATACCAACCTCCACTGTTTAAAACACTCTCTGTACTGGAAAATCTAATTCTTTCATTCAATAATGTGAGTTGTAAGTTTTCATTTTTTAATGTACTTACATTATCAAACAGTTTGCTTTCTGGAATTCAGAAAAAGATTATTCATTAATAATTAAGTAGTATCACACATTTTGCAAAGTTTAAAACATAGTTATCTTACATTTAAGACAAAAAATAAACAGTTCCATCAATCACAGTTCTCCTTATCGCTGTGGAAGGCGAAGGTAATTAACCAAGATAATACGAACTTGAATTATTTCATACCCATAAATTAACATTATATTACACCCATAAAAATAATAATGACAACAAATACACACAAAGACATTATAGCTGTAGGTTATGTTACTTACGAAAAGCGATGATATCTTGGAAAGAATTAGTTTCTCGCTTATTTCGAGCCTGTAGCTGACTTATGATATTATTTCTCCAATCGCCACCCTCCATCGTAAATCCGAATATTACACCATGAATTAATTACAATAATTATTTTGAATGTTCCTATATCAAAACAAACAGATGTGATGTCATATTATTTTCTTTGAGACTAGATCAACATATAATATCTCCACATAACTTGTGATATCAAAAAGTAATTTAGTTTTAAAAACACGTAAAAAATTTAATTGTTCCAAAATTCACTAAAATCGCTGATGTTGAGAATTTTTTTTCTATCACACTCGTAAATAAACTTTTGTCAAATTCAAATCTTCCTTCAAACTTCAAAAGTGTTGTAAAGCGAGATATAACAAATTCGGTAGAACTGCCGGTAGAACTGCAGAAAAAAATCGGTAGATTTTGGTAGATATTTTTTTTGTATACCGTATACTTTCTCAGTGAATGCAATAAAACTCACAATTGATATAGATACAAACATTATTTATAATACTATTTTAGGACATTATTAACCGACTTCCAAAAAGGAGGAGGTTATCAATTCGGCCGGTATCTTTTTTTTTAATCTAGCAAATTGAGGCTTCTTTTCTGGACACGATACGGAGAGTATCTACATTCTGCAGTCACCCAAGATAGACCATTGCACACATGACTGGGTACCCTGCGTGTCCAAAAAGCTGCACGAACGAGAAGCTGCACGAGGCTACCGATCGAGCAATAGGGGTTGTGGTTTGTCCGTATTTGAGGGGACTGTTAACTCAAGAAGAAAAATAAGAAGGAAATTATTAGCAAACAAGGTTTCTGCAATCTTAAAATCATAACATTTAACTAGTTACTATCTCCTACATTATTAGGTATATCTTTTTGTATGCGATATTCGTAATCCGTAGAAATGCGAACGGGTCTTTAAGTATAAAATGAAGAATAATATTAGCTTAAATAAATTCCCCACTAAAACCGTCAAACAAAAAAAGTAAAAACAATTATTTTATTATTAACAGAATATGATCCATAATAATCGTTTCTTTGAACTATTTCAACATTACTATTTTCTTGTTGCTGTACTGTTGCAAAAGAAAACTAGACTAACTGGGGAAGTTTTTAGTGCCATGTTACCATAACCTCTACAATATCGACCGTAGCAATTAACAGTGTCGGATCTACATTTTAACGATTTTCATTTTATTGCATTAAAGGTCTTAGAATAAAAATAGCAATGCCCCCACCAGTTATGAAACTTTTAAAATCAACCAACCATCTTTGGTTTTTGCAAGTGCAAAAATTAGGTATATTGACTATTCTTCACTTTTCACATATTTGAAACTTTGAACGGCCGTACCCTAAAGTAGTGATTTTTCACATACGACTATGTTAATTGCTACGGTCGATATTATGAACATAACTTTTACATAAACGGAGCAGTGTTGCTAAATAATAACGTTAAATAAAACAATCAAATTATACCCATAGAAAAATCGGTAGATATTCATTCACTTGAAATCATTACATCGGTAGATCTACCGAAAATCGGTAGGTTAGGTACATCACTGATTTAAGAAAAATGTACATTTGACAGTGACACTTGAATTAATGGCAGGTTCATTTATCACTAGGAATTAGGATGCACCTCTGTCTACGGTGCACACCTACAGGAAAATGTCGCAAAAGATGGACGTTCATTAGGGAGTGTGCTTCAAAACTATTGGCATAGATAAAAAGTGAAAATGTAATAAATAAATATTTGATTTATGTTGGTTACAAAATGGATAGTAAAATACTTACACTCACACTTATTGTACTTAACTTTTACAGCAAAACCCGTGACTAACCTATAAAAAGTCAATCATGGCCGAGTTTTCGAACTTCCGGGAACCACACTGCCTGATGCTTTACATAGACGTATAGAATACTGTTTATGGATACGCACTTGATGATAATTTAAGCTTTTTTTTGATATTTCAAAAATTATTTAACAATATAAATATATGTCAATATACTTGATAACTGAAGTACAACCACAAACATATAAGAGTATATTACTCGTGAGTACAACCAAACAACTAACTCATAAAAATGATTCATAAAATGGTGGATGGTACCCGGCATGACTCAAAGACACTTTGGCATGACTATAATTTCATCTCTCGCGCCTCGCTTCATAGATTAAGATACAGTTCAGTGGATACGTACTATTTCTATAATGAGGCGGGTAACTTTAGAAATATGTGAAACAATGTATCAACAAAGACTTAAATCCGTTGTTCCGTCACTGTGTGATTGAAGGACAAACCAACACACAAAAACTCTTTGGCATTTATAATATTAAGTAGAGTTAATGAGTTTTCTTATAAAAAATGGTAATTTTAAGGGTTTTCAGCAACTTCCTTTCACTAGATGTTGTTAGTAAATGACTAGCAGATGTCCGCGACTTCATTTCGTTCGCGTAGATTTAGATATCGCAATCACTCATACAATAGAACAAAAACGTAGGTACCTACTTAATGTCTAAATTGCAAAAACTCGAAATTACTTTTCGATGTTATAAGTAGTAATAGACAATAGTGGATGTTCTATCCAAGGAACAAAAAACACAATTTTTGGTCTATTTAGGCCTACAATTTCCTTGGATAGTATTGGTTTTTAACACTGGGAATTTCTTGATTTTTCGGAATAAAAATAGTCTTCGGTTCGGGTCTTGTTCCGTTCTCGTTGGGTGACCGCTCTCGGCCACCGACTCACCGCATCGTATTACCCGCACGCGCTATTTCTTTTTTGCTCGGCTTTCTAAGGTTGTAGCTTGATGTTGACTAGAAATGTCTTCCTCATGAATATAATATATACTTAAATATTATTATTATATTACTACTTAAATACAATGTTATGAATATTCTTCATAAGCCAACTTCCTGAAAGGCCGGCACCTCATTGGTGGTGCCTTTGGTATTTACCTACTAATCTTTACTAAACGGGTCTGACTTGAGGTGCGGTTCGGGGAAGCGCGAGGTGAGGTAGCGGTAACTTGAGATGGAAGGGCAGTATGTAGGTATTTTATAGGTAAAGTAACGTCGTTTGTAAGTGAATTACGGAGTTTCACAACGTAGCAACGTTGCAATCCCGATATACCTATGGTCGCTCAATGTAACCTACTGGGTTTACTATCTACTGTGCCCTATGCCTAACTTCAAAATAAAAAAAGTCAGTGTTGTGGTAAATTACACTTGATTACACCTTTAAAACTTTGGTGAAATTTTAGGCTTCTTACAGTTCTCTTATTGTAAAGAATAGACGGATCCCGATTAATTTGGACTTTGACTGTTACTATTCAATTAAGGATTGGAGATTCAATTATAAGTTTTGAGTCGTCCTCGTTTGAGGTGCGCATTGGGTGCCTTAATTAATTCGTAGATCCTTTCTACATACCTACCTACCTACTTCATTGAGGATTATTATTTTCAATTCTGGAGTTTAGATTGCTACTTTAATACCTTCTTAGGTATGTACATACCTACTACTTATTAGAAAAAATCCATAGGAATAAAAAAATACTTTTTTATACTCTACTTGCCTGACAAAGTTTCGTCAAAATCGGCTCAGCTATTTCAAATAATAGCCGAACATAGATCTTTAGGTATATTTGAAAATACAAAATATTATCTAAGTATGGTTATTATTTCAGTTTTAATATAACCTCCTATAAAAAAGGCCGTTATTTCAAAATAAAGACAGACATACTTATTCTATTTTTAGAGATTTACATCCTACTTTTATTACTACTTTTATTATAATCACAGATTATAATAAAAGTTATTATACTTAAATAAATGCGAGTTTGGATTTATGGATGGGTGTATGGATGTATGGATGGATGGATGGGTGTTTGTTAGTCAATCACGCCGCAACGACTGTACCAATTTGGCTGTTACTTGACACAGAGATAGATTATAGCCTCAAATAACATATATGCTTTTATCCAGGCAAATAAGAGTTTCCGCGGGAATTAAAAAACCTTAATACATGCAAACGAAGGCGCGGGCATTAACTATAGTAATACATAATTCAATATGAAATCCCTAGACGTGCAAAATTACGTTCCAATGTTTCCAAACTGCAGTATATTCCACCGGCTTTATTAGGTAATTTTGCAGGGTCGTGGTCATAACTTAAGGGTTAAATCGGCTATTGACTTTTAGCGCCATTAAATATACATAAATCTGTTCTACACCGTTTATCGTCTCAGATGAGAATTTCTAGATTAGGTTGTCTATCTATCCATATATAATTAATCTTATCTGCATATAGGGTCAGATGTCCAACAATGAAACAGTGGTACACAATAAAACACTGTGATATTTCTAAAATTCTGCGTTGCCATTTCGTGCATTATATTGCATTAGGACACTCTCGTGAACCCCTCGCCCTAGCCCAATTTGCATCGACGCCGCGTGCGAGAAGATGTATTTACGGAGCACTTTTGGTTTTTTTCGACAAAAAGTAAGTATTTTTAGCATTCTTTATAGATTTTTTACTAAAGTATGGTTGAAAATTTCATAAATTTCATGATTAATTAGCATTACACACATTTCGTAGATTAATGTGCAATAAATTATATCTTAAAGTGTTACAATTTAGTGGGTAAAAAATTGAGATTAGTAAAAAAAACCTTAGGTAGTTCACAATGAAACAGTTGCACAGTAACACAATGAAACACTATTTCAATGTGTATCATTTTGTTTTATTATGTACCGTATAATTGTACATACATAATATCATGTACTTTCCGGGCAAATTAATAATTTTTGTGGCTACAGATTCACAAATTAATCTTATTAACATTATTTTTTTTATAATACCAGTAATAGTACTGGTAACCTGATTAAAGTTAATTAAAAATAAATCCTTTTGTGATTATTAACTCAAGCATTTTTTTTTATTCACCTACTCCATAAATTACACAAAAGTCGAGACAATACTATTAATGTTTCATTGTTGAATTTGTGGTGTTTCATTGTGTACCACCACTGTGGACACAATGAAACATTTCCCATTTTTTAGTTTATAATTTTTTGTCGATTGATTACATATTAATTAAAAAAATTGTAAATGAAATCCGATGCCGAATAAAATTACCTACACACCTGTAAAAAATTAGACTTCTATCTGTCAAAACAAAAGGTGCATGAGACTTTGAATTTTTTGTGTTTCATTGTTGAACACATGACCCTACACAAAACATATAATATTATTAATTTTGATTCAATTTGTTATTAATTACTAGTAGATAAAGCCCGCAAGTTCGTCCCATTCTTTTTCTATACATACGAATTTCTTACTACTATGCGGATAAGATAACTCTGCCCTCCTCAAGCTATAACGTCGTTAACCAACATTTAGCCAAATACGATTTTTAATGCTATCTTACTTAAAAAAAATCTCTATCGATCTTTTAAACACAAAATAACAAACAAACAAACAAACTTTCACATATTAGTAAGCAAGGATTATGCAGTAAAAATAGTTAAATTCGGAAATAAAACTCATAATTTATTTAAGTACTTAGTCGACCTCACTCGGAATCTGAACCTTCATTTCGTCCGTGAACACTGGGGCTACCTGTAAGAACAATCAGTTCCAGTACTCGACAGTAAATATCGCTCATTTGCGACAAGGGTGACATAATTCAAAATTCACCAATTTTAGTGTCGAAAATTTATACTTTTTGCTATAAAAACAACATTACCCTAAGCACAAAAAAATAAGAGCGAGAGAGATTGTGACCTAATGTTCTGTCGCTTTGTTGTTTCAAGACCGTAGCATCCACAAAACGTTACTCTCTAACGAGACAATTCTCTCATCGTCGATTTTGAATTATGTCACCCTTGTCGCAAATGAGCGATATTATTCAAGAGACTCGGCTAGACAAGAGAAGAGAATCGGCTAGCTTCGGCTTGGTAAAGCTTTTCTGTAGGACGTCACGAGAAAATTTTATCTACACTTTAGTTAGGTACTTGTGAATCTCCATAGAGATTCACATAGAGGTTACGAGTAAAAGCGTAGACAAAATGCGACGCGCGGTCTTTCGCCTCGTGCGACAGAGACGACTCTCTACGATTGCAGAGAAAGCTAACTAGACCTTCCCAAACTTCGATGTGGAATATTAACTACTGCGTACCTACTGTATCTAGATAGCTTAGCTTAGGCTAAATTGGCACTTATTTCTATAAGTAAACGCTACTTACGTTCAGGTTCAAACTCATCAGGCGAAATACCTTTCGTGCTTAAACGTCCGCGTCGGTCATCGTCTGAACCTGCAAACATACTTATTTACCTATTCGTGTTTTCCTGATTTCAAAAAAATTCTTTATAAAATTATGTAGGTACCTATATGCAAGTAAAATGATGCCAAAGTTACCTGAGCTGACCTGCCATACTGACCTGATGTATCATCTGATCCATCACTGTCGTTTGGTTCCTTAACTTCGGGAGCAATGATTTTGTCTATGCCTTTCTCATCAGCATCGCTCTCACTAGAAGACCCAGCTCTTAAAGACCTTTTTCCTTCCTTCCCTCCTCTAAGTTTTTTTCCACCAAGCTCTGGAACTTCTTAGAAAATAGTTTCGTTCATTTGAGTCAGTATCTCTGATATACGTACGTAAGTATATAACTTATTATGTGTTTATTAATTTAGAATTATGAAATTTAGGTAATATATATAACTATCATTAATACATGCATGAAACAGTATACTTCGCTTTTTAATAATATTAATAGACTAGCGTTTGACTGCAATGTCATCTGATGGTAAGTGAAGATGCAGCCTAAAATGGAGCGCGCTTGCTTAGAAGATGCATATTCACTCTTCGTACAGTTACTTAGTTGGGAAAACAAGTAGGGGGGTGAGTGAAATTTTACTACTTAATGTTTGTTTTAAGATACCTTCGAAGTTTCGTATTCTAAGTGACGGAGCTCCATTTTTTCCTCGCGTTAGATCTAACCCTATTTTAAGATTTACTGAAAAAAAAGTGAAGATTAGTCTCTAGTTATATAATATACTAAATATCTATTTGATTCGACAATAAAGTTTATTTTGCTTACGAGTTTTATCATCTTCGCCGTCATCAAAAGCAGTTACCCAGGATATAATAATCTGTAAAGTACACAAATAAGTAGGTAAGTATACAGAAAAGTAGCTGCAGACCTTGTTAGTCTAGGAACTAGACTAATAAGGGCTGCAGATTCTAGGCTTTCCGAAACGTTGCTGAAAACAATAAAAATCTGCCCAATGCGTGAGTCACTTTTGACTATGCAAGTTCTGTAATCTCGCCTATTGTAGTTTGTAAATTATCCTTTTATTATTATCCTACTATCCTACTAATAAAGTCTGTAAGTATGGATGGATGGATGGATGGATGTTTGTTACTCTCTCACGTAAAACTACTGAACCGATTTGGCTGAAATTTGGCATAGAGATAGATTATAGTGTGGACTAACACATACGCTACTTTTTATCCCGGAAAATAAGAAAGTTCCCGCGGGAACTACAAAACCTTAATCCATGTGAATGAAATTGCGGGCATTAACTATAATAGTTAGCCATATTTTTACTGTTTTTTATGTTGAAGGCAAATTCATTACTTCGTACTAGTAGTAGTTACTTACTCAGTACGAGTTGGTATGGTAGCTACCTATCTACTTACCATAAAAATAGCTCCACTTTTTTGTAATTTGCTCACTGACCAATACATGACGAAACTGATAAAGGTTCATACCTAAATGGAAAGTAAATTATTTTTCTACCGACCTAGGTAGGTATATTCAATGACACGCCTTGATTTTAATCAAACGTAATTAAATACTTAATACCTATGTATTATTAATGATTCTTTACTGGCAAAAAAATCGTTCAGAGATAAAGAATTCAGTATACAAACTGGCAAACAGTCCCTTAGCTTTGGTCCAAAATATGCAGACCCCCCACCAACACATCAGATAATTCGTAGAGAGCAGCTCGGTAGGTACAAATAACAAAAAAAGGGAGGAAGATTGTGGTCATCAGTCGTGACTCCCTTTTTTAACGGACTTCAAAAAAGAGGAGGTTCTCAATTCGTCGGAATCTTTTTTTATGATTTTTATGTAGGTATGTTCTACGAGTATTCGAAGACGCCTGGGCCGATTTGGAAAATTCTTTTTTTGTTTGAAAGGGTATACCTACTAACTTCCCAAGTGGTCCTATGGTGGGAACTCTTCAAATATATGATACTTGATATAGAAAAAGAATTTTTATGTTTAGGTATATTATAATGGTAGAGGTTCTCTTGGGATAGTAGGTAACTAATAATTGCCGGGTCGGTCGGGTGATTCTTCCGCATCGGTCTTAACTACTCACAGACTCGAGTACACGGCCCTACTTTAGGTTAATACCTACTCCTGTATTTAAATGGCATATCTACCCTGTACCTAGTCACCTAGCTAAGTAAACCTAAACTATGCAATTTATTTCACAGGTTGGAAACTCGGAAAGGTAGCACGCAAAGCTTACGAGATCCGCAGATTTAGAAATTGCAATATAACGACTGAGGCCAAGAGGTTCTTCTGAACACGGGGATTTACTTTACCTATTTACTTGCTTACTGGGAAAGATGAATGGGAAAATCGTTATTCCTAAAATCTTTCCTTGTGAAGATTAGAATAAAGAGCTGCATAGGTATTATTCCGTAGGTTAGCATGGTAAGTATACCTACTCGTAGGTAGGTACTTTTCTGTATATTTTATCGTACCTACGTATTTACTGTACCTATAGTATTAATTCCCTAAACGCACATAACTTCGAAAAGTCAGAGATGCATGCCTGGAATCGAGCCTGCGACCCTCTGTTGCGGTTTCCTATGAAACCGCAGTCCTAAACACTATGTTATCACTGCTTGGGTTGAGGTGATGAAGGATATTTATAGAAAGTGGAAAAACTAGGTATAATATTTTGTATTCAAGTTTTTTCTGACGCTTTACATTGCTAACACTAGCTTAACCTTAGAGATACAAAGAGTACTTAACTCCGGCTACATTATAAAATGTAAAGTAATAGTAGTTAAGGTTACTTAGCTAAAAAAATTAAAAACTTTACAAGTAGGGCTTACAACCTACCTACCGATTAGGGAACACTATGGTCTCTACACACTATCAATCTTGGCGAAATTTGGCTCAGAGCAAGTTCCCATGGGATATTTAAAAAGTTTATTATGCACAGACCTTGAGCATTAAACCAACTCAGTTGGTTTACTACTAAAGTGCACGAATGAAGTGACGCTCGACATAATAGGTCTTAGTTAGGTAAATGCTGTCTAGTTGATATTCATAATCATTGTATACATATATGTATATATGGTGGTCCGAACAGTACAGCTCATTGAACAAAGTGAGTTTTCAAACCTCCATGTATACATAAACATCAATTGTATGTACATAAAATACCTACATAAAAACAATTGAAATGATTATACTCGTATTGGGAATATGCTAAAAATTACAATGTTCTTATTACATACATGAAGTTGAATTACATATTCAGCATAATACAGATGTTTACCATTTCATAAGCATAAGTTTTATAAACATTTACTATTTCTAAGACAAAATAAATCAATGGCTTGCTTAGTTTTATCAAGTAGGTAAAAATAAAATTAAACAAACAGTAGATAGATACATTTGCAAGGGAAAGCAGATTATAATTAGGTGTGTGTAACCAAAAATAAGTTGTTACAAGCAAAAAAACAAAAAATCGGTCATGTACGAGTCCAACTCGCACTTGGATTGTTAAAATTAAGCAAGAACACGCCAAAAAAATAACATTTCTTATATGGGGACCACCCTTTATTATTTGTTGTTATAGTAGCAATTGATATACATATTCTTATTCTGTGAAAATTTCAAGTATTTTATTACAAGTTCATGAGTTACAGCCCACTGACAGACAGACAGTTGGGCCGTCCATCTGTCTGTTTGGACAGACAGGGGAGGGTTAGTAATAAGGTCATGTTGTCATCCTTTTTGGTAGGGAACCCTAAAAAGTAAGCACTTATCAACCCACGCTATGATGCATTTATACTAATAACATCTTCAATATTAAAATTTGATGACGATTCATAGAAACACTTTTCATCCAGTTCACAATTTTTTTCCAAGAGATCTTCTGTTGCTAAATCTATTTCAAAAATTTGATTTTCCATATTACAGGCCAAGTCAAAATATGTTGACCACATCGGTTTATCAATGTTTGTTATGTAATTCAATAGGAAGTTGTAACATACCACATTTTTCATTACAACGGCATTCGATTTGTTTATAAAATCCCACAAAAACTTTGTAGGACTCAAAGAAGAAAAACTGTTTGGTAGACGCAGCACATGATGACCATGAAGTCTGAAAACCCTGTCAATATCATAATCTTTATTATTGATGGTGCATTTTTCAATCAACTCATAGAGGCTAGGTCTACTCATGTTGGGGTCACAAGGAATATTATGATCCTTCAGCCATTGCAACATTTGTTTCTTTGAATGATACCTAGTTATAGCTTTTTTAGGCAAGGATCCATGTATATAATTATTTGCCAGTACAATAACACTACCAGGTTTTATACTGTAGAGCACTATATCAACCATCCACTTTTTAAAAGTATCCTCAAGGCTTTGTGTATTATCTTGACAAACATATATACCATTTTCATAACCATTCGCTGATACAATATGGAAAAAAATTAAGCCTTCGTGTGTAGATTTACTAGATAGGTTTCTGACTGGGCTTTTAAAAGGGGGGATTGAAATCTGTTTCTCATCGACATAATAAATTTTTAAATTTTTCTCTCTAAATTTTTTCATTTTGAATAAGTAATTGAATCGATGAAATTTAACTTTGGGCTCTTCAATAAGAATAAACGGTGGACCTTTTAAATTTTTTTTGTAAGTATATTTTAAGCTGTATATTTTTCTTTCAAAGGTATTTAGGTCTACGGTACATTGAGTATCAGATTTCATTGCTTTTCTGCGTTTCAAAAATTCTTCAAATAGATCCTTAATAATAAAATTTTGTTTGCCAGCTAGAAATATGTTGATGCATTCCATTAGTATAATGTGATCTTTGTCATCAAAACCATCTTCTTCATATGGTCTATCATCTAAAACATGGAAAACAAACATTTTCGGCATTCCAGTATAAAAGGAAACTCTTTCATAGTAATCTTCTAAGGGTACCTGTAAGCAATTATTACTTTTCTCTTTCTTACACCTTTCTAGAACTGTTCTCAGTATAGACATCACTTGTTGATCTACAGATCTTAATTTCATGTCCAATTTGTTCCATGTGCTACATTGTGCGGCAGCTCTGCCTTCCGTATTTGGAAATGCCATGTTAATAACTTTGTAGGTTTTTAGGTTCCAAAAAAAATATTCTTCATGTAGGTACCACAACTTTACCACTCCTTTGGGAACTGCTTTTATATTTCAGTCAGCATAACAAAGTGGTATGTCCTTTGCTCCAGTGCACTGAACTCCACGGTTCACGATGCATCAAACGCAGTAATTATCACAAATTCAAAAGTAAAGTAAAGTTGTCTATTTTTTTTATAAATCGATGATTTTTTAATTCAATTCAATTGATTCAAATCCCTGAGGCAAAAATGACAGCTAGAATTAATGTCAAACTCAGAAATAATGATACCAGCTAAACAAGAATAGTGATGTACTCAAGATTCCGGTTCAGATTAAAATCGGTAAAAAAATAATAATAACGAGTACGAAAAAATATTTATATGAAATATGTAATTACGAAATTAAAAAGTCGCAATAGTCACATTATTTGCAAGACTAATTAAAGAATAATTAGTTACGAAATATACAAAAAGAAATTCACCTTAGTAATTATGCTGGAAAATTTTTAAAACAATAACGATTACTTTACGTCGTAACAGCTAATACCTAATCTCTTTGACAAGTTCCTCCATCCCAGCAGCGATGGAGGAACTGCATATCATATTATTATGTAATTAAAATAGAAAATGAAATGTAGTTACCATCTGGGTTCTATAATAAATAAAATTACAGAAAGGCTCTTAGCAGAATCAGCAATCCGAATCGGTGGTAGATTCTCGACTTGTCATAAGAGCCACGAATTGCCTACATGAAATAAATAATTTTGAGTTTGAGTTTAATTGAAGTTGGTGACGATTCCGAATCGAGTTTATATAATAAGTTGTTTACATAATAATTACTAGTGGTTCGCCCCGAACTGAGACCTCGCGGTATGCCATAATTCCCAAAAGATAGTTTTAATTATAAATTGTAATAATTAACTTTTAACTTTAGACGCAATAAAAAATAATAATAGTTGACACAAAACTGTTTTACTGATACAGCGCCATCTAATTAGCATTATTGTGAAGCTATTAGCATTAAAAATTAAATAATTTCGTTTCTTTATAATATTTATCTAATTTTAGTATTTGTTGTTCAAGTACAGGATATAACTGAATTTTCAACAAAGTTTCAGGTTCTAATATGCAATACTTTTTGACATATGGCTCAAATTAAATCTCCACTTAAAAGTTAAATAATTTCGTTTCTTTATAATATTTGTCTAATTTTAGTATTTGTTGTTCAAGTACAAGATATAACTGAATTTACCACTAAGTTTCAAGTTTTAATATCTTGTCATTCTCGACATATGGCTCAAATTAAAATCTCCACTTTGAAAGCCCCCCATTTCGTCAATTTTAAGGGAAAAATTAAAAAAAAAAAAATTTTTGTACTCTGTTCAAAGTCGTCTTTAAAAAGATATATCGCAAGTCTATGTAACGAAACAAACAAAATTTTACTTCAAACACGCTTCTATGAGTATGAGAGCCCCCCTGAAATAAAGCTTTTTATATTTTTTTATACAATGTTCGGCTGAAGGCCATCAGTTTACATATTATATTTAAATTTGAAGTAATTACGTTCAGTAATTCAGAAGTTATAGGGCTCTGACAGACATTTGGACGTACACACTTCTCTGTCCAGTACAGACAAGCGCCCTAGTTGACTCAGAGAACTCGCTTCGCTCGTTCAATTAACTTCTGAATAAATAACGATTTATTATTTGACAAAATAGTTTAGTTTTAAATATAAAGTTTTTAAAATACAATGTCAAATACTTAAAATGGTTAATTTATTACTATTTTTTATTGTATGAAAAACTCATAAAATGATAATCAGTCCACACTTATTTCATTTGAATTGGACTTATTTTTAACTAGATGATGTCCGTTACTTCGTTCGCGTGGATTAAGGTTTTTTAATTCCCGTAGGGACTCATTAATTTTCAAGGATAAAATGTAGCCTATGTTTTAATCCTGGATGTGAGCTGCCCTCATTCCAAATTTCAGCCAAGTTGGTTAATTCGTTGTGGCGTGAAGGAGTAATAAACATACACACACACATACAAACTTTCGCCTTTGTGTGATTATGTAGTGTGATTAGGATACATTTTGTGGTCTTACAAGAAAACATACAAATATTTATCGGTAAGTATCGATTGCATCCATCACTATTAAAGAGCAGTAAAAAACATGTAACACATGAAACGTCATTTTTGTCTCCGGGATTAGAGGTTTGCACCGGAGCGAAATTTCCAGCACCGGTGAAAATCACCGGTGATTTGCCATTCTCCGGAGATTCACCGGAGATTCTCCGGTGATCACTGCTCCGGTGCAAACCATTATCCGGGATTAAAAAAATAGACTTTATATGATATTATTTTCTAACACAAACATATATGTTTGTGTTTTTTCTAATAGGTAAATTATTCCTCCAAACATTTGGTACCCACGCCATCGCACATTCAATTACTAATTAGCTATAATGCCAAGAGAATGTAATCACCTTCTATAATCTCATTAAAATATGCCAAAAATACTGTTTCGGAGAAAATGTTAACTTTTTTCTCATTTTTCATACTCATAAAATTTTCATATACTTTCATGTATTTTTCTTTTGACTTCGCTGGAAGCAGGTTTTCCATTGTCAATTTGGCTTCTGATCTTAAATCTGATGGAGGACAATCAATCTCCATTTCACTATCTGAACCGTTGGAACTCATTTTAATTAATATTTATGAAGTAGGTATGTAAATAACAAATCAAGACGAATTATCAGCTTTGCCGCCAATTTTTTTTATCATTTGTGCCGACAGGCAAACGCATTTATGGCTATACAGCCACGTAAACGCAATTTGTACTAAGCAAAGAGACTATGGTATGCCAAGAATGACAAAAGAGATCCGAAAGAGTCTTTAATAACCCCAGCACGCCGTTTCACACAACATTGCAGGAGCGTTATAATGTTCCAAATTCAAAAAAACGCTCCTGCAACGGATTTGATTTTCTTTGTCCGACTTCGCGGTTCTTTTTTCGAAAATAATGACAATATTTCCATGCATGTTTGAGAAAAATATAATATGTAGCATTTGTTCGCGACTTCGTTCGCGGGCTGTTAGGGTGCCTACACACGTACCTATTCATTTTATCTTGTTTTTATAGAATCACGGCTGAGTTTGCAAGACGCTTTGATCAACTTTAATTAAAGCTCTTGCAAAATTCTCACTTTTAAATTGCTGACTATGACTTAATTAAGGAAATTACGCGTATTTCCTTCGCTAAAAACGTTACTTCAAATGTCAGACGTGTGAAGTTAGCAGTAGGAAAGTTTTTAAGTACAAGGCAGATTCTTTGAAGGATGTGCAGTTTTTTAATTGATTGAATACAATATGGTAGGTAGATTTTTCGAGTTATTATTAATAACTAGACGACGCTCGCGACTTCGTCCGCGTGGATCAAGGTTTTTCAATTCCCATGGGAACTCTGTAATTTTCCGGGATAAAATGCAGCCTATGTTTTAATCCTGGGTATGAGCTATCTCCATTTCAAATTTCAGCCAAATCGGTTCTTTCGTTGTGGCGTGAAGGAGTAACAAAGTAGGAGTAACAAACACAACACACACACACACCACACACACACATACACACATACACATACAAACTTTCGGCTTTATAATATTATATTATTATATTATATACTACGGAGATTGACCGCCCTGCCGTCGCCCGCCCTCCCGGGAATATTATAGTGCACAAGTGTGTGCGCAAACACAGGCGCACTGTTTATTCCCTCATTCTCATAGTCCGATGAGAAGAAAATCGGACACTACCAGAGAGACAGAGTTGACCACCCCCTACTCCCTAACTCTGGGCAGGTACTGAGAATTTCATGACAGAAAAATCCGATACATTTTTTGGGCAGACTAGAGAATCGCGCAGGATTCTTGGGGAGCCCGTCACCCGCAAATGAACATGCTAACCACAAACAACGAGGTAGAAATTATAGCTAGGTACTACTACATAACTACTAGGGGCAAGCACAAATTGCTGAGAACTAAGCTAAATTAGGCGTGCATCTCTCAAGTGATGTAGTTCTTAACAAATAATACCTAACTACCAGACAGTTGCCAAGTCTAATAGATCTAGATTAGGAACATAATGTGCTGTATACGACTGCATATTTTAATGTTATTATGTAATTATGTAACTTTTATTTCTAACATTAAAATATGCAGTCGTATACAGTATAAATTTTTCCTTAAATAAGTTCGTTACACGACTTTATTCAATCCAGTCTTTGTATACCTATCAACCTATACATTCATTTATATAAAATAAAATAAAATTTCCGGATCGGCGAAACCGATTTTGATCCAACGTTCATGAGTAGGTAAGTAGAGGGGTTTTAAAGACGTGAGAGGATTTTTTATTCTGTAAATTTTAATAGTCTCTGCGTAAAAAGATAACAACTGTTGATTAAGGAAACAAATTATATTATAGAACAAAGGATCCTGACGTTTGGCACAGAGAAAACTTGCACTAAGAAGACGGATAAGCTTCTGGATAACGAAAAACATCCTACGAGATTTTTAAGTCCTTATTTTAATTCACGCACATATCATCACAATAAAATTGTCAATGGGACTGGTGAAAGAAAATAATTAAAACATTTAATCAATGCCCTCGCTACCTTCCTAGTAACAGCACAGAGATTGATTCGATGCAGTTTTTTTTGCAAATAAAGTGAATCGGTTGGAGCGTCTGAACTCGTTAAAGCGCAAGGCTATTGATGGAATGTCCGCTCCAATAACGATCACGGTGCAGCCGCATCCGTCAATGACAGGCGTGGAAGCATACCTTCATACTCTCTACTGCGGACTTACTCTGGAGTACGAATACGAGTAAAAACATATAGCACATAGCATTTTTTACTTTTGTCTGGTGGGAGGCTTTAGCCTTGGTTAGTGGCAAAGATGTGTTGCCAAGCGATAAGGGCAATAAGGGGTATGGGTTGAATCTACACTCATATCATTTTCAAGATAGTCTGCTACCATCTCACACTGCATCGTCACTTACCATCAGGTGAGGTCTCGTCATCGAATAAAAAAAAATTGTATTGTTGGGTTAACCTACACTTAATTCCGAGGCCGGCGGTATTCGATCTCACATCTCTCGGGAATCGCGCCCTGAGTGTGTGTGCCACTACACTACGGCTAAGTCGAACCACACGACAACCACGAAATTAGTGATATGTATTTACTTTTTCAATCAGTTTTTTAGCAACTGTTAGCGACATCTACGAAAATTTACAGTTGTCGATCTACTTTTATTATTCGTATTTTGTTTGTAGATAGTTCATCTCACCTAAACACATCGCTGGTCCACTAATGGGCATAGGTCTCCTCAGAGTTGGGTTAAGGCCATAGCAGACTACTATGGCTAAGCGCAGATTAGCAAAATGTTCGTACACCTTTGAGAACATTATCTCCCAGGTACCAAAGTTTCCTCATTATATTATCCTTCACCGTTAAAGCAAGTTAGAGCAAGAAATTTAATTGTTTAAAACACTCATAGGTACCTATCTCCATCGATATCTTATCTCCAAAAAGTTACGAGATGCTTGTCTGCTTAGCTTGTCGGTGATAGGCTAGTGGCCACTAGCCTATCACCGATTTATAAATTGTAGAGTAGTTTTATGCTAGAGTTCCTATAGCTACTTACCTCCCATTAGCTAACTATCCGTTCATCGAAGCTCGAATCTTCAGCAGGTATCTTCTTCCACAGAGGAATTCAAGACAGTGAGTAGAATAAAGAGTTTTAAAATAAGAATAATATAACAGAAACATAGGCTCACGCGAGCTAATAATTTGAAATAAGTTTATTGCAGGCTTAAAAAGAAAAGAAAAACACCGTTAAGTGTTTCTTTTCAACGAAAACAATATAAGTTTGAAAATCAAGTGAGGTCAGTCAAGAGTAGTGCCTCCGTAACGAAGTGTAGCCAGTGTCCATTGTGATCGATTGCACTTCAAAAGGTACATTTTGCAATGCAAAAGAAAAATAATTGGAAAAACGTTGAACTGAATTTTACCCAGGTATGGTAAGTACCGTAAATCTGTGATTATTATCTGTGATATAAGAAAAAATCTTAAGACTAGATATGCTAACTGAAAATGGAATACGAAAATGATGGGAAGAGATGGATTTTAAACGCTGAAATCAGTAATGTAAGTTTTTCTGCGTCACTTACACCCTTAAACCCTTACTTAAACCCTTCTTTTTAGATCTTGGTGAAAAGACAAGATCATCATACTAGAATATTCAACCAATCAGCGAAAAATTGAAACAATTTTAAATGAGTCAAACAACTAGCGTTAACTAGAACTAAACAAATATCTGCGTTCATCGCCGGCACAAACTCTAAGTTAGTAAAAATTTTAAAAAATATCAGATCTATTGTATATTAATTAATTAATTGCATTAAGCTAAGCATAAAAATGGCAATATTTATTCGATTTGTGGTGCAATTGACATCACAACAATCTAGACGCGGAAATATCTACTTAACTAGTCGAATCGAGACTGATTTTTTGGTGACTGATTTAGCACGGGCTAAATTGGCCACTACCAGAGAGTAGAGGTCTCTACTCTCTGGCCACTACTACGTTTTTGACTACCACATCACCGAGTGTGTCGAACGTGAAGATAAAGCCCTAGAGATAAAGCCCTAGGGATAAAGCCCTATGGCTGAAAGAACTCAGAGGCAATATCTTCCTAAGAGCACCTCCTGTGAGACTTCAACCTTCCCTTAGGATGGCGTTGGGTTGTAATCTGACATACTTCTGATATTATAACTACCACTTGCATTAAAAAGTAGGTAAAAGTTAAAGGCACTAGTAGGTACTATACCTACTAAACACCATAATATAATACAGCTATTTGTTTGAGTTGAAACATAATCCGTTTCGTACCAACGAGTATTTCAGGAAATGCGCGACCGCCTTGACAAACCTGAGTGAGACGTTTCCCAGCTTTCCAGTTTGCTTAATACTTTAAACTGGTAATGAAGGCATTAAGACACGCTGAGTGCATAACGAATGAGATGCCGCCACCAGCCCCTATATTTAATTACGCGCTTATTGTGTTTTCAGATCCATACCGTATTTTGTTTTATTTTATTGTATGTTTCATATCAGGTTTCGGTTTTGCTCGACATAGACGTTATAGTTTTTGCATTTCACGAGCGCGCTTGAGCTTTACTTTTGGTTACCACGTCGTGTACATGCACATTGCGTAAGTGCGCCTGTCAGGAGCCTAGGTGGGTGCGGTCAGGCGCAAGCAAGCTCTCGCTCACACTTATACAGATACGACACACAACCATGAGCCATGCATCTTCGTAAATTGAAAGAACTATATTGATAGATAGGTGAAAGGCAGACTGTGCTTTATTTATAATTTTTAGGATACCTAGGCTATCAAACATAACATAGGCATAACATAGGCATAGGACGTAGGCTACTTTTTATCCCGGGAAATAAGAGAGTTCCCGCGGGAACAAAAACCTCAATCCACGCGAACGAAGTCGCGGGCATCAGCTATCAGTTTTTACACACAGAACATAAATTATTATTAATACAAAAAGTTATCTAAATTGTCAGTGAGAAGTCTTCAAAGGCGTCGTACGTTAGAACTAAGAATTTACAACTTACTATACTTAATTAGCTAAAGGCTGTTATGTTTGATATCTCCTGTATGCGTGCAGACTTTCTGCTCTCCCGGCGAACAAAAAGAAAGTTAGATTAAAAGCGCCTCGTTGTTCTACCTTCGTAATACAGTCAGCAGAAGTGAAATCTTAGTAATAAGAAGTAATTTCGTTCCCAGTTTTCGGAATACTCCTACAGGATTAGCTTTTCAAGCTGTTCTTGTTTTATGTACCTACGGGGCTGTAAACTAAAGAGGTGTTTTATTTACCCCTACTCCCTATATTCTTTACATATAAATCTTTAAGTAAAAGTAAGATTTTACCTCCAATAAATATAAATTAATTATTTCATGTAGATCCACCTAAGCCTCTTTTGACATGTTAAGACTCTATTATTGATTCGGAAAACAGTTAAACAGTATCTGCTGAAAAGAGCAGCAGCAGAATATTATTAATAACAGAAAGTCAGCAGTTTCTGTTATTAATAATATTTTGTATAAATTATAAAGCATTATATTATTAGGTACGTATAGTGACTAATTCAACACATGTACGGCCTTGAGTTCACGTTAATCTCCAGATCCATTTATCATCAGTCATCACAAACATAATTACAATGTTAATTATTGTAAGCTTAACCAGTCAGTTATTCTAATGCAGATAATATTTCAATGCCTATCCTATTATAAAACAAAAAATGTTCATAACGTACCTCCAACACTTTTGAAAGATCTTTCCAACGATGTCTCACACAATGGAATAGACGTGTAAAAAATATCATCCCCCATTTAAGTGTAGGAGGGAGCCAAAATATTAGTTCATTCGATTTTACTGTATAACTTTGTCGGCGTAATTAGAATGAATAAAATGGAATGGAATTAATATGTACTTGCCAAATTACAGCCCTTTAGTACCTCTGCGCTGTGCTGTGGACAGGCGGACAGACGAACTGATGGACGGACTTGGCGAAACTATAAGGGTTCTTTGTAGTTTTACTACGGAACCCCAAAAACGCGAATAATTTACCTGTCGGTGAAAATGTGCTGGCCACGAGCGGCTTAAGATCGTACTCTTTTGCGATCTTTGCGAGAGATCTTTGTACAGAAATAGACGTCAGTTGCGACGAAAAAACCATTTGCCTTTATTTTTTGTGAAACCAAATCATAAACTCAAGAGAAAGTGTATTCGAAAGGAAAATGCAATATCGTAAGATTAAGGACATAAAAATAAGAAGTAGGCATCGAGGAACTCGACCCTAGTTTTGAGCGGAAGGGTTCTCAAAGAAACAAATATTTGCAAGGTTGTGTAAATACATTTTTTGTTACTATGTTTATTTTTTATCGCAGATAAGTAATTTTTTGGTTTTGCTGTTAAAAAAATACGTATGAGTAGAACAATAACTATAGGTACCTTATCACAGTATAACTGTCCTTACGCTGTGTTGAAAAAATGCTGAAAATTATTTGACTGGATTCTGGTTAGCTACTACCTAAACTACCTACTGGTTGCTATCAGCCTAAACATAAAGCTTAGCTGCTCTTCCCGGACTTCCTTCGAGGGTCTCGACGGTATAAGCTAAATACAATTTTTTTTTAGCTTAGGTATGTACATGCACTCAGCTACTAAAATAAAAAAAATTCAGCAAAATTAATGTAGAGTACATAAAATATAACAAAATGTTCAGTATAAATCGACTTACTGAAAAATTAGGAAAAATTAAATATATAAGCCAATACAATAATAACATAATTGGTGTTTACTCCACTCGATAAAGGTAGATAAGTCGAAATGCTCAAAAAGCAATTTGCAATCAGCCAAAAGTTCAAAGAAACCGATCTCGCAATGTGCTACCTCGGTTTATTAAAATTTGAAACTTTATTTCACCGAATAAATTGCTTCTTGACTTTCGCTATCTTCAAGATAAATATAACAGGCGGTAATCAGTAACCGCAAATATTATTCGAAATGGAAATACTCTTCAAGAAAAAGATTTTCGGGGTGAAACTAGAATAAGCAGGTTGTATTCTACTTTTAAAGCACCAGTAGGTAAGATGACTGTACAATAAGAGTCGGATTATAATGTCTTCATCGTGTAATATATTATTTTCTTACTTTTATGATTTCTTCTGTAAAAAGTTATTATCCATGCTAATATTATTTATTGCGGATTAAAAACTGGAAGGTCGAAGTTCTATCCGCAGCCATTGCAATATTGTCGTGCCTGCTCCTAACACAAGTTTTATGCTTATATTTTGGAAAAGAGAGGGAAGTATAAGTACTTAGTACCTAATATTCATTAAAAAAATCTAAAATTGTATCAAGTATCAGCTAATTGTTAATTATTTTCGCCTCTACTAGGTACCTATAGTAGAGCCGAAAATAATTACGAGTATTTAACAAGACTACCTAATCTTTCCATTTTAACGGATACAAATATTAAATACTAGCCGGAGATGTAAATCTTATAGCCCAGGAAAAAAATGGTTCCACAAACAAATCTGTACAAAAAATCCTATAAGTTAATTTTCGATACTATGAATAAATAATAATAATTATGACAGACAAAATATAGGAACAGTTTATTCCAGCATGCTCCATTTTCTGTCCCATTTCATTCGTATACAGCGGGAAATAGACCTCAAAGTCTTTATTTAACGGTTGGCACTTCGTAAATTGAATCGTTTAATCGCGCCAGAGTGGGAGTGGAGTGAGAAATCATTGGCAGCTTCAACTTGTAATTATGTTAGAGTCCCTAACTTCGTTAGGGTTAAACGATTTAAGAGTACCTTTATGAAAACAGGGTGATGTGGTCTTGCAGTTTCCGTGTTAGAATTGCGCATGTCAATTATTGCGTTTGTTAAGCAGCTTGAAATTAAGTTGGTAACTGGATTGGTGACCGACTTAAGAGTTTCGAATTTGGATTTTCCTTCCCTACGTGCCCCTGAGTGCATGTTAAAGTATTATCAATAATATCTAATTATTTTGGTTAAATCTACTGAGTCAAATTAGTACCTAATTATAAGGAAGGATCAGGAATCCTACCTTAAGAAAACTTTTAATAGTCAGAACCGCAGCCGGATTTTGTTATATAAAAAGATATTTGCAACCTGTTACGAATCTTAGACTTTGGTCTTGCAAAATGTATAAGTACAGTCTGTACAGAGGTCAAGAAACGAAGGTTAAGAAACGAATTTGGACTGACAATCACTGTAAAGCAGTAAATTATATAGCAGATAATGTAATAAAATACGTCCACTAAGCCGCCATAATGCTCCGGATTTAACGCGGCTTACTGGCTTATAAAGGGTGCAAAATGTCTCCCATATGCCTTGTGCCTACACTCACTGCCTACATTATTGCGATTCATGACAGCGAACAGAAATCTGTGGTATTATAAATTGCACGATGCGTAGACATAAGCAACTTTATTTTGTATGCAAACCCCAAGATATTGCCGTCCCCGTGTGTCGTACTTGTATAGATATATTTTTAAAATACTCATTCTTAGAGTCAATATTACTGAAACCAAGCTGTCATTTGTTTTACTATTTGCCCTTGCTTTGCTTTGGTCCGCGACTTCGTCCCCATGGAATTACTACACTTTCAAAGGGGTGAGTTTAAAGTCTTTCTTAGGAGATATACATTATATCTCCTACTTATGGAACTTACCTACCTGCCTTTCAAGAGTCGCCTTTATACACGCTAAAATCAGCATTCATCAACAGGCTTTTCTATATTATTACCAATATTTATGGTGATCAGTCAAAACTGATCAGCCATGCCATGCGCTTATGTAAGAAAATCTTGAAAAAAATTTGATTCCTCCATGAAGAAAATCGAACACAATAAAATGAAACAATTGAATACTCTTTTCTTACATAATCGCACGGCATATATGTATTATCATGATATATCTAGTAGATTATTATTCCTTTGATTTAATAACTACAAGATAATATTATCCTGTCGGTCGTTAGGAAGTGTTCGTGAAAAAATAGTTCTCACCCTCGATTGCGAACCTATCTTCAGTGAGAAAGCCAATATGAACACGTCTCATAATACCGCAGAGTGCTTTTAAAAGTTTAAAAATACTACAATGTTAAAAAATATAAAGAATTTTGGAGGATTTGTTTTTGCATTTTGTGAGACCTTATTGATTTTACCGGATACTTTTTAAAGTAGCTTTTATACAATGGGGTTACAATATCTTGCAAATCGATTAAACGATATTTTGGTGAATAAATGATCTATCTATCTATCGCTTTTACGTTATAACCAGGTTTATAGACTAACTAATGTCTATGTTACATTAATTTATATGAATGTTTTATTACACACACAGCCAACGGCAAAACTTAATTAGTTCTTGGAGACCGTTGACCAGAGGTGATCGATTAACACTTAGGAACTTTAAGTGCAGAAAAGTTTGCCAGCTTAGTTAGCGCTTAGTAAAACTCCAAAGAAAACTCTCGACCAGAAGCCATCCATCAAATAGTTCATATACTAGAAATAACAAGATAATATTTTTCTCTCTATTTTCTGAATGAGCTCATAGCTTCAGTTCATAGTTGAGAGGGGAAATTCAATTTCAATAATAAGAAATGATAACTGCGGAAGATTATTTAGGTGGGTACATATTATATGAGGTAGAATAGTAGCTGTATGTAGTGTTTTTGTGTAAATTTTTTCTATGCAAAACTATATATATGGGTTCTTTGTAGTTTTACTACGGAACCCTAAAAAGGAATTAAGTTAAATAAAGTAAAAAATAATCACATAAAAATTAGGTACTAGCTTAGGTCAAGCTTAAATTAATAAAATTAATGAGTGAATATTTTTTTACACTTAATAGACTTGCGCTTGATGAAAATCAATACTGGAAAATTGGAAAGCACTGACTAGAAGAATAAGAAAAAAAAATTTCAATTTCAATTTTCAGAACTTTCCGAAATTTCTCACCTTAAGGGTTAAACCCCTTAAACAGGGGGTTGAAAGTTTGCATAAAATCCATCATTTTTCATGTTACTTCCTGGAAAATTGGTATTTGTATGAAGAAACATTTTTTAACCTAAGGCTTAGCTGTTAATGTATTTTCTGCTTCGAAATGTACTGCTAATACCCGTGCTTGACAAATACATTCACCTGTTCCACCATTCTCAGCAAGCCACAAACCACATTCTACGAGCGAGCACTCAAACTGCGACATAATTACATAATATAGAACTAGCACAACTGCGTTATTCAACATTACTTAAACACTTACCTGGTTGTTTACTGTTTTGATTTCATTTATATTTCGTTAATCCGTACAAGAGGCGATTTACATTTTCATGAATCTGACGTCATAGAAAAGACTTTGCCATGATGAATTCATATTATTAAAAATATCATCATCATCATCAGCAGCAGCAGCAGCAGCAGCAGCAGTAATAAATAAGCGGCTCACTTCTGTATTTTGAGGTTTTCTCATTGTTAAAGCATGTGGTATTTAACGCAATAACTCTGGTAAATAGAGGTTCCATTGTTTGGTTGTTGTGTGATTGAAATAAAAAACAAAAGTTCTTTAGTCTTTAAACTTCTTTACGTAGATTAAAGTTAATTAATTCCCGCGGGAACGCTCTTATTTTCAGGGTTCAAAAGTAGCCTATATGCTTCGATCACAGAAGATATTTTTTTTCTGTGATCGAAGCCTATATGTTATCCCAGACTATAATTTCTCTGTGCCACAGTCGAATCGGTTCAGTCGTTGTGGCGTGATTGAGTAATAAACATCCATCCTTCTTATTTTCTTTCTTCCTTCCTTTCTTTATTCCTTCGAGATCAGGATTATCCGCTATGGGATAGCTTATAAGATTCGAGGACTTGGGTCTCCAACTTCTATATAAGTTCTTCAAGCTATGAGCCACGTCCATAGAAAGTTTAGCTTCGCGACTCGGTAGCTATTTGATAATTTGGATTCTACGGATCTCGTCATATCTGATGTGATCACAATCATCAACTAAATAGGTACCTAGTTGTCTACAGGAAAATCCATCATGGCAGTTAAAGATTTATTTGATCGGTTAATGTGTAGAAATAGTTATTCCCGTTTATTGCCTTCGTCCAGTCGTCTCCTCGGCTATTAAACCCGTCGGAATGCCAAATAAAACGTTGGAATCGATTTCACATAAACGATAAACGTGATCCGTTCACAGATTATATAAAGTCTAATTTGACACCGATCGTAAACGAATATTGTAGGTACCCACCCAAAATTGTACAGGTCCAGGCTTTAAAATTGCTGCGAAGTTAAGGCAGCGCGGCGAAAGATAAGTACATAATTATTCAATAGCGAAAGAGATTATTTTTTATATGACTGCCTGAAAAAGGAATTGTTTTCAGGTTTCCTGTATGTATGTATGTGAGTTACAATAAAACTTATTCTATTTATTATACAAATCCGCGTGGAATGATGCAAAAATATTAACTGCATGTAAGTTAGAAGTTTATAAATCAATTTTTACTTACGTCTTTCCGATTATTGTTAATTGCTATTAATAGAGGCAAATTCTTGAAAACAAAACAGAGTAATATTAGAAGATCAGAGGGCCAATGGATGAATATTCTAAACCGAAATTCAATTATAAGTTTGGGGTATGAGTGACCATCAGATTAAGGGCATACCCCAAGATCGAAATTAATTGGCTCATCCAGATATTGTGCTCAAGGACCCTCATCTCAAAGGATTTATGTAGCAAAGGGGCGACATACAAATCTCTTTACCGAAAACTTGTTTAAAGTATCTAATTTTCAAGTGGGTGATGTTAGGGGATGATCGAATAAAATTGGTACCTCTGACGCTTTTCAAATTTTTCATGTCCTATAATTTCAAACAAGAAAAATGCAAGTAGGTAAGTATTCTAAATGCTGACTTTATCAACGTCCAGTTTAACCGAGGAATAAATTGGGCATTCGGACAGTTTTTGTATTGAAAATCTGTCAAAATAAATCTGGCGTGAAGGAGTAATAAACACACACACACACATACACACACACACACAAGAACGCACACAAACTTTGTAATATTAGTGTGACAGTTAATTTATCGAAAAGCAATGCTCATTTTATCAATTTATGTCTATACATTTAAGATATCAACTCTAACTTTGAAATATAAAACTACTACTCAAGGCAAAACGTGAGGAGTCCGAAGACACCGAATGTGATCTGGGTTTGATAAATGCCTATTACTCGAATTCTACAAAGCCTGGTTCATGCTTAACATGACAGTTCACTATGTCTCGTAGACTGCACTATTAATACGCTCCATAACAAATTCTGACTGCGTTTACTTGCCTGCATTGCATGTCTGGCATGCGAAATGGAGGGATTTGCACGGAAGACCCCACCGCATTTTTAATTCACTGCACCAAGAATAGCATTTTAAAATGTGTAATTAAGAATTTTATAGACCTCTTCTCATAGAAAATCGCTGCATACGACGTATATAGTTACATACTAATATTATAAAATGCGAAAGTAACTTCGCCTGCATTTCTGTAACTTTTAATTTACACAGATACTCAGAGAATGAAAATAATATATTACGTACACGTGTTTTTCTATTAACAAAAAATTTAATTGTATAGGTTCGAAGCTATACGTGGTTTTGTAAGTGGTTCCACAAATCCCATCAGACTTTAATGAAATATATTTTTGTACCTCATCATCACCATCCTCGTCATCACACAGGTTTCATCTCGAATGAGGTTTTAGGGTCCATCACGCTGGCCAAGTACGGATTGGTAGACTTTACACACTTTTGAGAACATTATGAAGAACTCTCAGCCATGCAGGTTTACTCGCGATGTTTTCCTTCACCGTTTCAGCAAGTGATATTTAATCATCAGGGTTCAGGTCCACCACATCGACTGAAGGCGGACAGGCAGATTTTACAAACTATTGAAAACATTATGAAGAACTTTCAGCCATGGTTTATGATGGTTTCCTTCCTTGAAGCAAGTGGTATTTAATTACTTAAAACGCACTTAACACGGAAAAGTCAGAGATCCATGCCGGGCATCGAACTCGGGACCCGCCGAAAAGACTGCCAACCGGCCGAAGTCTTAACCACCTCATGTACCTATTACATGTAGCAAATAAGATAAAAGATTATATCATTAAAACGTTGAAATTCGAGAACCTTTTTCAAGCACTGGATTCACGGGTCAAGTGGCAGCATCTGTTGCCGATTCGCCTCTCGCCACTGACTGAATAATGGAATTAACGAGCTGGTTATGAACAAACGGCGTCTTCATTTTCAGTAGTACGTTTGTTCGCCCTTGCCCTATTTTACTGCCACTCCGTTTCACGAAATGAAATAATGGACTCATTTGGAAGGTCTCCGTGGCGTCTTGGGAATATTATGAAGTTATGATGAGAACTTCCTGAAAAGGGACTATTTATTTCACTTTAGCTTAATGTTTTTGATTGAGTAAGGTGGGCTGAATAACTTCTTAGAATCAAATTCGAATCCTAATGATCTTTAGAGTGACGTATACAATATTTTACAATGACAAAATTTTCTTTTTCACAACAATTGGAACGGACTGCGGGACTCAAAGATTGGAATTACACTCAGACTGAAATCTATAGATCGTTCTCTCACTCAACTCAGACTTAAGGCAGAGTTAAAACGAGACAGATTTATGTAAGAGCATATTTATGTCTCGTTTTAACTCTCGAAATCTTTAGAGTGTGCTCTGGCTTAGCTCGGACTTAAGTACAAATATGCTCTGACAAAAATCTATCTCGTTTTAACTCTATCTTATATTATCTCGTAGCTCTCCACTACTTTGAAACTAAAGTCAATATAGTAGATGCTGTATTTTGCGAAGTTGAATGAGCATTTAAATTAAACTTTGTCGCAGAAAATTAAAGAGATGGCTGATCCAAGAGAGCGTAAAGCGAATAATCAGTGAGATGAATCACGATTGCTCTTTTTCAAATATTGTGCCCAATTCTGCCTAATCAACGATTCGTAGTGACACAGTCATAAATTCATATTTATTGAATTTTTAACGAAGAAATAGAAATAGAAATAGAAATAGAAATAGAAATAGAAATAGAAATAGAAATAGAAATATTTTCTATTTCTATTTCTAAATAAATAGAAATAGAAATAGAAATTAGAATAGGAATATAAATAGGGCAATTAAATTAGTTTGCCAAGTTTCCTTGTACCGGACAAAAGAATTCCAGGCTAGGAATGGAAGGTACATGGTATGGTGACAATTTTAGAGAAGTGATAAACAAAGATGAAAAAAATGAAAAAAAATTATAATATTTACTTATAAAAAAAAAAATTACAAAATTATTAATCTAACTCTTCCTGTTTAGAAAAAATGTGTTTCAAATTTCAATACAAAAATTCATAATCAAATCTTAAAGTAAAGTAGTAAAATCGCTTTCAATATTCATGATTATTCATTAAGAGGTTCATGATTTTGTTTCTGAAAATTTTCCTTAAGACGCCATGGTTCCTTACATTAAATTCCACTATATATAATTAATTATTATATTTAAGTTTTCGTTTTACGCCCTTTAAAATAACATATTTCTTCTTTATCAGCCGCCAAACTGCTGGTGATAAGTCTTTTGCACAGACTCCCACAAGTGTCGGCCTTTCGCGCCTGTATCCAGTTTAACAGGTTACCTGCGACTTGTCTGATGTCGTGAGGTCAACTAGTGGGGGGTCTCGTTGCGCTCTCCGGTGCGAGGTCGCCACTCCAGCACCTTGAGACCCAGTTCGACGGACAATGCCCCGGTCGTTGCCATAACATAAATGGAATAACATTTGAAATAGGGTGGAATATCCTATTTCAAATCAAGATTCATACGATGACTGGGCATGAATCAAGCATGAATAGACGTCTTCGGAGTTTCTTTATCGCGAAAGTGTCACCGTAATGGGATTGTTTTGGGGTAACACGAAGGGCAGCTATATTTCAATCCAATAAGGTGGATAGTTTGATAAATAATTCAGAAAGTTGTAACATGTAAGTGGTACTTCTGTGTAACGGCCGCCAAGAGAGCAAAATCTGCTCGCACCGCTGTCGCTACGGGGAAAATCACGGAAATTCATTCGTCATGAATTTAATTTCTTTATTGTGTCTTCATATTTGATGTCGTTGAGTGTATTACATGTTTTATTTAATAAAATGAGTCTTTAATATTATTATTTAATATAGCTAGTTTTTAACGTGGCTTCGTTTGCGTGGAGATAGGTTGCTTAAAAATTTCACAGAAAGAAATTGTTTTTCCAGAATAAAAAGTATCCTATCCAGATCCTAAACTATAATCATGCAAATCACTTTGATTCATTGTTGCGTTATTGAAGGCTAAACCAGCAAACCAATATACCTACCAACAAATATTATACATATACACTTGCGCAGTTATATAGTCCGAGTAACATAATATGTAGGTTACAATTTAATACGAACGAAAGACGAGTGTTATACATATACCTATGCAATTTTCTAATCTTTTTAATTGTTTAAGATTATACATATCTGTTTTTTCTTTTTATACATAGGAAATGATGACTGTTTCATAGGTATTTATTTTATTTTATTCGATGACAAGATAGCCCTTGACTGCGATCTCACCTGATGGTAAGTGACGTTGCAGTCTAAGATGGTAGCGGCCTAACTTGGACGGGGTATAGCAGTGTAAATTCAACCCATACCCCTAATCGGTTTCAACACGCCATCGTGCCGGAACGCTAAATCGCTTGGCGGCACGTCTTTGACGGTAACTAGCCATGGCCAAAGCCTCCCACCCATAACTTTTTGTCTTTGATACAGAGAAATACGCGTACCTATAGTAGTACCTTAGTATGTACCATAGTATAATATGTTTGCCATGTTCATCTAATACCTACCCGGAATTGGGTAAGTAATAAGCACTTTATAGTATAAATTATGTTCTATTTGAAAAGAAAGCGTAAAGGATATTCTCTAATTTCCTTCTCTTTGAGGGGAAGCTTAGGAAGGGGAAAAAATTACACACAAAAGTGCCCTTCCGAGCTCATGCTGTGATTCTATCAATTCAATAAATTTTTAACGCGGGTTCCTTGTCACGCCTTGCTCTTAACCATTACATCTCGACGGCTGAGACACGAATCTCCATAGGGAATAGATAACTTATCAGTAATGCAGCATGTTTTTATGACGTTTTAATGTATTCCTACTAATATTGTGTGTTTGTTTATTGGCTTATCCCTCAATCACGCGGCAACGAAGTAGGCAAAGGATCAACGTAACGTATTTTTTTTGCATAAATCATAATATAGTTCAGGATATTGAGAGTGAAGTTGCCTTCTTTTTAACCTGGAAAAACAGGATTTCTCCTAGATATCTAAAAAAATATACCTATAATAAAATAATAAATATTTTTTTTTCAGCTTATGGAATACCCACTAGCCTTTCTAACTGGATTTCTGACTTCCTGAGTGGGCGATCATTTCGAGTTGTCATAGATGGCTCCTCGTCTGATCTGATGGCGATTAATGCCGGTGTCCCTCAGGGATCAGTTCTCTCCGCAATGCTCTTTCTGCTGCACATAAATGATCTCCTAAGACCCGGTATCTTTGGGTATGCGGATGACAGCACTGTTACGGAGAGATACATGTCCGGTCCTCGTGCTAGTGGGGCTGAAATTCTTGAGCACAGAGAGGCTTTGGTTGAACGCATAAATTCGACTTTGAAAGAGGTATCCGATTGGGGAGACGCCAACCTAGTCAAATTCAATGCGACCAAAACGCAAGCGTGTTTATTCTCCGCTAAACGGAGTCCATTCCCACTGACTCCGACTTTCCGAAATATATCCGTACCGATCACCGATAGTATAGATCTTCTTGGCATAAATGTCTCGTCTAATATCAACTTCGGACAATGCATCGAATCCAAGGCAAAAACTGCTGGCAAGAAACTTGGTATCCTCAACAAAGTTAAGCGGTACTTCACGCCCGATCAGATTCTTACCCTGTATCAAGCACAAGTTCGATCGTGCATGGAGTACTGCAGCCATTTATGGGACGGCTCTGCTAAGTACCAGCTCGCTGCTTTGGATTCGGTGGATCGACGTGCCAGAAGACTCATAGGCGACGAATCGCTGGTAAACTCCAGACTCCAAAGTCTGGAACATCGGCGCAAGGTTGCCTGTCTGTCGGTGTTCTACAGGATATATTTCGGAGAGTGTGCCCAAGAACTATTTGATTTAGTTCCCCCATCACCATTCTACCACCGAACCGCGAGACATCGCACGAATCTGCACCGCTACGTGGTCGAAATTCCACGATGCCGCACTAAGCGCTTCGCTTCCTCGTTCCTAATACGCACCGCAAAAATTTGGAATGCCCTTCCGGCTTCCGTTTTTCCAACTAACTATAATGTGGGTGTCTTTAAATCAAGAGTGAATAGGCATCTTCTAGGCAAGCGCGTATCATCTTAGGCTGCATCTTCACTTACCATCAGGTGAGATCGCAGTCAAGCGCTAGTCTATATATTTAAAAAAAAAAAAAAAAAAAGACAGGATGCCAAGTTAATTACACGTATAAAATTACGTTTTCATTTTTGAAGGAAATCAAAGAACCAGTTAATTATATGTCACAGTTGCTTCTATGACAGAAATAAGTTGTGAGATTTAGTACCTGATTTCAGCAACGTTGAGTGACGCTTAACTGAGGAATAAAGGCGTTCTGACATTTTTTGTAGTGAAAATCTGACAAAATATCAAAACGCTCAGATAAGACTGAAGTATACGTTGGTAAAATCGGCCCTTAATGTAATTAATATTAACATGGATCATTTTACAGGGCATTGTTAACTCTGTGTCTTTATAAAGGAATTAGTTCCTCGTTTCAATGTTATTCAACTTAGTTGGGATTATCCCGAGCCGATACGTAATTTAGTGGAAAAGGTTGCGACCCTGCTAGTTTGTATTGCTCCGGCAGTGATATAGGGTATTAAGTTCCCGTCCCTGCCTCCCTTAACGCGTAAACAAGACAGAACCTTTCGTATCGCTCTTATATGGTTAATAATTTAGGAGGCTGAATCGGGACAAACTTTCTGTCTTAATAGTAGAACTAACTAAATAAATATTGTTCCATAATTGTTTCGCTAGGTAAAAATAAATAGCTGATGCTCTAAATAGCTGTTCAAGTTGAAGAAAGTTCAGCTAACGTGACATGAACGTGGATGCCCATGATTTGATATATTTTTGGCAGATTGACGTCATTGGGGTTGGATGTCACGTTTTTAACATGAAAACTTACACTCGCGTTAAAATCATTGCGTCCGCCAACAGAGTTTACCAGGTAGCGAAAACATTTGTAAACTTTTTTAAATTAAAATAAAATTCAGCGAACTTTTGCAGTTTCTAAGTAATAATGGAATGACGTCAGGGACATCGATATAAATGATGGTCAGCGGTGAGTTAGAGCCCACTGATTTATTTCTTCATCTAGGTATATTTTATTTTATTAATATACTTAAAATTAATAAACATATACAGAACATACACCAGCAAAGAAGCCTCCTTAACTTAACGAACGTCACAAGTATTTCAGCTCCGTAGTTAAAGGACAAACAGATTTACGAAACAAACAAACAAATTTTAAAAAAGTAAAGGTAAAGATAAAAGTAAGAACATATAAATTAGATTTTTTAGTTAATTCCATTAAGTTAATTATAGTATGTTCTATACTTACATAGTGTGTCCAGTCTAAACGCAGTAGCACCTAACCACATGATTGTATGAAACCAGATTAAGCGGACACTTCATAGAATATGGTTAACGAAGCTAAAGCCGATTTGCAAATTCGATAAGTTAGGTGAAATCGCGTGGACACATCCCGAATAAGCCGGGTTTGATCCTATTAACGCACGGCTAACGGGGATCTTGTGACATGCCCTGATCCTTGTATAGATCCAACGATTAAATTTCCTTCATTTTTACACTTCTCTTTTTTTAGATCGATCGACTGTGTAATGTAACTTGGGGATTACAGAATCAAAGACTTCATATCCACTTTGGGGAAAGGAAACCTAACTAAAATGCATATAGATAATTTGGAGGCTATCTAAAATTTGGAATGCCCTTCCGGCTTCCGTTTTTCCAACTTACTATAATGTTGGTGTCTTTAAATCAAGAGTAAATAGGCATCTTCTAGGCAAGCGCGCACTATCTTGGGTTGTATCTTCACTTACCATCAGGTGAGATCGCAGTCAAGCGCTAGTCTATATATTAAAAAAAAAATCTTGGTAAAAGTTCTTAAATGAAGTATCCTTAAATGAAGTCTCGTTAATTTGTATAAAACATCACAAGGTGGGTCAGGGTGACTATAGGGCAAACCTTAATAAGGGTCCCTCTAAGATCGGAATAAATTGACGTAAATGTAGCTTGTGTGTGTTCGAGGTGTTTCGAAATCTAAGCTTTCACAAGGGTTGCTTTGGGTTTTGGTATCCGATATTTATGTTATCCATTACTATACCTAAATTATTATAAGTGGTAAGTCCAAAGGTACTTCTTTTATTCTTTTTATTTCTTTAAACATCAGAAGGTACCCATCCCATTTCTGCAAGAGCAAGCACATCCTGACTAAAGCCGTTATTTATTGTACTTTTTACTTTTGAATTCGTTTAAAGTAGCTTTTTTTCATTTCATTTATCGTTAGACATAGGCCTTATCATGTGCACGCCATTCCATTCCATGAAATGTCTTTCTCACTCAAGTCTTGGCCACAAGCTTGATGGTAGAGGTTCAGGATCTACGATGTGCCAATTTCACTATCGTTGAGTGTTTGGCCGATTTTGATGTTCTGATACTTTTTGCATTCAAAATCTGTCAACTATTAAAAATTCCTTGGTTAGACTTACCTACTTGGCAATGGTGAAATTGGCTTATGTTCGATTCTGCCATCGATCACGGTAATTGTGCTTTACTTAATGTAATCGATAAATGATCAAAATCGTATTCTTAACAGAGTTTTATAGTATGGGAGGAAGCATACCCAAAATTAATTGTAAGGTTCACCATTCTTAGCAGACAGGGAAGCCTGTATATAACAGAAGCTGGTTCCATATAAATTATTAGCATAAAGAAAACAAATAACTACATTAAAGAGGCTAATTATATAGATTCTGGTGGCGGCAGCTCATACCTTATGCATTCAGCGCGCCTTAATACCTTCATTACCAGTTTAAAGTATTAAGCAAACTCTGAAGCTGGAAGACGTCGCAGCGGGATTTGTTTAAGCGGTAGCGCTCTCCCGTTCACTCTACAGAAATATTCAATTTTTGTTTAAATGACGAACAAAAGGTATAATTAGGGTTCCGTTCTCAAAGGGCAAACTGTTTTTCTGTTAATGTCACTCTGCTGTAATTCCGTCTATACGCCTTTCACGTTACGGATTTCTAAATCGTAGAGAGGATGATTTATATCTGTTTGATTTATGTTTTTTAGGGTAAAAAAACGAATATTTTTTAGGATTTTTCTCTGCGGCTTTTGAAGAGTAGTTATCTATTAATTGGTCATGAGTATATACGGTACCCTGATAGTAACGAGGTCTGACTCAAACTTGGTTGGTTTATATCCTATAGTTAAAATTTCGTTATTAAAATTATCTTAAAGTATTAAAATAGTTTTCATATTATTATAATGCTGTACTGTACAGTTTTAGTTAATATCATAAAGTTTACCTTTTGTATAATTGCAAATATTGAAAAATTATGTGTAACTTCTATTTTAATAAGTAGGAGCCGTTATTTATTAGTTTTTATGTTACGAAATTAGTATATGTTATAATATGTCCGACTCCAGAACTGATAAGTACTTGTAGCGAGAATTTATTTTACATTTAAATTAACCAAGTTTTAAATTACCCATGAATGATTCAAACATAATTATTATAAAGTAAAACAAACGAATGGTATTTCTGACTTTACTAACAAGAAAAGTCAACACATTCCCAAGTTTCGGAACTGAGCTTTGTTTCGTTTATCAGGCGAGGTAATGTTTCAGTTAATTTGTGTGCTAAGTTTGATGGTATTTGGTAGATAGGGCGCTGTCTCACAAAGGGGGAGGCTTTCTCGCCCTTTGAAAGGTAATTGTGGAGTGTTAATAGCCTAGTATTAGGGCCATGCTTATGAGTTTCATTAGTAGTGAAGCCACGAGCGATTCATACAAGAACGTGCCTTTATTAGAAGCGACGTGGCTGTTTTGAAAATTACCTGATAAGAGCCGCAGGCGTATGGTTCAGAGCGCGCTTCATCGCCAAGAAAATATTTTCTTGTATAGTTGTACTTACGTATTGTACCTACACGTGAAATGTACAGTATACTTGGAGAACCTAGTGTAACCTGATACGTATCAATATTAAAACTATAGGATTCTATCAATCTGTCTAAACTATAATATACCTATTTTATTTTCGGCCGCATGGATTTAGTTTTTAAAATCCCAGCAAGAATTCTTTGATTTTCCGGGATAAAAAGCAGCCAATGTCACTCTCCAAATCCACAACTCCATGCAAAAAATCATGTCGATCCGTAATTGTGTTGCAGCGTGATTGAAGGACTTGTCCTTCAATCACGCTGCTAACAAAACAACAAACAAACACACCACCAACGCAAAACCGCAGTCCCGTTGTGGCCACGGTCTATGCAACTGGATCGAAATATCGTTAATTCCAACTAAAACAACTATCGTGGTACTTACTTATATAATTCATTATATATAAGTTAAGTATATTTACACATATGTATATCGCTTCCAATTTTAATGCCTTGAACTTTGATGCCTGGCATTAGGACTTGAAACCCAATAGATCATTCAATGAAATAACCATTAGGGTCGAGAACAAAGTATAAACGCTTACTACCTAATGCGCAAAAAGTGACTGCGAAGAAACTTGGTTTTCGGTGCGCTTTCATGTAATTTATGTATGACGGCGCAAATGCCAATTTATTGCTGAGTAATGGCACCGTTAGGGGATCTGCAAATGGTTGCCGTATAAGAGGAGAAATGGGTCGAAACGCAAGCGACTAAATGTATTTATAATTTATTCATCTGCAGATACAAATCCAGATTGCCATCGTGTTCGAATATTTTTCAATTTTACAGGGAGTTTTTTTAATATTTTTGTTTCCTTTCAAGAGTAGGTAATATTAGTAGAAATTATAGGTTTTCGGGTAGAACTAATTCCAACAAATAATTTTTGTAGTTTTAAACGGTCATATCTATAAGAAAAAATAAATGAACATGCGAATTTCTAATTGTCGCCAAGAAGTGCTTAATTTATTTATAGAGTCGTATAATATGTGAAAAAATCCGATATTCGAAAGGATTCCCGAAAACACCTTGTTTGAATTTTACAGTTCATGAATAGTATTATTTTACAAAAAGTACAAATGGTTTCTGGTTTTCATCAGACTTTGGACATGATTTGATCGTTTCATGGCCAATTTCACTAACATAAAATACATCTCACCTGAGCGTGAATTTGATATTTTGACAGTTTTTCATTAGATTTTCAATCTGATAAAATATCATAAAACCAATCAATTAGATTTATTTTACTTTGGTGAAATCGGGCCTTAATCATGTTCATTTTAGGCCCTAGGTGGGCCTAAAATGAAATGAAATGGGAAACTCTCCAAAATCATTGTATTAAGGTGCCTAATGAATAAGTGAACGAATGATAATAGACCTATTTTATCTAGATTTTAGACACTGAATTGTACATGTTTATCGTAGGTATCTAGAAATTCAATCAGTATTACACATTCGCAACCATGGAAGTAGAATGTTCGCAACAATCCAATATTGTGAGTTGTGACATACCTAAATAGTGTCATATCTACGCGGACAGACACCGAAAAAATCCGCGTCTATATTCTACTTGCGGATAGATTTATATCTACTACCTGTAATCTGTATATGTGTATTTAGTTTTTAAAATACCGTGGGAACTCTTTAATTTTCCGAGATAAAAAATCGTCTTACGTTACTCTCCAGACACTCAACTATGCTCATGTAAAAAATCACGTCGATCCGTAGCTCTGTTGAAACGTGATTGAAGGACAAACCAACAAACAAACACACAATCGACAGACAACCACTGCTGGAAATAGGTCTCTTGCAGGGATCTCCACAGGCCTTGGTCTTGCGCCGTCTGAATCCAGCGACTCCCTGCGACTCGTTTGATGTCGTCGGTCCACCTAGTGGGGGGTCTGCCAACATAACGCTTCACGGTACGGGGTCGCCAATCCAGCACCTTGAGACCCCATCGACCATTAGCATTTCGACTATGAACAGTTTTTGATTACGATCTTTTATTTAACTAGAATATTATGGTGAAAATCAACAAGAAAAATTCAACGCAACAAAATTTGTTAGGATCTATTCAAACGTACCCTAGATGACTGAAAGTGTCCAAGAAATTTATATAGAGGAGGGTCTACAAAAATATATCGAGATAGAACGGTAATTACAACAATATTTTCCCAGAATTACCTTATTATTTATTTATTATACAAAAGTCCAAATACCTCCTGATTTGTTGTTTACTTCCAAACTTTTAGTTTCGTAAGCAAATTATAGTGATAGAATTTTTACGGATTTTTATTTTATTTGAAAACTGTTACACTATACTATTGCAGATATGCCCCGCCCATTTTTCCGTTTTATCTCAAGGATGTTTATAGTTTTATCACACGCTTACAACATGCGTCGAATATAATAAATGATATTGATTTTTGCTGCTCTAGTGCGGCTGTGGTTGTGGCACGTCTGAAAGGACCCTAACAAACCGGGCTTGCGAATTGTGAGATTTGTTCCTTTGAATCTTTGTCGGCAAATTGCTTTTTGAAAATCTGGGCTCTCTTTTTATTGAGCAAAGTAAAATAAATCTTGGCTGTGCTAGTCAAATAAAACGATAACGATTTTAGTAAGGTAAATTTTGAAATAGGCTTTGTTATATTCACTGAACTTTTACAAATAAAGAAATAAATTATGTAGAGGTGTTTCTCATACCCATTTGGATATAGCCGAGTTGGTCGTTGCAGAGTTACACGGTTGCACCCACTTTTAATATATCGAAAGTATAAAAAAGTGTGTGAACAATTTACGATGCAGTGCAGTAGTTTTCAAACAAAATAAAAATAAAAACCCGTGGAAAATCTTTATTTCACTATTTCTAACTATAGAAATGGAAACTTAGAAGTTAATCTCAAAAAAAGAGGCATTTCCTTTCACAAGGTGGACATTATAGTTTTTTCCAGAAATAGGCACGCAAGAATCCTCAGTGAAAACTGGTAATAACAGTTCTATCTCCATATATTTTTTTGCTTGCACCGTGTCGCTGCTGTTTATTTATTTAGTCTAGCCATAGTGGTTCATGAACGAGGTTCTAGCGACAGACCAAGCGGTATAAGCTTTTCTTAAAGCAGGAGATACCGCGAGCGGGTGAGGGTAGATGGTGAAGGTATACACTGCTTTATCCTACCGTAGAAAGAAATAAGCACCACATACCGCGGAAGGTGAAATCCTTTACGAGATCTATGTCCAAAAGTGGACGTTTGTCGGATTATGACGACAGCGAATGTAAGGTGTCCTATAAATTCTTGGCAATGGGCATACCTTAAAATTTCTTGGTAACAGCTTTTGTGATTGTGGTAACTTTTGGTGGCCGTAAACGCAATTCAGCTTAAATAACGAAGTCAGCACATCGATCCCCATTTAATATGTCTTTTTCTTTCCACTAGTGTAGAAAGGCCACGCCCCCATCAATAATACAAGGTTCTTTAATTGGAATGACCTAGGGTTACACCCCCGACACTTCATTCAAGATTCAAGTGAACAAGGACAAAGCTATCCGTAAATTGAGCAGGACAAGGACAACGTTATACGTATTAATACTAGGTATATACTAGGCGTACTCATGGCATATTTATTAATTTTTGAAATCAACTAAATTGACAGGTTTAACTGTAGTGCTACCTTTTACCGCGGAGTATTATGAAAAGTATATCACGGGATTCAGACTTTGATCAAAGACGCCATTTTAAGACTCGTTTTGTCCTGCAGATACTATCTTAACAAGTGTTAAATGAAAATTTAAAACTCCCCCGACATATTATACCTAATCTATAGCCGGAGTATGTACGGTATACCTGACATCCTGTCACCCAGAATTCTGCTCCATTCCATTCTGCTCCGATTCCTCCTCCCCAATCCTCGATCATCATCTATCTAGACCATTCTAATGAGATCAAATATACTATACCTTTATCACTATATACTTTAAATTGCTCAGAAGTTGGGTATCCCGCACACTACTATATATGATACTGCAGCATGATCTCAAAGTTACCATGCCTTGGAAATAATTCGAAGTCACAGTACACCATTTTTTAACTCTTACGAGGTTCATTTCTTATCGTTATCGTAATTTTTTTTGTTATTATTGGTATTCTAACCTTTTATAACTGATTTTGACTTTTAAAGTCCTTAAAATTATACGTCCTTCCTTAATACAATTTTATTATATCGAGGAAGGACTTTTTCAGACGCTACTAAGCAAACACGAGTAATGGTGCAAGCTATATAAAATCTACTTTAATTGTTTAAATATTTACAAAATTTTACTAATTGCTTTCGTTACGTACCTACCTAATCTTGGGCTGAACAAACTTTTGTAAAATATACCAAAATTCGTTCGCTGTTGCCTATTGATTAATATCATATTACCTAAGTTTAGCATCACGAAAACATTCTTCAGCAAAAGTCGCTCTAAAGCTACCCAATTTAAACGTTCCTATAGTTATCATTTATTATAAACGCCGTAAATTGACAATTTTTAAACTTAAGCGATAGCCCGATATAAATACTTCGGTTAACGGTTATGAATAATTTATTTTGGTAAATTGTATTTTTACACATTTTTACTCTATAATTTATTCCTAGTAGGTACATTATTTTAATGCTAAACGATGCATGGAATTAAATAATGCGGTAGATTTTTATGCCGCATAAATCCTTCCATTTTGTATGCCCAACGAATAATGCAGTGTACGTCCATTAACTTACTTCTATTAACTACTAGATGATGATTTTTCCGCACTGATTTTGTTTTCTTTAAACCCCATAGAATCTAAATATTGATTCCTGAGACAAAAAGTAACCTACATCAATCTCGGGATAAGTTATCTTATTTCCAAATGTCATAAACGTTTCAGCTGGAAAAGGAATAAGAGGTACATACGGGCAGACAATTAATTTTGGGTTTATAAACCTGGCATGGAGTGGGTTTAGAAACGACTTTATTTTTTACTAAGTAGAAGGTGAGAACTGATATTCAAATATTTAACTACTTGCAATCGTTACCTGTAGAAATATCTACTCTCTAGCAACACAATATTAGGTAGGTGGCTATTAATAAGCGTGCTAATAAACAGTAATTCATGAATGCAGTATTTGCTCTTAGTACACGCTTTCATGCGGTAGTTACACAGCTCCGAGGAAAGCTTTATACATTCTGCAGCATTCACGGTTCATTCCAAACTCTACTCACGACCTCGTGCTGTTCACAACTTATTAATATTAATAGTTATACTGAGGAACATTGTTTAATTAAGGGTCTATTTCACTATCGACGATTACGTGAAACCGATGAATAAATTCGACGATCTCACAGTTTTTGTGTTGAGAATTTATCAAAACATCAAGTTTATTCAAATAGGCCCGAGGCATTGAGCGATATAGATGATATGACAGATGCATCTTGGTTTGTTTTCATTGCATCAATTTGCCAAATGAATAATGTCGAGTTTGAGTTAGTATTGACAACCTCCCTGGCGCCCGAGGATTGATAAATTTAGAAATTTATAATTTCTAAATTGTCTCTGGTCTGGTCTGGTGGGAGGCTTTGGCCGTGGCTAGTTACCGTCAACGACGTGCCGCCAAGCGATTTAGCGATCCGGCACGATGGCGTGTAGAAACCGATTAGGGGTATGGGTTGAATTTACACTGCTATACCCCTTCCAAGTTAGCCCGCTACCATCTTAGACTGCAGCGTCACTTACCATCAGGTGAGAGCGGAGTCAAGGGCTATCTTGTCGTCGAATAAAAAAAAAAGTATCCAAAAACGATGCCTCACTTCGTCTCTACTTCTGGACCAGGAATAGAACGCAACTATGGAACGGAACTGTGGCATGCAACGATGAATGCACCAGAGTAGCTGTTGTGTTTTAAATGCATTAATTCTTTAATTCTTTTAAACTACGAAATGTTTTAAATCTTTACTGACTGGACTATTGGAAAATCCTTGTGATATTAATCAAAGCAATACGTATTCGTAGACATGTTTGCTCTAACGCAAGTGGTATGGTTATTTTACTTTAATATCAACATCTTAAATCGATTGATGCATATAAACGGAAAATTGCACGTTTGTGCACGAATAACACTTTGTTTGCCAAAGCACTCTAACACAAATGATTCGTTTTGAAATTCATAGAAAGCACGTACAATTTCTTGTATGCGATATTATATCCTCAACGAACAGCCTCGCTTTCAACGCTGACGTAGCGATGAAAGGAAATATATAATATTTACACATTTGCTTTGATTAAACTGGTTATAAAATATAAAATATTTTATAGTGATGCACTAGAAATTGATAGAAACGCAAAACTATGAAAGCATGTGAGCAGCATGATTATTAAGTTCGATGAAGAAGTTAACAAGAGCCATCAATAGGCAATTTTTACAATGCACAGAAAAAATAACTACCGTAGTAGCTACAGCCATATTATTGATCAAGAGATTTTACTAAAAACTTCACAGACAAAGAATTTAAATATTTCAGACTAGGAATTTTTAGTACTATTATAATACAGTAGTAACAGGTTGTAATTTAGTCTCATTTCAAGTCAAGTCTAGAAAGTGAACTGTGTACTACAATGTTGTTTGGTTGTAGTTTTTCAAGCATTCAGGTATAACGAGGGCAATTAAAAAGGCTATACCTAGATTTTCCATAATTTAAAATGGTACCTACCTACCTTAAAAATTGTTTTCATTCCATTCTAAATGACGTGAACAACGTACGTAACTACGTAATTAATACGTTGTTAAAAAGTTTTTCTTCAACTCTTTGTGGGATTGTAATCATTACTCAGTTTTTTTAAAGGTTATGATAGTTAAATCCCGTAAAATCTTTATTGCCAAACTCATTTCACTGTCACAACAGTAATATTATTTTCACCAAGAAATGAAGTGGATTTAATGAAGCTCATTTGAGAACGTCTTTGTAGATGCTATAATTATTATTAAATGAAATTAACAAATTGAACTTAGCAGGTACCTAGTAAGTTAGTTTTTACGATGTTTTTTCAATCGCTTGGCATCTTGGTATGATTTTATTACTGTTAGGTACTTGAAAACTAGAGTTTAAGTGAAAATTTCCTACATAAAAATCTTCTTCTATAAATACAATAAACAGTTAGGTAAATCCTGAAGAATGAGTTCCCGTATTTCGTTATGATTTCAGCAAAAATGAAAATAAATCGCATATTATAACAATCTCTCGCAAATGGAATAATTCCGGTTGCAGAACCGCTTTATTTTCTTCCCATAAAATATGTTTTGGTATTATGGTCGGCGGTGACTGATTTATTCATCCATGAATGGACGAAGAAAATTGAAATTCTCATTAACCGTTGAAAGTTGAAAAGAGGAATGTAAAGCGTACAAGGTTGTGCCATTCACCACCAAAGTGTTCTTTGTGAATCCTTCGCCCCTGCAACAAACTTTTATACCCATTACTGATCCTAACATGTTACAAACATAGTTACTTTCAAATTTATATTAAAAAACTTTCATATTAATATTTTTATATTATCGCCAATATCAATTAAGAATCGTCAAGTCTTTATTCCTCGTAGCTTGGGTTCAGAATTTAGGAGTTAAAACTCGGGTTTAGGTTACCTACTTATTTTTATTTCGTCATGGAGACAAAAATTCTGTGCGAGGTTCTACAAGCTCTACAAGCTACAGTGCTCCAACGGGGTTAAACTTGCCAATTCTAACTAAGGCTTCGTGCCGATTGCTACAAACATTGCAAAAAATTGTATAGTTCTTGCACTTCTTCTTCAACCATAAGCCACGCGCCCTCGTGAATTGTAAGAACTATAATAGTATTTACTTGTAAGTAATGGTTTGTAAATTGCAAGTAATGGTGTCAAGAAGACTTATCAAAAGGTAATATTGGGCCTAGGTCAACATATTTACGTATTGATTACTGCCATCGTTGCCTACTTGTTTGTTTCATATATTATTCAGCAGGAAGTATTCTGGTACTTTCCGTTAATTGAGGCAAAATTGGTCGCCATAATTTGACAAAAATTACGGTTTCTTCTAAAACCTATAATATCTCGAGGTAGAGTTTTTTATTTCTTACACAAATAGGCCTCAATGGATATTGAGAAACCTTCATTTTAAGTTTAAAAAAAAGTTTAGATAAACTAAAAATTAGTACTTACCTAATCTTATAAAACTTAAATTATCGATCGTTATTGCATAATACTCGTAATGAAGATACTTAAATATAAAATAATTAAAATTTCATGAATATTAGAAATTCGTTGAAATAATTTTTTGCTCATTCATTGGGTTAATTGCGATTCGTTTATGTTTATCTTTGGAAAATCATTTGAATATTATTTTAATTCTATCCATTATATCACTGAAATACAAATCAGTGATAATTACCTAAAAGACAATTATTAAAGTAAGCGGCAAGATTAGCTTTGAACATGGGTAACGCTAACGCTGGACAAACAGACCGCATCCGTTGGTTTGTTGTCGATGTTGGCTATAAATCGAGTCAAAACGTCAACCCACAGAAGCTTCGAGTATCCCAACGCTAACTATAGGATTAACGCGAATTAGGAAAGTATAAAAATGTTTGCCATATTATAATTGCAAGATTAATTGTAAGGAAATAGTACATTGTGATTCCAACGAGCAAATTTTTTTATTCGATTCCATCTTTCTCTCGAACCAAAGAAAGGAACCATCCTTTCTTTGATTTGATTTATTTTTTCCGGATCACCTAACAAGGTTTTGAAAACAAAGTCTGGCTCTCTTACGATATGGGAGCTATAACCCGGCGGGAGTGTGGCGGGGTGTAGCATACCCCACCAATTCTTTTTACTGGCGTACATTTTTATTATTGTAAGTTACGTGGTAGCGGCTTTGAGTAGCTGGAGCTGAGGTAATGCGGGAGGGCACAGTGGTATGATCCCAATGTGGCGTCAGCCGGTGTTCGAGATACACACGAGTAAACTTGCGTGGGGTAAGTGACACCCCGCCACATAGTTTACGTGTGCATTTAATCATAACATTATTTACATTTAATTTTATTATTTCTTGTCTTTTTTAGGCTTTTGACAAATATGGGTGAAAACAGTAGGTAAAATAGACTTAGGTCTATGTTATACGACATATTAGAAAATTCTTCAGATGAATCGAGCTCGTCGGGTGTGATGATGATGATGATGATCATTGCAGTGAACACAATATAGCATCCGATAGGGAACAGGAGCTAAATGTTGAGAGTGGTAGTGATCGAGATTCCGACGATAATGTCCTTCTTTCAATTCTTAGAACTCGTCGTCCATCTACTCAAGGTCACGCACCTCATAAAATATAAGTCACAGAATATCTTCCCAACTCAATGAAACATTGCAACCAGTTGTCCAGAATGCTCCGGAATGTTATGTTCGATGTTTTGACTGTACACGCGATAGATATCGTAAAACAAAACACGTATGTGTAAGCTGTGGAAAGGCCATTTGTCTTGAATATGCGATTTTTTCCTGCAAAGACTGTGCTGATTCTGAATCTAGTTCTTGATGATAATGTTAGATTTTTTTAAGTTTTTTTATTCAAAATCTCATGTTCTTTATGTTTTGTTGTTTAATTTGGTAATATTAGTTTAATTAAAAAGGATTGATGCTTCTTACGGAAGACTGTTTTGATTTTTAACCAAAAATTAGTGCCTTAACTTTGGTAATAAAAACTATTAAAATATATTAATATGACTATGTTTTTCATTTAAATATAAGTATAGGGATTATGTTTTAATAAATAAAATTAAAATTTCAATTAAATTTGATTATTATAATCATATACAGGCAGTTTAATTTACGGGTATGTCATACCCCGCCACATACTCGATGAAATATTTTGTCACCACACTCCCGCCGGGATAAATATAACTTATTTTGAGACTAGCTATACCATTCTGATTGAAAACTATCGCTGATTGGGTTGAAACTACCTAATCTTATAACGGGAAGGGATAGCTTGTATCCTGGAACAGCTAGCGAATATATATCGTCCCTGAAAATAGAGCCACAGGCCTCACTCCTGTGTTGTAAAATAGACCAATTTGGCAACCAACAGATAGCTGAAATGAAGACGTCATTTGTTCATAATCAGCTCGTTAATTCCATTACGGCAATTCAGATGAGCGAGGAGTAACGGCAACAGCTGTGTTACTTGACTCGTAAATCCAGCATCTCGAAAACTTCTCTAATTTTAACGTTTTAATGAGTGAACATTGTAACTTCGTCTTTATCAGTTTCAAAAATTATAGACTTGAATTTTTTAAATAAAATTTTAATTGTTAAAAGTAAGAAAGTAAATAACTGAGATGCCTTACCTTTAAATTATTATTTTATTACTTTATGATATTTTCACTTTAATTTAATATTAATTAAATTACCTAGGCACTTACGAGGCCATTGGAACCTGATAGGTACAGTCTATAAATAGGATAGGAATATATTCCTATCCTATTTATAGACTGTACTTATTCAATTACGTTCATCATTCAGGTTGCCATAAAACAATATCATTTTTGTATTTATAAGTATAAATTAATATTGAAATCGCTCCCGATATGTCGAATCTATAGGTTTTTCTTGTTCGGATAATATATTGAACACGTTGTTATGAACTCATATTGTTTTATCGTCAGACATTAATCAATTTGTTTATCGAGTTACACCACGAATGCAAACTCTATTGTTCTATGTTCAATAGAGCTTTTTGACGACTTCCCTGGCGCAGTGGTGAGCGCTGTGGTCTTATAACTGGGAGGTTCATTCCCGGAGGAATTTGAGAATTTATAATTTCTGAATTGTTTCTGGTCTGGTCTGGTGGGACGCTTTTGCCATGGCTACTTACCAACCTACCGTCAAAGATGTGTCGCCAAGAGAATTAGCGTTCCAACACGATGGTGTGTAGAAACCGATTAGGGGTATGGATAGAATGTACATTGCCGTACCCCTTCTAAGTTAGCCCGCTACCATCTTAGACTGCATCGTCATTTATCATCGGTATTATACAAAAATATAAGTAATCCTATCCTTATCCAATTTAATATTTGGGTAGGTACTATGCCGCGCATGCGGTGATATCGATGAAGTTTTAGGTTTATATTAGTTTTAATTTTAGAAGTAGTTTTGTATTTGTAATAATAGTAAAGGTATATTTTATTAGATATTAAAATATTTTTATTTAACATTTTTTTTATTAGGTATAACATTTTTCCTTATTCTAAACTAACAATAAGTTGTACTTTTTTGTATAGAATATAGAGGTTAACAATACAGCACCACAAATAACATGTGGAACCTGCAATGACGTTTAATTAAAAATAATGCTTTTTCTACCATACCATTAACTACCGTACCGATTGTATTTACAAATAATTAAGGAAAACCGATTACTGTATCAGATGAAATAATTAAAACAAATAATGGGTGCGTGCCAAAAATAAATAATTTAAATATACGTAATATTAAGTTTTAGTATTGTTAATACCTACATAATGATGAAAGAAAAATTAACTTTTTAAAAATTAACGCATCTTTAGGATTTTAGGACTTTTGACTTGGGATACAAAATTACCTACTTTCATATAACAAACAAAAAAGAAAACTGTTTATAATGGATTTTTAAAAGTTTTTGGGTATATATTTCCCTTAGGCTTATGCTGCCCTCGTAATTGAAAACACAGTAACTTAAAGGTAACTTCTTTTTAACTTACTGTGTTTTCAATTACGAGGGCAGTATGTGAGAAAGAAGAACGATGATAAATTAGCGTTTTATATAATAGTTGGTATCCTGTTCGCAATTTCTTACATATTTTTCTGTAGGTATTTTTTTCCTGTTTTATAAATACCTTAATTTTGTTATTAACTACATGGTCAGATATGTAGTTGTTTATTTGGTAATCTATCTATACTTATAAAAAGTTCGCAATCCAATTCAGGTATCATGCGTCATGCTCGTGAACGGGTGCCACCAACGGGGATGGGTCTGCTTTCTGTCTACTCGTCTTAACATGCATTGTATTGTATTTATTTGTGTTTGTATTGTATTTAGTTGTATTTGTATTGTTTTGGACTTAGGAAACTTCATCGTGGAAGTACTATATACATATCATAGTTTCATTAACTATTGTAAAATTTTTTTTTTTTTTTGAAAAGAGTAACCGCCGAGTTTCTTGCTGGCTCTTCTCGGTGGGAAAAGCATTCCGAACCAGTGTGCAGTGGTAGATTCATTGACAATTCAAAAGTTCTTGTAAAAGTTTATTTGAATAAAAAATATTTCTATTTCTATCATTTATAAGCTTAGTTAAAATGTGACTATCGCCGGCTAAACAGACCGTAGCTGTCGGATTTTCGTCGATGTCTTGCAATAAATTACCAACCCTCGTTTGGCGAACAATGGACAGCGAGTCGAAACGTTAGCCTTAAGATGTTCCTTTTGAAAGCTAAGAAGGTAATCAAAGTTTACTACATCACACTAATATAATAAAAGCGAAAGTTTGTATATGTTTGTGTACTCTGTATGTATGCGTGTGTATGTTTGTTACTCCTTCCACAACTAATGAACTGATTTGACTGAGGAATGGAGATAGCTCATACCCAGCAGCAGCAGCTGTATTGAGGTTTTTTAATTCCCGCAAGAACTCTTATTTTCCGGGATAAAACGTAGCCTATGTGTTATTCCAGACTATCTATCTCTATCTCTATGCCAAATTTCAGCCAAATCGGTTCAGTCGTTGCGGCGGTGATTGAGTAACAAACATCCATCCATATATACAAACTTTCGCATTTATAATATTAATAATAGGATAGAATTAGTATGATACATAAAAATTCTTTTCAAAAAACCGACTTCAAACGCCACTACAAAGTATAAAAATAATTTTATTTTGTACACGTTTGTTGAAGTCGGGCGGGTTAAATAGAAACGGTGAAACCGATACGCGATGCTCGCCTGATTTCAATAAGCGTGTCTCTTATATGCCACCATAAGGTAAGCGTCGCGCATCGATTTCATCGTTTCTAGTTAAGCCCGCCCGACTTCAACAAACGTGTACAAAATAAAATTATTTTTATACTTTGTAGTGGCGTTTGAAGTCGGTTTTTTGAAAAGAATTTTTATTTTAAACTTTTTAGTGTAGCTTGTTCTTGCTCTCTTTCTCCCCTCCCTCCAACGCTACGGTACTAATGTAGTCTATACTTGGTAACTACAGTACTTATTAACAATACACAATTTCTAAAGAGCCAGGAGCTCCATGATGTAGTCCATGCTTGGTACCAACAATATCAATTCTAAAGCGACAGTTCGTAATTCCTTACAGTTTAGGTAGGCACTACCCCTACAGCATCAGTATTAAAGAGGCAGGACAGTGAGCTCCACGATGTAGACAATGCTCAATGCCAACAATATCAATTCGCAAGCGAAAGTTCCTAAATCCTCACAGCTTAGGTAGACAGTACCCCTGCAGCATCAGTATTGAAGAGCTAGGACCTTGAGCTCCACGATGTGGCCTATGCTCAATACTAACAATATCAATTCGCAAGCGAAAGTTCCTAAATCCTCACAGTTTAGGTAGGCAGTACCCTTGCAGCATCAGTATTGAAGAGCTAGGACCTTGAGCTCCACGATGTAGACTATGCTTAATACTAACAATATCAATTCGTAAGCAAAATTTCCCAAATCCTCATAGTTTGGGTGGGCAGTACCCTGCAGCATCAGGATTGAGGAGCTGGAACCTAGAACTCCATGATGTAGTCTATGCTTATTACAAACAATAATAATTCATGATCAGCAGTTCCTAAATCCCTACAATTTAGGTGGGCAGTACCCTACAGCATCAGGATTGAAGAGTAGGACCTGGAGCTCTAAGATCTAGTATTTGCTTAGGCCAAGCATACCAATTCGTAAACAACAGTTCCTAAAACCCCATAATTTAGGGGGAAAGTACCTCTGCAGCATCAGGCTTGAGGAGTTGAAGGAAAAAATTTTTATGGGACCATTTCGCGAGCCTCCTCTATCGATTAAAAAAAATCGCGTGAATCTGTTCAGAAACCCCGGAGTAATCGGTGGACATACATAGAAAAAAAAAAAGATACCGGCCGAATTGATAACCTCCTCCTTTTTGGAAGTCGGTTAAAAAGTATAAATTTTTATAGTAGCGTAATAAATTATTTATTATTACTTGTAGGTATGTACCGTGAAATATTGGAAACACGTTCAGGGTTCACACAGACAATCAACGTAATAATATTCACTTCGATAATATTAATTATGACTTGTTATGGAATATACAAAAGTATTTTTTATAGTAGCGTATAAATTATTATCACTAGTAGGAAACTTGAAATATTGGGAACACGTTCAGGGTTCATACAGACAATCAATATTATAATATTCAATTTAAAAATATCCACTTCTAAAAATTACAAAAGTATACTTACCTAAAGTATACTTTTGTAATTACTTAAAGTCCACTAAAGTGGATTGCTTTAATGTTTCCTCACGATATTTTCTTTTAAGTAAAAGCAATTAAAAGCAAAAGGGTATTTGACTGATATTTTTTTGATTCAAAATAAAGTTTTCAATATTATATCTAAATATAATGTTATTTTTCTTTTTTTATTATCTTAACTAGTCTCGGAAGTATAGAGCTTTAACGTTTCCTGTTAGACAGAGAGAACGCTACTGATGTATGACATCATAAGTCAGTAGCTCCATATTATACTCTCCAATCTTTCGTTTTAGAAAGAGACTGATACAGTCGCAGTAAACAGCTTTTAACTTATTTGTTTTTTGGCTGATTTATTTTTTCTTCTTTGGAATCGAAACCCAGCCCCGCCGAAAGCTATCATCGCTTCACCACACATATCCAGTATACTGTACAAACACAAATAAAAATGATATATATGTACGCGATGAACTGAGAACCTCCTCTTTTTCGTCGGTTAAAAATAGAACCTGAATTTACTTTCACCATTCTGTCATCACAAAGAAATTGTATTGAACTGAAATTACGCGACGGAAAAACGCGACCCGTAACAAACAAAATTATGCTTCTCTGGCCATACACTTTATAAGATTAGAAATTCAGCCATGTAAAACTGAAATATGGTTAATAGCTAAGTGAGTTATCGATTTGGTCGAGACAATAAAGGCCACTGTACTGAGATTGGTCGTCATTACATATTAATGGAAATAGCAGTTCGAGTTCGTGTTCGAGCTCAAGGTATTCGGGAGAACTGAGCCACATAAAGGTGCTATACTGGACTGAATAGTGGTTTGCTAATAACTCCGAGTAAAATTTAGCGAAGTCTTTATAGTATGGACCGAGAAAACTTCTTCCTAGGCTGGCTTATATTTTAGGTTACGGTTGAACTTCATTTTTAACACGAAAATAGAAGCTATTTTGGGTCGAATAAGTCGGGGTTCTTTCTACTTTTTCGGAAATTTTACCGTGATACTAACTTTTGAAATTGGCCCTGCACGTTTATTGGAAAGCAAGTTTAAGCTTAATGTAAGGCTACGGAACGTATACGCTTAATGCTTCATTTCCTGTTACACCTCTTGTATACTTGAATATTTTTTGTTACATTTTCATTTAACCGAGAACATAAATATAAGGAAAATCCCCAACTAGCACCAGTGACAGAACAACAAATTATTAGAGCTATAGAGCTTATCTGAGAATTACCTTTGTTATTATAGATAAGACTCACAAAAATTCCAAAGAAATGTTGTAAACAAAAGACAACGTTTTGAAATTGTTTCTGTACTTTGCTAACGAATGCATTTACTTACGTCATACGCGTTTAGTTAACCCGTAGGGATGCGCACGGTTACCCGAAATAAGGGACATGTGAACGCATTCCGAATTGCTCTCTTTAATTTTTTATTGCAAAAAGAAATACTTTTCATTTGTTTAATTTTCTTTTTTCATTTATAGACAAACTAGATGATGCCCGCCACTTCGTTCACATGGATTAAGTTTTATGATTCCCGCGGGAACTTTGTAATTTTCCAGGATAAAATGTAGCCTATATGATAATCCTAGGTATAAGCTATTCCAAATTTCAGGAGTAACAAACGTACACACACACACTTTCGCCTTTATAATATTAGTTAAATGCTCTATCCTAAGAATGTGTTTTATAAGTAATAACTAGAAGCCCGCGCCGACTTCGTCCGGGTTGAAAATTTAAATATTTGTTTTTACGGGACTGATCGCACAGAGCTTCTAATAGGAGGCGATTGTAAATAAGATCACCACAGGAATCACAGGAATCTCCCGCGTCGAACCCCGCCACCGTGCACCGCCCGCGCCGGCCGGCATCTTTTTATTATTTTGTCGCGCGGAAATATTAATTTTCCGATAACTCCAAAGATATTTATTTAAATTGTATAGTGTAAAGGGCAAATATGTTCTAAATTAAACATTTACGATAATAAACATATTTATTTAGATATAGATTGACATCACATCGGTTAAAGAAGGTCGAAAATTATTCATTACTAGCTGATACCCGCGACTTCGTCCGCGTGGATTAAGGTTTTTTATTCCCGCCGGGACACTCTTATTTCCCGGGATATAAAGTATATCCTATTTCAGACCATGATCTATCTCTGTGCCAAATTTCAGCCAAATCGGTTCAGTCGTTGTGACGTGACTGAGTAACACATGTAACGACTTCGTCTGCGTGGATTTAATTTTTAAAATCCCGCAGGAACTCTTTGTTTTTCCAGGACACAAACATTTTTAAATTAAAGATATTAGTAAAGATTAGTTAGGATAAGGAAGTAAAGATTCCTCATTAATTCCTCTCAACCAATCGCAGGCCCACTACTACACGGAGCGAAGCGAGCGCGAAATTTTTTATGATTGCATTACGGCACTTAGTTGTCCATTCTTGACACCTACAATAGCAACGTAAAACCAATATTATCGCGAGCGAAGCGAGCACGAAATTTTTTATGATTGCATTACGGCACTTAGAAGTCCATACTTAGCACCTAAAATAGAAACGTAAAAGTGACATTTCGCGAGCGAAGCGAGCGCGAAATTTTTTATGATTGCATTAAGGCACTTAGTTGTCCATTCTTGACACCTACAATAGCAATGTAAAACCGAAATTTTCGCGAGCGAAGCGAGCGCGAAATTTTTATAATTGCATTATGGCACTTAGTAGTCCATTCTTGGCACCTACAATAGCAACGTAAAAGCGATATTTTCGCGAGCGTAGTGAGCGTGAATTTTTTTATGATCGCATTACGGCACTTAGTAGTTTATACTTGGCACCTACAATAGCAACGGAAAAGCGACATTTTCGCAAGCGAAGCGAGCGCGAAATTTTTTATGATAGTATTACGGCACTTAGTTGTCCATTCTTGACACCTACAATAGCAACGTAAAACCAATATTTTCGCGAGCGAAGCGAGCACGAAATTTTTTATGATTGCATTACGGCACTTAGTTGTCCATTCTTGACACCTACAAAAGCAACGTAAAACCGACATTTTCGCGAGCAAAGCGAGCGCAAAATTTTTATAATTACATTACAGCACTTAGTAGTCCTTGTTTGTTTTTATGGAGTAAAATGGAGACTTTGTCACCCTTCAGGTCGTTTACAACACCTGCGCAAAAAATCTGGTCGATCTGAAGCTCATGGACAAATGTAAGCGTAAGCGTATAAACTATCTTTATGCAAAAAATTACGTCAATCTATTGCTCTGTTGCTGCGTGATTGATGGACAAACGTAAGCGTAAGCGTATCTTCCCATAGGAACTGTGCATTTTTTCGGGATAAAAAGTAGCCTATGTCACTCACCGGCCCATAAACTATCTTTATGCAAAAAATTATGTCAATCTATTGCTCTGTTGCTGCGTGATTGATGGACAAACGTAAGCGTAAGCGTATCTTCCCATAGGAACTGTGCATTTTTTCGGGATAAAAAGTAGCCTATGACACTCACCGGCCCATAAACTATCCTTATGTAAAAAATTACGTCAATCTATTGCTCTGTTGCTGCGTGATTGATGGACAAACGTAAGCGTAAGCGTATCTTCCCATAGGAACTGTGCATTTTTTCGGGATAAAAAGTAGCCTATGTCACTCACCGGCCCATAAACTATCTTTATGCAAAAAATTACGTCAATCTATTGCTCTGTTGCTGCGTGATTGATGGACAAACGTAAGCGTAAGCGTATCTTCCCATAGGAACTGTACATTTTTTCGGGATAAAAAGTAGCCTATGACACTCACCGGCCCATAAACTATCCTTATGTAAAAAATTACGTCAATCTATTGCTCTGTTGCTGCGTGATTGATGGACAAACTTAAGCGTAAGCGTATCTTCCCATAGGAACTGTGCATTTTTTCGGGATAAAAAGTAGCCTATGTCACTCTCCGGCCCGTAAATTACCCCTATGCAAAAAATCACAGCAAGCCGTTGCTCTGTTGCTGCGTGATTGAAGGACAAACCAACAAACCAACAAACCAACAAACCAACAAACACACTTTCGCATTTATAATATTAGTAGGGATAGTAGGGATTTTTAATCAAAATTTGAAAGATAGAAATGGTTACTGTAAGTTATCCTTAGAAGCTAGACATATGCTATCGCGGACTTTTTTTTAGAACTTTTTAAGAGGAACAATTCACCGATACATCATTTTCATCCAATAACAGTATATGACCCAGCGCACGCCTTGAAAACGTTTGAGAGTCAAAAAATTTTCCGACTTCTTTAACAAATTTGCACATAATATCTAGCCATAATACATTTATGTGCATAATATATAGCCTATAACCATCTGGAATAATGTACCTTTGAAATGGTGAAAGAATTTTTGAAATAGGTGCGGTGGTTCCAAAGTTTGCTCCGGACATACATACAAACTCACAAAATTCGCGCTCTCTCTTTATTATAATAGTATAGACTTCAAAAGTGCATACAGTTGCCCCGAATGACTATGTAATTTTTTTTTTTGAACAGTAGAAGTTTTTTGCAAACTTACCTTGAACCGCGGCAATTAAGCGGCAATTAAGGCCCTACGGGCAATTTTATATGGAATTGAGTTAAGTGTATATTATAAATCACTCGAAACCTCATCCAATTGGCTATACAAAATTCATCATGAGATTGACATCTCAGAGAGTATAAAAGATGGAAGAGTGGTTTTTTGGTAGAAAAGTATTGGGACCTGATGAGCAGAATAATCCCGCGAAAATGCTCACTAAAGCGGACCGCGCATCCACACGCTCTACTAGTCATATTATATACTATTCATTATAGCTTAAGAATTTACAAAGAAATCTAATTTTAAATTGTTTTAAAACTTTACGTAATCTATTTTAAAACGCAACATCTTAACATTTAAATTGACTCATTCTACCTCGGAGCAATTTAGCTCGCAGCTTTGGTCGAAATGGTTCCCTGCGGCCTGTAATAGGTTTCTTAAAAGAAAATCAAGTTAAGCAGGCGTGATTGAGTTAATCGCATAAATTCTTTTCCGTAAAGGTATAATCTTGGGGCCTACCACCAAAACTTGAAGCAGCAATACTTCAATACTACTTGATGCCCGCGGCTTCGCTTGCGAGTTTTTAGTTTTTAAAAATCCTTCGGGATCTCTTGGATTTTCCGGGGTAAACAGTAGCCTATGACACTCTCCCTCTCCTCTCATACAAAAAATCCATCGATCCGTTGCTTTGTTGCGGCGCGGTTCAAGGACAAACCAACAAACACACTTTTGTATCCTTACTAATATCCTACCTACTAATAATATTATAAATGTGAAAGTGTGTTTGTTTGTTGGTTTGTTGGTTTCGTTATCTCTCTGGATGGATTAATATAACTTTCGGGAGCTTTCTTAGGTATTGAACCAAAAGTATGTATAGATACTAATCAGGTATCGATCCTTTTTTTGAATCCCTAAGCATTATGCAAACTTGTCGGCAAACTTGTTCGTATGTGGCCCAAGTATGTGACCTCTCTAAAAATTCCAAGTTTGGTCAAAAATAATTATGAAGTAATGTTTTTGTTTTGATTTGGCTATATTTTACTGGCAATCTGCCGCCCACCGCGTGTCAACTCTTCCATCGCCCTCTCACAGTTCATTCAATTTCGGTGCATGCTAGAAACCTTCGCCGAAGGTTTAGCCGAAGCTGAAGGTTGGGCCGAAGGTGATATTTTTGGCTGAAGTTCGCCGAAGCCGAAGCCAAAGCTGAAGGTTCGGTCCGATAATCTCTGAATAATCAATTTAATTCCATTTTATGTCGAGAGTCAGCTAATTTTCTTTTGGCCCAGCCCTGTTCCACGTGCATGTACCAAAACCATATTAAACATGTACCCAGTAACTGTTATCTTTGAAAGTAGCTTTACTTATACATATGTGGGCTATAAGTGGGTATTAATTACACTTGGTCCTAACTAAATCACACAAAACTAATGTGCGTTGAAGTATTTAAATGAGAGCGTAAGCATTTTAAGAGTTTACTTTTTTTAAGTTGTCACGAAATACGCTAGTTATATTACAGCTATATTCGATTTATAACAATAAGTTTCAACATGTCTGTTTCAACTGATGAACTTTGTGTGTTCGGTGAGCAAAATGCTATGGTTCCAGCGCATTTGAATTTCGGAAAATATGTGTTGGATAACCTGCGGAAAATGGAGGACAAAGTGGCGTTGGTAAATAAAATATAATTAGTTTCCCTGGATTTTGATTATTTGATTTAGTTTAGGTGGGTAGTACCCTATTGTATCAGGATTGAGGAGCAGGGACCTGGAGTTCAATGTTATAATTTATACTTAATTAATAGCTAAAATAAGAAAGACCCTCACATATATATTATGGGAAGCATGTATTTAGACCATTAAATCTTTACTGTTTATTATGTGAAGCATGTATTAAGACCATTAAATCTTGGTTGTTAAATATTTCGGATTATTTAACAGTACACTTTTCAAACCAACCAGTGAAAGTTTGTAAAACCCTTTAATCAAATAAGAAATAATCGATGGTCTTCAAACGCCTGAGCGGATCTTCATAAATTATACCTAAAATATATCTCGATCAATTTAGTTTTCAAACAGAAAAAATGCATCAAAATCTGTCCATTCGTTATGGAGCTACGAAGGAACATCAGACATGTTTATAACACTTCCTTTTCCATCGGGGGCTAAAAGTTATCACAATCGGTTCAGGTTTGGCGAAGGTATGGAGTAAAATCGACAAAAACTATCATCCCCAATTATTTCATCACCTTCAAGTTTTATTCTCTGACAACCGGTAGCCTATGTCTCTTCTCCAAGGTCTAATCTGTCGAAATTCATCAAAATTGGGTCGGTGGATTAGGCGTGAAAGCCTAACAAACAGACAGACAGAAATAGACAGAGTTACTTGTGTATTTATTGTTGAACGAGCGAAGCGAGTTCTCTGAGTCAACTAGGGCGCTTGTCTGTACTGGACAGAGAAGTGTGTACGTCCAAATGTCTGTCAGAGCCCTATAACTTCTGAATTACTGAACGTAATTACTTCAAATTTAAATATAATATGTAAACTGATGGCCTTCAGCCGAACATTGTATAAAAAAATATAAAAAGCTTTATTTCAGGGGGGCTCTCATAGAAGCGTGTTTGAAGTAAAATTTTGTTTGTTGCGTTATATAGACTTGCAATATATCTTTTTAAAGACGACTTTGATCAGAGTACAAAAATTTTTTTTTTAATTTTTCCCTTAAAATTGACGAAATGGGGGGCTTTCAAAGTGGAGATTTTAATATGAGCCATATGTCAAGAATTACTGAATATTAGAACGTGAAACTTGGTTGAAAATTCAGTTATATCCTGTACTTGAACAACAAATACTAAAATTAGATAAATGTTATAAAGAAACGAAATTATTTAATTTTAAATGCTAATAGCTTCACAATAATGCTAATAGATGGCGCTGTGTCAGTAAAACAGTTTTGTGTCAACTATTTTTTTTTTATTGCGTCTAATGTTAAAAATTAATTATTACAATATATAATTAAAACTTTTGGGAATTATGGGATATCGCGAGGTCTCAGTTCGGGGCGAACCACTAGTAATATTAGTTTTGATGGATTGGATGGATGGACCGTATCAAAGATTCGAACTTCAAAGGTTAAATTATGTGATCGTACAAAATTAATTTCATGGAAAGTTCCGCTACACAACAGGTCTGATAATAATTGAGAGGGCATTGATCAGCGTTGTTATCGCCTTATCATGTTTTTTGTTTTGAACCAGTTGGTATGTAGAAACCATAAACTTTTTTATCGACAGCAACGTTACATCAATTTCGAGAACAACAATCTCGTATATTTTGATAACAGCGTTTTTGGTCATGAAACTATGTGACCCTTATGTAACCTTACAAATTGTGATGTTATTCTCTTAAACTCGGGCCGCACTTGCGTCTATCGTGACGAAATATCGTACGGTATGGCTATAGTCCCGATAGTTGACTTCGATTTTCTTCTTCTTCTTTTTAATCAACTGATAGACGTCCACTGCTTGGCATAGGTCTCTTGTATGTACCTCCACAGGCCTCGGTATTGCGCCCGCTGAATCCAGCGGCTCTCTGCGATTCGTTTGATGTCGTCGGTCCACCTAGTGAGGGGTCTACCAACACTGCGCTTCCCGGACTTCGGACTTCTTTCCGTATTGTGACCGATAAATTAGCACACAAAACATACCGAAGCTTCGGCGCGATAGTTCGTCACGATAGACGCAAATGCGGCCGGAGCATTAATGAGTACTTAAATACATAATGCGACGTAAATTTTTGTTTAGCAAATTGTTAGTTTGAAAGTCAACTGTAATATTCCCACAGGTGAACGCAACTACTGGGGAGGAATTGACTATCAGACAGTTAATTCAGTACTCTGTCAATCTGGCGACTTCACTTACGAAGTTAGGAATCGGCAAAGGTGACGTCGTGGCAGTAGGTTCAGAAAAACGCAATTCGTTTATGCCAACCGTCTTAGGTGTTTTACTTACTTCAGCAACATGTACTCCATATGACGTAAATAGTGGCAGAAGTAAGTTTTTTAAATAAAGTTAAGTTTTAAGTAAAGTGGTGAGCGCTGTGGTCTTATAACTGGGAGGCCTTGGGTTCGATTCCCGGCGGAGGCAATTTGGGAATTTTTAATTTCTGAATTGTCTCTGGTCTGGTCTGGTCTGGCTCTGACGGTAGCTAGTTATCACCCTACCGCAAAGACGTGCCGCCATGCGTTCCCGCATTTATCGTGCTGAACGTTTCTAGTACCGGGCTCCCTTACTAGCAACGTGTTTTTTCGGCGTTTTTTGGTATGAGAGTCCAACTCGCATTTGACCGGTTATTTTTTTATTTTAATGTGTTACTAGTCTTGGAAATATAGAGCAATATATTTCGGACTCAAAACTTTGAATGAACATCAAAGTATTGACATTCGGTCAAATACCCAACTATCACTATTTATTATTCTATCTGTCTGTCTGACTGTCCGTCCTTCCATCTATCGGACCATGTGTAAATACCCTTTATCTCAGGTAAGGAAGATATTAGTTTTTACTTACACGTCTTTGCTTTATTTTTCAGCTAAATTTCGACACAAATTGTCTTTAGCCAAACCTACTCACTTTATATGCTCTAAACTCTTCTGGGAGCGATATGAAGAAATGTTGAATTCCTGTGACTCCATAAAATCTTATTTTGCATTGGACGACTTTCCACAAAACGCCATATCAGTACAATCGCTGGTAGCAAAGAGAATTGATATTGACAAATATGAACCAGCGAGTGTGGTTGGACAAGTGGACTCTGCATTGATATTGTATTCGTCGGGGACTACGGGTATGCCAAAAGGCGTTCGTCTAACCCATCTGAACTGTATTATGAGCAGCCTCCCTGACAATTAGTAAGACTGTTGTTTTTATTATCCTTCTACTTCTAAACTAGATCCATGCCCCTAAATGCCCCTAAATGAATAAAAAATACATTTTTTTCCAATAAATAAAGCTTTTTTGAGAAAAAAATTGTGCGAGGTATAAAATAAACCTACGTAAATTTTTAAATATTTTTCCGAAAACTGTCAAATAGACAATTGGAGTCAATCGTCAATTTTGAGATTCAGAAAATCATTTGACTCGATAAATTCTATTCATTTGTTTATTTATTTATTTAGCTTATCTTCCTTTCAAGGTAACAATAATAATACACAAACTTTCACCCCTCATTTCACCACTGTCAAGGGATGTTTTTCTAAAATTACTTAGAAAGGTTTTATTACTTAAAACTAATAAACTTAATGCCGATTTTCATATCTTTGACTTCAAAAACATAGTACATAAGGTTATATAAAAATATAACCTTTCTATCCCCTTTTCACTAGGGATGGATTCTCTCAAAACTGTTTCTTAGATGACGTCTACGCTCTAGAGGGAACCTATATACCTTTCTTTTAAATTAAAATACCAATAATTAAAATTTTCGGGTGATTTTCACTGATTTTTATACACTTTTAGTTGGGTTTATATATATAGAGGAGGTTAAATGCTGTCTAATGACCCCTAATACCCAAGGACGAAAATGACTCGCCTTTGACCCATTCATAGCCTTGTAGAAAAAATTACAATAACATCATAATTATTTCAGTGTCAAGGATGAATGGAATATAAAGACAGCTTATATTTTTGGAGAATGGTATCACAATTACGATACCTTTATGACATACAGATTGCTATTCTCTGGCATAAAAGTTGTCTATGTTAACGATATAACCATTCAAAACATATTGGGATGTATAGAAAAATATCAGGTCAGTAAAAGTTAAACAAATAATTCTACTAGGTAACTATAAATTATCACACTAAAATACTAACATACTAATTATGATTTCTAGGTTAATATAACTATGGTTCTGCCGTTCATAGTTAACCTTATAAACAAAGAAGAAAACCTTGAGAGGTTTAATTTAGATTCACTGAAAATTATCTACTCACGATCAAATCCTCTCCACAAAAATACCATTAAACAAATAATGGAAAGGTTTGTTTTCACAGTTTTAAAAGCTTGGTACACGCAAAATTCCGGAGATATTATTTTTGGGAATGAAAATTATATAGCTACTAGTTGATGCCGGCGACTTCGTTAGCTTGGATAATTAGCCTATGTATTATTCCAGACTGTAATGTATACATTATCATTACAGAGATATATCTCTGTGCCAAATTTCAGCTAAATCGGTTCAGTCGTTGCGGCGTGATTGAGTAACAAACATCCACCCATCCTTTCAATCACGCCTCAATAGAACTACGGATCGACGTGATTTTTTGGACATAGTTGTGGACTTGGAGAAAGACATAGGCTAATTTTTATTTTGGAAAATCAGAGTTCACGCGGGATTCAAAAAAATAGTTGGCTAGTTTCATTATACATAATAATATAATATATATAATATACATAAGACGAGATTTATTAGATTTTTCAGGTCATTGTCATAAATCATATTAATATAAATTGGTCAACTTTGTTTAGACTACCCAAGCTACAATACGTTTTACAAGGCTATGGAATGACTGAATGTGGAGAACCGACTTCAGAAATATGGGCAGATAAGGGTCCAAGGGCGGGAAGTATTGGAAGGGCAACACCGGGCGTCATCATTAAAGTAAGGTTTAAATAAGATTATACTAAATTGAATAGAAACTTAAAATTATAAGTCAAATGCTTGCACTACGGTTTCTGTACGAGAAGAAATCGTTTTAAAATTATAATAGTTATAATATTATAGTCAAGAATGAATTAAAAGATCATCAGACAAGGATCTTTTAGACAAGCGCGCTCTATCTTAGACTGCATCTTCACTAACCATCAGAATAAAGATGAAATTATAGTTAAGCGCTAGTTTATACTATATTAAAAAAAAAGTTGTTTGGCCGTTTTATTTGACCTCAACCGGCACAAATAATTCTTTTTATTAGTTGAAACTGCGTACATCAGTTTGGTTCTAGATAGTAGTTAACTGGTAAGTGTTCTGTAGATTTTTAGGATGGTGAGTGTTGGGAGTTGTCTTATGAAAATATGCTTTATAAAGCTGAAGGTAACTTTTAATAGAATTAATCTAGAAAATTGGAATTGTTTCAACGGCTAAACTTCTGAGGATACTTCCGTCAGTCGTTAATATGGATCCAATTATTTCAACGTAGTTTGTATAATATATATTTTATTAAGTTGCATTATTAAATTGTTTTGAAAAAAAAAACTTGGATAGCTGCCTATTATTTTTCAAAATACTATGTTATTGTGCAAAAATTGAATCCAATCGACTCAATTATTAATAAATTTTTCAGATTGTGGACCTAAAGACCAACGTGAGACTAGGCCCAAACCAAATTGGAGAAATTCGATTATCAGGTCCAATGTTGATGAAGGAATATATAAATATTGACCCCTTAACTTATCTCGATGAAGAAGGCTTTTTTAAAACAGGTGATTTGGGATATTATGATGATGACAAATATTTCTATATCGTGGACAGAATAAAGGATATAATTGTTTATAAATGGGATAAGGTATTTATGCATATTATATAATATTAATTATGTTTTCAATATTCGTATGTAGCTTGCTTTTACTTACGTGATCTTGTTTTTCAAAATAAACTTACCCATGTACAAATACTTTCTAGTAAAGAATATAACACAAAAAAGAGCGCGCCTTCTAAATGAAAGTAAAACTACGTTTATTCGAAAACTCTAGCTTACGGGGGACTAATAAGTGATGACAATTTTGTAGTTAAATAAAATTTAAAAGAAAAATGTACTTTTAATGCATAAATATGTCAAAAGAACTGCTCTGAGATAATTTATACATAATTTTTAACCATAGATTGCCCCGATAGAACTGGAAAGCTTGCTAGAAATGCATCAAAAGGTTCTCGAAGCTGCTGTTATTGGAAAACCAGACCCTGATAGCGGAGAACTCCCAATGGCGTTTGTAGTAAAGAAGCCTGGATCAGACGTCACAGAGCAAGAGTTGGTGGATTACATAGCTGTAGAGGTGAGTTGTTAACAAGAAATGTTGTTTTGTTTATATAATCCATACAATTTCACTATAATTTTTAACCCAATTTAAAAAAAGGAGGAAGTTCTCAATTCGACACGTATTTTTTTTTATTTTTTTTTGGTGGTGGTTTGGTTTACTCCATAACTCGATCAAATATGGAAAGATTTTAATAAATTTTGAAAGATCGTATCGTTAGATTGATCTCATTTAAAGGTGAAAATCTGATGAATCAAATAAATTTAGTTTGTACACGTATGCTGAAGTTGGGCTAATCGCGCATCGGTTTCATCCTTTCTATTTAGGTCCGCCCGACTTCAACATACTTGTACGAACTAAAGTTATTTTATACTTTGTAGTAGCATTTGAAGTCGATTTATAAAAAGAATTTTATTTTTAAGAATTTTATTAATTAAAACAACTTATGATGCCTACATAGAAGATTTAAATGTTTTAATTTTCAGATGCCTCCATCTATGCAACTAAGGGGTGGAGTGAAGTTTATTGACCAACTACCTAGAAGTCCGAGAGGAAAGATACTACGCCGATATTTAAGAGAAATGTTAAATTAATGTTGTTAACTTTAATTTTGGGTGTCCTTTTTATATTTTAACATTCTTAAATAAATGTTTATTAATATTACGGTGTCATTTAGTATGGATGGAACAGCATTAATTAAATTCTGCTTCCCTTTTCCGACCACAGATAAGATCTTTTTTTCCTATTCCTTGTCCCCATATTAAATACAAGCTTAATTTAAAAAAATTATTTTAAAAACAAGCTTTTTTAGGTTGCTACGTCATCAGGCCCTAAATATCATCTAGGACTACAGTACTTATCAATACCAATCAAAAGAGCCCAAACTCGATGGGGTTACGTCGTTTCATTACAGAGTTCCCATAGCCATCTAACATCTTCCAGCTTCATGATATCAGCTCCAACATACAATAATATTGCATTGTCATCCGATTTACATATACATGCAAAATTTCAGCTCAATCGAAAACCGGGAAGTGGGTCTAATTAAGCTTGCAAGACAAATAAACATACATACATAGGTACATACATTGCAAGTTAAATAAAAGCTTACACTCTTGAGCCAAGGTAATCATTTGTCGCATTGATTAGAACAGAGCATAGAAATATTATTTACATATATATTTTGTGTCAAAGGCCAAAGTTTATCAACTACAACAAAAAATAAAACCGGCCAAGTGCGAGTCCTACTCGCGCACTGAGGGTTCCGAAACTTTAGGTATACTAGATGACCAGCTTAAACGCGCACTTTTATCGCAGAGTTCCTAAAGACGCCTTCCGGTTCCATCATCAGGCCCTGGATATCATCAAGGGCCAGAGAACTTGTCAAGACGAATCAAAAGAGCCGAATCTCGATGGGGATACGTCATTTCATTACAGAGTTCCCATAAACGCCTTTCGGCTTCAGCTATGATTCTGTCGCTTGGGTCGGAACGAGCGGAAAGGAATTACAGATTCAATAGTACATCGGGTGAGATGCAGAGCTATAGTGATCTATGAAGTAAACGATCAAGTGTTGACCTCGTAATATACGCCATTCTTAAATAATCCAATCTGCATACAGCGTCGATATTTTTGCACAATAATTAATTAAGAACGTTGACATTTTTGCACTTGTAATGTTTGGTAAAACATTACAAGGGTTCGTAAGGAATCATTAGAATTACATTCTTTCAGTCTTTAAAATATGAAGTAAAATATAGCTGTAACCCGTGTATGTACCTACTAATGTACCAATAGTACTAGAAATCCGTACTAGTACAGTATTTCGAATGTAAGCCGCACTTTAAGAGCGGCTTTCTCATTATTAACAAAGCTGTAAGTTTTCACTTGAGCTTGAAGGAGTTTGAAATTTTTAGAACTTCAAGAGACTTGAATTTTAGCATCTCAAGCCATTTTTGAGAAAAAGAGTCTTGATACACTGACAGACAAACGAACAACGTAATGGGCCTATAAGAGTTCCGATTTTTTTTTTCGGAACCCTAAAACAACAACAACTTATCAACAGCGTCTACTAAATTCAACTAAATTGATTTATCTAGACGGGACAATATAGTGCATTGCCCTATTAACAGAACTGTAAAATTTAAAACATATAATTCAGTCTTGTGTTAGAACTTGAATAATTAACACACTTTGAGTAGAGATTTTTTTTACCTCAATATGGCACTTAACTATGTGTACGGTGATAAAAATAAACACGTGCCCGTACATTTGAATTTTGGAAAATATATGTTAGATCGACTGCGACTAATGGGAGACAAAATAGCATTGGTAAATATATTATAACATTTTATACGTATCTAATTTTTTTTTTTTTGGTACAATGAATGATTTTTTGTACAATTTGACATTGATTTTCTACAGATAAATGCTACAACCGGAGAAGAGTTGACATACAGAAATTTCGTTCAGTATTCTGTAAATCTAGCCACTTCTCTTTCAAAGTTTGGTATTGGAAAAGGTGACGTCATAGCTATTGGTTCAGAAGAACGTAATTTATTGGTGCCAACTATTTTAAGTATTATTTTTACTGGAGCCACGTGCAATCCTTATGACATTAACAACGGAAAAGGTAAATTCATCATAAAAATTAAAACAAAGCATTTTTTCTAATCATCATCATCATCATCATTATCATCATCATCATCATCATCAGGTCTCCTCTGAGAGAAGGATTTATAGGCCATAGACCACCGCGCTGGCGAAATGAGAATTGGCGAACTTCACACACCTTAGTAAATATTAAGGCGAACTCTCAGGTGTTCCCGCGATATTTTCCTTTACCGTTGAAGCATGTAATATTATATTTAATTATTTAAACGCACATAACTCCAATAGTCAGAGGTGTCCGGGATCGAACCTGCGACCGTCCGAATATACTTACTATAGGTACCACAAGGCCATCACTGCCTTTTTTCTAACACCTACACAAAAAAATTTCAATTACGATTTAAATTAGTAACCCATTTTATGTTAAAGATATTATATTATTACATATATGTATATATGTATGTATACATTAAACCATATTATGTTAAAGAGTGCCATTAGCTCATAACTAACTCAGTTTTTATTTTACAGCCGTTCTCAGACATAAAATTAAATTGGCAAAACCAACACACTTTATAACCTCTAAACTTTTCTGGGAAAAATACGGAGAGGTCGTGGCGTCCTGCGACTCTATAAAATCTTATTTCACTTTAGATGATATCCCACATAATGCTATCACGATAGAATCATTTATCTCTAAGGAGGTTGATACTGAAAGTTATGAACCAGCTAAAGTGCTTGGACAATTGGATACTGCGTATATAATACACTCTTCCGGAACGACGGGTTTGCCAAAAGCCATCCAGCTAACACATCTGAACTGCATTGTGAATAGTTCACCGGATAAGTAATAATTTACTTTTCATTAAACATATCTATCAAGAAAAAAAAAGTATAATACATTGAGTCATTGCCATTTACGCCCTGCCATACCTGGTGAATGAATCTTAGTATGTTAAGATTTTCCTAGTTCAGGAAGCACAGCACACATTCAGACACACACAGCCGCACACAAATTTTTAATTTTATACTCACCAAATAGTGCGGGTTAGAATGCTGCTTTTAAAGGTATAAATTTGTATTTTTCAGTTTCTTTGATGAGAGTATAAAAACAATTTTCATGTTTGGAAAATGGTACCATAATTATGATAACTTCTTTTTTCATAAATTTATGTCCATGGGTAGGACAGTGGTTTATTTGATGGATAGAAGCTTTCACAATATATTAAAATGTATAGAAGACTATCAGGTATGTAATTTTTTATAAATATATAAATTATGAAGATACTTTTTTAGTTGATCATGTCAATGTATTAATGATTTTTTTTAGGTTAATATAGCACTGGTTGTACCATTCTTCCTTAATCTTATAGTCAAAGAAGAAAACTTGGACAAATTTAATTTAGATTCACTAAAATTTCTTTATTCACGAGGTTCTCTTCTTCATAAAAAGACAGTTGAAAACGTTAAACAAAGGTTTGTTTTATCAAACTCATATCTGTACTAATATTATAAAGCTGAAGAGTTTGTTTGTTTGAACGCGCTAATCTCAGGAACTACTAGTTCGAATTGAAAAATTCTTTTTGTGTTGGATAGTCCATTTATCGAGAAAGGCTTTAAGCTTTATAACATTATGCTGCGACCAATAGGAGCGAAGCATCAGTGAAAAATTATCCATATTTAAAATATATTATTTTAAAAACTTCTTAATCGCGATCATAATAAGAGAAATTGACGCGGACGAAGTCGCGTGCAACAGCTAGTTATAAGATAAAAGTAACGTTTTATTATAATTAGGTATACTTAATATGTATAGCTTGACAAAAGTATATTACGCAAATGCATGTAGGTACTAAGAGAATACAATGTTCACGTCATTTTATTTACCAGTTTTTAAAAGTGTCTCATTGTGTAGATTACCTAAATTGCAAAATGTTTTGCAAGGCTACGGAATGTCGGAATGTGGAGAACCAGCTTCAGATATTTGGGCAACTGAGGGTCCTAGGCTAGGAAGTGTTGGTATGGCAGCACCGGGTATCATTTTCAAAGTAAGTGTTTCTTTGTCTGTCTTTAGTCTTTGATAAGACAGCCTATGATGGTAAGTGACGATGCAGCCTAAAATGGTATCGCGATAACTTGGAAGGGGGGTCTGACTGTTTTAATTAAACTCATACCCATCCTATTCGCAACCATGCCGGGACACTAAATTTTTATTTTTATTTATTTTTATTTATTTATTTATACATTTACTTAAAATTACTTTGGTATTTGATAGTACTGTGGTGTAATCATAAACTCCAAAGTGTTAAATCACTTGGTACATGGTTGGTAGGGTGGTAAGTAGCCAAGACCATAGTTGATTTTAGAAATTATATATCTTCAAATTGTCCCGGCCGAGCATCAAACCCGGTACCTTCTTGTTAAGCACACCATTCTTTCTATTTTAAGCACACCATCCACAAGGCCAGAGAGGTAATCTTCTTCTTCTTTAATCTTGCTGTTAAAGACAAAAGTGTTTTGCGTCGCCTGTATGCAGCGGTTCCCTGCGTCTCGTTTAATGTCGTCGGTCCATCTAGTGGGGATCTGAAAAGACTTTCCTTCCTGGTGCGGGATCGCCCCTCCACAACAACAAGATAGAAGAACTACTGATAAACAAAGTATGTTGTGACTGTCTCAGTCACAACATACTTTCAGTCACAACATACTTTGTTTATCAGTAGTTTGAAGAGTTAATATATTTCAATTTAATAGATACCTAAAGTAAATTAATAACGTAAAGTTTTTATACAAATCAAATAAATAATGCTTATTATTTTCTTTAACTTTAAAGAAAATTTGATAAATAGCTATTGAAAATTAACGGAAACATTTAGATTGTAGATCTGGAAACCAACAAGAATCTAGGCCCAAATCAACTTGGAGAAATCAGATTAACCGGCCCAATGTTTATGAAAGGATACATCGATAAAGATCCATCTTCTTATCTCGATGAAGAAGGTTTTTATAACACAGGTGACGTCGGATATTATGATGAGGACAAGTATCTGTTCATCGTTGATAGATTACACGATGTTATTATTTATAGAAGCAATAAGGTAAAAATAATGGACTAATTTGGATACTAATTTTATTTATTTATTTATACAACTTTATTGCATGAAAAAAACAAGAACAAAATATACCTATAAGCAAATAAACAGTGTAACACAAAAGGTGACCTTATCACTAATAGTGATATCTTCCAGGCCAGTCAGTCAGTCAGTCACCTTTTTCTTTTATACATTTAGATTATTTTTTAGATTTCCCCACTTGAGTTGGAAATTATACTGGAAATGCACGAAAAGGTTCTTGAAGCAGCTGTTGTTGGAAAACCTGACCCTGATTATGGAGAACTTCCTACAGCTTTTGTTGTAAAGAAACCAGGATTTAACGTAACAGAACAAGAATTGGTTGATTATGTAGCTGCAGAGGTACGTTGTTATTATCGCTTCTAAGCATGTTTTAGTAAAACGAACTTCATTCATTTATTTCATTCATCGCAACCCATCGCCGGTTCATTACTGGGCACTGATCATCTCCTGATTATGCTCCGGTTTCGCAGCGAAACGTACTTAGAATGTGTTTAGAAGAAGTTATTGTGGCGCTGCGTTTTGACGTTGCGTTGTTCCTGTGTTTCTGTTATTCTGGAGAAACGGTGGTTTACGGCGCGGGTGGCGCGTGTTGCCACACATATTTTTTCTGGTTGGGCAGATTGCAGCGAAATATTACTTTTTCTCTCAGTACCTACTGGTCGAGGTCGGGCCTTGAATGAGAATGGTGTAAATCAAAGACCACCCTCTAGCCAAGTGGGCAGATTTCACACACCTTTGCTAACGTTATGGAGACGTTCAAGTTTCCTCATGATATTTTCCTTCACCGAAATTTAATTGCCTAAAACGCACGTAACACCGAAAAGTCTGAGATGCCTGGGTCTAAACCCGGATCCCTCGGAAAGTGGGCTGAAGTCTCAGTCACTAGTCTATAAAAGTTTTTTGCGTTTTTCTTTAATGAGTACAGGCTTATTATTATAATAGTATTTTGGTTTTCAGGTGCCTTTACACATGCACTTACAAGGCGGTGTGAAGTTTATTAACGAGCTCCCCAGAAGTGATCGAGGAAAGATTTTACGTGGCCAATTAAGAAAGATGCTTTCTGAACTAGCTTAAAATATAATTTCTTATGTCTATTTGAAATATTAATTATTAAAACAAATCATATATTTTTGATATAGAAAAATATTTTATGATAGATTAGATTCGCACTTGTTTCTTTAGGCAAGTGTATCTAAATTATTTTTATAATAAACAACTGAAATCATGTACCTAGTATGTTGAGCACTATTACATTTTCTAGCCTTATAATTTTTAGGGTTCCGTAGCCAAATGGCAAAAAACGGAACCCTTATAGATTCGTCATGTCTGTCTGCCTGTCTGTCCGTCCGTATGTCACAGCCACTTTTTTCCGAAACTATAGGGACAATACTGTTGAAACTTGGTAAGTAGATGTATTCTGTGAACCGCATTAAGATTTTCACACAAGACTAGAAAAATAACAATAAATTTTGGGGTTCCCCATACTTAGAATTGAAACTCAAAAATTTTTTTTTTCATCAAACCCATTCGTGTGGGATATCTTTGGATAGGTCTTCAAAAATGATATTGAGGTTTCTAATATCATTTTTTCTTAACTGAATAGTTTGCGCGAGAGACACTTCCAAAGTGGTAAAATGTGTCCCCCCCCCCCCTCTAACTTCTAAAATAAAAAAATGATAAAACTAAAAAAAATATATGATGTACATTACCATGCAAACTTCCACCGAAAATTGGTTTGAACGAGATCTAGTGAGTAGTTTTTTTTAATACGTCATAAATCGTAAACCGCAATTGCTGCTACGGAACCCTTCATGGGCATGTCCGACTCGCACTTGGCCGCTTTTTAAATCAAGTTTGATTGTTGCTCAATTGTACCTTTGCTTTCCTTTTTACCTTTCGCTTTTCGCTAATTTACCTTTCGCTTGTTTTCCCTTCTGAAAAATAAAAGTTTCCCTAGGGAACCTACTTCTAGGTTCTAGAATTTTCTATTAGGAATCTAGAAGGAATATTTCTAACCAATTTTACCATCGCCCAGTAACGTTTAGCCGAGGAATAAATTGGACATTCTAACAGTTTCTATATTTAAAATCTGTCGGTTAAATGGTCTGGTCTCTGTGATGGTGAAATAGGCACTAACAAAAATAATGAATACGGGAATAATGAAGGAAAATTGAAACAAAAGAAAAACTTATACAAGGAAGCAATCGAAATGTCATTTTTTTCACAGAAAAGAATTCGACTCCCGATTCAACAAAATAAACGAATGAATGAATAAAAGTAATACTGAGTTGTTTAAGCATCGCTTTATTTTATACACATTTGGCAGTTTCATTTACTAGCAAGTAAATAAATACAAAACATTCTATAAATCTATAAAGTCGTTTCTTCTAATTTGTCTAACATTTACTGAAAATCATTTTCCGGTCATAATATACATATATTAAGAAAAAAATATATAAAATTGAGAACGTGTATGCACGAACGGTTAAAAATTTTACATTCACTTTGATTTCTTACTTACGTATAATATGTTACAAATGTTCCTTAACCATTAAAATGCTATTGAAAAATTATAAATTAATTTTAATAAATTAGTTTCCCTAGAATAATATAAAATATATAATATTAAGACCTTCAAAACTACTTATAAAATATTATGAGTTGATGAGTAGGGTTGACACATATAAAAGCTGGGCATTGTAGATGATATTATTTTAATAAATAAAGTTAGAAGGTATAACTGAACTTTTATAAGTACCTAATTGACATTTTTTATTAAAATTATTGTTATAATATGAAAACTTATAGCCAATCTCATCAAAGGTACATAAGTATTTTATACCAAACGTACAAAAAATAGGTACCTTCTTGAAATAGAAATATAAATCTCAATATAATAGTTGCCTATTGCAATCGCGAAAAATTTAAGAACCTTTTTTTATGATTTATTTGTAAACTCCGGTTATAAGTTTTTCATTATCATACACTCTATGGCATGAAGTTGGTGATTTTTTAGTAGAATTCTTTATGTTGTTTCTATATGAAAGTTTACAAATACCTACTGCGGCACTTAGTTCACTCTAGAGTATGTAAAAATGTCGAGATTTAAGTTATTAGGCAGTAGGTAATTATGATTTTATTGATTAATTTGTGTCCACAACTCTTTTTAGTACCTATTAGGCGAAGCATGATGATCAACATTCGACCATAAAAATTAAAGCTTGGTTACATATTTTAAAAAGCATTTATATGATCTAAAAAGAATAAAACACTACAAAGACCAACACAAGATTCCCTACAAAAATTATAAATGCGAAAGTGTGTTTGTTTATTAGTTTGTCCTTCAATCATGCCGTAAGATAGCTACGGATCTGCGTGATTTGAGTGACATAATATCTCTTATTACCTGGACAGTCAGAGTTGCGAGCCTGTACCTAATATAAATATGAAATATCTACAAATGTGCGTGATGACGAGTATAAAAGGTTCAGAATGTTGATCTCGAATTAACACTTATTGTCTGTTCAGCCACAAACAAAACAATTAATATAGGAACTTATAATTGCAGTTAAAAACGTATTTACTTTACATCACAGTTATCAAGAGAGCACTTGTCTAGCAGCGCTTATTACAAATGGTATTGAAAATAATAGTTTCATTGTTCTCGTCGTAGAAGCCGAATTTTCTTCATAAAAATCTGTAAAAGAAAGTTTTTTGTTAACTTATTTTTTTACTTAAGCAGAGAATAAGTCGGCTGGATTATAAATTTCGAGCTGAGGCGCATTAATGCAAATGTGTTGTAAATTTTAAATTTGAGCCGGGAGCGCTAATTAGTCATCCTAATGAGTTGTAGGGGCTGTGTTCGTAAGAGGCGGAATATAGCGTTAAATTAATTTATGTTCCTTTAATGTTTACTTAGTAGGTATCTGTTATCTTCCAGAAGATTATGTATCTATATTGAGGAATATTTATGTTAGTATTTAAAAAAAAAAGTGAAAAGCACTTCTTCTTCATCAACCTATTTACAAAGGTCTCTTGCGTTTACTTCCACAGGCCCCGGTGTTGCGCCGCCTACATACAGCGGCTTTCCGTGCTCCGTTTGTTGTCATCGGTCCGCTCCATTAAAAGTGCTAAATTAGGTACTAAGAGTTTTTACTTTAATGATAAATCAGAATCAAACCAAAATAGCACTTATGTTAATTTTATCCATACTATATTTTTGAAAACACTTCAAAAAGGAGGTTATCGATTCGACCTGTTTGCATAAATTGAAGCTTGAAACTTAGTCACTCTATATATTTTGTAATTTTAAATGTTGATTTCCTTTTTTTTTTCATTGCTTTTCCCAATTTAAAAAAATACTGTCTATAATGTCCACTGATACCTATTAAATGTAACCTGTGGTTTACGTGGTTGACGCCACAACTAATAATATAATTAGTTTATAATTTTTAGTAATACAATTGTGACGTTGTTTGTGAACCCTATTAAAATAAATAAATAAATAAATCAATGTTGCGTAGATTTTAACTGCCTTGTTCAGTTTTAGTTTACGTTTTGTTAAAACTTAAAGCTCAGGTTGAGAACGGAAACCTTAAAAGTGCGTCCTTCTACCCGAGTCGTGCGGTAGGTAAAATTGCGGTTATTGATTCATCCTCTTCTTTTAAGTCTGCTTTCAACTAACGTAAATTGAAATAACAGTCAAAATCAACCTTTAATGACTCTGTAAGTAATATATTTTCAGTTCAAATGAAGTTCTGAAAGCAAAGGTATGAATGGGAAAAATCAAAGTTGTAATAATATTTTTCATTTCCTTTCCTTGATCTTCAAGCCTGTTGATTTTAAATAGGTAGTTTCGCCATTTTCTTACTAAAGATGGACGCCAAAAAGTATTTTTTTATTTTTTATTCGATGACAAGATAGTCCTTTACTGCAATCTCATCTGATGGTGACGACACAATCTAAGATGGTAGCGGGCTAACTTGAAAGCTGTATGGCAGTGTAGATTCAACCCATACTCCTAATCGGTTTCTACACGCCATCGTGCCGAAACGCTGAATCGCTTGGCGGCACGTCTTTGACGGTAGGGTGGTAACTAGCCATGGCCAAAGCCTTCAGACAGACAAAAGTCAAACCACCAATGAATGCTTTTTTCTTATCTTAAAATAATACGTTACCAAAATCTCTTATTTGTTCACCAAAGGCTTCACCTTGGAATGTAGAGCTGACAGCATCATTCGTTTGTACTATTTGGAGTTGACCTGCAAGTAGAAAATATACTATTTTAGATAAAATACAAAAAAAATATCATAAAAATGTCACTACAAGACGTCGTTAATAGTTGCTTGCATGAACTAAGCTGAATTGATTAATGCTGATTGAAAGGAGATCATTTTATTCTCTAATTACGGCGTTGTCGGGCAGTTGAACACACTCGGGGCACGATTCACGAGAGATTTGGGTTCGATCTTTGCCGGCCCGCAGTTTTTGAAATACATATATTTATTTATTAAAATATTGCAAGGTTAACTTTGGTCTTGTCCAGTGTAAAGTAAAAGTTTAATTTAACTATATACTGTCATTTAGCATGGACGAGACAGGGATTTTTCTATGCCATTACCGTACATACTAAATAAGCATAGTTAACATTAATTAAGGTTGAACTATTACACTAGGGCCTATGAGCAGTTAGTCGAGAGATTAAACTCTTTCGGTTTCACTTTCAATTCGAGAATAGTTTCAACGTCCTAAATTGAAATTGTAGTTAAGAATTTAAAAAAGTTACTTGGGTGTACTACAAATTGATACACATGAATAACTAAAAGAACGCTACCATGCAATGAATACTCAATGACCAAAACCATAAAATCGACTCATAAGAATTAATTGAATCAAAATGATTCGCAAAATATTATGTATTTAATGTGGTGTACAATAAAGTGTATTCATTTCATTTCATTTCAAAGTAATTCTTTCTCACGTACAAAGACGACAGCGCAGCTAAAAGAACATTATTTTTATAAACTGAAAAACAAACCCTTTTTCCTGATCGTTTGATTATCCAGAACAGATTTCAGAGTGGTCGTAAAGACAGATGGTGGTGCCGGGATTTCTAAAAATAGACGTGAAAATTCAGTATATATTTTTCAATTTTAAAATAAATTCAAATTTAAAAACGTGGTCGAGTACCATCGAGTTTGATGATGCCGTCCGTCTCGCCCAAAGAGTTCTTCGCAATACACTTGTAAAATCCGAAATCTTCCTTGGTGATATTGCGAATCTTGAGCATCATGAATTTGTTGTAGCCGCTATCCACCGGGAACGCTTCGTACTTGCCACCTACAATTTCCATTTCTACTTAAATATAAAACCTGTGTCCGGCTCTTCAATTCAAATTTAAATTTAAAAGTCATCATGCATGTTTACAGCTTATAATCCTATTATCAATTATTATAAACGCGAAAGTTTGGATGTTTATTACTCAATCATGTCGCAACGACTGAACCGATTTAGCTGAAATTTGGCACAAAGATAGATTATCTGGAATTAATAGATAAATTAAATAGGCTACTTTTTAACCCGGTTTAAATAGGCTAATAACCCGTGAAATAAGGGAGTTCCCGCGGGAAAAAAAACCTTAATCCACGCGAACGAGGTCGCGGGAATCAACTAGTAATATATAAGTAGGTACACAATGAATGAATGAATGAAATATTTTATTTGCTATCGAAGTAGCGTAAAAAGTCGTAAGCATCTAATGATATTCCTACTAGCCTCTTTCGTTGCCGAAACAGGTTTCTATTATATCATGAGAGAACTAAACTTCTATCAACTATATTACTTTGATAGCCTAGATAGTGGCATGTGGTTAGTTGATATGGCATAAAGCTCTGTATTTTCGGAGTTATGTGAGTTTAAGCAATTTTAAATACATCTATCTCCAAGAGAAGGAACACATCGTGAGGAAACCTGGACGTCTGGGAGTTTTTCATAATGTTCTCAAAGGTACATGAAGTTTTTTTTTTAATATATAGACTAGCGCTTGACTGCGATCTTACTTGATGGTAAGTGAAGATGGTACGCGCTTGCCTAGAAGATACCTATTCACTCTTGATTTAAAGATACCCAAGTTATACTTAGTTGGGAAAACGAAAGCCGGAAGGGCATTTCAAATTTTTGCGGTGCGTATTAGGGACGAGAAACAAAGCGCTCGTGAAACTTCGACTGCGTTGCGGTGCGGATTCATGCGAAGCCTTGCGGTTCGGTGGTAGAAAAGTAATTGGCCATGTATTTTTTTACGACAGCATGGTGTACTATGTCACCTTTCTCAGAGAGGATAATCACATCACACTATCACACTATCACACTATCACATCACACTTCACACTTCACATCACATCACACTATCACACTAATATTATAAAGCCGAAAGTTTGTATGTGTGTGTGTGTGTGTGTGTGTGTGTGTGTATGTTTGTTACTCTTTCACGCAAAAACTACTCGACCGATTTGGCTGAAATTTAAAATGGAGATAGATTATACCTTGGATTAAAACATAGGCTACTTTTTATCCCGGAAAATCAAAGAGTTCCCGCGGGATTATAAAAACTAAATTCACGCGGACGAAGTCACGGGCATCGTCTAGTAGTTATAATAAAAAAGACGTGTGGCACTCGGGGACTGCCGCGGTAAAGCTATTGCATAGCATTTTTTATCAACGCCATCTAGCGGTAAGAGGAGTCCCATGTCAGGTTATTTTCGTTACGGAATTTCTGGATTCGGTCTCCACGTTCAAGGTCCGCGATAGAAGCTATGCAATAGCTTAAAAATGCTGATGATAATAATAATAATGAAAACACTAAATGTTAAAGGGTGAAAAGGCAGACTTCAACTCGAAAGGTCGTTTTGTTGCTTACTCGCTGCACTGTAGACCCCCTCCCCAACATAACTTTCACGGTTAACTTACCATGAAGGGAGAATGTGAATCAGTAAAAAAAATATCCGCAGAATAACTGAATGAATACATAACTAAATATGAAACTACTTTTCGCCAGGAATAATGAAAATGCTAAGAAAAGTAAATTCGGTAACTGACCAATGAACTCTAGGCATTTGAAACATATTATTCTCGCACATACATAATATTATGTAGTAGGGATACCTAGTAATTTAACGTAAGATTTCGCCTTTATAATATGTATTATATATCATATTAATATTATAAAGGCGAAAGCATTTAGCATCACTCAGCATTCACATAATCTAATGGGACTGCAACCCGATGCGACCGGAGAGAGATCAGACGCAAAAATCATGGCTTTTCGTGCTTTCTGAGGCATGGATGGCCAATGGCTTTATGTGTTTTCTGAGACATGGTTTTTCACCACCAATTTCCTAATTCCAGGCTGCTATCTCAGTAGCAACCATCAATTAATTTTATTTTGACCAGACTAAGGACTCGAAACCAGACCTCTTATTTTATGGCCGAACAAGCTTGCCACAAAACCAACGAGGCAGTAAAAACGTAACTATAACATCTGTAAGGCTTTGATAGTTATGAAATAAATGGACCGTTAAGAAACAAATGGGGTGCAATCGCGTGATAGGGTACTACGATATTCTCATAAAGGGGCAAGTTTGTGGTCTTAAAATGTAGGTATGGGAGTATGAGCTCCCATGTATGGGCATTCAAATTTACTGCTTCCAGATTTATTACTATACGTCTGTAAACTACGACCGCGCGGCGCCATGGATTTTGGTTAGAAGACTGAAGTAGAAGTCACACATTTTATACTTCTAAAATTGAATAGGTAGATGCTAGCTGATGCCCGCGACTTCGTCCGCGTGGATTAAGGGTTTTTTAATTTCCGCGGGAATTCTATAACTTTCCGCGATAAAATATAGCCTATATGTGCTTTCTAATGTAGTCCAGTAGTTTTTGCGTGAAAAAGTAACAAACATCTGGATGGATGGATCACAAACTTTCGCATTTTTTATATTAATAAGTAGAATAGTAAGAAAATGCCAGTTTTAAAAATTATCTGAGTATATTTTTGCAAACATACATAATAATATATTTCTATGTACCTATTGATACGCTATTGCCATGAACTACTCTTAATTATATAGGTATGTAATATATGCAAATCCAATAAGTATGTTGCAGGGTTATTGCAAAAGCTTTGAAATTAAAATTTCACTATTTCACGCAAGCTCTGCTTAGTAAAATTATAACGTAACTATTTTACCCCTGATATGGTGATGATTGACAATAGTCCGCGCAATTATAATGCCAGTAGTGAAATAATAATGTCACGGCTTTTAGTATAACTCTGCGACATACAAAGATTAATTCATTAATTTATGCTTGTGAATGCAATTTAGTTTATTGTCTGTATGTCCGACTCGGTCATTGGCAAGTTGTGTCCAAAACAAACTTTCACATAGCATCAGCTGTTAAGGACCCCGGAGGGACCGAATATACACCGACAAAAAACAGATGTCATTTACAGCTAGCAAAGTTAAGCTATTTATATCTACTATCAGATTTTGCCCGTGATATCCTACGCGTGGAGTTTCCGCGGGCACTCTTTGTTTTTTCCGTGATAGAAAATCATAGGATTTTATCTCAGTTCTCAATTATTAATACCTATGCCCTTGCAAAAAAATCTCGTTGTTCTCCCAAAGATAGATGGATAGATAGATTTAAAGATAGATAAAGACATTATTGCATAGTGCAATCGACTGTTGCGTACAGTACCTATTGTGCTATCTCTTATTGTGTGAGGAGGTTTCCTCACAATTTATAAACATCACTCACGTTCAAATTTTAAAGTTATTTTTATGTCACGAGTATTAGCAGATACCTAATTGTATCACCTAATCAAGTTACCAACTGCAGAGTGCATAATAACTGCAGGGGTGGAACATTGTCAAAAAAGTTTATAAAAACACGCAGAGTTTGCAGAAGTTAATTTCCATTGCAAACTGGGCCGTCGCTGGGGTAAAGTGAAAAGTTAACCGTTGGACAGCCAAACTACAGTGCCGTAGGAGTTTAGAATCAATTTTGTAGGTATAACATTTATGTTGATCACATTTAGGCTATTTTTATACGCTAAATTTTTTTAGGTTTATATTGCTTAATTTATTCTGTTTTTCTTTTCAATTATTAAGCCTATAAATAACTAGCGCAAGCCCGCGACTACGTCCGCATACAATTTTTGATTTCCTATGAGTGATCTGTATTGCTGCTGCTTTACTTACTGGTTTCCAAGATTATAGCAAAACCACCTTTTCTATGTCTCGAACCTCTAATAAAATCGTGATCTTATCTTTTCTAAAAGTCATTTATTACGTCTTCCCTTACTAAAGGAATAAAACCTTTATATATTTCCATGCCACAGCATTCCTTAGCTTTGGCGTCTAAATGGCCACAATGTCGCTTCCTGCGCTTCGAACACGAACTATTTTCATTATCAGCCCATAAATCAATGATGAATCGTAGTATTATATTTGACAGGGACACATGTTATTTAAGCCGACATGATGAATGTGTTATGGTAGTTCTATTGTGTTCGACGATAGCAAGTTGAGATTTAAATGTACCTATATTATTATGATATTCGTAGAGGATTTTGATGGATCGTAGTTGTAGTTGGAAGTTGGTTATTATTCATTAGTTTTAGATATAATAATAGTGTATTATTACGCCCTGGTAAAACGTATTTTACCTACGTTAAACATAGTGGGTACATCATATTATATTAAGATATGAACTCATGCATAATAAATGTGGAACCGAGTTTAGGTGAAGCTTGATGTGTAGGAATAACAGTTGCGTCTCTTTTCAATGATAATATTTGAAGGAATTTTGCAATGTCTTTAATTTAGCACAAGTGTGGCCCTTCGTACACAAGGCTACGCAAATCTTCGATACCCGATGATTTCAGTATCTAAGTGACTACCGCAATACAAATTCATAGTTTACCAGTGTACGGATCTTTATTTTGTATTGCGGTAGTAACTATTAGGCTGAAATCTATAGACCGCACTCTCACTCCACTCAAACTCAAGACAGAGTTAAAACGAGACAGATTTATGAGTCTCAAATATATGCTCTATGTCTAGATTTATGAGTCTGAAATATGCTATGCTAACAAACTCAAGACAGAGTTAAAACAAGACAGATTTATGAGTCTTAAATAAACTTTGATATCTGTCTATAGATAGACAGATTAGACAGATATCAGAGCATATTTGTATCTCCTTTTAACTCTATCTTAAGTCTGAGCTAAGTCAGAGCATGCTCTATAGATCTCAACATTAGAGACCAAAATAATCGGGTATCGAAGATTTGCGTAGCCTTGAGTACGAAGGGCCTGTCACTTGATTATGACTTATGTATGCTGTATAAGCTTCTTGGATGTAATATATTCAAACAAATCTCACCGGAAATGATCATGTCTCCGCGGTCCGTGGTCCAGTAGTTGATTGAGGAAGGGTACGCTTCCGTGTGACATTCCAGAGTCACGTCCTGTCCGATATAGGCCCCTTCCAGTTGATTCGGTATTGACAACATCGGTGGAACTATGACAAATAGTCTAAATATAATAATAGAACTTTTACTTATTCTACAGTTACATAAAACTAGTTTTTAAAATGATTTTTTAAAAATCCCGTGGGTTTTCTTTGATATTCCGGGATAAATAGTAGTCTATGTCACTCTCAAATACAAACAAACTAACATACATACATACGTGGAATGCTAAAATGCAATCCATCTTTTTGGCTTCGCAGTAGTCGAGTAACTAGAAGCAGTCAAATTTTTTTATTTGACGACAAGACAGTCCTTGACTTCGATCTCACCTGATGGTAAGTGACGATACAGTCTAAGAGAGTAACGGGCTTACTTAGAAGGGGTATGGTAGTATAGATTCAACGCATACTCCTAATCTGTTTCTACACGCCATAGAACTGAACGCTAAGTCTTTGACGGTAGTAGGGTGGTAACTAGCCACGGCCAAAGCCTGCAACCAGAAAATTTGACGATTTAATACTTACATTGAACCATGAGCATGATCCGTTTGCTTATCGAGGGAGGCACTCCGTTGGACGCAATGCACAAGTATGCCCCCATGTGTAGACGAGACACCTTTGTTATGGTAAGCGTCTCTCCATCCACCACGCTTACTGGCAATAAAAATAACAACCATCAAACTTTATGAGTATACCCCATAAAGTTTGATATATAGCTATATTAGGTCTTATCGATTCTAATAGTAGTAGAGATTGATATTTTTCATTTTTATTATACCTACCTATAAGAGATTTAACAAGTTCAGTTTGGGTTTTGGAAGCCTCTTTGAAACATAAATATTATTATAAATATTTTGTAACGGTAAAATCTTTTTTATAAGCAAGTGACCTTTGAGAACAAACTATCTAACATTGCAGGGCAGTTTAATTTAAGCTAAACTTAGATTTAGATATTAAAAAAACTGCGCTTTAATATCGTCGTGTTTAAAAATTAATTTCAGTTGAAAGACGTGAAAATAGGTTACGTGTCCGAATGTTAATAAATAATTAAATCATTAATTGAATACCGTTACCTGATTCCCCGTTATAATTAAAGTCCTGTCCGTCCTCCCTCCTCCACATGACGTAAGGCTCCGGGTAGCCCGACGCGCGACACACCAAGGTCACGTCGGTCGCTTCCCGCACCACCATATCGGTAGACGTCATGTTGTCGATGATCGATGGGGGAACTGGACATGTCGATAAGTAATTACGGTGTTTGCTTCATCTTTCTGTAATACTTTTATTATTATAGGTAATAATAGTTATCGAACTCTATAATTTAACAGGTACGAGTATTTTTTTTTTTTTTTTTTATTCTATGACAAGATAGCCCTTGACTGCGATCTCACCTGATGGTAAGTGACGATGCAGTCTAAGATGGTAGCGGGCTAACTTGGAAGGGGTATAGCAGTGTAAATTCAACCCATACCCCTAATCGGTTTCTACACGCCATCGTGCCGGAACGCTAAATCGCTTGGCGGCACGTTTTTGACGGTAGGGTGGTAACTAGCCACGGCCAAAGCCTCCCACCAGACAATAATAATATAGTATAATTTTCTCAGAATAGTTTTTACAAGTTTCTCCCAGAGTCGCAGGTATTCATCATTTTTGAGGGTGAATCCTTCTATTTCATCAGCTAATTTTATATTTTTCAAATAATTTCATTAGCTATAGTCTGATTTTTAATTCGGTGGAATTCTGACAGTTGTCATTTTATAAATATAGCGAGTTATTTGTATGAAAAACAGTATTACCACCTGTAGTTCGATTTTACTATCCCAAACTATCTGTCAGGCATTTGGCATAAAATTAAATATCTATGTGCGGCAATTGATTTTATTTGTATAAGTTTCAATTTATTATCTTTTTTGTGGGATTTTTCTTAATCTCTGGTAACATTAAGATACGTCAGAATTCCACGCAATTAAAAATCAGACTATAAGCCCGAAAAGCGCTGCGTGTATGTAGAGATTGGAACTATTGTAACTATGAAGGAGATTAAGCTTCCGTACCGAGTACAACTGTATCGTCCACACGTACACGCGCGTTTAATGTGACGTCTTGCTGTGCGATTTCCGTGTAGCCGCGCTACCGTCGCCGTGCGTTGTGTTTCAGGACTTTCAGGCATTAGAGCAATGTTACATGGCACGGTGCGGAATCGTTGCTTCTGCGCCGCAATTCTGGTCCTCCATAGAAAAATAGTATGCCGAGCGTGCAGATGGCTATAATCCGACAAAATTATTCGCAGCGCCGCAACGCACAGTGTCACATCACTCTTAAACCTTTCATTAATGTTATTACCTACTGACTAATCATTTCTTTATTCCCATAATGCGATTAGCTCATTAAAGATTCGTGACCATATAAAACGCCGAGATTCAAAAAACGTCTAGTAAAAACTATTCTGCAAAGCTAAAGGCATGAAAGGCATAAAGTAAATTGGCATAAAGACTGTTTCATTGGAATCTGCACAATGGAAATTATTGTAGGCACCTATCTCTCTATTTTATCTCTGTGAACCACTTTTATTATTGAAGCGAGGTAACATGCGATATAAAGGGTTGTTAAATTGTTAAATTCTATAATTTTATTTTTAAAAAGGAAAACTATTTTAATTCGGTTTAGCGCTTGAACGTGATTTTACCAGCCTTAGGTGATATTCTAATAGGTATATTTAATGTATGATTAACAATGTTTTTTTTTAAATATATAGACTAGCACTTGACTGCGATCTCACCTGATGGTAAGTGAAGATGCAGCCTAAGATAGTGCGCGCTTGCCTAGAAGACTCTTCACTCTTGAGTTAAAGACATCCAAGTTATAGTTCGTTGGGAAAACGGAAGCCGGAATTCCAATTTTTTGCGGTGCATACCTATTAGGAACGAGGAAGCAAACCGCTTAATGCGAAATAGTGGAACTTTGAGAGCTTGCTCGCGCCTGACCGCTCCCATCTAGGCTCATGACAGGCACGCACACTTACGCAATGTGCATGTACATGATGTAACCACAAGTAAAGCTCACGCGCCCTCGTGAATTGCAAGAACTATACCAGGTGTAAAAACCAGGTCAGCAAACAGGAAGAAGATAGGTACATACATATTTTTGTTTTTATACCATCAACGATTTTAATTCCCATTGAAATTAATTAAGTTAGGGAGGAAATCTTTTCGCGCCTGGTCCATTGTTCTTTGAAGTTAAAATGAATCCTTCTAAATTGAAATGAAAAGTTTTGAGATTCACGGACTATACTTTAACATTCAAATCAGGGTTAAGCTTGCTTTGCGGACTTGGAGTAATAAAAATATTTTATTACTTTTATAAACTGAGTTTTCGATGTTCTTCAATTGTTTAAAATAGATAAAGCTTCAATCTCTCCTGGTCGTAAAAAGTTATTATTAGTATCGCTTTAAAGATTCATAAAGAAACTATTCTTTATAGTATAATAAGTATAAATACTAACATAATTTACTTAATGAATGTAGTCTGTACCTGTATGTTTATGAAATACACACCACAAGAAAAGTAACCGCCGACGTCTGTTGTTCTAAAACTAGTTATCATTTTCCTCTAAGCTGTACATATTTTACTTAGCTTAGTTTGCAAACCGATAAAACAAAAATAAAACAGAATACATTAAATGCAAAATCTACATTCCCAGCCGGTGGTAGAGCTTTACGTGGAGTTGGCCTACATGAAATAATTGATTTTGAATTTGAATGATGCAATGATTCAAAAACAACATAGTTTTTGGAAACTAGCAAGATGTTTTTACAAGCTCACATTATGCGCAAAAGGAGTTTTTTTTTAATTTAATAAAATAAAAATTTAAATAAAACAAAGAACAGTTGCCATTCATTTAACTTCCAACCTACTTAGCCCTCGTTTTGTTAAGAGTCACACTTTACTTTTATTTTATGGGTCTTAATATTTATTTTTATTATGATGATGACAAAATATTATAGTAAGTATGAGAAACGCAAACGAGGTTTTTGCAACTCAAAAGGTGAAGGTAAATACGAGTAAGTAATTCGAAAAAAAATAAACATGTAACTAACGCTAACTAAAAAATAACGCGTGTGCGCATAGACGCCTTCTCTACAGTTGAGTAAAGGTTGCGCGGGGTGCGAGCGCGCAGCGGTGGCGGGGAGCGAGGGGTAGAGGCGGCCGCGCGGGGAATCCCCTACAATTGCCATGGTAACGGTCCAAGGCTACGCGCAATTTTGGATATACCTTTTACAATAGTTTATTATAATATTCTTATTTACACAATACTGTATGTTTATGCAAACTACGAAGATTCATTCTATTTCACTATAGTATACTGACCTACTACTTGTAGATATCCTTTCCTGAAGCGCATCGGATCTGTGTTGACCTGACACATGTACCATCCTCGGTCCACCTCCTCAACGTTCTTGATGTGCAGGTACCACGAGCGGTGGTCGTTGTACGACAGGCTGATGCGTGGGTTCTGGGTTATTATGTTGTGATGGATGCTGAGGATTGTTTGAGTGTCCATTCGAACCCAGGCGACCTGGTTTACACCATAAATAATATTAAATTGAGGCTCGTAGCAGACCTCCATCGAAGTAGAGATTAGTAAGGCAAAATAGATTGCTAGCTCATAATAATATATCAAATTATGCGAAATGTACCTAGATGACATTACTAGGATTGCAATTAGGTATATTATTGAAAGAAATACTAAAATGTTATAATTCTGGTTTGTCTAATTTATTTATTTCTAAAATTAAAATACGAGTATAAAATTTTCACAAATTCATAAGTATAAAAATAGCAAATTATTGGGGTTTACTATTCTTCCCGTAGTTGTATTCAACTCCGGTAATTGGCGCAATATCTGAACATAAATTACTTATTAACTTAAACGATGGCTGTTCTAAGTATGACATTAGCAATCTATTTATACTTCTTTAACTAAGTAATATCTTATTCATTATTTCTTGTATGTAGCAATAAAGAATTTTCTATCTATCTATTTAATTTCTGTTAGAAGTAAAGTAACGAAATTGCAGAGCTGAGACTTGTCACGGAATTTTAAAATTCTAAATCCACGCCGACAAAGTCATGGGCATCGGCTACTAATCCATATTGCACAGGTAAAAAAAACGGCTTAGTTTTATAGTAGATATGTTGAGATTCGTGCGAATATTTGTTTAGTAGGTTCCTACTAACAATGTTGAATATTTAATGTAGAATTTATTACGTGTCCTGCATGAAAGAATTGTGTAAAAATTTGCATGTCCTATACAAAATGTAAGCCGAAAATATCTATGGTAACTTGGAACGAAGGTATGTAGTGCAATATTATTGCAAATCTCTTTTATTTACTTTCAAACTATAATGCCTGAGACTGAGATTGATTATGATCAATCTGTTTTGTAGCAATTCAGGTTATTACCTTAAATCCTCTTAAGTTATCTACGACACATGCCAGTAGAGCATCTTTGCCAACAGTGACCGTGACATTCGGTATTGGCTCAGCGAATCTCGGATACATAGATTCTGAAAAGAAACATTCATTATAGTTCCGGAACAATGGGTACAGAAGACAAATATCTTTACTTGTAATAAAACTTCCTTAAAATAGGTTGATAAGATGGGTCGGGCACGAGCGTCTGATTTAGCATTTGTTCACGTTAATTAAGCGAACGCGAGCATACCTATCATTAACCCAGTAATGCCCAGTGTGTCCATATGGACACGCTTATAGTAGTAAAATTATTTGCCCATTATGACAATATTGTGCATATATTAAAGAAAGAGTTAGTAGCATTCGGGTAGCCTAAGGTATAACCTGTTATAATATGTAAAAATTGGGGCAAAAAGTGGGAGTGATCTTAAAGAAAATTGCGTTTGTTTTTTCACAAGTTATGAATTTGCGAAAAAAGTGGATTCGAGAAGAAAAAGAGTAAAATTGATCCATATTTATGTATTCAGGAAGGAATTTTTGTATTGTAAACTATTTAGTTATTATTTATCTACGTTTTTATAGAGTGAAGCAATGGATAAATCTTTATTTTGATTACTTTTTATCACGATGAAGTTAACGTGTCCATATGGACACGCTGGGCACTTGCAATAGCTTTATACACATAAATTACATCTGACCAAATTATTTGATATCAACCAGTTAAGAGGCAACTGGACACTAAATGAAATCTAAGATATTTTGTATGTTGATCAAAAAGGTCATGAAAGCCGTTCATCACCTGAATATAGAAGCTAAGACGTAGATTCGTGGGGAACTGGAGCTATTTCCATATTAAAAATCTTATTTTCTACAACATGGGAATGTAATCCAAAATTTTATAATGAACAAAATAAATATAGCACTAAAATAATCAGCACTGGTCAATTATGACATGGATGCTGGATATTCATTGTGCCTGGGAAATAAAAAAAAAATATCTGGAGTGGTAAAATTCCAGCTTGATTTCCACTTGGAGATTATTCTGCCTTATTTCAATAAGTCCAAGATACCCCACAAAGAGATTCAGGAGGACAGAGGTACCGCCTCTTCACTACCGACGCATGGAGATCTGACTGAGTTCATAACTTTACTGAAAAGTCGGAAAAATAAGAAACGATACTTGACTCCTTACTGAAAAGCCAAACATTCAGCTGGTAAAACAGGACTTATGAAGTGTAATTTGAGATTAAGTATGCATGCTTCGAAGCATAGCATACAAAGAAGTATTACAATGTCATTATGCCTAATTTCTTGTCTAAAATCAAGTTTAGTACTGATTAGATTTTCTTCTAGTTATTGTATTTTCTAATACTGTATCTGCCCAGCGTGTCCATATGGACACGCGTTATTTTTCATACTTCAAATATATTTTTAAAATATTTTATCGTTTTTATCATTTTCGGATCCCCTTCTAAGTAGTTTTAGAGAAAAAAAAGCAATGAAAGTGAAAAAAAAATAATTCGGGCATTCCTGGGTTAATTATGAGAAATTTTATGTTCACCCTCATAAAAGATCTTCCTTGTCTCTCATCAATTAATTTTTCTAGTTAATGATGTCAAGTAGATTATGCGTACCTAATCAAACCTTTCGTATAACATTTCAGAGGTATAGCTTATTTTTCAGCATTCAAAAATATTCACAAACATACAACGTAATGTTAAGAAACCATCAAGAACTAACCAACTAAGATATACCTTAGAACTAACTTTTTAATCCCATGGAGATAATTTTATTCAAAATAGGGCCTATTCTGTCATGGTTCATGTTATCTATTTACTTAATCCTACTTCAATTTAGCTAGTATATAGTATAATATATAATTTACTAGCATCATCTAGTAAGTCGCTGGCATTGTCTATTTAATTAAATATAAGGTACTATGAAAGCTATGATCACTAATTTATTAATGATTGACGATAAAAAGTAAAAATAACGTTACATTGTTTATTGTGCAAAAGAAAATGCCAAGTATTAGCCGTTATGATTCCAAAGCACACATACGTATGGCACTCGCGTCCGCTCGCGTCATGTTCAAAGGTTTATGGACCTGACGAGCTCTAGGTGCCGGCGCGTCTGCCGTGCCGAGGGGCGCATGATTTATGTCCAGAGCGCCACGACAAATAGCGGTTTGTCGTTGGTATCACTCTTTCCCTCGCGATGCCAAAATAATGTATCGCACCCTATACAAAAACCTCGAAATAGAGTGACGGTAAAAAACGCTTAAAAGATAAAATCATTCTGCAAATAAATCAAGATAAGGGATTAATTTTTTTAAAGAAATATTTGAACATTCTTTTTTGAAAAATAAGAATTTTATTAAAATAAGGAAATAAGTAAAAATAAGGAAATGATATTTTCGTAAATAACAGTTTCGGTGAGTACAGGTATGTAAGTAGTATATAAGTAGGTACTTTGACTAGGAATACATTTTGAAACTGACTTTTATATATACGCAACGTTCCACTTATTTACTCACCAACTCACCTTTGTTTGATCAATGTCTATAGTGTCAAGGACATCTATTTTTTATTTAAGTTTATAACCACAGGACGATAAGGGCAAGAGTACAGATAGATCGAGAAGAGATTATCGTAGTGGTGAGCTCTATGGTCTTATAACTGGGAGGTCTCGGGTTCGATTCCCGACGGTGACAGTTTGGGAATTATAATTTCTGAATTGTCTCTGGTTTGGTATGGTGGGAGGCTATGGCCGCGGTTGATTACCACCTTGTCGTCAAAGATGTCCCCCCAAGCGATTTAGCGTTCCGCGCTAAGGCAAATATAAACCGATAAGGGGTAGGTGTAAGTTGAATGTAAGCTGCCATATCCATTTCAAGTTAGCCCACTACCATCTTAGATTGCATCGTCACTAACCATCAGATGAGAACGCATTAAAGGACTATCTTGTCATCGATTAAAAAAATAATTTGAACTATTTTACATAGAGATTGTGATCAAGAATTCTCCACAGTGTAACAAAATATCAACCGTTGGTCCATTGTTATATAAATATTTTTAAAAAAGTCAGTTTTCACATTCTTTTAGGATAATTGGAAGGTAGGATAATTGGAAGGTACGTTAGGATAATAGGAAGGTTAAGTATTTCCTTTTACGTGCGAAATATGGCGGTTTTAAGAAAGAAAATCTATTTACACTGGAGCTTACATCTTATTTCTTCAATTTTATAAAGTTATGTTTCAATTATGTTTTATATAAAGGTTTCTCAGTTGATTGACAGACAAAACAGTAATCCCTTTCATCTAGGCTTTACCGGGATACCTAACAAATGATATTGGCAAGAATTTGAAAAAGTATAAAATCTTTTTCAATTTTTTTTTCTAAATATGCCTTTAAGTAGTAAAAGCTAAAAGTAGCACTTACCATCAAAAACCTTTATAGGAGCTACTGATACTACATTCTGTCCGTTGGGCAGATCGCGACCTGTAATTAAATTATTGAATGTAAGGACATTCATAATTATATACGAGTATTTTAATTCTTTCAAAATTATCGATAATTCCGTTGGAGTTTTTAGATCTTCCATTTTGTCATTAATTTGAGGTTAGACAAAGCATACAATCAGCTTTGTATCAATCTGTGTAACCCTTTGTAACTACGACTATATATATTACTAGCTGATACCCGCGACTTCGTCCGCGTGGATTTAGTTTTTAAAATCCCGCGGGAACTCTTTGTTTTTCCAGGATAAAAAGTGGCCTATGTCACTCTCCAGGTCCTCAACTATACACATGCAAAAATCACGTCAGTCTGTTACGTTGCTGCGTGATTGAAGGACAAACCAACAAACAGACATTTTTAAATTTAAAATATTAGTAAGGATTAGTTAGAATAAGGAAGTAAAGATTAGTAAGGATGTTAGTAAGGATTCCTCATTAATTCCTCTAAACCAATCGCAGGCCCGCTACTATTTCTCTCGATGAAAACAGACAGAACAGATTGGCAGACTTCAACACACCTTTGAAAATATTAATTTTTTTTAATAAAGAATAATTAGCCAAGCTGAACTTGACTTACATTTTCCTTTTCCCTCCAAATAGCGCAAAAATTTTTATGATTGCATTACGGCACTTAGTAGTCCATACTTAGCATCTACAATAGAAACGTAAAAGAGTCATTTTCGCGTGCGAAGCGAGCGCGAAATTTTTTATGATTGCATTACGGCACTTAGTAGTCCATTCTTGACACCTACAATAGCAACGTAAAAGCGACATATTCGCGAGCGAAGCGAGCGCGAAATTTTTTATGATTGTATTACGGCATTTAGTAGTCCATACTTAGTACCTACAATAGAAACGTAAAAGCGACGTTTTCGCGAGCGAAGCGAGCGCGAAATTTTTTATAAATTGCATTACGGCACTTAGTAGTCCATTCTTGGCACCTACAATAGCAATGTAAAAGCGATATTTTCGCGAGGAAATCGAGTGCGGAATTTTTCATGATTGCATTACGGCACTTAGTAGTCCATTCTTGACACCTACAATAGCAACGTGAAAGCGACATTTTTGCGAGCGAAGCGAGCGCTAAATTTTTTATAATTGCATTACGGCACTTAGTAGTCCATACTTAGCATCTACAATAGAAACGTAAAAGAGTCATTTTCGCGAGCGAAGCGAGCGCGAAATTTTTTATGATTGCATTACGGCACTAAGTAGTTCATTCTTGAAACCTACAACAGCAACGTAAAAGCGACATTTTCGCGAGCGAAGCGAGCGCGAAATTTTTTATGATTGCATTACGGCACTTAGTAGTCCATACTTAGTACCTACAATAGAAACGTTAAAGCGACGTTTTCGCGAGCGAAGCGAGCGCGAAATTTTTTATGATAGCATTACGGCACTTAGTAGTCCATACTTAGCACCTGCAATAGAAACGTAAAAGTGACATTTTTGCGAGCGAAGCGAGCGCGAAATTTTTTATAATTGCATTACGGCACTTAGTAGTCCATTCTTGACACCTACAATAGCAACGTGAAAGCGACATTTTCGCGAGCGAAGCGAGCGCGAAATTTTTTATGATTTTATTACGGCATTTAGTAGTCCATACTTAGCACCTACAATAGAAACGTAAAAGTGACGTTTTCGCGAGCGAAGCGAGCGCGATTTTTTTTTATAAATTGCCTTACGGCACTTAGTAGTCCATTCTTGACACCTACAATAGCAATGTAAAAGCGATATTTTCGCGAGCAAATCGAATGCGGAATTTTTTATGATTGCATTACGGCACTTAGTAGTCCATTCTTGACACCTACAATAGCAATGTGAAAGCGACATTTTCGCGAGCGAAGCGAGCGCGAAATTTTTCATGATTGCATTACAGCATTTAGTAGTCCATACTTAGCACCTACAATAGAAACGTAAAAGCGACATTTTGGCGAGCGAAGCGAGCGCGAAATTTTTTATGATTGCATTACAGCACTTAGTAGTCCATACTTAGCAGCACCTACAATAGAAACGCAAAAGTTACATTTTCGCGAGCGAAGCGAGCGCGAAATTTTTTATGATTGCATTACGGCACTTAGTAGTCCATTCTTGACACCTACAATAGCAACGTAAAAGCGACATTTTCGCGAGCGAAGCGAGCGCGAAATTTTTTATGATTGCATTACGGCATTTGGTAGTCCATACTTAGCACCTACAATAGAAACGTAAAAGCGGCATTTTCGCGAGCGAAGCGAGCACGAAATTTTTTATGATTGCATTACGGCACTTAGTAGTCCATACTTAGCAGCACCTACAATAGAAACGCAAAAGTTACATTTTCGCGAGCGAAGCGAACGCGAAATTTTTTATGATTGCATTACGGCACTTAGTAGTCCATTCTTGACACCTACAATAGCAACGTAAAAGCGACATTTTCGCGAGCGAAGCGAGCGCGAAATTTTTTATGATTGCATTACGGCACTAAGTAGTTCATTCTTGAAACCTACAATAGCAACGTAAAAGCGACATTTTCGCGAGCGAAGCGAGCGCGAAATTTTTTATGATTGCATTACGGCACTTAGTAGTCCATACTAAGCACCTACAATAGAAACGTAAAAGTGACATTTTTGCGAGCGAAGCGAGCGCGAAATTTTTTATAATTGCATTACGGCACTTAGTAGTCCATTCTTGACACCTACAATAGCAACGTAAAAGCGTCATTTTCGCGAGCGAAGCGAGCGCGAAATTTTTTATTCTGCCATATCTTGTCATGCACTTTTGGCGGTTGAGACCCTGCTGCCCTAGGCTCCTCAGCCTTCTGGTAAATCCGCCACTGTGCGTAACCTTTCTTATCCCAAAGAATTTAGTTTATATCAATTTTAATTTTGAAAATGATCGCTCGTTATGCAGCTTGTCCCTGCTCTCTTTGTCCCTTCCCTCCTACGCTACGCTATGTCTAATGTCATCTATACTTGGTACTTACGGTACTTATTAACAAACCACAATTCCTAAATCCCCGCTCTTTCGGTGGACAGTATCAGGATTGAGGAGCTGCACCTAGAGCTCCATTATGTAGTCTATGCTTGGTGCCAACAATATCAATTCGAAACTGACAATTTCTAAATCCTCACAGAGTAGGTACCCTGTAACATCAGGATTGAGGAGCCAGGACCTAGAGCTCCATGATGTAGTCTATGCTTTATACCTACAATAACAATTCGTAATCGAAAGAACCTAAATCCTTACAGTTTAGGTAGGCCGTATCCTGCAGCATCAGGATTGAGCAGCTAGGACCTAGAACTTCATGTTTTAGTTTATGCTTGATACTTACAATAATAATTCGCAAGCGACAGTTCTTAAATCCTCACAGTTTAGATGGGCAGTATACTTCATAAGGCTATAATTTCTGAACTACTAACCCCACGACCTTGAAATAATTACAGGACAATCTTTACGGTATCTTCTTTCTAATAAAAAAAGAATGAATGAAATCGGAGTACGCCTTAATGAATTACGACTAAACCCCTCTCCCAAGGGAACCGCGCTGAATTTCGGGATAAAAAGTATCCTATATTATACCTCGTAGTATGAACTTAAATCGTGCCAAGTTTCATTTAAATCCGTCCAGTAGTTTCAGTGTGATGCGCGGCCAAGATACAGACAGACAGACAGACAAAAAAATCAAAAAAAATTTTTTTGGGTTCAGTATCGATAATAAAGCATCCCCCGATTAAAATTTTCAAAATATATTTAATGTACAGAATTCGTCCCGTTACAGTTTTATTATATTATAGATTATAATCGTTACCTTTTAGCTAAGAAAACTTCAGTTAAAATATAATTGCAATGTTAGGAAATATCTAAGCTAATTGCCCTAGTTTCACACCTGATTTCTTAAAAGAATAAATGTATTATTATCGTATTAAAACACCATCCACTTTATGGTATCAGTATATATTATTGCGTATATACTAAAAATAATGCGTAATTATAATAATACATGAAACTTTATAGCGTTATTAAAAAGTTTCCATCGTTTAATTGCCTCGTATAACATGGAGTAGAGGTTTTTTTTTGCTTTATGATAGTGCATGTGGTACCCATAATTATGTAATCATTTTATTTAATAATAGCGTTAAATGGGTAGTTAAATATGGCTATATAATTATTTCAGATCTACAAAATCAATATATATTGAGAATTTTTGTAAGTTATTATTAATCATATTTTGACATATGGTTTTGCAATCTATAAATATAATTTTCAATAATCATTATTGCTGTGTGTTAGTAAGAAAGATTTCATAGGACAAATATTTGTTTCCGAGATGCAAGCTGTTTCTGTGCTAAATATTATTATCAAGATCAGGTCTGTACTTAGGCCTTGAAATTGCATTAATCCGTATATTGTATCTGTAGCAGTCAAAACCGGTCAAAACCAATTCTAACTGCGAATAAAAATAGTCAAACGTAGTGATGACAAAGGACTGTGTTGCGAAAAAGAGTCAAAATAGTTTTAACAAAGGACGTTGGTCAACTGCGAAAATAAATATTTTCGCTGTTAAAAGTACGTTATACATCCAGAAATGTCTACTTGTACTCGGAATTTAGCGTTATAGTTTTATAAAACCATTTCTGACTGATAAAATTGAACATAATATAATCAGGAAAAACCCTTATTGACTAAGTACTGCGAAAATCAGTCAAGTGTTTTTTTACTAAATACAGCGCAGTCAAAAGTGCAGTCGCACTGCTCGCACTGCTCTAGGGCCGCCATTGGTTTTGCGCCTTTGATGTTAAATAGGAGTTAGTTATTTTAAAATCACGGACAATCATTGCAATTTTATTTATTTCTTAGATAAAATATTCTTCTTTATTAGTAAAACGTAATTAGTGTTGTTACGATATGCTTAACGTTTATGTAAAGCATTTTATTTATTTTATTTCCCAGTTTTTATTTTATTTTTTATTCCTATTTCCCAGGTTTGTTAATATTTCAACCGCATGCTAAGCTGGTACAATTTTAATATGATTTATGTTCTGAAATGTAGTAAATAGCAGTTACTTTATTATGTTAGAAACTTTACCATAATGCAGTCGGAGCGGCCTTAAATTCGTTATTCTGTGTTAAATAGAAACATTTGCATAAGCTGGTGCACTTTCCTCCTCATAATGTTTTTATATTATATGCCAACGTATGAGACTTAAATAAGAAAGAAAAATATTACTTGGCAAGTAGTGATAGCAATTTACTGGAGTAATAAGTAGCCTTTGCCCGCCTTTATAATATCAGTAAGGATTATAATTATGTATTCGCACCTAGAAGGATATATTTGGTTATATCCTTCAAGATTCGCGCACGTAATGCACTTACGTCGTTGTAACTTAGGAAAAAGTCGCAATACTTAGTTCAACGGCTTAACTGATCAGTGTATCTACTTACTAGTGGGAATGTAATATTAAATTACAGTACTATTAAATTTCTAAGTAATTTTAAGTATAGATGTATAAATAAATAAATAAATAAATAAATGAGCCCTATAGACGAGGTAATTTGCATGTATATCGCTGCTTTAATTCAAAACTGCCACAAATAAAAAATTGTAGAAAAGTTGTTATTGCAAAAATACAATCGTAATATTTTTATATTTAAATATTTAAAAAAGACACTTATTGATAAATACGCTTCTAACGATGTATATAATATGCAACTATTTGATATAAAATAAGAAAGCAGTAGATGAAAAATAGTTTATTTTAATTTTATTAGCTCTTCTGTAAAAAAGTGTAATTTTGATTTATGGTAGTTTTGAACTGAAGCAGCGATATATAATGTCTATTACTGTAACTAATAATAAACGCAATAAACACTTTAATAAATAATTTCATAATTGGCTCCGTCGTTTCAAACATTAAGTAGAGGGTTTTGTTCAACGTATACCATTACGAGCAGCGTTGACAGCTCCTCTTCGCGACAGGGATGTTCCATTATAGACAGCGGTTGAGTAAATAATTAAGCGATCGCTAGATGCGGTACTAGTTCACTTTAAGTTATGAATACTTTTTACTTAAGCCTGACACACAAAATGCGCGAGGGCAACTGCATAAAAGAAAATTACAATGAACTTTTATGTTTTACTAGCTGATACTTACGACTTCATACGCGTGGATTGGGGTTTTTTTGGAGTCTAGCGGGAACTCTCTTATTTTCCGGGATAAAAAGATATAGAGAGTCTATAATCTAACTCTGTGCTAAACAGCCAAATCGGTTAGTCGTTATAGCGTGATTGAGTAAAAAAAATTCCATACATCCATCCAAACTTATATAATAGATAAGGATTAATAAATAAATATTAGGAGGCTTGTGTCTGACAGTAGAGGTACTGTCTGAGGAGATAAAGACTATGAAGAAGAATAAAATAAATATCAATCAATGTTTTAGTTGAGACGCGTGACGTCAAAGGTGCGTAAGCTCTACGTAGTGTATGGCGTTGTCCTAATATAAAGCGAATGCGCGATCATCGCGCGAATAAGCGATGCGAGCGGCCGCGGGTTCCACTTTGCTTCGTTCCATCGCGCGAATACCTATAAGAACACCTATTCGAGATCAGGGCCCCAAGTCTGCTATTTTACATGTCATTGTCATTGAACCGCAAGACAATTACAATTCAATTATCATTGGTCGAAAATTTCGTAGTCTACTAAATTCACAATGGTCGTTCGATTTCTTATAATTGGATTGTAATTCAATGATACCTCGGTATTGCCATTAGCTTAAAAAGCGTTTGCCGAAATGAATTTCAAAAAAAACTACATATTAAAAACGTTTATTTAAGCTAGATTCAAAGTTAGATGTGTCAGTAGCAAACCATAGGAAAACAATTGTAACGCCATTGAATTAGTAGACTACCAAAATTGCTAAAAGTAGCAATTGGGATGTCATTGATAGACAATTGAACTACAATTGCAATAGCAGACTTGGGCCCCTGTATGTTTGATCGCGCGTTCGTACGAGTAAAATTCGCGCGAACTTGCGATGATCGCGCATTCGCGTTGTATTAGGACAACGCCTAACGCTTTCATTACAGTTCCTTATATTAATTAGAATTTCCAAGAGCTCACCACGTTTTATTAAGTTAATAATCGTGTTATGTTCAAAGCGTCTTATTTCGTAAGAACAAAATACTAAATAGTATCTAATAGACCTAAAACGTGCCTCATTAAAATATTTTTCAAAAAGCTAAGTTATTCACTAAATCTCAACAGAGGTGGAGAAAAGCTAACTAAGCAGGAGATATTATAGTGCATAAATATGTGCGTTTTCCCAACACCACAGCTGAGAATGTCTTTTATTTTTTTTTGCTTGATTCGGGACTCGAACCCAGGATATCATGATCCACAGTGAAACAAACTAGCCTTTATACAAAAGTGTAAATTGAAAATTTAAAACAACCCCGACAAGTGAAATTAAGAAAAAATATATAATTCGCCATTTTGTGGTGGCAGCCATCTTGGACCGATTTTCATCAAACATAGCTAAAAACACTTCCGACTAATTCATCTTTCAAACAAAAAAACAAAATCAAAATCGGTTCATTCATTCGGCTGCTACGATGCCACAAATACACACACACACACACACACAAACACACATACAGACACGTTAAACTTATAAAACCTCGTCGGTTTTGCGTCGGGCGTTAAAAATGAGACATTTCATATTGCGCGGTATTTAATTAAAGCCTTGTAATTAACTCTACCTACCGGACGTTTTTCGATCGGCCATAATGAGAGTTGTCATCTCATACAATCGGTTTTTGCTCAACATAATATAACAAGGGGTGTTGACAGCCACTCTGTGCGACAGGGTTGTTCCATTATAATTAGCGGTTGAATAATTGACATCGCTTGGAATTTGTAGTAATTTATGATTTTGTTAAGTGTTCAACATGTTTGCCCTCGCTTAATAAAAATTAATGGGTTTTTTAAGTGTAATGGAATATAAGAGAGCTGCTATATTTAGAAAAAATCTATTTATGGAACTTTAATTTGGAATGGAAGATTTTGTGCACCTAATTAAGTGCCCCAATAGGCGAAATGACGTAATTTTTCGCGTAGCAGAGATTCAAGAAGTGCAAGACCAGCCTATCGACTAAAAACAGGAAGATGAAATAGAAGAAACATCTTGTGTAATAAAAGTATTTAATAAAAACTTTTGCTCGTGCCTTCGCTCACGTAAGGTTTGATTTTCATCATTTTTTTTTTAATATTAAGTTTTTTAATTTCCGCGAGAATTCTGTAATTTTCCGGGATAAAATGAAGCGTTAATCCTAGAGGCTATCTCCATTCTAAATTCCAGCCAAATCGGTTATTTGTTGTTGTTGCGTGAAGGAGTAACAAACATTCATCCATACATCCATCCTCACAAACTTTCGCATTCATAATAATTATTAATAGGATAGGATAGGATTAGTTGAATGTGTCAGGACAAAATTTTAATATTCATATTCTAGCTAACAGTTAATTCTTATTCTTTAAAAAAGGAAAAAATATATTTATTAAGCAGCTTTTAACTTATGTAATGTCAAAGTAATTAAAACAGCGTTAACAAACTTCGTCCCGTTATCCTATAAAACTGGACCAAGACTTTTAAGATGAAAAATAATAAAACACTGCGAAAACTATTATGAAAAAACTTTTCGCAACTTGAGCTAAAAGGTTAAAATAAAAGAATTGTCGTCTCTCTGAAATGTGATATCTGTTGTATTTATTTCTTCAACTTACGCACTGTACTTTTCCATTATCTTAAAAGGATGATGGCAATGCCATTTTCCTGTATGGAGGATTCGTCAAATGATTTTGTTTCTTTTTTTAGTAAAATCAATCTGTTTACATTGTTTTTAGGGTTCCGTACCCGAAACCCTCTAACTAAGCCGTACGCAAAAAAAAATCTAATCAACAAAAGTTGTCAACAGAAAAGTTAAGATTCATTCCTAATTTACGCAAAATATTGTGTGAGCTGGCTCCATTTTGCATAACTACGTTCATTTATGGGCGGCAGCATGGGATGCAAACGGAATGACGATGTTATACATACTACCCTCATTTATTTCTAAAATTAAATCTTCTATATGTCTTCTAAAGTTAATTGTATAAGAGGACGGGCCTTCCGCACTATCTTACATTCATAGGTTTGAGTGTATAAGTTTTTAATTAGGTATTTAGAATGGACAAAAAGAGGATAGAATAGTTTTACGTCGTTTTTCCTTCGATAAATGTTTACTAGAAAACTTACACTAGAGCCTCAGATTGCATTTTCTTGCAGTTGAACCGGTGAACGTAGGAACAGATTTTAATCTAGCACGAGTATCCCTGCGTGTAGTGAGTAATAAAGTAAACCTAGATAAAAGTAAAAAAAAATTGCTATCACAAATCAAAATGTCTGGAATTTCCTTTTATTTAGGTATAATAGAAAGCACTTCTCAGAAGTAATGAGCTCGAGGAAATAGAAACAATTAAAGCAAATTGCTTTTAAGGTGAATTTGGGAAAAAAGTTCGGAAACCCTTAGACCAGTTTGAAAAGTTTTTCTTTATGCAGATGAGGAAACTGTACAATTTATTTGTTACAAGCCTGCTTTGTATATAACGCGTCTCCAGTTTTTCCAAAGAAAAATAAATAAAGCAGGAGTAAATTAGTTACCAAGTTTTTTACGAGAAGAATATTTTATTTTTCCAAGAAAAATTAACTTATGACACGTGGAGTAGATGATTAATTTATAATTTAATTTGGTCATAAACTATTATGACCTATAATATCTCAGGCATACATGGATTTATCCATTACGGTTACCGTACGTACCGTACGGGATACGGTTTACTGTATGCATAATAATAATACTAATCTTTGTTTCTAAATCAGAATTTGCGAGATTTTCTTTTTATTCGATAAAAGATAACCCTTGATTGCAATCTCTGATGGTAAGTGATGATACAGTTTGAGACAGTAGTGGGCAAACTGTCCAATGCTCCACCAGAGGTGGTCAAGTAGGTTAAAAAAATGAATATTAGACAAGCTTTACTTCACTAATACTCTCCTCTACCCTCCAAATAAGCGGAAAGCTTGTGGGTACGACAATAATGCAACGGGTGGGGTTCGAACCGTCGACTTTCAGTTTTCAGTCCGCATCTTTAACCGTTGGACTATTGAGGCTTCTTCTGAAGGTTAGTGCCGATAATTTGTTTACCTTGTTTAGGGGTAGGAGGTGCGCTGCCACTCTGTTGCGGTCTCTGGACTTCCCAAGTTAATTACAAGTTTGCTGTTTATCAAGATTGCCCCAAATATTTTAGGCCAATATTTGTACTGTGTTACTCTATAATAATTACGTTATAGAACTCATAGAGTGAAATGGGTTTTTTAATTTGTTTAAATGAGTTACTCAATCACGCCGCAATGACTGAACCGATTTGGCTGAAATTTGGCACAGAAGATAGATTATAGTCTGAATTAATACATAGGCTACTTATTATCCTGGAAAATATCAGTCCCCGCGGGAATTAAAAATCTAAAACCATGCGAACGAGGTCGCGGGAACTAGTTAAATAAAAAGAAAGTAAGTTAAAGTTTTCCTACCACAAGCTATCTCCTGACTATTTTTTATTAAAATCGATTCAGTAAAAGTGGCGATAAAAAATAACCAACATCCATAGCATTAATTATAATATTAGTATAGATGTACTCTACTATACTGAAGTGTGAATTCTAGTACTTTACTTTTATCCGCTGTTTGTTGCATTTTATGTTTATTTATGTCCACAAGCATCGGAGCGATTGATATGGTTGGTTTTATTTGAAAGAGTGTGATTCACTAGAATTGTTTGAGTACAATCAAGAGATGAATCAGAGAAATTTAGCGGGACTGAATCATTTTTAAATCTACGTATAACGATACTTTTTCTTTGATACTTTGACTTTTGATTTTATTTTTTTCCTGGTAAACCACGGGGCTGTCGGGAATAGAGCAAAAAATGGGGTGATGTCAACAAAACTAGGGGCAAGAAAGCGCGGGCTGAACAGTACCTACTTAATCCATTATATCCAGTATTATGTCCAGTAGTGGACGTCTATCTTCATATGTATTATTACGTCCACTACTAGTCGACGAATACGTCTTAACCAGCTGATTTTCGAATGACAGACGCATCTCTTCGAAGATATGTAGTAAATTGGTCATACCCGACAGTCGACAGCACGCCTCGTATGTTGAAATGAAAATCAGCTACAGGCAGATCTATAATGAACTTGATAATGAATGGTCTTGAATTAAAATATCTTCAATCATTGCTACAGTCTTAATAACAGTGGTGATTAGATGAATTTATGACATTAATGCATTTTAGCCAATAGTGAGATAGTTTCATCAATCATAGGTGATAGTCCACACTTTAGCATTCTTCTTAGTCAATCCCACAGCACACACACACACACACACACACACACACACACACACACTTGGAATTTGGCGTGTAGTATCAACCTCACGTCTAGTATTAGTTTTGCGCTTCTGGGGATACTAAAAAACTAAATAATTCAGATATATTATCATGTAGCGAATACGTCGCACGTATTTTGGTGTCAATGTGTATCTGCCATAATATGTATCTACCAATACATAATAATACATATGAGTAAAAAGAAAAGGCACCTTCTAATTTAAATAACCTATTTTGTTGACGATCTCAGTAAAACTTTCCGTAAAAAATACTTTGATTCTGAAGGACGCAATCACAGCCCACTGCCGGTATTAATATTAAAATGCGCTTTCCAATATGAATAATGCGTCGCCCTTTTATACGATTCTCCTAAAGCTCTACGAGTTACGTGACTTCAATGAATAACAATTCATCAATCTGTGGTTTATGAGTGGGAATTGCAATTTATAGTAATTACGCATATAATATTTTCATTTATTATATAGGCAGGTTCCGCACCCGGAAGCGCAGTGTTGGCAGACCACCCACTAAGAAGACCGACAACGTCAAACGAGTCGCTGGATACAGGCGGCGCAAGACCGATTCCTGTGGTAGCCTATCGGTTGATAAAAAAGAAGAAGATACATAAGTACGCATATCATAATATTATATTGATATTAAATATCACCTTTAAATTAAATCATATTTTATATTCCCTTTCCTGAGTAACTATCTACTAATGAAAGCTCAGTAGAATACATTTTAGAATAAACAAACGCTCTATCTGCCTTTGTTTTGTACTGATGAAGCTATGAAGAGAAAAAAAACTAATATTTTCATAAAATTATTGTAAACATATGACGTGGGTATCAAAATTTAAATGAAACAAGGTATTTGTTAGGAATCAAGCATCTCTTCATTAAGAAATTAATCGGCTCTTTGTTTTTCAAAGTAGTCTTTATTTGCTTTTAACTTGATTACAAGAAGAACTTAAAAACATTTTGCTATTAGTACTACGTAGGTACTTCGTGAAAAGGTCAAGTGCCTCGTATTTTGATTACGTTGTTAGCTGTAGGAAATGCTTTCATTTGTCGATTAAACTGCTATCTTTCAATTGAATTCAGATTAATTTCAATTTTTTGTATTCCTCTAGTTCACAAATCCCTTTACCTATTCTTAAACTATCCAATCCTGTAATGTAGTCTTTATAGTTGTCTATACTTGAGAACGCTTTCAATATATTCAGGAAAACAGAAAGAGATTCGAATATATTACATACTTTTGACGCTCTGACTTTATAGTCAATCAGAATTGTATCAGAGAGTTTGTGAATTTTTGAATTGACTTCAGATTTGATAAAAGTACAAGTAGTTTACGCTTTTCCGCATATTGGCTTGTGTTATACGAAGAAGTTTGTTTACACTTAAATCTTGCCTTAATAATATTATAATCTAATCTATTATAATCTAATTTTTATTATAGTAATTTGAGGTACCAGTGATAATAATTCATTTTATTGGGAAAACTATCGCACCTATTGTATGGAATGCTGACAACATACCTGGAAAAGATAACTATTAGTTTTCACCTTTTGTTACACTGTTTATTTACTTATATATTTTGTTCTTGTTTTTCATGAATAACAATATAATTATATAAATAAATAAACACACAGTGTAGGTTGTTGTTTTCTCCCCCCTCCTTTCCTACGCGTAAGATTACTCAGCTTTATTTATTGCAGTAATGGAAAACATCCATAACTGTCACTGCGGAGATGGCAGCGGAAATCCGCGGATGACTCACAGATCGACCCCTGTCCGGTTTGTTTGTCTTCCTTCCCCTTGTTAACGGAATTATGTTAAAGAAATACGAGAGCTTCTTATCCCGTACCCTCTGAATAAATCTTCCTTTTCAAGAATTCTGCCGTCTCTAAGTGAAGTCGTCATCGCTCAGTTATAATTCAACTTACCTTTATTATATCCTCGTAATGTTTGTCAAATTAAATTTTGCGGATTCCAATTAAAATAACCGAGTTGGCTTGAGGAGGAGGACTTGAAAATAGAGCTTTCAATTCTAGAGGTTCCTCGCTGTATTTTTTAGTCTCATTGTATTATTTTATGAGTTTATAGAATACATAGAGTAGATTTGTACATACAAGATTGCGATAGCATTATAATACGAGTATGTATATGATAAATATTTACTATGACTAAAGAAATTGAAACAATACATAAATAATAATTCATAATTCAACTTATAGTTTGCTGCTTTACCATGCTATTTGTTGGAAAAAGTATTTTGCAAAAATGGTGGATATTAAAAAAAACGTTCCTCTTTAACCCGATATAATTATCTCCATAAAACTAGGTTTTCAATAAGACAACGCAGTAAAAGTAACGCAATATACAATTTTCTAAATCAATAGGAACTTTTTCACAAGTTGCGGGGAAACTCAATAAAAATGCTAATTGCATTCTCTGCTCACCTGTCGTACTGCAGCAGGCTGTCAATAACGTTATCCATATCACACAATAAAAATGTATAAAAAAAGTCATTTTTGGTAGTCATATAAAACAGGGGTTGCAGTGAAAATGTTTGTGGCCAAAGTTCACCTATGTTCGCGGACGTATGCGGGATCATACACAAGGGCGGCGGGCGCGCGTGCCATCGCGGGGCGGCTCGCGGAAACACTGCCGCGGGGCGCGAGCCGCCCACGCCGCTAACTACCCCAGCCGGATAAACAAGGGCGAGAAAACCGGGAACAGGCAGACAAACCGTCTCGCTAGCCTATAAATGCTTCCTCGAATAACGGCATAATAAAATAAGACAAAAGACGAATAACCAGCGAGCCAACCGCCACTCTGGACTCTAGGCTGTAAAATATGCATAGGTACATACATACCTACCTATTACCTATAGGCACAGTATAAGGTATTACCACTGTATAGGAATGAAAATAGATGTTGGATTTCTTAACGTTCATCGGACTTTCGTAACGTATCTGATAGTTTAATGGGAATAAAATAAATGATTGATATATTATCTGTCATTAATATCACGACCTTTGCTCTAAATAAAGATATTGTGCACTGCTTGTGCACTGGCGTAAGTTTAAAGCCACGATGTTCTTACGCTTTATTTTTTCGGTGTTATGTGCGTTTAAAACAATTAAATCTCACTTGTTATAACGATGCAGGAAAACATTGTGAAAAAACTTTCACGCCGGAGAGTTTTTCATAATGCTCTCAAAGGTGTGTGAAGTCTGCGAAGTGGCTTTTAGCCGGCATAATAGACTAGAGCCTAAACCAGTCTTATTATAATACAAATGTTTGGTATCAGAGAGGAGGTCCGTGCCCAGTAGATGGTGATGAATGATGATGAGCCTTCTGTAAAGACCGACCCTCATGCGCTAGCGACTTTCACATGCAAACAGAATTTCATGGGTTCATAGTGTCACACATAACCTTTATTTTAATGGACGTAAGTAGGCATCTTTCCAGTTAGTTAATTGGCTAAAGTTTTAACATCGTGGGCCCATGTATTCAGACGTTTTACAAGTAGGTAAGTAAGAAGGTCTGTATGTACTTGTACCGACCGGATATCTATGCCCTTAACTACACACCTACAAACATTATCTACAAACTAGATAAAAAGTTTATCTTAAAGTTTATCATGGTCTAGTATAGTAGCGTCAGTCTTAAGCGCGCGTACGCGTGTTTACAAGGAGCATCAACAATACGCGACTTCAAGAGCGCGGCTTCAAAGCCTGTTTCACAGTGTTGTAGAATATAGATTTTTTGCAATTTCCAGAAGTTAGTGTTGCACGTTTAGGTATTACGGTCGTACTGCTTGTTTCAGTCTTTATTAGCTATGTTAAATAAACAAGCAGACTGAACTGATAACATGTGCAATAATCATATCGCAGTACTGCGTTTAATTAAAAATAAAAAGCACCACTTAATTGTACGTAATAGAGTGAATTATTCCGGACCAGTCAGCTTCCTCATTAAGCACAACATACTCGCACTTCGTAGTTATCTGTAGACTTAAATCCCATTAGCAATAATTAACATGACGATTCTACTGGCTATGATAACATGTGATGTCATACTATTATCTCTATTTTAAAATATATACCTCTTATGAAAAAACAACAACAACACATTTATAAATAGGTACATTTTAAAATACTCGTATTTACCTCGTATAAAAAAACAAAAACAACAAGAACACATTTATAAATAGGTTGGCAATATAACTCAAGTTTGCCAGTGGTCAGGGCTTACTGCCTCAACAAGTACTGCCTTGGACCCTGATTTTAATCCAGCAGCAAACCAAAAGTTTCTTGGAATGTTCAAAGATTTTTGTTATAGAACCGCAGACAAAAATTGCAACCGGAAACAAAACCGTTAACTCTAGATTTCACATCTTGTAGGCATTGTCGTGTTTTAATATTTTTTTAAATTTTACTAATAACAACAATACTTTTACCCGGTTATCAAACAATACTGTATTCATATTTACATGTACAACCTATTATTGACTGATTATCCTCACTATTTGATGATCTGTGCAAAATGCCCTAGGCTAATGGACGATGGCTTGCTCAACATAACATCATAACAGTTATTATTTCGCGTGAATAATCCGGATATACACTTCAGGCTTTTATTACCTCCTATATTTTATTATAATCCACCAAAAATATTATACATTAATTAAACAAAATGAAAATGGATTACAAACTGAGCTTTGCAAAAATTTGATGAAGCCGTCATTGTATTTATTCATTATACAAATTAAACTTATTGCTCTCTGCATATTTTTTTGAAAGCTTTCTCTCTATATTATACTCGTCGAGTTTAACATGAAAAACTGTTTGAGCATCTCTTTGTGATACTGAAGTCACAATACATGAAAAAGCGTGAAATACAGTCTTTCTTATCTTTTATCGTAAAATGAATGAAAATTTATGTATGAATGAAGTACGCTTCTTTGTTCACCAAGTGACATCAGTAACAAAAACATATAGCACATATAAAGTTTTTTTTATTATAAAGAAGACAAATTACAGGTAATACAATTTGAGGCGTTGTGATGTAAAGTGAACTCCGTCAGCTTTAGGGAGTCAGTACACATTTCAACTCGGAAAAGGAACGTCACCGTATCGCCTATCGCCTCGCCGTCAACCAGGCGTCAACCTAATGTAAAAGTGGATCAGCAGCTCCGATACGTCGACTCGGCTACGGCTAGGCGACGACGGCTAAACGGCACCAGTTCAATCAAGAGGCGTGCTCAGGTATAGAGAAACGTAAGCGTGGGGACGACGAGCCTTAGGCGCGGGGACTGCAAGTTGACCACGCACCGCACCGCGGTTCGTGAGCTTGTCCCGAAACGAGGCGATTACGATACGATTCTGTTTGTGTGCGTTGCAAAAAGGAGATACAAAGAATACTGGACGGCTCGAGTTTATACGGGGACGATCCCTTTCCGAATTGATATATGTGTGCTTTTAGTTACGATTAAAATCTTACAATTGAAGAGGTAAAGCTGCTGTGGGAATATTTAAAAATGATTGCTAGAATGCGGTGATCACAATCGCTACTGATTGGCTGGTACTATTTCGTTATTGGTTAAAATAAGGTTAAAATGCATTGATGCAGCAAGAACACCGTAATATATTCATTCAAACACAGGTGATTGCGGTCTTCCCACTGCAACTGTACAACATTTATAGACAATCCTGCAGCCGAATCAATCTATTTGTCCACATGAATCTGCGAAATTACTGACGCAAACAAGTAGGAAAGTGCAGTGTTATTGTTGTATCATGCACGGGACTGCTTACAACGGTCCTCGACTCGACACTAAAGACATTCTCGACGCTGTTGTGTAAGACCATCGCAATAATGCTCTCCTTAAGTGTAACTGTTCCTTACAGTATGCCCTGAGAGCTCTTATCTGGGAATGGGAAAACATCAAGGTTATCAGCTTTTGCGAAGTGTTCTCGGAATATTTCGATTACGTTGAAACCGTGAAACCACGATACTGTTGTTATTCATTTGGTCTCGTTCTTGTTATTTTAGATGGAAACTGAAATTTTCAAGTTTTTTTTATAAAATTTCTTTAGCATCTGTAGTGTAGGGTTTGAAGGATATTTGACCAATTATAATTTATACTTTTGAACGTGACATTGTCCACGCGGAGTTCGATTTTTACAAACCCCGCTGGGAAACCCTAACATAAAAATAATATCTTTACCTTTGCAGAAAATCCCATTGATCCATAACTGAATGATTGAATGAATACCCAATAAACAAACACATTTTCGCATTTGTATTAGAAGTCAGGATTTGATTTTCAGATAAATAAACATAGGTAGGTTTGACGACTTCCCTGGAGCAGTGGTGAGCGCCGAATTCCCGGCGGGGGCAATTCGGTAACTTATAATTTCTGAATTGTCTCTGGTCTAGACTGGTGGGAGGCTTTGCCCTTGGCTAGTTACCACCCTAACATCGAAGACGTGCCGCCAAGAGATTTCGCGTTCCGGCACGATGGCGTGTTTCTACACGTACCGATTAGGGGTATGGCTTGAATTTACCTACACTGCCATACCCCTTCCAAGTTAACCAGCTACCATCTTAGACTGCATCGTCACTTACCATCAGTTGTGATCGCAGTCAAGGACTGTCTGGTCATCGAATAAAAAAAGGTAAATCGTGTAATTTTATTACTGTCTCATCAATTAATTCAACGTAAGATTATTTGTGTGGGGACACTATTGGCCCCATACGTAGCCTGATACAACTTTCTAGTAGAGGTCTTGTACAGGATTGAATATTATAAGGCTCGATCCAAGAAATGGTCTCACAGTTTTGGCATCCGAAACTGGATTAAGGCTGTATACACACAGTAGGTTATTGGACACGACACACTTTATGACGTATTCAGCTTTTTCTGAGCGGTGTGTGCTTTGATCAAGTAATGGCTTGAAGTCAGCCGGCGGGTCGCCGCCGCCTGGGCGTCGCGTCGCTCCCGCTTCGCAGTTTATCGACCTCAGAATGTAGGATAACGACGTTTGTTACGACCATAGTCTCTATAACGTAGTTGTAGAGCAATGGATGCGCTTAAAATAATTGCCAGTTGTTACTTGACAAAGTTGTGGAACCATGAGAGTAATTTCGCGAATTGACACGAATATCGACTAAGTGACATACTATGCTTTAAACAAAGCTTCTACTCCCAATAAATTCATGTTTATATGAATCAGGTATTTTTATAAAATGATAGTAAAATAAAGAATAAAAAAAACCTCATTTGTATAAAGAATAAAAAATAAAGCTCCCTGTACCTACCTATAGCTAGTTAAGACCAGTTATATACTAGGTATATATAGTTAATTAAAAAAAGCTATCATATTGTAGGTAGGTATTAGGTAGGCATATATATGGTTATAATATAGGCGTAGGGTAAATATTACGAACAGTTCCATTTTTTTTAAACATTTACTTACAGTTTCCATCACTCTGATACAAGCCAATGATGAATTTCAACCATAGAGTACCAATAACGCCTGAAAAATAAGTATTACGATCTACGAATGCTACTAATAGGATTTACGCTGATTTGGACCCGAAATAATGGGAAATTGGTTCATTACGTAACGGGAGACAAACACGATCACGCTTTCCCACGGAGGGAATTATTCAAGCGCAAAGTTATTTAAGCCGCATCTAATGTACGTCACACATGGTACGACTGAAGCTTTAAATCACTTGAGTTCTCACAAAGACTAATCCTTAAGAGAAATATTCTTTCATAACTTAAACGTTGCATTTCCATTCAAGCTCTTTAAAAAACAAATAAAAGGGCCAAGCGGCAATTTAAATGAAAACTAGCTTTTGCCTGCAGTTTCACTCACGTTAAGTTAGATTTGTCAAACCCCTATTTTAACCCCTTAGGGGTTGAAATTTTTATTTTTTTGATTGTTAATTAAAAAAAAAATATCTTTATTTTCAAAAAAGTTTTTACATTATCATTTGCTTTTGGTTTTGGTGTGTATGACTTCCTAGTATGATTAACAGAGGACTAGGAGTGTTCCTTTTACGATCAGTATATTATAATATAATGATATATGTAGGTATATAATGCAATAAATAAATATAATGTAATAAATGAATATATATGTGTGTATCTATATAGATATATATATTATTTGAGGATAATTATAAAATATCATAATTATAGTTTAAAACACGTTTTTGCCGTAAGTATTTCCTCTGTGTCCTTATATGTTAGTATTTTCAGCCAGTTGGTGATGGTGTGAGTAAAAATAAATTATTTTTACTCACACCATCACCAACTGGCTGAAAACATCATCCTGTGCACGCCACTGTGTGAGTTGCCTGTTTTATTGTGGTAGATATAGGTGATAGGTAATAAAACAGGCAACTCGCACTCACTCATTAAGCCCAAAGAAAATAGTACATTATGGTACAAGTGTAAAAGTTGGTGATTACCGCTGAGGCGCTATTGAGACCCGAGCCGTTAGGTGAGGGTCTTAAGGTAGCCGAGGACGGTAATCATCAATATACACGTGTATCATACCACGTTTTTCAACACACTTGTGAAGAAAATAATACTAAATAAAATAGTACATTATGGTACAAAACAGTGAAAACGAGTTGTGAAAAATTTTTCGCAATGGCGGGAAAAATTAATGTTGTTTTTTTGTTCGCCCTCTTGAGATGCTCTTGAGGGCAGGCAAAGATCGACGACCATACAGCCTATTCAGGTGTTTATTTGATTTAATTAGTTTTCCGGAATGCGCGCGCACCTTTAATGGCCAAGGACTAAAAGAATGAGATTTCTTTTTTTTTGGCTTTTCTCTTATAGCCACGTACAAAATGGGGAATTTCAAGTTTTCTTTATTGGAGAAAAAAAAAAGTTATATTTGAGTGAGTTTTATTTATTAAAAACGTACAAGTTGAAATTATCTATTTAAATACGAAGTTGTATGAAATGAGCAAGCAATAGGTATCTTGGCAATAGGTAGGATCTTTTTTGTAATAGAAACTTTTTTAAGAACAAAGCAACTCAACCAATAAAATTAAAAAAATAATTCTATAACTCACATTGTGAATAATAGTAATCAAAAGTCACAGTTTGAGTTACAGGTGTCATTGTGTGCCTAGTTGCGGTGAACCGGGAGCCACTTTATGAGAAAGTGTGTTGAAAATATTATTATAAATATAAATATTATTATATACTTACACTGAAAACGTTTTATTACAAATTATTATTTAAAGAAAGGAAGGAATAACGGAAAGATGCCTCCTTATTTACCTACTTTTACCCAAGCTTTGAGGCTGTCAAGGTATAAACTATGGTATAAGTGACAGGAAAAAACGACGTGCGAGTACAATCTGCAGATACAATATTATAATAGTAATTTTTCTGCAGATTCTTTTTTCTAAGAAATTGCGTTGTGAGTTAAAATATAAATAATTTAATTATTGGTTCATTTATTTAATATAATATTTATAATATTAAGTTCTACTTTACTAAAATCTAAATTAAAATAAAATTTCAAATACTTATCGTAAATTAAAAGCTAAAATTATAAAAAATATTTTCTTTAATCAAATATCTTGATATATTAATTATTATCGGACTCCTTTCTAAATAAGAAATATAATGAATGGAGATTGAATTATTCGAAGATTAGTCGAAGATTGACTTTAAAACTTGACAATAAACTTTTTATTGGACAATCTTTGAAGCGTTAAAAGTTGTAAGTTTTGCATTACTTTACCACAGTTTTTCTGCAGCATAAAAAATTCCGCAGTTGTCAATTTCCCTATTTGGTCATGGCAAATAAATTGTTAAAAGTCTGCATCAATAAAAGAGAGGTTAATATTATAAATTTTATCATTAACTGAAATTTTTCTAAGATGCGACATGTAGGTCATTATACGCTAATGAAATATAGTCGCATTGCAGATGTTAGGCTTTCTTTCTCTTGGGACGTTATAATATACTATAGGTACTTACATTTCGAACATTTAGTTTAGTATTTAGGCTAGAAAAAAAATATTTGCAATGGGTTAAGCTTTACGGAATTAGCAAATTAAATTAGGTACCTACCTGTTTCGGTAATTTATGGTATGTCTGTAACTCTGGTTATCTCACCGAGTAGGTATATATCGCTGATCCTGAGTATTCTTATGAGGCCCACCGGTTCAGTCCATGTTTTGCTTTCATAAGTCTTCATTGGCTAGGAGCATTGTTCGAAAATTTTTGTCTTCAGGCACAGAGGGATTTCGAATGAGAACTCATCTTGTTGCTTCCCGGACGCTTATAAAGTTTAGTAAGATATTCGGTATATCTACATTTAGCATTCACAAGTAAGTGTTATAACCAACTATAAATTAGAGAATCTAACCTGCACCTGAGGTTGTGCAATAAATTTAAAGTTTGGAATCGCTTTTGCTGATAAATTCTTGTAAAAGGACGCTTTGTGCGATTGTAACAAAGACAAAAGACAAACGGAACAACGGAATTTAGTATGTTATACTGAATAGAATGGCTTCTCCCTGATTTATTATACTTAATTAATAGACTTTCATCTAACATCGTTTAAGTTAATTAAGTACCTGTTATTACGAATGGTGAAAAATTCCATTCAAAAATACTAAGAAACAAACTCATCATTAAAAGCGTTAGCTCACATTAATGGTGCCAATTAAATTAGAAATCCATCAATTTATAAATTCGCTGACTTGCATAAATGAATAAGTATTTTCAATCGTATTAAATCGGGCTCCTTTCCTCAAAGGACAAAAATTAAAATTGGCATCTACTTGTTGAATATCAACTAAGAATAATTTGGCGCTACAAATCTAATTTTAATAGGAGCCAGATTTTTCAAATTGAAATTCTTGTCACGTTCGCTCTGTTGGTTGATTTGAGAAGAGGGCTTTAAACTTTGATCACTTAGATAAGCTTTCGGTCTTAAAAAAATCTCCGTGAAAAATAGGTTCTCATCTAGGATTGGGAATCTTTTTTGTTAGTTCACTAGTGAAAAAGGCAACTTCTCACATTAGCGCAGATTAAAAAAATATGACAATGTTGTGTAATTGGGTTAATTTATATACAAGTTTTTCAATAAATTGCTAGTTTTGGTATAATAAATTTCGTGTGCAAGGGGAAAAATTTTGTGACCATCTAATTCAAAGTAATGTTTCCAGATTTTGTAACGTCAAAGCTTCCTCTATAAGAAAAATGTAGTTGACTGTATTACGCTTTTGCGGTTGCTTATTAGCTTTTAATAGGCTGCCAAAGCCAAAAAATATTAATTTCATGAAAAGAGTCCTAATTGCTTTTTAATGTCCCAATCATGAGCGAACGCCAATGCTCACATTGTTTTCTCACTTGAAATGTTGACTTTGTAAAGTTAGCCGAGCAATTTGGGAATTCAGTGTTGCCAGATAACTTTAATAATAATTTAATATGTCGACTCGTCCAAAGTTCCTATCCGCTCTGAATATATCATGAAAGTTCCCGTTCTATATGAAAGTTGGTAAATCAGCAAGAAAATGCAGATTTAAGAAATCTATTTCCAACAAAACGGTTCGCATGGGCTCAGAAATTGGTTCTCCTTGCCGCTCCACTGCCCGAAGAAACTTGCTACGCTGAAACCTATTTTTATTATTTCGTTTTCTTTCAGTATGTTATGGATGTTTTAATCTCTGGCCCAATATTGTCGTGGAATGATAGCGGTATTTCTTCGATAGAATAAAGGAACAGCTTTGACAAAATATAATAACACAATATTGAGATTTTTACCTTCTTATTTTATTTGATGTGATACCTTTACATTTATTATATGTATTATTTTATCTTTACCTTTATATCTGTTATTGCCTCCTACGTCTTTAGGACCTTTCCGGCCGTAAGAGTCTTAAAGGGGAGAAATATTTTCTACCTAATTTTGAGAACAAAATTGGGTAGACTGCTCACATAATATGCGATTAATATGTGCAATGAAAGAAAAATTATTTTCCACTATGACAAAATAAATGCTATTCACACACTCATCAATACGTTCGAATACATTCGAAATAATTAAGCATGATATTTTCAAAGGCGATTCCATAAATAATTAAATATATGTATTATGTACCTTCTAGCGGTCGACTAAAAGTTTTTTAATTCACTTTTTAATGTTGTGAATCCGCGTTCTTACTGAAAAACACAAAACTATCAATAACTCAAAAACGAGCCATTTTCGCCCTTAGGTATTAAAGGGTCATTTGATAGCACTTGACTTCCGCCACAACCTCTCGATGGGATCGTGAAGTTTTACCGGACACCCTGTATAGGAAAAGAAGATTAGACCATACTATTATCCTTGACATATTATGCTTTTAAGGAGACATTAAATATTTCACAATGAAGTAACAGTGTAAAAACAGTGTTGTTTGACCGAATAGCACATATTATTAGCACCTGTATGTGTGTGTAAATATCATAGTTTCAAATATAATATAATAATAGTAGTTAACATTCGAAGTTGTGTTTAGAGTTTAACACTATAATACATTTGTAAAGATCTGTTTTAATAACTTATAGAAAAATTTATATTCAATTTTATAACAAAGTAATTGACACCCAATTACAATGTACTTACGTCCCTATTGATCACGACTACGTTATCAAAAAGAAATTTCCCAAAATATATATCTCAAATGTAATCTTAAAATGATGAAAATGTATGTTTGAAATGGCAAAGCGTATTCACGTATATATGTTTGGCCTGTGGAAAATGAAAAATAAAATTGTCCCAAGTCAATTTCAACGTTTCTTTTGGAGCAGACGAAAACCTTATCTCTCCCCGCCCGTTATTATTTTTCAAGTCCGACCGCAATATTATGCGAGACGGCAAAGCAGATGGATCAGAAAACACAAATCTGACATCTAAACATGTTTGTGATGAAAACGTTTTATTTCAAGCGGTTTGTTGTTACTTCTTTCGTGTTTGTTAATTGCCTTCTATGAAACGCCATTGCTGTATCAACATTCACAAATAGGTAATAGAGTAGGTACCTACCTGACGTTATTGTAAAATTTGTAATAACTCGTGAAAATGTTTAGAAGTTATAAGCTAATGTACAAACAAACGTCAATTGCAATTTTCGTCAATATTATAAATGCGAAAGTGTGTTTGTTTGTTGGTTTGTCCTTCAAGCACGCTGCGACAGAGCTACGGATCGACGTGATTTTTTGCATGGGCATAGTTGAGGACCTGAAGAGCGATATAGGTTACTTTTTATCACGGAAAGTCAAAAAGCTCCCGCGGGATTTTAAAAACTAAATCCAGGCGGAAGAAGTCGCGGGCTTCATCTGATTAAGTTATATTTACATTTTTCAAAGAAGCCAGAACATTGAGAAGTTACAGTTTCGTAACAAGAAAAATATGTTGTACAAAGACTGTAGCTTCAACAGAGAAGTTTCTTTTCCCAGCGGCACGTCATATTAACAACAATAAACCCGCAGCCGGCATGCGTTATAGCCACCTCACCGCATTTGGTTTCGTCACCTCCGTGTAAGGTTTTATTAGTCTCCTTTATGCTTATCACGGGAGAATGTCTCACTCTGTGAGCTTTTGTGAAATTGTTCGCATAGCTACCCCGGGCCGAGCATAGTTCGCCGCGCCTCCCTCGAATCTGTGTAATCCTGCCAGATATGATAGAAAATACAGCTTTATTTCCGTCATCTCTCCATTTCATAGGTCACCTTTACGATTTAAAATGAATTGATGTTTTAGAAGCGAAAAATTCAATTAAACTCAGCTGGTGCTTATAAAGTTTTGATGTGATTATGTTTTCAACGTTTTTGCTAAACAAACCTTATATTGGACAGAATAGTGCATTCCAAAATATCTAGTCCCTAATACCTACATATTTTTCTTTACATACGAAGTTTGTTTGAGTACAGACGGTTGATGGATCAAAATTATTATTTTTATTGTTTGGGCAGCTCCTATTGTATGTGGAACATCATCGATGTATATGGATATGCCTGTTCCATATAGATAATTGCGTCTACGAAAATGCGCTTGAATATTACTACAATGATCACCGCACGTTCCCCGCGGTTTGCTTGACGCGAGTGTCAACCAATCATGTTTGAAGAGTAGCCACTCCCTATTAACCAGAACAAAAAATGGAATGAAGAACATTAGTACTTCTTTATAAAACTTCTTGAAGTTCTTTTAAGACAAGAGATTCTGTTGTCTGTTTGAGAGCGTTTTTTTTCCTCTAGAGGCCTATCCATATACATCGATGATGTGGAATGAGATAGAGTTGTTGGGTGACCACTGATATTTACCATACTTTAGTTAGGAAGGTTTAGGAATTGCATGAAATGAAATATTTAAATGAAATGCTTATGGAAAGTAATTTTCGATAACCTGAAAGATAAAGCCCCGTTCCAATTTAAGAAAAAACTTTTATAGCAGTTACAAAGAGAGTACGTAAGCCTAAAAAGTTAGCGTCATTGTTTGCATCTACCTTTTAACTGCATTTTGTTTTTCTTTAGACTTTGTTAGAGAATTGATGAAGTTTTTATTCTTATAAATGTTCCTACGTTCGTACCTACTAGGTATGATTATAACTACTTATTATATTGCAAATTGTCTTTTGAAATTATTTTTAAAAAGAGCTTAGCAGAGAAACAAATAAGATACAATTAATAAAGTAAAAACAATGTTAGGGGCGGCTGTCGCTTGATAAAAGAAAAATCAAGAAGTGCTGTTTGATACAACAAAAACAAGGAAAAAAGAAAAATGTATGTCTTTATTCAATGTAATAAAGACAAGATCTTTTTTGTACGAATTCTATGTGACCGAAACCACGCAGTGAAAAAGTCTAGTCCAGTTTATTAGATCTTTTAAAACAAAGAATTTTCAGAGGATTTGTATTCCAATCACACAACGAGGTTGTTTGTTACGAAACTCGAGTGTACAAGCGTTGCGAAAAAGAAGGTATCTATGGGTGCTGGACGACCGAACTCAAAGGCATGCAAGTTTTGAAATCAGGTATTTTTTTCTCATAAATTGGAAAACTTGGTAAATATTCACTCGTTCGCTTACTACAGTGTATTCATTGCAAGTGAAATGTAGGTATAGATTGTATGAAAAAGATTTGGTTCAAACATAATTATCCTTACTAATACTCGTATTATAAATGCGCAAGTGCGTTTATTTGTTGTTGGTTTGTCAATCAATCAAGCTACAACAGATCTGTAGATCGACGTGATTTTTTACATGGATATTGTTGAAGACCTGTTGGGCTAAGATGCGCTCCACGAGAAAAATGTCTTCATTTTACTCGTGAATCTATATAGAAATTCACAAAGAGATTACGAGTAAATGTGTGGATAAAATTATAGCGCATCTTAGCCCTAGTGATACCTATAGGCTACTTTTATCTCGGAAAATCAAAGAGTACCCGCGGGATCTTTAAAACTAAAACAACTTGGACGAAGTCGCTAATTATTTCAAAAACCTTAATAAAACTTTGTGACTAACATTCCCTGTATCAACAATTAATTTTCTTAATTCATGAATATTTTCATTTGACGATTATTACTTATTTTTTATTCAGGAGTAAAAATGCAAGTTTTATTGAATCTCGTTTTGGTTATTTTTATCTGATTGCTCGAGTCATGTAGGTAGTTCCTGACTAAAAATAGCGCAACTCGATGAGCTTATTGTAAAGAGCGCTTGAAGATTGATTAAATTATCTTCGGAAAGTCAATCCACTTAGTTGTTCAATCTTAATTTGATTGAATGGTATTAACGTAACAATAACAATAACAATTATTTTACTATAGACTATTTCCTTAGTTGGATGTTTACACGGATTCATTTGTTTACTACTAAATAACAAACGTCAGAGCTCATTGCTCAGAATGGAATGAACCTAGAATGAACTTCAAAAAATCAAGTTACTAGACGGTTAAGTTACGTTAGGTCAAGTTTAGTGTTAATCGACGCAATAAACGTATTTATAGCATACTTAGAAAGCTGGTTAATAAACAACCTCGACTTACTTAGTTTAGCTACATTTCAAATCATAATTATGCGCTATTTTTCTGTTCACGTCACGGAGAAAATGAAGAAAATATTACTGATATCCACTGAATGGGTCGAGAACTACTACTACTTTACTTCATTATCAACCGAAATGGCCTAGTATCATCAGCTAGTATCATCAAATAAATAAAAGGGGAGCAGTCGGAGTCGGACATCTGGACATGAAACTAATTCCCACTATATTTAAGTCTCTTAAAGTACAAAAGAGCTCAATTTGCATGAAGCTCGCCTGTTTGTTTCATACGAGCAGTTCGAGTATATCCGCTTTGCCGGGACTATTTTGTACCCGATTTATTTGTATGCGCGGTGCGACGCGGACGTGAGTGGCTGTAAACAGTCTGTGCTGAAAATTTTAATGGTGATTACTACGTCATGTATTTGTTTTAGCTATTGAAAATTCATATTCTCGTTCAGATTTCAGATATATGAGGTAGTTGATATTATAATCGTTTTTCGCCAGTGAGTTCACGTTTTTTTATATAAAAATCACGCAGTAATTTCATTCTTCACAAAATATTCACTAGTTTTCGTTGTGCTTCGAGTTTGTTCATGTATTTATTTTGTGTGTTAGATTTTAGCATGCAAAGGATGACATGTTTATGATAACAGCTCACGGAAAGTAATGTGAACCTTTTAATAGGGTTACATTGGAATAAATAAATGTAAAAAGCTTAAAGACGGAGGTCTCGAATTCGATTCCTGGCTGAGACAATTTGGTTTATAATTTCTGGAATGTTTCTGGTCTAGTCTAGTGGGAGTGTTTAGCCGTGGCTAGTTACCACCCCACCGTCAAAGACGAGTCAAACGATTTAGGTTTCGGCATGATGGCGTGTAAAAACCATGTAGAAACGGATTAGGGTTTAATTTTACCTATACTGCCACACCGCCTTCTAAGTTATCCTTCTATCATTACTCACATCTGTAGACCACACTCAGTCAGTCAGTCAGGACTTTGAATTTTATATTCAAAGTCCTGACTGACTGACTGAGATATTAACGCACAGCCTAAACTACTGAAGTTAGAAGCTTGAAATTTTTACAGTTGGTTCCTTTTATAACGTAGGCGCACACTAAGAAAGGATTATTGAAAATTCCACCCCTAAGGGGTTTAAATAGGGGATGGAAGTTTATATGAAACTCCGTCATTTTTCAAGCTGTTTCCATCAAAGTTGGTATTTGAGCTTTCAGTTAAAAATAAAGAAGTACGTGTGTCACAGTTTTTGAAAATTCCATCCCAAAATCTAATTCCACGCGGTCGAAGTCGCGGGGGCAAAAGCTAGTGTAGGTATAGGTCCATATAACGAACACCATCACTGAAAAAAAAAATCAATATATTGTTGAAACCATGTCAAAGTTTAAACAGGAGGAAAACTCCTGCAGATCCACGGAAAAGCAACACGACTTAGGAAGGCTTTTGTAGACTCATCATCAGCAATGTATCGCTGGCCTATTCCTAGGGAATGGTCTCTTGATAATAAAGGGCTATAGTAGTCAACCACGCTGGCCAAGTACGGACTGACTTTAAACCATTAACCCAATAAAGGATTTAACGGATGAGCAGATGGTTTGGATCAGAAGCTTTTCTTACACAGTTTGCGAAATAAAACTTTGAAGGTTCTTTAAATCCTTTAAAACATTCAAAAACTAATGTTTTACCAAGAAGCACTTCGAGGAAGAAAAATACGTCGCAATCCATTCACGCTCGTCACGGGCACTAACTGCGTGCACTGTGTCGTTTGGATTTCTAAGGAAAAATGCAAGTTTTCAGCGTAAAACAATGTCCTGTCGTTGATGCATTTTGCTTGTTCCTTATAAAAATTCACAAAAATATTTCATGTTAACTTTTGACCCCGCTTGCATCCGTGTGGAGGTAGGTTTTTAAAAATCCCGCGGGAATCCTTTGTTTTTCCGGGATAAAAGTAGAGTGGATTTAGGTTACGTAGAAATCCTTTGGGAACTCTTTGATTTTCAGGAATAAAAATATCTTATGTCCGTCTCTAGAACGCAAGCTATCCCTGTACCTATTTCCGACAAGGTCAGTTCAGCAGTTTAAAGATACTTACTTTGGCATAATAAATGGTTCTAGATACTCTCATACAACAAAGCCCGAATCTTAAGCTTGCGTAGCTTGCTAAGCTTCATGAGAGATTTGATCTAAATTGGGCGATGAATACACTGCCTGATTTTATTCCTTCAATAGATCAATAGGTTACACGGATAATCCCCAGTGGGTGCAGCACTATTTTAAGGCATGAACTACTTAATTGGACTATTGGATGGGGTACGTGCTTAGACTTAAGAGCGTTGGTTAAATGCTCAAAGGGTACATGATATCAAGGCTATGGACTTAGATATCTTATTGTGATAATATTAGTATCGATATTATAATTTCAACGGATGCAAAGAACGTGCTTATCAATATCGTACCTATTCTTGGGACCAGACAGGACGGCGCCGGGAATCTTTCCAGAATCTTGTTTTACTGCCTTGGCCTCGAAACTATGAGCTCAATAGGGGACAGTGACATTCTATTTAGCAGATATAAAACGCTTTACGAGTCCTAATAAAATATAATATTTATATACCCAATATTTTGCCAAGTCGATTCCTAAATAGACGTAAGTATTACAAATGTTACTTTAAAAAATTCTGGTAGGTAATTTTATTTTCAATTTAGATGTTTAACAAGTACGTATAGACGATATGAATTTCTATTATTATTACTATACTAATGTTATAAAAAAAACCGTTAACATTGAATTTTCATAAACTTTTTCCGCGCGCATATTTTTGTGGCAGAAATGACGTCATTCTGCCTCGTTTTGAAATAAGTGAACTCATAAGAAGGTACTTTCCGAGCAGCTGTAGTAAAAAAGCCATTCCGTCTTATCATGTGAACCTTTGGTATCGTGACAGTAAACGTCTCTCTCATTCTGCTTCATGCCGTCATTGCTGAGGGTCATGGTCCCTTTCCACTATACTTATTATGGTAGGAGTTTTCTCGGGATACTAATGCGTTGGGTTCCCATATCCTTCCGCCCATGACTTGACTAAGAAAATTAGATTTCAACTCTTAGATTTTAGCAGTTAATATCAAATGTTAGTGACAATAACCGGGACTGCGGTAACTGGATACCCATCCAGCTACCAATTGAGGTCAACGTTACTTAACCAGCATGATCGTTTCATATGCGCAGTCACATGTAGGCCACATGTCCCTCAAAATCTGTAGCAATAGTAAATAATACCTATGCTTTGCCATATTCTCGTATATACAGACACGATTTTGGAAAAAGTGAGTTTCCATTGTTTAGTTTATTTGAAACAAAGACTTATTTAGGCGAACTACTGTCTGATTAGACTTCGCTTTCGAAACACAAAGCTTGTTTGTTACTAAAGCCGTGTGTGACAAAAGCAGTACCCACGCAGTACCTAATCAAAATGAAAGGTGTCCAATATCCACTGGACTGTGACTTTGTCGAATCCAGTAGTGGTATGTCTAAAATTGATTGCATCAGTGTAACGATTCTTTGCGTCCTCTATCGGCTATATAACGGGGAGTGTTCCGAAAAACTGTTTGATCTTATTCCGCCCTCTAACTTCTACAACCGCACCGCACGACACCGAACGCAATTTCACCCTCACCACCTGGGTGCCTGGAGCACTTCAACCATCCGTTGCTCCAGATCTTTTTTTCCACGTACTACCAAATTGTGGAATTTTTTCCCTTCGACAGTGTTCCCACTTAATTACAATATGGGGTTATTCAAAAGGGGCGCACCAATAAGTTCCTGAAATGCCGACAACGCATCGGTGGTGCCTCTGGTACTATAAGTGTTCATGGGCGGCGGGAATCACTTTACATCAGGTGACCCGCCAGCTCGTTTGCCCGCTATTCATATTAAAAAAAACGATTGCAATGTCCTCTGATTAGCTGGTACTCTTCCGCTATTTGTTAAAAATGTTAAAATGCATTGATGCATCAAGAAAGCCAAAAATTCAGCCAATCAGAGCTCATTGCGATCATTACACTGATGCGATCATTTTTTTTTTAAATGCGGACAGACGGATGGACTTGGCGAAACTGTAATGGTTCCTCGTAGTTTTCCTACGGAACCCCAAAAATTTGTCGCCGTTCATTCGCACTTCTCAGAAACGCTAACTGTTTGTTTAGTGTTGTTCGGATTTAGTTCTCGCTTTCCATGCAATCTTTATAAGTCTTCTGCAACTTAAGTTCGAAATGCTTATTTTTCGTTGAGCTGTTTGGCTAAGAATATTTTTATATTACGATTGAATAACTATTGTTATACAGATTTAAAAATGTAGTTTACACTAACGCCAATAGATACAACTTATAACTTCGGAACAACAACAGTAATATAACAGTAATAGAAGATTTTTATTACACTATCGAATACCTGAGATCCGAAATCTATGGCTTTTTATCACACTCTATCTTTAAGTGATCTTAAATTTTAATAATTAATGAGTACTTCAAAACATTGAAATAAATTAAATTACTTTTTTCACGAAACATTAATTTTATCACTGAATGGTAGACAGGAAGACGTCGGAAGATTTCGAAATGAACTTGTTAGCATGTATTTATTAGTACATTGTTACCTTAGGGATGAAAGTAACTTATTTAGTCCCGAGACGGGGTTTGGCGCCCGAGCGTAGCGAGGGGGCCTATAGTTCGAGGGACTAAATAAGTCTTTATCCCGAGGTAAACACTGTGCTTTTCATTACGAATATAAGGAAAGTCAAAATAAAAATAGAAATTAGCTAAAGAAAATTGAGTGAACTTTATTTTACATAAATCAACAACTTTGGTGAGATATAGTCTATCTTTCTTCTTGTCTATGGATGCACTCGGGTATGTCGTGTTTCATTTGAATTCCAATAAAAATGTGACAACTAGTTTTTTTTAATTATTTGACAGCTGTCAGTTGAAAACGATTCTCCCTAGGGCTGAAAAGTATTACTTTCAACCCGCTTCTCAGGCAACTTCAGACCTACTTTCCGTGTATGAGTAATGAAAAATAGTATTGTACAACTATTCTATACAAATCAATAATATGTAATATTTATCTCTGTTTATGCCTTCGATCATAGAAAAATGTATGCTTATTAAGCCTACACAAGCATAGCCACAATAAAATTACCTAATTAAAATTATAAAAATTGTTATTATATTATATTAATAATAGACAAAAAAGAACAAATAGCCTGCGGGTAAAAACTTTGAAAAACAAATTAAAATACATAATATTTTTTCGGTAGACTTTTCAATATTACAAAGCTCCCTTGGCTGTAGTTAAGTGGAATATTAAGATATCATTTATGTAAAAACCTTTCTTACGCCAACTTAATTACCTATAAAGTAGGTGGTTGTTAATTTTGAAGCTTTAAGATAAGAAGAACAAATGTTAAAATCTCTACTTAACCATTTAAGTGGGAAAAATGCAAATTAGATACCTCAATGATGTGTGTACTCTCCCAGGACAAAGGCTTGTGCGGGGATATAGGTCATACGCGTAGAGGCTAGAGCTGATCTAACTTTGGTGATGAATACATCAACCGGATTGGAAGGAAAAAATCGCCTAATTTCATCACCAAGTTAAGTTGCACTGAACTTCGTTCGTTGCCCAAATCTCCGCTGGGTTCAGGACTATTTTTACGCATGGCCACAAACTTCTTAAGGCTATTTATTGGATGGGGTGCTGCGGATATGATATCTATACTCCGTACTCGTATAATTTTATCACAATTATGTCATCAAACCACGAATCAAGTCTAAAATCTTTAGAGATAAAAATAGTTTCAAATTCCGATCTAATTCCAAAGAACAATTTTTGGTGAAAGCTACTTAGGGATAATTGGTTGAGTAATTTTCAACACGGTACTAAAAATATCCATAGCCGAGAAGTCAATGAGATTATTATAAGAAGAAGCGATCGGCGCGCAGGGATTATATTAGCCTCGGAAAGTCAATATCGCTGGGTTGTTAAACTTTATTGAACCCTTAAATAATTTTAACACCATTATGGTAACAATACCAATAAATTTCGTCAGAAAGTTGTCTAACTAACGGTTTTGGTTTCTGGAAATAGGTATGATAAGTTAGGAGAGATTTTTACGCTTTGGTTTTAAAACTGCTGGATTATAATAATTTGGCTTACAATTTCAATAGATAAGGACGAATTTTTTTTATTTTTATTTTTTATTATAAAAGAATATTAGCCAAGCTGAACTTGACTAATATTCTCCTCTCCCCTCCAAATAAGCGGAAAGCTTGTGTTAGGAATGGGTACGACAATAGTGCAACGGGTAAGGCTCGAACCTGCGACCTTTCAGTTTTCAGTCCGCACCTTTAACCGTTGGGCTATTGAGGCTTTGAGGGGAATTGCATGTCATGTGTTTAGTAAAGGCTTCCACGCAATGTAGTCTTGCGCCACTTGTATTCAGTGAATTTAAAGACTCTCTGTGACTCGTCTAAGGTCGTCTACCCAATGGGTGGTCTCCCAATACTGTACTTTTCGGTGTGAGGTCGACAATCAAGCACCTTTGGACCCCAACATCCCCCAAGCGCCCTCTTCTCTCCCTTCTAAGTCCGTTGCGCTATGACGGTGTCTTTAATTCTTCTACATATACATAAAAGAACTCTTCATTTCGCTCACAGACAAACTCGAAGCAAAAATCCATCATCCGCTGAGTGAATCTATATAAAAAAAAATTAAGTTATTTGCGGTCTGATATGACACGTAACTAATTCGTGCTATATTTTAACCCGGAAAAAATACAAAGAAGACCCAATTTGCATTTTCCCCGACCTATTTGTTTCATGCCAGGGGCATATCCGCTTTGCCGCGACTATTTTGTACCCGATTTATCTATTTTTTTCTTTAATTATTATGGTTAAATTTTAATAGAATGTAGTGGAATATAATATAGTAATTATATATAGATTATTTTTTTTTTTGGGGACACAAAACGGCTTTGAGTTCTGAACCATATCTAGTAGTAGTGTGCTTTAAAACAAAATATACCTATATGTTTATGATAATGCCAGTAACTCTGAAAGAAAATTCTGAACAAGTCTAGGATATAATATAATCTTATCGTACAAGCGGACATAATATCAAGCTACACTAAGCGCTACTCTAGATAATTAAATGGGTTCTTTATGTATGTAGCGAATTACTTTATCAATAAATGTGCTTCTGTGACACCAGACAAGACGTCGCCACTCGGGAGCTTTAGCAAACTTATTTTACCGGCATGGCTTGAGAACAATGAACTTTTTATGTATACTCAAGAATAAGAGGACGTTTCTTCGTCTGAAATGTTCCTGTTTTTTTAGTCTGTTTTATGAGACGTGGATCACGTCTTATATTGGCTTTTAAGTTAATTACAAAATGATTTAAAAAAAAAATGAAGTCCACCACGCTGGCCCAATGTGAATTGGCGGATTTCACACACCTTCGAAAACATTATGAAGAACTCTCAGGTGTGCAGAATTCCTCGCGATGTTTTCCTTCACCGTTAAAGCATGTAAAGAATTGCTGAAACGCAAACTCCGAAAAGTCATAGGTGCGTGCCCGGGATCGAACCTGTGACTCCCTGTATAGGAGACCACACTCCTAACCACTAGGCTAGAACTACTTACATTTTACTTGGACTTAAATAAACATTCCCTAAGATACGGCAAGCAGATAGATTAAGGCAACATTTCAAATAAAGTAGTGAGCAATAAAATCAAGTGGACCGCAGTCGGATATCTGACACGGAACTAATTCCCGCTATATTTTAATCCGGCGAAATACAAAGGAGCCCAATTTGCATAAACCTCGCCTGTTTGTTTCATGCGAGAAGTCCGAGTGTATCTGTTTTGCCGGGACTACGAGCATTTCGTGGCCGATTTATTTGTATACGCGGTGCGAGGCGACGTAACTGGCTGCAAAAATTTCGCACTGTTTTAATGGTGATTATTATGTCATACAGATAAACTTTACATATGCCAGCTGACAGGGATAAGGCTTAGTCGAAGAAGAAAAGGACAATAATTTGAGACATCTCAATCACATCACACTAATATTATAAAGGCGAAAGTTTGTATGTGTGTGTGTGTGTTACTCCTTTACGCCACAACGCATGACGCATGAACCGATTTGGCTGAAATTTGAAATGAAGATAGCTTATTCCCAGGATTAAAACATAGGCTACTTTTTATCCCGGAAAATTAAGGAGTTCCCGCGGGAACCAAAAAACCTTTATCCACGCGGACGAAGTCGCGGGCATCATCTAGTATATTCATATATCTGACAAATTACGTGCTTCTATGTTCGGTGTGGACTATTAAAGAAAACTGAAAAAGATGTGGAGCTGGACCCAAAATTCAAGAATGTAGGAGTCCTGCGTAGTTTCAATAAAAACACTTAAAAAAAAAATAAGTTTTCAGATCGCCAAGAGTTAACAGAAAAAGCGTTGGTCGTAAAAAAAAATACTAGCTTCGTACCATTGGGGACTGGACGGGGTCGTGAGTGCAGCTGAATTTTCCCCTCGCGAAGGACAAATACAGCAGACATTACACTCATATACATGAACGATATTGTGAATACCTACTATTTTTTAAATGGTTTCGTTTTCAATGTAGTGTATAATTCATTTCATATCATTTCAACAACTAATGCAAAAAGAATCTTACCAAATCAATCAAGTCACCACTTCCCCAGTCGCTAGATCTACATTAAAAGTTCTCTTTTTAGATTTTTTGTTTTAATTTCCTTCCTTATAAGACCTTGTGCTATAAATAAACCCTGTGTTTTTCCGAGCACATTAAAATTCATGGGAGCCCTAATCAGATTAAAGTTTGTGAAAAAAACCGTAAATAACTAAAACTGTCCAATAAATGCCGCCGTAGGGTCCTGACCGTTAATTCGCCACATTGGTTTAATGCGGGAGAGACAGTATCTTTAGTCGTCTGTATATCACTGCCCTCCGAGAAACCACAGCCTCTAATGGGTATAATATAGTTTACCAGCCTTTAGGTTTTTATTTTTATTATACCAACCTTTTTTTATTCGATGACAAGATAGTCCTTGACTGCGATCTCACCTGATGGTAAGTGATGTAAAACATGGATGCCAACGATACTTGACGTCGTCATCACTGTTTAATAAACAGAACTACTTTTTTTTTTTCACAAAGCTTGTGTTAATTAGTGGGTACGACAATTGTGCAACGGGTGGGGAACGAACCTGCGATCTTTCAAATTTTAATCTTTCAGTTTTAGTTATTAGCTTTAATAGCCTAACGGTTAAAGGTAAACCAAATAAATGCTTACTTGACAGAGACATCCCATATCAGTCGTTTGCTTTAATTACATACAAATAGACCTCTTGCAAGGATCTTTACAGGACACGATTTCCCTGGTAGATTGGGATCTACGTGCTTAACGACTAGCTTGAGATAGCCAGTCCAACTTGCAAGCTCCTTGAAGCACCTTGGTGCGGAGTTTAAAACTCTGCGTTTCTCTGAAAATTAGACGAATTAATTTATTCTAAACCTGACTAATTTTGTAGAGTTCAGCTTTCAGTATCCCCACGTGAAAATTTATAGCCACGTTAAACTACAATAAAAGTTGCAAACCCTAAGAATCGGGAACATACGGCAAAAGAAGTTAATTCTACTAATTTATAAAAGCAAGTGTATTTGTTTTTGGTTTGTCTTTCAATCCGTTTAAATGTGATTTTTTTGCGTGGGTGTAGTTTAGAAGCTGGAGAGTGACATAGGCTACTTTTTTATATATTAGGCACACTTTACATCAGGCCTAAGGTGTAACGCGTTTGCCTAGAAGATATCTATAACCTCTTGCTTTAAAGATACGAAGGTGGAAGAGCGTTCCAGACAGTTTTAAAAAACTAAGGCTGAAGTCTATAGACCCCACTCTCACCCTGCTTAGACTCAAGACAGAGATAAAACGAGACAGATTTGTGTCGAAGCATATTTGCATCTCGTTTTAACTCTTATCTTGAGTCCAAGCTAAGTCAGAGCACGCTCTATAAATCTCAGCATAAGTCTACGACGGTTGAAGTTGCGGTCAAAAACTAGTTGTTTAATAAACGCCCAGCTATTTTAGGTCTTTAATAGACTAGCATTTGTTATGAATATAATATTAGCCGAGCACATTGGTGGACAGCACTGTGCTGTCATAGCATCCGCTCGGACAATATATTGTCTCTACAGACAATATTAGATTTATCGATGCACTTTGTTAGCGCGGCTACTGCACTAAATTGAAATGTTTTTTGAATAATGTAGGAACATTTTGCGATTTTAGACAGCAATTTTATATGGATTGTTTGTAATTTTGTCTCTAAAGTAATTTTATGAACTTTTAGGGTCGTTTAAAAGCTTACTTAATTTTTTTAGTAGAGTGAGAAAGATTATATTTGTGTATGAGGTGTGTAGTAAATTAAGCGAATTCTTTTAGTTTTTACGAATAAGATCAATAGCAAAACTTCGCAGAACAATAAAATAGGAGTTTCAAATCTTAGTTACCTTGAAATTCAAAAAAATTCAAAATTATTTATTTCATGTAGGCCAAATTGTAGCTCTTATGACACGTCATGAATCTACCACCGGTTCAGAATGCAGATTCTGCATGAGTTTCTTTCTGATTTTGAATTTTGACATATTTGTTAGAAATTCAGTCATCAAATCCAATTCAAAAAGAATTTTGTATCTTATAATTAAAATTATATCCGAAAAGTTTCCTTAATATTATTACTGAGCTGATTTGCATTCAAGAGCGCGTCCCAAGCACGTTAGCGAGTACCAAATGTTCGAAGCTGTTCCATAGCGTTGTGTACATGTTCTACGCTAGCCTGGTAGCTCTCTTGACAGTAATTAAACGACTGTAGGTAATACCTGATGCAGTACTAGTAGATACTTCACAAAACTTATACTTCCCATGTGAAAGGGAATTTCCATCCACGTGGAAGATGTTGTAAAAATCCATTGGAAACCCTTTGTTTTTCCGGAATAAAAAGTAGCCTATGTCACATTCAAATTAATGTTGAATAATACCCATGCAAAAATTACATTGATCCGTTGCTGCGTGACTGAAAGACAAACCTTCAAACAAATATAATATATTCTTCGCAGTCATTTAATTGAAAGGAGGTATTGCAGATGCCTGGTGACTGTGTCTATGATGATTTGGGGTTTTCTTAAAAGATCCCGTGAAAACTCACCAATTGGTAAACCAAGTTATTCCAAGTTATTAAACTACCGTCTCCAGGATACGATAGGATGCTAAATTCTTCACGATTTGTTCAGCGATTATGTCGTTACAAAGTACAAGCAGACAAAAATATACATTTCCTGTGTCACCGCTAATTGCAAGTGAAGAGAGATTAGTAGGAAGTTTAAATAGCATTTTATTTTAATTATTTCAAGATATTTCTAGTGATAAAATAACAGGATTTAAATAGAACAATTACATTTATTTATTACAGTAATAAAATTTAAAGAGCATTTTATTTATTTATTTAGAGATATTTCTAGTGGTAGTGGTAAAATAATTTTAATTTGGCTGAAAGAAAATATTTGTCGCCATCTTTCTACGTTGCCTTGCTGCCTGCACATTTGGAGCGCTTTTTGCCTTTACAAATTGAATCTACCGATAGCTCACATTTTCAATTTCATGCAAAATATTGAGAGATCCATGGGTTTAGAGTCTCTCCTTTCTGGACGATTTGGAGATTTATAATTTCTGGTTTGCTGGCTTTTGCTCTTCCGACAAAGACATTTTACTAAGCGATTATTAATTGCAATTTAGTGCTCAGGCACTATAGATGGCGTGTAGAAACATACTAATAACACGAATGCAATTGGCTTAAAGTAAACGTGCAGTTCCATTACAATGGACTGCGTACTGTTCTAACATAATCGGTCACGTTAGTCACGGCCACACTCCGTGCGAGAATAAAACACCACTATAAAATATAAAAATAATTTTAGTTTGTACATATGTTACACGTTTATTGAAGTCGGGTGGGCGTGCCACTCGCACTCTGATGTTACGTGGGAGACACGTTTGATGTCGGGCGAGCTTAATTAGGAACGATGAAACCGATGCACGATGCTTGCTCTACGTTTTTTGGTTGTTGGTATCTTTCGCCATTTGATTAAAACATTATACTTAATTGTTACGTTTTACTTCGGAAGTTCATTTATGAATCTAAATAGCTAGAGTAGCATTATCTCTTCCGAGCTTACGATTAAAAGCTACTCTGTATATAGTAAATCTAACAAGTCTGCTTTCGTCTTTGTACTGCTGAAAATCTAATTACATTTACAGCTCCTCTTAAGAGTCTCTAATCTCCTAAACTGGCCTTTTTATTCTTATCCCCTTTTAGTGATAAAACGTTCGTGCTATTAAATTCCATTGTTTCAAGCATTGTTTTATTTTGTATCCCTATTTTACAGTAAGAAAATAATAAAAATAATAAACTTGTTACACACAAATTAGTGCGTTTTGTATTAATGTTGCTACCATCTTCATCTGAACAAAATTCTTTAAATTAAATTAAATTGACTTTAAAGTAAAATATTTTCTTAGGGAACATTGTGAAGAGGATATTACTATTTTTAAGACTTTACTGTAATTTTAACTTAAAGTGAGATGATGTACAACGAAATTAGCACCAAAGAATTATTAAATGCAAAAGGAAAATTGGTCACCCATCCAGTTAACTCGCTTATACAGTTCAATACTCTATATGTAGCGTCTCAACTAGGTCACACCACACTCGAAAGAGAACATTATGACCCAAATTACATCAAATGCAGTATAATAGCATAGCATGCAGAAGTCAGACCTGTTTTATGGGCCAAGTTGGAGTGGAACGGCTTGCAATGTGCGAAATAAACACTTAACTGCAGGTTCACTTGTTGTACTGCAGGGAAGTTTCTCTTCGCGGTCAGCCGCGACGGATAACTTTGCCTGCAGTTTTCAGAAGATTTCATAATAATTATTAAATTTTTTGAGTGACTTGCTTTAATCCAGTTTTTGGATTGGATAATGTTTCGGGAAAAAAAGTCGCCAATGTCACTCTCCAGTAGGCTGATTCTGTAAAAGCTGCATGAATCTTTTTTTTTCAATGACTGCTATCTCACCTGATGGTAAGTGACGATGCAGTCTAAGATGGTAGCGGGCTAACTTGGTAGGGGTATGGCAGTGTACTCATGCCCCTAATCGGTTTCTACACGCCATCGTACCGGAACGCTAAATTGCTTGGCGGCACGTCTTTGACGGTAGGGTGGTAACTAGCCACGGCCAAAGTCTCCCATCATAGCTCCCACCAGACAAGACATTACTACTGTCTCAATTGCAGTGATGGAATGAATTTATCGCGTTCTTTCTGCAACTAAATCAGTAACTAAAAAGTAAATCAATCAGCTGATCGTCAATTTTGTATGGGAGGTCCAAATTTTTTTTCACATTTCGACCTATGTTCCTTGGGGAAAGTTGTTCAGTTTTATGAGCACATTCACCTCCTTCAGTATCATTTCGGAGTTTCAATACACGTTGTATATTAGTAGGATGTCTCTGAGTGTGACAATATTTGAATGTGTGAATCATCCCTTTAGCAATAATACCTAGGTAGTGCGTACAAAGTTTCCGATCCGCAGGATTACGCTCGAACAATTCTAATAAACTGCGTCTCAACATTGTAAGGGCGTTTCAAATGCTTATTTGCATTCAAGATGGCAGCCAGGTCGTACTTTACATTTCTTGGGTTTCATCTGGAGGTAAATAATAGATTAAACTTTATAGTCCTTTGTGTCGAACGAAATAGTTGAAGTAGATTTAGAAGTAGGTAAATAGTTTTATTTAATCAAAGTCAAAATCATGATATTCTAATTGATTTTAAAATAGGTTAAACATTATTAGCAAAATTGTAATTTTAGTTCAGAGTGATATTGCTTTTGTGTTTGATTAATTTCTTTTATTTATTTACTTAAAATAAAAGCACAAGCAGACTCGGGTGTCTTTAAATCAAGAGTGAATAGGCGTCTTCCAGGCAAGCGTGCACCATCTTAGACTGCATCTTCACTTATCATCAGGCGAGATCGCAGTCAAGTGCAAGTCAATTAAAAAAAAAATACATGAAATCACAAAAAGAAATAAGTTATATTGAGTACTAACTTGAGTAGGTTCTTTTTTTCATTTTTGATAAAATTTCTGAAATATTAAAATTGATATTCATTATTTTTCTCACTTAATAGGTACCCACCCTGACGATTAATTAATCAGGCTCCACATTGAAGGAGATGTACTTTGCGTTATAAGTTTACGTTATTTGCATTACTTCATACAAGTTAGAATTTGCTGTAAGATGTAGATAATCTGGTTTAGAACGCTGGACTAAGAACCCTCTTGGGAGCAATTTAACGTTGCTTTTATACTCTACCTAAGGATTGCGTTGTAAGTTTCTGTCTACATAAAAGTTTTGACTTCTTTGTTAGTGTTATAATCAGTAAGTAGGTTACTTTGTTATATTATTATTTTTTTATTGTAAGATTTTTTCTATTACTAAAATGTATTGTGTTATGCTGGCTGAATATACCTAATGCCATTTACAGTGGTAACATTGCAAGCTTGTCACATTTATTTGCCATTTTTATGGTGGGACGTAATTTAAGTTACATACGCTATATACCTAATTATAATTATTATTTAGGTATGTTTCTCTGCGGATGACGAGGTCCTGAATTCGATTCCTTGGTCAGGCCATAAACACCTCGGTAGGTATTAAGTTTTCCTTGAAGAAATTTTCTTAGTACTATCCCGGAGTTAGGAGCTTGGGGTGTGTCAGCCTGTGTCCCGGACAGAACGCAGAATTAAAGCGGTCGGTCTTGCTCCAAACCTGTTTCCAGTCGTGTTATATTTTCCGTTCCATTAAACTATGAGAGTGAAGGAATAGAAAGTGGACAAATAGGTGCACACATACTCGTATTTTATGGCGTAAATGGCTAATCTCTGTGGGGAATGGGGAACGACTGCCGTTGCGGAATTCAGTCGGGAGGACATAATTAAAAGTTATAGCGCCTTGTAGTATAGGTACCTTCTCCTATGCGTCGCCTTAATCTTTTATGAAAATACTAGATGATACCCGCGACTTCGTTCGCGTGGATTAAGGTTTATTATTCCCACGGGAACTCTCTTATTTTCCGGAATAAAAAGTAGCCTATGCTATTCCAGACTAAAATCTATCTCTGTGCCAAATTTCAGCCAAATCGATTCAGTCGTTGCGACGTGCTTGAGTAACAAACATACAAACTTTCGCATTTATAATATTAATAGGATTATTGAATAAAAAACGCATCTAGCATGACTGAAAATGGAATTCGCGTCCCCGGCCTTAAAATCTCTTGTATGGTATTTGCTGCAGGATTAGATACTTTCTTAAAAATTCAGAGATAAAAATTTAACCGGATACATATAACAGCACTTAATGTGCTTGTTAAAACAGTTTTGTGTACGCGAGTAATCCCCAGGCGTTTGTGAATATTCATACGGTGCTTTTCAAGCAACTTGGAGGAAACTTTGGGCGCAAAGTTTTTGATACTCGTTTAGTTGCATTACTTGTGGTAGAGAGTTTAAAAATATGTATTCTGAATGCACGCACTAAAACTCGGAAGTGAAATGCTATATTTAGAGCTGTTTTAGAGTCGTTTCTTTTAAAAACTTTCTGGCGAGTTTATATTTTTATCGAAATTGCTATTAGTTGTTGTGTATAGGCTGTTGTGTTGTATGCCTTATATTCTTGATTTAAATTATAGTTAACTGAAAAATGCTACACTACACTACTACATTTGTAATCTTTTAGCGATTTAATAATAACTAGCTGTTACCCGCGACTTTGTACGCGTGGATTTAAATTTTTAAATTCCTACGGGAACTCTTATTTTCCGGGATAAAAAGTATGGCCAGTAAGCCTATATGTTATTCCAGACTATAATCTATATCTGTGCCTTTCAGTCTAATCTGTTCAGTCGTTGCGGCGTGATTGAGTAACAAACATCCATTCATACATCCAAACTTTCGCGTTTATATTATTAGTAGGATAGTGTTACAATGTTATACTTGTCTTAATAATAGTGCTTTGTCTAAAATTAAACAGAATTCCACAGGCATAAGAAAAGGAACGATCTTTTCTTATTTCAATTTTTTATTGGAGAAAACCAAATTGAAAACTGCGGCTTTGAAGTTTTGTGAAGTTATGAGTTGAGCTTGACCGCGAACAGAAACTTTCTAGCAACACAATAAGTGAGCCAGCAGTTAAGTATTTATTCGCAGAGAGCAAGCCGTTCGACTGCAAGTTGACTCATAAAAACCACCGAAGAACCAGAACTATTTCGTACCATTCAATAGAGAGAATAATCTATATAGATGTGACATAATTTTCGTTTTAGTAACGTATTTATTACAATAATTTGTAAATCTTGATTTTTTCGTTGATTTTTTGTCAGACCAATGACCAATGTCCTTGAGGTCATGATCAATTTTAGTAAGCTCTCAAGTTTTTCACCCTTATTACCATATTTGTGCTCTTGAAGCAGTCGTTACATGTTTCTAATAAATTAATTTTGATACTTAAAAGTTAAAAGATAACATGTACACTTCTTTAGACTCATATTCGGTATATTAAATAGGCTGCTGAATGTTCTGAAAAACTTTTTCACATTTAATTTTGTGTGAAGTGTTTATTGCTACTTTGTAGCAATAGGTATCAAAACGCAGTCTCCTGAATGGCATACTTAAATAAATTAAATTAAGCGGATGAATACCCAATTTATATCTCGACTCTCAAGTAGTTTTCACTCTTTGACTGGCATAATAAAAGTTGCATAATTATTATTTTATGATTAAGAAAATACCTATTTGCATAAATTAGGTAGCCTCGCAGTCAATGTAGAGAGGAAAACTTCTGATGCAAGCTTTTATAAGTACCTACCTAGACTACGCAGCCCGACAAAGGAAAAATATAGAAGAACTAAGTTTTTATTCTTTTTGTAAGTAGAATCAGAAAGAAAATAAATGTCCTTGCATTTTTGTTGTAAAAATACACAAATACCTACTTTTTCATTTGTTTCGTCTCAATCGTCTTTTGTTTCGTTGCTCTATCTCGAGAATGTTAATACATAAGTTTCAATAATATTGTAGAGGTATCAGGTACAGCCAGATAATAGATATTTCATAGTAATGAACAAAATTAGAGTTCTGAACTCAGAGGATGCTCGAATTGTTGGTCAGACGCTACAATTTTAATTGCCCCATTTTTTTGGTTCCTCGATGTTGCGTTGGCATATTATCTCTATTCAAGTTATTTTCTAGAATTAATATTATATACCACCACACAATATAAATTCTAAAAACCCTTTTTACGTTAGTCCAACTCAAACTTAGCCAGTTTTTTGTCTATTCATAAAAATTAAGTCCACATGACGTAAATGTTTTTCTCTCTCTTAAGCATCGAAGGTCTGCTCATAGAAAGCTAAATAATTGCGTCGAGTCTGCTACAGAGTTTGGTTTTTAATTAAAATCAAATCCAAAAAAACTACATAATGCTATCCAACATGAGTCGCCGAATATTTCAAAGATATCGAGCCGCCTTCTATCCTTTTTGAAAACGAAAGGGTTCTTTATATGAAAGGGAGCTGAAAGGGCGGCCATTTTTTTAAAATGACGGGTGCTATCTTGAATATGCAGAGGCTGTCGCATCGTTCAACATCATTAGACCGGAGAAATAAGAGCGTCGGGACTGAATAGCCCCTTTTTTCCATGTATGGACATACGAGTAATTTAAGAGGTATTTGGAAATGTTACAATTTAATTGAATCAATATTGTTTCTTTCTGTATGTTAACTTTAGCTTCCAATTTTATGTAAACTACGACAAGCGGTGATGGTCTAGTGGTTAAAACATCAAACTCCTTTCCTATAGGTAAAATTATCTTGGCCGTGTGTGATGGTTTTGACTGTATGATAACCGCTGTGTGTGTGTGTGTGTGTGACGTATTCGACAGGAGACCTGCGCCCAGTAGTAATCTGGTGATGGGTTAGAGACGTTAGAGATGAATGAGCGAAACTATGATAGCCAATAAATGAAAAACCGTAAAAATAGGGGGTTTTTAATGATATAGTTTTTGTGTCTCTATTTAAATACTAGTAGGGCGCGTGGGTGCGCGGCTCGCTAAAGCGAACCGCGATTTTTCTGGCCACCAAGTAGACCTTCGGGTCTTGATTATCTTTTTCTAAAAAAACATTCTTACATCTTTTATACTCTCTGAGATAGACACCGTCGAAATTTGTATGGCCGCCATCTTGAATCCACCATTTTGAATTTTTTTCAGCTCCCTGCCAATTGGATGAGGTTTCGAGTGACTTTTGTTGGAACACCCTCCACCTATCTTCAATATCCTGACCGTGCTCCTCACCCGTCTCCGAAATCCTCAATCATCAGCTCCCTCCATATTTTTCATCTAAATGAATTTTTGTCCTCTATACGAAACCATCAGAAATTTCGGAAAGGAACCTATCAAAGTCTTGCATACATTTTATATGAAAAAAATAAATTCCGCCATCTTTATATTTTTTCTATTCATCAAGTAGACCTGCTAGTATTAATCATCTTTTTCCAAGGAACTACTCTTCCATCTTTTATAGTCTCTGAGATAAACACCGACGAAATTTGTATGGCCGCCATCTTGGATCCGCCATTTTGAAGGTTTTTTTCGGCTCTCTGGCAATTGCATGAGGTTTCGAGTGACTTTTGTTTGAACAACCTCCACCTATCTTCAATATCCTGACCGTGCTCCTCATCCGTCTCCGAAATCCTCAATCATCAGCTCTCTCCATATTTTTTCTGTGAATGAATTTTTATCCTCCATACAAAATCAACATAAATTTTGAGAAAGAACTATGTTTTAGTCTTGCATATATTTTGTATGGCAAAAAATAAATTCCGCCATCTTGAATTTTTTTTCTATTCATCAAGTAGAACTTCAGGTCCTGATCATCTTTTTCCAAGAAACCACTCTCCCATCTCTTATAGTCTCCGAGATAGACACCGACGAAATTTGTATGGCCGCCATCTTGAATCCGCCATTTTGAAGTTTTTTTTCGGCTCTCTGCCAATCGGATGAGGTTTCGAGTGACATTTGGTTGAACACCCCCCACCTATCTTCGATACCCTGGCCGGTGCTCCTCAGCCGTCTCCGAAATCCTCAATCATCAGCTCTCTCCATATTTTTCCTCCGAATGAATTTTTGTCCTCTATACGAAACCATGCGTGAAAAAATTTTTTTCCATACAAAATTTTACAGGAGAGGTGATCAATGAGTCAGTGAGTGAGTGAGTGAGTGAATCAGTGAATCAGCACGAGTAGCTATATATATATTAATATTCTTATTATATTCTTTGATTGACCTTTAATTCAACCGTTCTTTGAACTCATTATAAAGAAATAAAAAATCTGTTTTTATCTTTGTAGAAGTTAAGACTGTCTAAGTGTCTAACTTTAACAATATTGCAAAATTAAATTCTTTTAGAATTTTCTAGATATAAGCAGTTACCTAATATTTATTATTAGATGTGACCAAAATATGAAATATCATTTTAATACTGTTCTAGGTACTGAAATGGTGCTTTCCTTTATAAAATTAATAGAGGTCCATTAATAGACAGTATAAACAAGGCCCTTCAAAGGAACTTCCATTATTGAACACTTTTCCCTAGTTATGAAAATAAAGGCTTGTTTATGGCGGGGTCAGAATAAAGCGAGGTTTTTAGAGGAGTGACAGTGGTTGCCTATAAAGGGAGGAGGTAAAGTGAATAATCTGTGTATTTACAACCAAGGAGTGATTTGGGAATGATTCCGACATGGATCCAGGATAGTTTTAGGCTTTGCACACACGTAGTAGAAACTCGCGACTAGCGGTTATTACATTTTTCAAAAAAAAAAAAAAAAACTGCGCAGACGTAGCAACTCTTGTTACCAGTTTCGATGGCCGCAACTGTTATGGAAAATTAAAAAAAATTCTCAGCTTCGGCATTTCAAGTTGCTCCGTGTACGCAGCGCCCTGTCACTGGCGACGATAATCGTGCCGTAAAGTTCGTAGCTTCGTAGCTATTTCGTAGCATGCAATATAACAAAGCACGACATCACAGACGTAGACCCACTTTGGCCACCTACAGTAGTTACAAAATCGATTTCCTTGGTTTGTAAAGACAAATCAAACTTATTAATTTCAAGTAAGCTCTTATCTTAGAAAAGAATCGTATGAAAGAAACTGGAAAGTGGTTGCAAACAAATGGTTTCATTTGCGTGATAATCTTAATGCACACAGTAATTTAAGTAGCTTCAATGCAAGAATTAATATGCATTCTTCTAGGCAAGCGCGCTTTTACCAAGACCTCATCAATGGTTTCCATCAATAATTGTCGTCGAGCACAAGCCTATCTCGCAATGAAAAAAAAAACATTGTATATATAAAACGGATCAATCAATCCTATAAGTAATCAAAATTAACTGGTTTAAAAATCGATGTAATTTATCGTCGTGCATGCACTGAATACAGTTACGAGTACTTCATTACGACCACTGTTACCCATATTCAATTATAAATTAAACTGGCAGTCGACGACGCTATGTAGTCTGTATTAAAATGCGCTTTACATACGGCTGCTCCACATAATAAGATTTATTTTTATTATTTTGTAATTGTGTCGTCTTGATGTAGATAATCTATATATATAAAATTCAAAGTCCTGACTGACTGATTGACTGACTCACTGACTGAGATATCAACGCACAGCCTAAACTAGTCTAAATATATAAAAGGAAAAGGACTGACTGCTTGACTGACACATTGATCTATCAACGCACAGCTCAAACCACAATTACGACATAGGCTAAGATAAGATTTTGAAAATTCAACCCCTAAGGGGATTAAATAGGGGTTTGAAAAATCGAACTTAAAGTGAGTGAAGCTGCGAACAAAAGCTAGTAATATTATTAAAAAGCACATTACTTTTTATAAATATTTACATTTAAAAGTATAAAGAATAAGAACCGTTTTTTCTAACATTGTTCGAAAAGATGTAAACTTAATTTGATTTAGTTTCGATAAAAGTTATAGCAACAATCTATAACTTTAACATAGTAACTCTTAACTTGAAAATATGTAGGTTTACTACTTTATTCTTGAGAAAGGGTGTAAGTAGCATTTTATTATATTAAAATGACTAAGTTGACATTTACGAAGCTTACTTTTGTCGCTTACTGAAGTCAGGGTGGGTACTTAAGAAAACTTTAAGAAGTAACTTTGGCATCAGTCTTCATTTCAGTATTATACCTAATTAAACTTCTATAAGTCTATAAGTAAAAAAAATTCGTGAAAGTGTCTTTGAGCTTTCGTTAAAATAGAAATAAGCAGGGCAAATATAGGTAGGTATGTAGACTAGATGACCGATGGACTCCATTTATGAACTAATCATAAATGGAGACCACGTGCCGGAAAAAGGGTTTTGAGAATACAACCATCCCGCTGGTATTACTACCGGGAGAGATTTGGATGAGAATGACACAATATCACGTTATAAGGAATGGCGTGGCACATGATGAGGAGGGATACGTCCAACGATGAACGAAATAAAAAAGCTTGTAAAAAGGAAGAATTCCAAAAGAGAGTGCGGGTCCTTTACAATGGCTTCAAGCCAACGTGCGGGTGCTGATGTATAACTACCAATTTTACCCGGGTGCGCCTCAAGGTAGATCACTTTGCCGGGTAACAACAATCCAGGTGAGGCTCTTGCCTATCTTGATCCCTTGGGAAAGGCCTTGGAATAGGAAGGAAGAGGAGAGCACTCGCGCTTTGGCGCTAATGCTAAATTTATATTTCAACGATTACAGGCCTTGACTGCAGCAAAGCAATGTCGTGGACGGATAATTCACAATTTTGCACCCTTACAAGATATGTGCGCGGCACGTTCTTGCATAAATTGTTTTGTATTATGTCAAATTACAATCCGTTGAACCGTGCCCCATCTGTGCAAGGGCTCGGTGTAAAATAAACCATCCCATATTTGTTTACCCTTTATCTTAAGCAATAATCGGTCTTCGGTCTAAGTAAACAGTAATTATCCTGAAATGTAATTGGTTTTCATGTGTACATAGGCGACAGTACCTACTCAGTTCGCTAGATTTATTGCCAGCTGACCCTATCCCGTGTCCCAACGGAGTGCGATAAATGAGACGCGAGGTAGCGATACTAATTATCCCACAGGAAGCCGCGCTTTCTAGTTGTGTCGGCATTAAATCTTTGAACCACTTTGTCGTTCTGCAATCTTCTATCAACAAACTTTAGATAATCACACTAACACTGATTACTCTGACGCAATTCAACTGAAAACGATTGTGTTTCAGCTGTCACTGTAGCAGAAACGCAAATTTTGTTTCTATCACCGAATTTACGACGAATCTAATCAAATGGCTTTTGACATTAAATAAATTGACTGATCTGTTGTTGACGAATCGGGCTGTACAAAGCCTAGTTTGGAAGCGATCAACGAGTAAGTGGCCATATTAAAACTATTTTAATCTATTAAAAACCTTTTAGACAATAAATAAATCTATACTAATATATAAAGTTGAAGAGTTTGTTTGTCTGAACGCGCTAATCTCAGGAGCTACTGGTTCGAATACCAGTATGGTATAGGCTATATGACATCACGCTGCGACCAATAAAAGCGAAGCATCAGTGAAAAATGTTGCAAAAACGGGGAAAATTATCCATATTAATTAAAATACATTCTTTCAAAAACTTCTTAATCGCGATCATAATAACAGAAATTGACGCGGACGAAGTCGCAGACAACAGCTAGTATAGTATAAGATAGATTTTTTTACCAAAACATTTTTATTCAAAAACTTCAGATTTCTTTGGTAAATAAAATTGTCTAAGCTCAAAGCTGGATTGTAAATATAATATTCAAGATTAGTATCAGACTGAAGGCGCAATCGGAGGTGGGTTTGCTGAAGGTGCCAATACATTTCCCCACGCCTGAACGGTCAGGTAATTGTGGTTGAAACTTATCTCGGAGTGAAACGTGAGGGGAATACCAAACACCCCGTGGCTCTTGTGCAAATTATGAATTTTCTCAATGTTTACCTTTTCTCTACAAATTGTTTCGAGGAGTGATGCAGGTTTTGCTGTAGCGAATTTGGGTTTTCGTGATAGTGGAAATTGTTCATGGTTGACAATCTATATTATATAAAAGAAAGTCATGTTAGTTACACTATTTATAACTCAAGAACGACTGAACCGATTTGGCTGAAAATTGGTGGAGAGGTAGCTTAGAACCAGGAGACGGACATAGGATACTTTTTATCCTGTATACTATAAAACAAAGTCAGGTTTGTTCGAACACTTATAACTCTAGAACGGCTAGACCGATTTTCACGAAGGCGGAATTAACAGTGTAACGGCGCAATCACTTGGCAAATAATTTCACTTGCATACATTTTTACATATTATCAGAGCTTTGCCAGCTTTTTTCAGATTGTAAAATGAAGCTCAATCAGTAAATTTAAAATAAAATAAATCCGTAGAGAAATATCCAGAGTATGCAAAGCTATTAGGTTTTTAAGCCGATTTTATTTAAATTGTATTGAATACGGTCATTCCGTTACGGCAGAGGCCAGTCATATGGAATTAACTAAGGATAAATAATATGATTTTGAAATCTATTTGCTTGGCATTATTGCTGGCAGTTATTTCAAAGAAATAAACTCCAAAAAGTAAAGTCTTCACTAATACTTATATCACTGCAGACAATGCTTAGCTTAACGATGCTTTCGAAGGCAACTGGTTGGAATAAGTACAGAAATCCAGCGACGACTAGTGATTGTGGATTTTTGGTATGGAGTTAGGGAAGTGTAGCATTCACTTGATTTACCAAAATGGATATATTTTTTTAAGAATACTGTTCAGTGTCCATGTTGAGCATGACTAATATTCCTCTATATCTTCTAACTTAGCGTATAGCTTGTGCTAGGAATAATGACGACAATTATAGCTAGTGAATCCGACTGGGTTTGAACCACCCTGCCCTGACCGTTGCGGCTTATAATATTTTTTTAAACTTGACAAGATAGCCATTGACTGCGCTCTTAAGCAAATCTGCGATCTGCGAATGGTAAGTGACTTTGTAGTCGGAAATGGTACTGGGCTAACTCGGCGGGCATGGCAGTTTTTAGTTAAGCCCTACCATTAATTAGTTTATTCACGCCATCGTGTCAGAAATTATAAGTTTCTAAACTCACCTCACCGGGAATCGAACCTGATACCTTGCAATTAAGACCACAGTGCTCACCACGGCAGGCCAGGAAAACCTATCTGTATTTTTTTGACAGATTTCAGATCCTTCCACTTCCTCTATATCAAGCGATAGACATATTGTTGAACAAAGGTCACTCTCCCATAGCCCTTGTTAATCCGCAGCCTGCATCCAGCCTGTAGGTTCATTAGGTGGACTGACGACATCAAACGAGTAGCAAGGATTCAGATTAAGGTCAAGTAATCGCGGTTGAATCTGATCAGGAAGAGAAACGTGCGAAGAATACTGAGTAGGCTATGGTTCTTATGCAAATTCAAGAGTATAAATTTTAATATACTGAATTAATTAAATATTTTATCAATGTCGGATTTGTTTTATTATTAAAAGGACCTTGTTTTTTCGAGTAGCTAGTTTCCTGGAGTGTCTCTGACTTTTAAAAAAGCTCGTGGAAATCTTTGATGAGACAAAATACAAGAAACGTTCACCATTGTTTGGAGAAACCATTAAGTTTAAGTTTAAAATAATTTTTATAATTTTTAAATGACTGAAATAAGGGCATTCATATTTCGTAGTCTTTAAATTGGCACTCGGCGCCACAATTAACGTATTTACTAAATTGTTAGCTTATTAAGATTTTCAAATGTTTGATTAGGTAAATTGATTAGGAAGAAATCCTTTTTTAATTTAATAATATTATTGTTTATATAATTTACTAAGATAATTTATTTAGTGTAATAAATGATACCAATAAGCTAAAAGTGCTAGTTTAAAATGAAATCCTATCCCATCTTCTGAAAGCAATAAAACAAATATCCTGTCCTTGCCTCGAGTTTCACTTTACATTCATTTCTATCATAGAAATGCGGGACGACGCGACGCATCCACTGCATTCACACCGTCATTCTACCACAATCATCGTCGTCCTAGTATATCTCGGCATTTTTAGCCCACTGTACGATATAATAATTACTTTAAAAAAAAATTAACCAACGATAGAAATAACTAAAAAGGGACAAAAAACTAGAAGACTACTAACTAATTTTGAGCCGGCGACAAACTTTTTTAAAAGCAATCTTGCAGCCATGCTTAGAAATACAGCTCGTAGTTAAGCAATCTGCTATGCTTAAAAAAATAGAGCTCGTAGTTATGCTTTAAAAAAAGTTCAAATCCCGACTGCATAAAAACTGAAAAGGAAAAAACAGGTCCACTAATCTAGTATTCGCTTAAATACTATTGACTTTTAAACAATCGGTATTCATTAAAAATATAGATCAATTCAAGTCTTCCCAGTAATGGATAAAAAGTCTCGTGCTTTTATAATTTTTTTTAAATTAAATAAAAATTGTTAAATTATTGTATTTGGATAAATATGTTATTCTTTTATTATTGTTACGTTACAGTGTAAAGTGCATTCACATTCCATAGACGGTAGAAACTCGAGTGCAACGTACTCATAGGTATGGGTGTTCTCGATCGCAGTGAGCTCATGATATCTGTAATGGCCACTCGAGCTATCTGCTCAGCCGTTATTCTCAACAAATCTTCCATATTGCGGCCAACTGAAGCTCAATCAATACAGTGCATTGGTAGGTTGGTTTATTCCTTTGTTCATATTTACTGTAAGGTCATCTCTACGGAAGAGAATTTTTATGTTATGAACATTCACATGGATTTTCAGGAACTTGTTACCGTTCTCCTTCGTCTGCTTATTTTTTACAAAGCTTATTTTTAAAATCTGTGCCACACAATATAACAAGATATATTGTATAGAATAAGAAAACTTTGCCCTTAATCTCTTCAAAATATCGCGTCTTTTTTATGTTCATATTTGCCGTCTCTACTCGTACAATGATCATGTTTATTGGAGCGATAAATAGAGATTTCTAAAGATTGCCAATTCTAAAACAATAATATTTATATGGATACACGAGGAATATTTTCTACGAAATTTTTAAATTGCAAAAATTGTAATAGAATAGAATACATTTTTTTATTTATTATTATTATTCATCATTTATATTTATATTTCTCTGTGTCTATTTTGTTTCTAATTGGTCATGGTCAGTCATGGTCATGTCGTGTGCGCAATTTTTTCTGTGTTTTTTTCTAGATTTTTTATGGAGTTACTACCTGTTTTATGTGTATAAACAAAGAAAAGCAATGTTTTGTCTTTCTGTGAAATTGAAGCATCGAGATAAATAATTACCGTAATCACTGTCAATCCAACTAAGCAATGATGCGAAGAATTTCGATTTGTACTCGTCTTTTAAATACTTCCGTTCACAATATCCCAACGAATATCGAATTAGCGAAACCTTTGTATTTATAATGTGTTTTTTGTTCTAGAAAGAAGGTATTTAGAAGCTTTTATTTAACTTGCAATGTATGTTTGAACGTATGTATGTTTGTTTAGGTCAAATCTTGCAAGTCGTATAAGAACCACTTGCCTTTTTCTGATTGTGCATGTATATCTAAATCAGATGACGGAGTTTTCATTTTATAAAAGTATACAACAAATTGTTATAAAACCACTACTGTCCAAAGCATATAATTTACAGTAGTGGTAACTGTATAAAGTCAAGGTGTTAGAGCAGAGACTAGGATCGTTCGCAGCAAAAGGGGAGGCGGTGAGGTGAATAATTGCCACAATCAAAGCCAAGCCGGCTAAACAATGATCGAGAGAAAATGAAGCTACCGTGCTAGAATTCTCACTCATTTTTCTCACTATCTAATTTAAACTATTCAGATGCAATGGCGATTTTTTGTAATATTTTTTAGTTGTTTATTTGTTAGTTGATCATATTTTGTGACTGTGAATCAGAAAAATTACTGTTATTGGAACGGATGGATTAACCTAATCTGTAAATCGGTACTCAATTGTGCACGTATTTTATTTATTTTCAGACAGCTCTATTCGTATACAAACATTGTATTATTTTAATTCTTAAAATCTTTTAACCCCATAAATCATACATCATCGAAGCACTTCAATTAATTTACATTTCGTATAATTCGTGAAATAAAAGTAATCCCATAACCTACTGTTACACGTCCCTAGTAGGTACTTCCTCCTGCTGGTTTATGATGACGTTTTGTTTACAAAATTTTAATAGTATGAGTTGTAGACATAGTTCTTGCATTTCACGAGGGCACGTGAGATTTACTTGTGGTTACGTCGTGTGTATGCACATTGCGTAAGTGTGCGTGCTTGTCGGAGCCTAGGTGGGTCAGGCGCGAGCAAGCTCTCCCTCACATTTATACAGATAGGACACTCACACAACCATGAGCTATGCATCCTTGTGAGTTGCGAGAACTATAACTATGTAAATGCAGTGTAAATGTCTGTAGAAATTCGAATTAAATAAATACTTTTAACAGTCTGGTTAATATTGTAGATGTATTGAATACAATTATTCCTGTTATTTTATTAATAGCTATAAATAGACAAAGCATTTGAAATTCTTTGTATTTTTCATTTTCGTTGTAACATTAATATTATAAAAATCACGTAGGTACGGTATAAAATAAGTCTTAATATAGGTAGCAAATATGTTTAAAGTTTTCCTTTTATCGCGTGCCGAAGTCGAAGAAGTTATGAAAGCTTAAAGAAGAAACTTCTCCGTCTGCGTTGCACTAGTTAATCAAAGTGGGTATCGTGAAGCATAAAGCTTATATGAGGTCGAAAGTATAGTGAAAGAATCTTTTCAATATAACGCTTAATTAATGCAAGGCTTTTACCGTAAGTGAAGCTGTAGGTAGTTATTTATTTGAATAAAAATGTTAAAGGGGTGGGTGGTTTTCACTGAGAACATTAAGTAACCCAGGGTTTTCACACTATACGTTCTGAAACTTGCATGTAGTGTCAATAAATAAAGTAAATATTTTTTCTATGATCAAAGACGATTTATAAATAACTGACTCTATCTAATAATTATTATTTCAATGGCATTGTGATGTCATGTTAATTCGTTTATATTCAATTTATCTATCTATGTGCCTAGCCATTCTCTGGAGCAAATCTTTGGAATTCATATAGCTAAACCGATTTTGAGGAGACTTTCAAAGACAATCAAAGGCTCATACAATAAGTAATTTAGGCTACGTTTATGTCGTCTCGAAGTTTTAGATTTCGAATCAGTGGTAGATTCACTTGACACTTCAATGACACTTTGTTAAAACAACGGCAATTTGAATTAAAAACTTTTTTATTCGTAAACAAACAATATAATAATTTATAACAATAAAATGCAAAATTGTTTCGAAATGCGTTCTTTAGTAGCAGGTAGTTATTATAAGGATTCAGGAAATAAGAAAGAGAAAATGCAAATACAGGAGATAGCTGAAACTATCTGCCTTAATTTCTGCAAATGTAATTAGATTTTCAAGTGTACAAAGGCGGCAGTGCTCAGTTTGGTAGATTTACTGCCAGCTGACCCTCTCCCAGCGGGGAACGATAAATGAGACGCGAGGTAGCGATACTAATTATTCTATAGGTACCTACCGCTCTGCTTGCACACTGTATAATGCTTTCAATTTAATCCTAACCTTAAACCCAAGGCGGCAATATGTTAGTGAGGGCATCGAGCTTTGGAAAAGGATAGCCAGCTGGCTTTGGCTTTGAAAAGCTTCATTTCTCTCATACGAAGTGACAAAATGTCATATAGGTATAGCTATGGGTGACAGAGATTACGACGAATATTTAGTTATTGTCTCTTTCTGGGTATATGTGTAATATTTATTACTGGGTAATATACTGGCTGGAATGGCCGACCGAGACACATGAAAGTCAATGCGAACAGGTCTCTTATAGACTACTACTACTACTACTACTACGGCCAGCGGCGCACGTCTATCAGTAAATAAAGAAGAAGGAAGAAGAATGAAATATTTTTAAAGCTGATCATTTATTTAACCTTACATCTATACGTTTTATTTGACTGACTTCTCTACAGAACAATTTATCTGTTCCGTTATTCCTCCTTGCAACACAATTACTTGAGAATAATAATTATGGAACCTTATAATAACCCACGCATATTTTAATAGTTTTATTATTTAAAATTGATACCCATTTATTTAAAATACACGAATCTTTAGAAAAGTGTTAAGATTTTATGTAACATTTCCACTATGTAAAATCTTCTTTCCATTCGTCTAGAGTCTTCAAAATAATTATAAAAGTTCCAAGGGATGCCCGTCTGTTTTAATCAATTATTATAATTAACTTGAGAAAACTTTTTATAAAAATATATATAAAGTAATTATTATTGTAAAGTGGAGAAAAGTGAAGGTACAATTTATACTTACATTGTTTTGTGAGGAACGTTGTAGACCGTAGAGCTATAATTTCGTTAAGTTTAGCATATTTTCTCAGTGTTCTTTGTTACCTTCCGTAATTACCCTAAGGAAGAAAAGGAAAATATTACTACAACCAAGTTTCAAAGTACTTGCCTAATCTTATAACGTCACGAGAAACTTTATGAACTTGTTAAAAGTAGTATAAAATCTTTTTAGTATTTTTATAGTGGCTTCATTCACCGTTAGATGAAAATTCAAATAACTGAATAAACGTAAAGTTTGATAATCACTTAAAAACAATTTCAAAGTACTGTAAAATAAATAGCAAATGTGCTCATAGCGGTTGGTATGGCAGGGAAGTTGCAAAGTTAACATCGTCTAATGACTATCAGGGGAACGCTTCGTCTGCAAGCTTCAATACTAACATTAGATATCCACTGCCACTTTATAGTTGCATTGTTGAATGCAAATAGGATAATAGGTATAGGTACTTAGACACTGTGTGTATATGAGAAAATTAAAATTAATATGTGAAAATGAATATTGAAGTTAATGAGCTTGCAGTTACCTAATTAGTTTGGCCTTTCATAGAGCCAATGCTGCCAGCATCTTGGGTACTATGACGAGGTTTTAGATTTATTAGTTTTAATTTTAGAAGGAATTTGATTTTTTTATTATTTTGAAATAAAATAATTCTTTTTGGGAAAATATAGAAATGGAAGAATGTCCTACAATTGAGAAACGCTCGCCTATGCTATGTCAGGGTTTATTCTCTGAGCAAAAACTTCAAAAAAAAGTTCTGATGTGTCCTTTAGAAAATTGCCAATTTTGATTTTTTCGATTTTTCAATCATTCTTTTGAGTTTTCTCTGATTTTATTTTTATTTTGAAACCACCCCTATAGGCTGTGTTAGAGCAAGCAAAACAAAAAAAAACATTCAAATAGATCCATTTTGAGTTTTAGCCTGATTAACGAACAGCAATTGTTTATATATGTATAGATAGCATAATACATATTTCTTTAATTTATCTTGAAGGAAATCCCGCGGGAAATTTTGTGAATTGATCTCTTTTATACTTAATACAAAAATTTGCGATATCTGTCGCTTTACCTTATGGTAATTGTTCGCACGATATAATATTATACTATGATGAATATAGCAAGCAAAATAAACAATTTTTGCTGCTCTATGTAATTGGTGGCAGAATTTAACCTACCGTTTAAAGATGATTTTGAAGTACTGTAAAATAAATAGCGAATGTTCATGTAACGGTCGGTAAGTCAGAGAAGTTGGAAAGTAAATGGTATTAGGTTCGTCTAATCGCTATCAAGGGAGCCCTCTGTCTGCGAGCCGGAGTACTAACGTTACTACCAGCATACTACCGCTTGCTCTTTTTAGCCGCCTTCTTGAATGCAAATAAGCATTTGAAACGCCTTTACAATGCCAAGGAGCACTTTAATAGATCCGTTTGAGAATAATCCCGTGGTTTGGTAAACATTCCGCGTAATGGTTCGGTAAGTTTGCATTAAATAATCGGAATTAAAATGTACGCATAAAAGTACGAAACCGTAGAACGATTGTGTTGATGCTAGTTAAGACAGTACTTTTGTCTAGACAACGAACAGCGAAAACAAACTTTTTAACTGACATTTTGAGTCTCAAGTAGCTCAGAAACTTTGTGAAAGAACATTTCAAAATTGTTTCTTCAAAAATAATATATGATCAAACGAACTTGCCAAGTGAAGTTCGATCGATATTATATGAGTACGCTTCATTCGAAGATATAAATATACACTGTAGTCCTTTTATTGTGCTGGCAACTTCGCACGGTATTCAGAGATAAAAGTTCGATATTTGACTTCCGTCCCCCGCCGCATGGCGCTGGCGGCATTGCCGCTCGAGCTCATTCTTCAGAGGTTATTTTATTATTGCAACTCAAAATTTTCTTCTTGGGTTCTGGGCGGGCGGGAATTTAAGTATATCTTCGAATGAAGCGTACTCATATAATATCGATCGAACTTCACTTGGCAAGTTCGTTTGATCATATATTATATTTCGTACGCTTCATTCTTTGATATAAATATACACTGTAGATGTTTAGAGTTGAAAATTTTGTGTAATTAATAAAACAGATGTTTTAATAATCATATTTATTGGGTATCATATTGAACAACTAACTTATAAATAACTGACAGAAACTTATTATTATTTTACAATTATTATGAAATCATTACATTCATTACATTAATTATCCTGTCTGTACCTTATTATTGCATCAATGACGTTGGTGACAGAACAGACTTCGCAAAATCATTGTCGGGTATTATTTGACGGTGATAAAACTGTGCAAATGACTGTGACCGATTAGTCCAGCCAGCTGCCTTTCTTATGATGTCCAGTGACACTCCGCAAGCGTGGGCCGAAGATGTAGCAGCGTGTCGCGTGCTATGCGCGCTAAACGTCTTAATGTCTATACCACTTGCGCCGAGCACTTCTTTAATCCATCTGCTAATGGTTTGAGATGTGGCTGGTCTATGGGGCCGTTTATATGTCAGTAAAAGTGAGTCCTTGGTAGTGGCCGTAGACCTAATATTTTTGGTCGCTATTATATAATCTTCTATTGCAGTTGCCGGACAAATAGCTTTATTTTCCGTGAAGTAGGGTAAATACAATACTGGCTGTTCGCGGCCAGCGGCGGAAGTCTTTATAATATCTGCAATACCAATTTGGATGCCGGAAGGGCTTTTCTTGATGTTATTAATTTTTATAAGGGAAAATGTCTGGACACGGTGTGCAGTGGCTAAAGCGAGCAAAATCACCAACTTTTTGGTGATTTTTTCAAGTGAAAGTTCTGTATTAGGTACCCACCTTGAAACAAAATCCAATACTACTTGTGGGTCCCACATATTAGAATACTTAGGCATCGCTGGCCTTAACTTATAAGCTCCCTTAAGCAGGCGTTTCACTTGATCATCAGACGTTAAATTATTTCCTAACAGGAGAGACAAAGCAGATCGATGGCTGTTCAAAGAACCATAAGCAGCACCTTTATTGAATTGCTCGTTTAGAAAAACTAAAATCGATGCTACAGAAGCTTGGTAAGGGTTAAGAGCCTGAGATTGACAGTATTCCCACCACAATTTATATGTACTATTATATTGAAGCAAAGTATTTTTAGAAAGAGATGCCATCATCAAGTCTAATGCTTGGATTGGGGTACCTCTTGATACGAACGCAGTCCGGAGAGCCTCGCTGCAGCCAGGGTAAGTTGCTTCAGGTGTCGTGGTCGTATACTGGAAGAGGACGGTGAAAAAATTGAGTTAGGAGTGAAATAAATAATTTTGGACGTAATTAAGCTATTTAGGAGTGGGAACCAAGGCTGAGAAGGCCAGTAGGGAAACACTAAAATGCCCTTGGCTTCATCCTGTATAATTTTTTGTAGACATCTTAATATTATAGGGAATGGTGGAAAGGCGTAAAAATATAAAGAGTTCCAGTTCAAGGTAAATGCGTCTACAGTTAGAGCATCAGGGTCTGGTCGCCAGGAAACGTAATTCGTGCATTTCGTATTAGTCCGAGAAGCAAACAGATCGATTTCAGGTTCGCCAAAGTTAAATACGACCTGCTCAAAATCAGCATCCGATAACTGCCATTCAGTATCGGGGTTTACTTTACGAGACTCTTGATCGGCTTCCACATTATCCTTTGTATTAATATAGGATGCGAAAATCCAGATATTTCTCTTTTCGCACCATTGCCAGATCGTTCGTGTTAAATTATTTAGATGCGGAAATTGAATGCCGCCCATACGGTTTATATAGCTGATGGCAGTTGTGTTATCTACACGTAACAGTAAATTTGTATTATGCATTTCACGAGCGAAACATTTCAGGCCCAGAAAAACTGCAAGCAACTCTAAATAATTAATATGAGAATCACTTTCATCTATTTTCCAACCTCCACCAGCGCGCTTATTGCTACAATAAGCGCCCCAACCTGTTTTAGATGCATCTGTAAAGATTTCTAACTCAAAATTTTGGGATATGAGTGGGTGTGATACAGTCATAATATTTTTCGTCCACCATTCTAAATCAAGTAAAATGTCTTTATGGAGTTTAAATTTCGTATCGTAATTTTGATTTGTATTGAGTGCTAAATACTTGTGTCTTTCAAGTATTTTTGTATACACCCACCCATATTTTACCGCTGGACAAGCTGAAGTTAAAACACCGATGAGATGTGCAAAATCACGAATGGTGCAGGTTTTTAAGTGTGAAAACCTTTGTGCTAGATGCAGTATGTGATTACGTTTGTCCAAAGGGAGTGATATTGTCATGTCGATTGAATTGAACATGAAACCTAAAAATTTACAATATTGTTGTGGAATTAAACAGCTCTTTTTAAAATTAACTACAAAGCCTAGGCATTCTAGTAATTTTATAGTTTCTTGAACGTTACGAGTACACTCGTCGTACGTATTTCCTAGACAAAGAATATCGTCCAAGTATATAACAGATTTGAAACCGCGAAATCTAAGTTGACTAATTACTTCTTTCATTATTTTAGTGAATGTACGAGGTGCGGAGGACAAACCATATGGCATGGCAGTAAACTCGTAAGTCAGTGTTTGTGAGTTATTTTCAAATTGGAATCTTAAAAATTTGCGATGTCTCGGAGCTATTGGAACAAGTAAATATGATTCCTTTAGATCTATGGTGGCCATAAAGGAGTTTTTCGATACTATTTTACATGCCGTTCTAAAATCTTCCATTTTGAAATGGTAATCAGTAACAAACTTATTTAATTTTTTGAGGTTAAGAATAAACCTATAACCACCACTAGATTTTTTAGCGAGAAAGATATTAGAAATAAACTCATCACGTCGCGGTTTACATTCCACGATGGCTCCAAGTTGCAACAAATTCCCTATAGCGAGAATCATATTTTCCTTTTCTTTTGTAGAAAAAATATTTTTAGGAGTTGTATACTGAGCAACTTTCGATGAAAATGGTATGCGGTAACCATTACGAACCCAATTTAGCACTATGGGATTATTTGTAACTTGTAACCAGCAATGGTAATAATGGCCTAGTCTACCAGCGTGTACCTGCGTTAATGCCTCGTTGGGGCACGTCTGTGGCTGGATGTCGAAGTCGCCGGGCGTGATGTTTGCGGCGGCGCACTCGAAGATGTTGACTGCGGAGCACGACGATACTGGTTTCGGTACTGTGTTGTCCGCCCCCCCCTGGTCGAAGACTGGAAGCGAGGGGGGCCTGACCAGTTTCCCTGGTAGCGATTACGATTTGCTGTTGACGTAGTAGGCGTGCCAGAAGTTGATGGCTTTGTGGTTTGGACTTTCTTTATTTGGTGGCCCTGTCTTTCGATGGCTTTAGAAGCCTTTATTTTCTCAGGTAATTCTTTACCAAAAAGGGTCTCATCTCGATCTTGCTCTTGTATAACAGCAAGAAAGGATTTGTCGAGCCCCCGAGTGATCAATTTTGTTCTAACTTGCGTTTGAAGATAGTGTAAATCAGCCAGGATTCGACAACCATCTGATAAAACTTTAACCGCTTGAACCTTGTCACCCTGAGTCAAAAGTGTTGTCATCGCCCGGTTAATGGCGGTAATGCCCAGACCCAGTTGGTTCTGTTCAGTTTGAATCTTCTTGTCTCGATTCTTTACAATATCTGTAACAGCTGCTAATATCTCCGGATTAGCAGTTGGTGCCTTCAACAACTTACAGTTATCAGGAATGGCAAAATCTTTTAAAAGCTTTACTTTTGTATCGGACGGTAAGCCTTTTTTAAGAATTGGAAGCCAGCGTTGTGCTAACTTGCAATGTATATCAGGGCCATAAGCTGGGGTCTCCTCAGAAGCATCACCCAAAGCTTCTAGTAACTCCGAATCGAGCTCGATTTCGGGATCTTGGCCAACGTCTTGTGCCGGTAAAACATTTTCATCTGGTAGTACGTGAGATGGCGACGCAGATGGCGCGCGCTGTACCGGAGGCGTCTGCAGCGGTGGCGGCGTCGGTGAACGAGGTTCTACATATCGCAGTGATGAGTCATCGTACTGGGTTCCGTTTCCTTTCCGGAAAGCAAAGAAAAAGATCACATTATTTTTTATTTTTGAGGGTAGACAGAAAATAAACATTAGGCAAAATAGTTACTGTTTTTGTATTTAACACTCATTATGAATCAAAGAACAAAATAATTTTAGAGGTAAAATAAAATGAATTTAAAAAATTATTTAAAATTTTGATAAATAATAACTGTAGGGAATCCCAGATTTGCACCTTCGTGTTGACTCGCAGTCAACCCCCAGGTTTATTCTTTTGAGCGTCCGCTAACCATCGTATTAACTCGCAGTTAATCCCCAGGAAAGCTTACTGACGCTGGCCGCATGAAACTTTCCACCGAAATATCACTTCACTCACTTTAATAATAATTAAATAAACTTACCCAAAACTTCGGAATCCGACTCGGATGAAGAATATATAACACGTTGATACCTTTTATTAGTTTGTTTACGGGTCAATTTCTTGATTTTAGCTTTATAATAATCAATTTTTTCTTGTGCACCACGTTTGGGCATTTTACTTTACTTTTAATAAACTTATAAACTTATTAAACTTATTTATAAATATTTTAATTATTTAAAATTTAATTTAGCAACCGTGTTGTCGTTGCCGCGCACGATAAAAGAATGAGCTCGAGCGGCAATGCCGCCAGCGCCATGCGGCGGGGGACGGAAGTCAAATATCGAACTTTTATCTCTGAATACCGTGCGAAGTTGCCAGCACAATAAAAGGACTACAGTGTATATTTATATCAAAGAATGAAGCGTACGAAATATAAGTATACTTAACATCTTTGTTGCAACTAATATTTTAGCAATGATTGCGGTAGTTTATTTGTTGTTAAATAAATTATCTAGAATACTTTATAACTGCAGTATTTTGTAGCTTTTGGCCGTATTTTATATTAAAAGCAAATATGGTACGAAATATCTAGGTTTCCCCTCAGCCCAGGCCAACACTTACATTACATGCTTCACTGTGCCAATAAACATGCTCGCTTCGCAAAATTGGAAACATTCCAGATAGAGAGCACGGAGAGAGATATATATATTTAAATAATAGTGCTTAAAATTTATATAAATTATGTTATTATCTTTATGTCATTTATTAATTCTGTATGTAATCTAATTTACGATCTATGGATTGAAAATTAAATTCAGATTTGTAGTCAAAGGTATCATTCTACAGCGGTTCTTACCTATTGTAATTGCAATCTGTCTTACCAATCGGTAAACACTTTGCAATTTACTGGATCATCATCTCAATAGATAAGTGCCCACAGCTGGACATAGGTCCCATTTAATTATCGCCACAGAACTTGATCCTGTGCCGCCTGCATCAAACAGTTTCCAACTACTCGCCTGAGATCGTCCGTGCACCTAGTGAGGGGTTCACCTATGCTGCGCTTCCTTTTACTGCATACTTATTTGGGTTAAAATTTCGAACTTCAATCTGTTCATTTTAGATAAGATAGGTAGTTTTTACAAACTTGTACAATGTACTACATGATATAGAGCAACATCGTGATTTTTACAATTTCCTGCTCATGTAATAAAACGTAAGTAATGTAATTTAGTACTTGTATTAAAATTTCAATATAGACAGAAGAACTCGCGGGAATCGCGCCCGTTCGATATCCGATAAAAATTCCCAAAGTCTAAAAGCTCAGCTGTCAAGGAAGAACGTATCGCTTTTACCTTCGACTGAAAATAACCTGATATACAAGGTGTTAGTTAATGTCCCTATCCTACCGAAACCTATAAGTTGGGGTCGGTGTATAGATACATGAAAAAATATCATGAGACGTGTAGCTCATATCCTGGCCAAGTTATGAGGACTTCAAAAATTCACCATAAATGTATCGGTGGCAGCCCTTTAAAACAGCTGATTCAATGGCAATGAACTGCCAACGATAAAACTATGAATGAATGTTTGTAGGCCTACACCGTACTACTTGCTATGCTATAACGTTGCGATAAAATATTCCAGATGCGATACCTAACCATTAATCGGCATGTAATTAAACCTGTAACCTGTAGTTTTGTTCAGTAGAGTGAAAACCGATTAGAAATCTCGTATTTTTGCAAGAATATTCCCGACTACTTTCGGACTCCATAAGTTAAAGTCCGTACCTACGTAATCCATAAAGTGACTGCCGCCTCTTTATTTGCAGGTAATTAATATCTCGCGTTGTGGTTTTGATTAACAATGACTGTATGTGAATGAACAATGTGTGTGAAATTTTTAATAATAAATCAATTGCAAAACGATACAATAATTATTATTATCGCTTGTAGTACAGTGCAAACATAGTACCTACTAGCATTGAAGTTGAAAGCGAGCGGTATTCGGCGTAGTGATTTGCACCGGAGAAGTGATTTTTCACCGGAGAATCACCGGTGAGTCTCCGGTGAAAGTAATCGGTGTTTAACCGATTATTATTGAATCATAACTCAAGTAATTTTATTATTTAAATAAAAAGAAGTTTGTTGATCAACATTGTTAATTATTTAATAACATTTATTCAAATACAATTACTTTATCATTATTTCCTACCTCCTTAAATAATAATTATCATAATAAAGTAAAATATTTTTTTCTTAATATTTTTTTTATTTAAAACCTTTACAATACATCTAATATCATTTTGAGTTCACACAATATCGATGCGCTTAAAATTCCATTGCATTGTACTAGAACATTAACAGTTAAAAACATTTTAATTGATGCTAAATCTGTATTCGAATTCACCGGAGATCTCCGGTGAATCTCCGGAGAATGGCAAATCACCGGTGATTTTCACCGCTGCTCGAAATAGCTAGCGGCGGGCGGTGTCTCTTTGGCGGCGTTCTTTGGCGGCGGCGCCCGCCGGTAAGGCCGAGCACACATTGGGGTGCGAAGTCGCAGTATTGTAAAAATCATAGACGTCGCACAACGCACCGTGGAAATGTCCGCTGTGCACCGTAAAAATCTGTACTATTCTATCGGTATCCACACTTCCCAGCGTGTGCATGTCAAGATGATTAATTACGATAACGATTATCTGATTTTCTTGATTCAGGAACGTCCTGTCCTTTGGGAGAAACCAATGGAAGAATACAAAGATAAATTTCTACTAAAGTACTTAGTGTGGTCCATGTCTCATTAGAAACTAAACTAATGGACAGAGTTTTCTCGTACGATGTCTTATGCGATGAAATTTTTCGTTGCGTAAACGCAACCGCAAGTCTTGTTTGTAGCCTCGCCTTTACTTGCACGGCGCGTCAAAGTAATATTGGTGTATCGTAAAATTACGTGGAATACTAGGGCACCATGAAAATAAGGAGACTTAGAAAATAATATTTTTTGATAGTGTTTGTCTTTAGAAATTTTGCCTTTACCTCGGGAAAAACAACACAAAATACTTGTATTATGCAAGATTTTTGCTTAACTATTTTTAAAGGAATTGGTGATAATTGCGAGTGCATTTAATAATTTTGGAATCTAACAGTAAATACCAAATGTTAGGTACGTTCCTGAGATGAAAATGTGGCTTTTCAAATGTAACACTTTTGTTAATAAGTAATTTTTAAATTGCTACCTAAAAAAGTATTCAGTTTTTCATTTTACAAGTTATTTGCCAAAAGAAAGTCAAAATATTGTTTTAGGACTAGGGATTCGATGACCTCCCTGGCGCAGTGGTGACCGTTGTGGTCTTATAACTGGGAGGTCTCGGGTTCGATTCCCGGCGGGGGCAATTTAGGAATTTATAATTTCTAAATTGTCTCTGGTCTGGTCTGGTGGGAAGCTTTGGCCGTGGCTAGTTACCACCCTACTGTCAAAGACGTGCCGCCAAGCGATTTAGCGTTCCGGCACGATGGCGTGTAGAAACCGATTAGGGGTATGGGTTGAATTTACACTGCTAAACCCCTTCCAAGTTAGCCCGCTACCATCTTAGACTGCATCGTCACTTACCATCAGGTGAGATCGCAGTCAAGGGCTATCTTGTCATTGAATAAAAAAAAGGGATTTTTTTTAAGAAAAACGGGTAAAATTAAAATCATGACTGGCAACACTCGTCTTGCGGCTTTAATTTTTTGGAATTACAATTTACAACGCAGTTGCACGTGAACGGTTGCGGTATAATCAACTATCGATTGCGTCTCTGTTAAGTGAACTGTGGAATGGAGTATTTATGACATAATCATGTGTGTCAGTTTGTGAGTGTTGTGAGGAGTGTGTGGTTTACATGTTCGGTTGCAAATCTGCTGCGGTCTGAGTTCGAATCCTGCGTAGTCGGTCATAACATTTTTAGAGTTGAGTTTCTGCCAAGAAACCCCCAGTACCGGCCTAGAGTTAGGAAACTAGGGGCGGCTCTGTTTGAGCTTCTTGAGTCTAAACTAAATCAATCTGGAAGGGAGACCTGTGCCACTCGCAAGTTATTTAGAGATGAACCTAATTAGACCCTCCAATCCAAGTACATCCATACCTCCAAGCTGCTGCAGCTGCGGTTGGTGGGCTTTAATTAATCTTAAAATTTATCATTGATAACATGTTCTCCGAGGAACGGGAGTGACACAACGCCAACTTTGTAATTTAACTCCAGCCCGATACTTACTGATAATTTGTTGTCAGAAACCCAATAAGGCAAGGCGTGTGTAATTTTGAACCGACCCGGGAATCGAACCTAGACCTCGTTATCCGGTCATCACCACTACTGACGTAGTGTACGTAGTAACGAGGCAAAGTGGTCGACTTGTCAGTCGTCAGCAAAGGTCGTCAGTGATTTCGCGCTTACCTACCTATTCCGAAAAGACATCACGTGACATCAAGTGCGCGGCACTCGGTAAGAATTTACGACTTTTTCTAAACATCGAACTTTTTTGTACTAGGGAATCAGGAATTGAAAGGGATTTATGTGGCGTGTTGTTATTATGTCTAGTTAGGGTTTCCAAAATGTTTTTTTCTTAATTAATTAATTATTTTTGTATGAAAGTTTTTGATAATTAATTTTTACTTTTTACCACCGCCATTGTGTTTATAGGGTCAAAGTGCATGGGTGGTTGCTGGTAAGTTATACACATTAACAAACACCTTGTATATGGCTCTTGCTTTTGGCAGTTAATTATAATATTGTTAGTATTGTTTTATTTAAGTAGTACGAATCAGCATATTACATATGTATTTGAAAATTCCAAAAACTCTAAAATCAAATCTAAGTTTAAGAAATTACAACAGCTTAAGATGATGTCAACATAATAATTTTCAAAACTGTCCGAATAAGGTTTGAATGAAAGAAAAATTTTGGAAAATTCAGAAATTAGGCTAGTATTTATTATTATCATTACAATTTAATCATTTGTAAACTGCACCCTTTTGAAGCCCGGGTTGTTCTTTTTTATTCGATGACAAGATAGTCCATGACTGCGATCTTACCTGATTGTAAGTGACGATACAGTCTAGCGAGCTAACTTGGAAGGGGTACGGCAGTGTACATAAACCTATACCCCTAATCGGTTTCTAATCGCCATCGTGCCGGAACGCTAAATCGCTTGGCGGCACGTCTTTGACGGTAGGACAAAGTCTGCCACCAGACCAGAGACAATTCAGAATCTAACTCGAGACCTCCTAGTTATAAGACCACATCACTCACCACTTCGTCATGGAGGTCGTTAAACTAGGTCGCCAGGGTGGTGACGTAATTTCTAAAAATCGACAGTTGAATTGGGTTAGCCAAATGACATGCAGTGTAGTTCTGTAACTTTACCATCCGAGGGAAAATTGTCACTGGCAAAGCTTAGTTTAACGAAGCTTTCGGAGGCGACAGAGTTGAATAACTGCAGAAATGTAACTTGTGATGTAGGTAAGCACATAATATTATCGCTTGTCCGCATATGTATTTTCTTATATAAAAGCCGTAGACTTTACTGATTTTTAACCGAGTTCAAAAAAAAGGTGTTCTCAAATTCAAATCAGTTCTCAGAGCAAATCGCTCGCGATTAGAGAATGTGTGGATATATGTACATATAGGTATATATTGTAAATTAAGTTAATAAAACACTATTGAACACGGAATACCGATCGGGTGAGATTCTCTCGGCCACAGCTCGCCGTGGTCGCGGCAATTACTCACCTCAACGCCTTCTCTTTGTGGCCTCTGCAGCCTCATTTAATCTCGACACTGCCGTATACAAACTTTTACTTTTAATATTAGCATAGAAAGATGCAGCTTTAGAACGATAAATACCATTATAGTTTAACTTGCTTTTGCCCACGTTAATTTCGATTTTTCGAACCCCTTTTTTACCCCCTCAGGGGTTATTTTCAAAAATCTTTGAAAATAACTGACTTCCCGAGGCAAGGGGGTGTATAACGGAATACTTCCTAATTCCTAGCTGCTACTGAGGATTTCTCGAAAACTCGGGACTCAAAGCCTGGACTTCATTATCCGCAGCTAATAAGCTAGCCATCTAGTAACTATACAGTATACAGTACTAATATAATTTAAATGCAATTAATGCGCAAGTGTGTGATGGAGGTTGAATTTCTCCCAATCATAGCTTAGGTGGCTTGACGGTGATTGCAGCAATTATTCACCTCGACGCCTCCCCTTTGCAAACGGCTTCTGCCGTTGCTTGAACGGCCCCGCTTAATTCCGACACCTAAATAAACCAGATTTCTCTATATTTCCTAGTAAGGTAGTGGTGAACGACGGAGACATGTTCCTTTACATGGTGGTAGCCGTGCTTTCACTATTAGATAATGTGATATTATCAGCTTAAAATTTGAATAAATAAATAAAATAAATAATTATTTATTTACTTACCAGAATTTTTATAGTGGGTTGGTACTTGGTACGTATGTAACAAATATTGTCAGTCTATAATAATATTCGACTTAATTAGTAGTATGTAAATATGTTACTCTACGATTATAAAAATTAGTTAAGTAAAATTAAGACAATTAATAAGCGAAAAGCTTGTGTCAGGAGTGGATACGACAAGAAGGATTGAACCATCGACCTTTAAATTTTCAGTCCTCATCTTTAACCGTTCAGCTATAGAGGCTCTCGTTTAAAGGTATATTCTTCATTCAATTATTTCAATATTTAATTTTATTTATTTATGATACAATAACAGAGCATGCCATTGGAGTTCATTTGAAAAACGTTATCAAATTATCCGTGCTGCCATGATAGATGCTTGATGCAATGGTGATTTTTTCGTGTACCTACCTAACTCGTGCATATCGGATAAATTAAATTCGGGATGCAAATCCATCAGCTGCATTTATTCGATAAAACAACTGCAGAGTTGTCCCGATCGCATATACATATGTATGCTATGCGTATAATATTATGTGTCTATATATCGCTAGAACAAACCAATTTATTTTCATGTGGCATTTCCAATTCGGTTGCTCGGCTTTATTTAACAAAGAATATTGGTTTATTCATTCACACATTTTATTGTATACCACATTAATAAATAATAATAATTAATAGTATCAACCGAGCAAACCAATACCCCGTATTTTTTATTAATTTAATTAAAGGAACAATTATTTGTGTTATTTATAAAACCTTATAGGATTCTACACACATGATAATCTGTTTTTAGTATAGAGCAATAAGCAACAAGTCTTTAAAATATCTGTGATCTACGGCCTTCAGTATAAATATTTAACAGAATTCTAGATTACTAGACTTGTTTTTTCCTTTTCAGTTTTTATTTACGCAGTCGGGATTTTGTTTTTATAAAATTTAATATTTTGTTTTCACATAAGTTTTCGGCGATTATATTATTTATGTTCTAACTTTTAAACGTGTATTTATTCCAAGTTGGCCTAAATTCTGACTCTTATGATAAGTTAAGAGCGGGCTTTTTCCGCTCTCTTCCAAATCGCTATATCTTGCAACAGACTCCATAATTATGATTTTTAAAATACCCAACTTCCTTTATGTGTTTTCCATAACATATATACCATAATGGCGACACAGAATACAAAAGTGAATCTGCCGTACTAATATAAAGAAAGAAAAATAATAATTGCATCAACTTCCAATATTATGATATCGATATTGAAGTATCTGTTTTAATGGAATCTTATTCATTAAAAAATATCTGTGAAATAAAAATATCGCCTTTATAATTTTGGTCAGTTTGCCAAAACCCTTTAATGGCTGGACTTCATAAAAATAAATTGACATTGCGCTGTAAAATAAAAGATTGTATCTCTATTTCATTGATTTCTTTTTAACATTCGGTAATATAGCCGTTAAATTCAGAATCGACGATTGATTGATGCTGTAGAGTTTTAGCACAATTTTTTTTTAAATATAAATAGCGGGCAAACGTGCGGACGGGTCACTTGATGTTAAGTGATTACCGCCGCCCATGAACACTTTTAGTACCAGAGGCACCACCAATGCGTCTCCGGCTTTTCAGGAATTTATTGATCCTCCCCTTGAACAACCTCATATTGTAAGTAAGGAAAAACACTGTCGAAGGAGGATGATTCCACAATTATTCATTAAGCGCATCAATTACAAAATTTAAAAAAAATCACTTCCTCGGATATGTTATCATTCTTCTAATAACAAAAGCCGTTAGTATTTTATAATAATTTTAAACTTCCAGCCAGTCAGTCGACCAAGATATAATTAAACTGCATACGATACAATTCAAAGACATGGTAGTAGTATAGAGTTCCAAAAGGCGCCATTACAAAGTTAGGTCCTCTTTTGATTACTGTTTCAATAAGACACGGTCATTTAGCTAATGAGCGCGCTCTAAAGTAAATAACTTGAACAAAGTCTACGTTAGTGAGATTCAAGCAACCTTTGATACTTAACGGACTCGCCGCGACTTGTTAAAAAACTAAAAAAAATATTTTCTTGGCACAAACTTAGCGAACTCATGTAGACTTCGTCTCACGACGACTTCAATATGAAAATTGAGTCAGTTAAGAAAAAGTTACCTCCGCTTCATAAATAGGTATTGTTATATTGCTTTGATTTTTGATACAAACTCTATTATCTCTAAACTGAACCTTAGCCTTCATTTCTCAAAATCATATTATACAATAACGGTTTTTACATGATTAATTATTATTTATTTTCCATCAGTGCAAAGTTTCCTATCTAAACTTCGCGTTTATTGTTAAAATATACAATAAATGAAAGGACAACTTCTAAAAGGCCCTAATGGACAAGAGGCCATCGATCAAATGACAAAGAAAGTTTTCTCAATACAAAACAATTGATGGGTTCGAAATTTTCGCTAGGCGTATTTTTTCCCTTTCATTTGACTATGTCGATAGGTCTTCAAAAGAAAGTTACTTGAAAAGGGCTTTAGCAGAATCTCTTTTTTATATTTAAATTTTATTTGAAAATAGAAAAGTAATACTTCAGAATATATTGGTAAATAGTAATGGTAGTATTCCATGATAGTATTCTGTAAACATAACAACGATACAATTGTACAAAATAAAAAATACTGTGCATACTGCCTAGTCCAAAATCAATACAAACAACCCTGCGACTTCCTGTAGTGAGTATCTACTTATTTGCCGCTTCAATTTGTTTTTAAAAACATAAATGTTTTTTTAAATTTTTTGTCTCTCTGCCAGTCTGTTTGTATGGACTGTATAATTATATCTGTAATGTGTGTCAAATAAATAAAATAAAAAAAAATTCGGAACAGCTGCACCGATTCTCTCACGTTATTGTCACAAGTGTGTAGAGAAATATAAGAGAGGAAACTAAGGATAACACACTTTTTAATATCAACCCGGAATTAATAAAGGTTCCTTAATGTTAAAAAATAAAAACTTGTGATTTTAGGGACGCTATCCCTGTATCTTGGTGAGCACATAGGTAGTTTGAATTCTGGAGACCTTTGAAACAAATAATACGGGCACTATCTTGTAAATAAATGCAATTTATCCCATAATATTTTTTACTATAAATAATCTAGACTTCTCACTTAAGGCAATAACCAATTTTAATTAGGGGTGAAAATTCATACCACGCACTTATCGTATCTTTGTCGTAATTTCCGTATACAGAGAAGAGAAAGCCTGATTGTGGCCAATAAGCCATTTATACAAAGGGAGAAAATCAGCAGCTAAATGCGTGGCAGAATATTAGTGGAATCGGTAGTGGGTTATTTCGGAGCCGCAATATTCGATGCCCTCCGATTCAGCGATGGAATACTTCGGTCGGCTTTCATTCGATGGCAATCTCTATGCTAACAGCTTGCGATTCTGATCTTCGTTTAGCGAAATGACCGCAGTCACCCCGCTCCGGTGACGTTTATTCCTTACACGTTCACTCCCCAAAGTTTTTATAGACGGAGAGAACACTCACCCCTCTATAGAGATTTTTTTTTGGACACCGTAATTCCCTCTGAGCCGGTAATACCGAATTTATCCGTAAAATACTGCAAGTTTTATAACAGCGCAGCGTGACATGGAGATTGCTTTATGAAATTGCTAGTTTTAATGGTGATAAAATCTTTGCGAAATGCCATTCACGTTGTAATTTTTCGGTCTGTGCTTTTTACGAATAAGTTGAACTTTTACGATTCTGTTTCATTTTTGTGTTTTGGCTTCATTAATGATGTTATATTTTTATAGCTGTGCTGCATTTTCGCGTCATAAAATTCATCGTCAGTAGGTTTAAAAATAATTTATTCACAAATGCACAACATAATTGATTTCAGAACTAATTTAGTTTTAATTTAGATTTAAGTTAATCTTATGAATTAATTAGTTGTTATATCGGCTAAAACTATGTAATTCAAATACGAATAATATATAGATCTTGTCCATGGACTTCCACAGGTCTCGATGTTGCGCCGCCTGCATCCAGAGGTTCCATGTGACTTGTTTGATGTCGTCGGTCCACCTAGTCGCAGTCTGCCAACACTGCGCTTCCCGTGCGGGGTCGCGATAGAATTTAATATAATATTATTGTGTAATCCCGGCTTCGCATAAAGATGCAATGTATTTATATAGAGTCATAAGTTTCCAAGCGATTTATGTCCGTTTTCACCACTGTTCCCTAACTTTTACGGGCTCTCTAGGCTAAGTTAGGTGACGCTTTCTGTAAATTTCGTTTTCTCGAACGCTTAGAAAAAGAACAACTAAAGGTGGAAATGACATTGGATAACGGATTGTATTTAGGGGTTTATATTTAACCTACGTAAAGACACTCCAACTTAGGGGATGATTTAGGTATGTTTATTTAAATCTAATCCATTTTTCTACTGTATATTATTATTTGCAGCATTTTCTTAATGATTACCAGAATCTATTGAATATTTTAGAACCTAGTGCGCTAATAAAAACATAGCAGATACCTACCATACTTTATACTATTTAGAGATAGGCATCGTAAGCTTGAATTAACAAGAACTAAACGGTTTCGCCCATATTATTATACGTTACACAGAACCATATTCCTTTATGGCCAGCCGCTGCCCGGATAAACATTTCCCGGTAGTTAACTTTGTTATAATATTATTATTAAATAGGTACCTACTGTGCAAGTAAGGTAGAGTATAATAATGAATCTCTATACTACTGATTTAGAAATAATACGTGAAACAAAAAGAATGAAGGGTCAAAAGCAGATGGTCCGCTTTTATAAAAATGTTCGAGGGTTGTGAAATATGACACACTGTTATTTCTTCGCACACCCGGTCAAGAGTTATTGCATTCCATTATACGTTTTCTCTATCTAAAGGAAGCCATTTTCACCAAAGGGGAACTAAACTGTCTAAAATTTATTCCGCTTATCATTTTATCGCCTGCACGGAAATATCAAATTCCTAAATCATTTTTACGTTGTACGTAGTGAAAGGATTTTTTATTCTGAAAATTCATTGTTTTGTTTTTTCATTCACATTTTTTATTTATAACTCGGTAAAAATATCAAACATTGCTGCCAAATACACCCTGTTGTATTGAATTCGATCACTTAAGGTATCTTTAATTGTTTCGTAAATAACTTGAGATTGATACATCCTTTACTTTGTATTTTTTCATTTGATAAATTAAGGATAAATTTTATGCACTGGCCACTAATAATAAACGTTTCAAATTGAAATTTAATCTTTTTAGGAAAGATTTTCTTTCATTTTGCAATTCGAACACTATTGAATCGAAAACATTCAAACGCGGGAAAATTTATAAATTGCAACGTAATTAATTTTTAACAGTAAAATAAACTTTTGAAGTTTTGACTAGTAAGTAAATTAGTGTTTAAGTGTATAAAAATTTTATTTCGATATGGGAGACAATCTGATAATACCATCTAAAGTTGTTGCACTTCTTAATGAAAGTTTTAATAAGTGTTATGTTGCACGGCGCTTTGGTATCACAGGTTCCAAGGTTCAAGAGTATGGAAAAGGTGCCAAGAGACTTCTTCTCTTTGTAGAAGGCCTGGTTCCCGCGGAAAAAGATATACTGATCCAAGAGATGATCGATTTCTCGTCATGACAGCTCTAAGAAATTGTTATAAATTTTACAATGAGTTAAAAAATCGTCTACAAGAAGTAAGATCAGTCACTATTAGCAAATGGACTGTAAGGCAGAGACTCTTGGGCGTAGGTTTACATTCACGAATTCCCGCTAGGGGCCCAAAATTGCTCCGTACTCATCGTGTAGCCAGACTCAGGTTTGCACAAAATTTATTATGTGGACTAATGATGATTGGAATAGAGTTCTCTTTTCTGATGAGCCTTGTGTATGTTTACACGAGGAAGATAAAAGGCGTAGAGTGTTAAGAAGGCAAGGTGAACATTTTTCCGATGCATGCTTCGAAGAAATCACACCGTATCGAGGTGGTGCTATAATGTTTTGGGCCGGAATAACTTCTCAGTCTCGTACAGAGTTAGTTTCTTTGAAAATGGTTCACTAAATGCACATCGGTATATCATGGAAATTCATGTTCAACGTGTGCAATCCGCTTTGGTTGCTATGGGTCGCAGATAAATTTTTATGAATGATATTGCGCGACCTCATCGAGCCTCTCATGTCCCCGCCTATATGGACGAGGTCGGGATCTGTTGATTTGACTGGCCTAGCGAGAAGTCCCGACCCTAGCCCTACAGAACATCTATGGGACAATCTAAAAAGGAAGGTCCGAGCAGTTACGCCAGTGCCACAAAATCTCACGGAGTCAAAACCGTGATCCAAACTTAATGGGAACTAATACCGCAAGAAACCGCATAGAAATTTGATTAGGAGTATGAACAGAAGAATACAAGCTGTTCTTACTTCGAGAGGAGGACATACGCAATACTTATTTTATCTAAGTTAATTATAAAACAGCATAAGAATAAAATTAATTAATCATTAACATGTCATACTTTCAACAGTAAAGTTACTAAATGCCTATGTGATTCACTTTTTTATTAAATCCGTCTCTGAATTCAAGATGTTATGATTTAAAACCTCGATAAATAATAAAAACTGATAAAAACTAAGAAACAGCTCGTTTTGAACCATTATTGACTATAAAATGTATTGATATGTGCTAAAGGCGTAAGTGATCGAATTCAATACAACAGAGTTTATTTTAATATGTATCTCAAATAATGGTCGAGTTCAGTTTTTATTTTTTTTAAGCTGATACTATTGTAGTAACTTCATCTAGTTGGTTAGGTTATCTAAAAATCCCGGGGGAGCTCTTTTATTTACCAGGACCGAAAGTATCTCACTCTTTAGTGCACCTTTACATGTTATTCCTGCCTCCCTTCAAATTCGATTCAGCAATGGCGGATTAACAGACGTACAAAACAAAAGACACTTCAATATTTTTTGTTCCGCAATGGGAAGTTTTAGGTGGGAGACTAGGCAAATTACTTGAGTCTGTACTACATAAACGATTACTGCCCAAGAGTGTTGCCTGATCAGGGGATTTCCACCTAGATTTCAGGGTTTTTCGACCGAGTTAGGGTCAGAATAGGGGGAAAAAATATTTGGGGGATTTTTAGTGGAAATTAAAATAACACACCAAATACAGTTTTTTGCCATATATTACGTTCTTGACGTTTTGTAGAGATGTTTTTTAACCATCTTTAAATTACATGAGCACCACAACAGCTATTCGAGGTCGTTACGTTGAAGATAACGAATTTTAGCCATAAACAACCAAATGCTTCAAAAATCGCGGCATGCCGCTATCCGCTTGGTGAGGGTATTCTTGGGGATTTCTAGGGAGAAACCAAATTAGTCTAGGGGTACGTCGCTGAGATCATCTGGTATCACTGATGCCCACACCGTAGGCGCGCCATCTGCTGAGTTGAGCAATTGGCTTCGGACGGTGTATGTATTTCAAGCTATTTAATTCTTATCATGATAATTTTCTTAATAGTTTGGTATCTGACCTTAATACGGGTTTTGTAAAGGCCGAGCCATTGACTGCTTTGGACATACCCCACCACGTAGCATAAGAGACCGACAATAGGCTCACTGGTTTGGAAGGGAACACCTTATCTCTGCGTCATTGTGTCCCATGTCATGTAAACGCGAGCCTCCGGCTATGACAATATTTCACATTCAGAAAGATCAACCAGATAAATTAGGTCTTTGTACGTTTTAATACAATCATTATTTCGGAACAAACGCTGGGCTAAAATTGATATCGGGGTTAAATATACGATATACAATATAACCTAACATAAATTATTATTATTACAAACTAGCTTATGCCCGCGACTTTGTCTTTGGAGTTAAGTTTTTCGGGACCTCACTGTTTTTCGGGATAACAGGTAGTCCTTGGGTGGAAGTTGTTGGAATGGGAACTTCGAAAGGGAAGCGCGATGCTTATAGAACTTCCACTAAAAATATTGAAAGGCGACTTTAAACAGGTGCAAAAGCCGCTAGGAATAAAGATTAGGAAATCGTAGAATGTATGATTTGGACCCTCGTAGTGTAGTATTCAGTTTTCCTAGTAACATTAGTCCTAATGAAATTCTCGCGAATAAAAATCACGATCGATGTGGCCATGAAAGTATCAAATCGATGATATGTCCACATCTTTGTGGTCTGAGTAAAACATTCAATTGGACTGAGTAGTATAATGGATAGCATTATACTGATTATACTAATCTCTTCAAAGCTCGAAATTGATTGGAACTAAGACAAAGGAAATACAGAAGCAGTGTTTCATAAAAGATTTTCAAAGTGGAATACCTTCAATATTTCAGCCTTCAAATCTCAATAAATCGTCTAGGCGTGGTAACGAGCTTACTGCGGCGTAGTCTCTGCGGATACGTATTTTATTGGATTCACTGAAACGTTTTTCAGGTCCAGAGGATTATTTACGAGCGTCTGCGAGCGAGCTGCAGAGATGCAGACGGACGTGCAGCTGTAACCTGCTTACGAGCCTTAACGGCGCTACTCAGAAACATTCAAGCGTTACGGAAAAAGCCTGAACAATTTAAATGTTGTGTTGTTCAAGTGAATTTCCATTGGCCTCAAAGTATTTTCACATCATCATCATCATAAACAACCCATTAACTCACTACTGAGCGCAGTTCTCCTCTCAGAGAAGGGTTATAGATCCATGGTTCACCACGTTGACCCAATGCGAATTTGTATATTCCCCACACCTTTGAGAAAATTAGACGGACTCTCAGGTGTGCAAGTTCCCTCACGACGTTTTCCTTCACAGTTGAAGCATGTGATATTGAATTGCTTAAACGCATATAACTCCGAGAAGTCTGAGATGTGTGCCCAGGATTGAATCTGCGACAGAATCTGCGAGAATCTGAAATCTGCGATTGAATGTCCGAACAGGAGACCGCAGTCCAGTAACCACTGAGCTATCCACTGCTTTGTCTATACAAATATTATAAAGAGGAAAGATTTGTATGTAAGTAAGTATGTTTGTAACGAATTGGCTCAAAAAGTACTGGACCGATTTGGCTGAAATTTAAAATGGAGATAGACTAAACTTTGGATTAAAACATAGGCTACTTTTTATCCCGAAAAAAAATATATAGTTCCCGTGGGACTCCAAAAAAACCTCAATCCACGCGTACGAAGCCGCAAATATTAGCTAGTTTTTAATAAAAGAAACGGGTAGGTACTCTTACTCCTTACTCATATTATAAAAGCAAAAGCTAGCAACAAAATAAATATGAAATAGAAGACCATTTATTGCGATATTGAAAAACTTATATTAAATTGATATTGTATCAGAAACCTTTCGTTAGTTTAATACTCAAAGATAAGAAACTATTCGGTCTATAGGTATGTAAGTGTCGACTGGCAAGTAAATTCCACAATTTCTTGCAGAGCAGGTAAAATCTGCAGGAATTGGCTTGCTGAAAATGTAACACTATACACATTGGAAATGATTTGCCAGATTTGACTTCTAAGAGTTTTATTACTAGTGGACGTCTTTACGTAAATTTATCGGAAAAATAAATTTCAAAACACGAAGTCATGAGTACACTAAAGTATAATAAAATTATATTTATGAGTAGACATATCGAATAACATTGGCGCATTACTTTGGACGTACCTATTATATGTGTAAGAGTAAGTTAATAAAAACTTTATATCGTGCACAAGGGATGTAGGTCCTAAAACACATACGACGTACTTAATAGCTAGACAAGATAAGAGTGAAAGGGCGGACTTATCACAAGTGATCTTTCCAGACAGACAATATAATATAAAGATAAGCTTATAGAATGCAATGTAGAAGTTAGTCTTTATTTGTGGATTTAAAGAAAAATATAAACAAAAATAATATAATAGGTACAAGGCGAAGTGAGGAAAATAAGGATTTAGGTCTCAGTTTGGAAAGAAAATATATTAAATTAAATACTCACTTCTGTAAACACAAAAGTTATAAAAGATATTATCGGTATTCAATAATTTTCTTGTTTAACTAAACTTAAACAATGTGACATCACTTATAAGATGAAATCTTTGAGTATGATGAAATCGACGTTCATTCTGCATTAGAATATGCAAATTGATGAAATACTCTGTCATTATAATATGGCGGATTTCAAGTATATAGTTTCGATCAATATTTCAGCTGGTAGGTATCCTACTAATATTCTAAATGCGAAAGTTTGGTTGGATGGATGTTGACTACTCAATCACGTCGTAACAACTGAACCGATTTGGCTGTTTGGCACAGAAATAGATTATAGTCTGGAATAATACATAGGCGTAAGAGAAATCAAAATCAAAATCAAAATTTATTTATTTCATGTAGGCTACCCTGTAGCACTTATGATATGTCACAAATCTACCACCGAGAGAGTTAAGAGAGTTTCCGATTTAAAAAACCTCAACCAAAATCGCGGCCATCAACTGGTATAAAACTAAAACCATAAAACTCATCTCAGAACTGAATATTAAAGTATCACGACTAAAACTTCTTATAGCTTAACTTAATTTAGCCTAACTTCCTTTATTTCGAGTTTCTCACAGGTAGGAGGTACTGACGCAGGTGGTGGTCATGATTAAGAGGAGTGGGTGCCTGCCACCCTATTTATAGCTTGTCGGAATCGCCCTGCCCGAGGCGTCAGACCAAACCGCAGGGGGTTACCGCCGATTTTCCTATTGCAACTAAAATATCCAGGTGCACTGACTTTACCTCGAAACGTGATAAATATATCGGCTTTCAAATGTCGCTCTCTTTTACTACAACTTTGCATTACGGTGCAGTGTTCTCGTAAGTGATATTTGAAGTATGTTTTATAGTTCATTTTAGAATATAAAATTAATTGCTTTCTACCCTGTATAGTTCAATAACAATTTACATCGTATTTTTCAAGAAGAAGAATAGACATAAATATAGTGGCTCGTATACATGTTATAAGAGCAACTTGTTGGCCTACATGAAATAAATAATTTTGAAATTTGGTCGCACACTTCAATGCCGAAGGTCGTGTCCATATAAAATTGCCTTATTGGAGTAAGTAAATATAGCCTTCCATCACTCTGTCTGGTCCTTGGCTTTTCTAATTGCTGTTTTAGAACCAAGTGGAAGGCCAGTAAAAGTGGCTTTTATGCCCTTAGTATTAGTACATAGCTAATATTATGCACCCCGCCTAGAAATCAAGAGCTAGAACAAGAAGGGAGTTTAAATCACTACTAACTTTCGATACGTAAACAAACTTTGAAGCGCAGATGCGAGGGTCCAATAAAAGTAGGGGAAACGGAGGAGATTCCTGAAGGGGACAAATTTCCCTAAAGTATTAAGCCATGAGAAATAAAATTCATCGATATTGCTGGTTTCCAAACATTACTTTGGAAGGGATCGGCATGCATTATATTTTATGTGTACAACGGTTAATATTTTAAATTTGTTTCACCTAGTGTTTTACGTAGAAAGTACCTACCTATTTTACCAGAATATTATGACCAGATAAAATGTAGCCTATATTTTATTCCAGGGTATGAGCTATCTCCATTCCAAATTTCAGTCAAATCCATCCAGTAGTTTTTGCGTGAAAGAGTAACAAACACGCACACATACACACACACATACACATACAAAATTTCGGCTTTATAATATTAAGTGCGATGTGATTTAATCGGTAAGAAATAATAGAAGATAACGGGCCTTTATTACTGTAATTTTCAAATAGGTAAAGTGAACGAAAATTACCATGAGTGAAAGTTGCCAACTAAAATTAGTGCCCGACTAATGCTGCCTATTATGGCTATCTTTAGCTCCTTTTAACATACCGCCTTACATAAGATATTAACAATAGAGTCACTGGTCTGGAAGGGAATACCTTATCTTTACTGCATCGCGTCCTATATGATATGGACGCGAGCCGCAGGCTCAGGAAAATATTTCACATTATCATAAAAGATTAACCAGATACTTTTGTCCTGTCATTTTTGTTATATGGGGGCTTATATTCGGTCGGAAATCTGAGATGTACCGAGATAACTTTAGTACCAATTAAATACTTTCAATTGTCAAAAGTACAAACCTTTTCTATTCGGACGTTTTGTAGATTTATAAATGAACAAGTGTAAATTGAAAATTTAAAGCACCCCCGACATGTGAAAAAAAATATAATTAGCTATTTTGTGGCTGCGGCCACCTTGGACCGATTTTCATCAAACATATCTAAGAACACTCCCGACTAATTCACCTTTCAAACAAAAAAAAAAACTAAATCAAAATCGGTTCATCCGTTTGGCTGCTACGATGCCACCGACACACACACACACACACACATACACACACACACACACACACACACACACACACACACACACACACACACACACACACACACACACGTCAAACTTATAACACCCCGTCGTTTTGCTTCGGGGGTTAAAAATAGAGATTTTTTAAAATTTTCATGTTTAGATTACTATTAGATATTATTCCCGCATATATTTTCACTCTCATACCCGCGTACAAAATAAATATATATAAAGCCAAAGATTATATTATAAACGTAAATATATACGCAGATAAATAAACTTACTCATACGTTACACAAATAAATATTGTAGCTATCATTATACGGGATAAACAGTATTATTATATAGAGATAAATATTACTATTATCATGGATATTTATTCAATTAAGTATTTAATAAAACTCTACTTTTACTAACATAGAAGGGGAAGCGACGTCCTTTTGATTTTCAGTCTGCGCCTTATTTGATCTTATTTCAGGTTATATACATATAGGGTTTATCTGCATTATTTTTGTTATGTGATTCTCGATTTCAAATTGTAACAAAGTTTTACTGTCACGAGTACAATTTCAAAGATATTTTGGCCTCAAAACTAATTCTACTGATTTAGGATTATATCTTATCTCCATCTCAATAGATCTCAATCTATGTCATCCGGGTAATGGAAGGGTTTCGCTAGTGTAAATCTCAATTAAAGGTATGTGTCTGAACTAATCCCTAATTTCAGAGTTGCTAATAGATAATAGTTTTGCACAACCAATATCTCCAGTGGTAGAGGTAGAATTTCTGATCTAATAAGAAACATCACAAGCATTGACTCAAATCTTAATTTGTTACACACAGGTGAATGTGCCGATGAGGACTGCCTTTTGCTTTTAGGGTTGGGTACGACAATAATGTGACAAGTGCGAAGCCTCAATAGCCTAACGGTTAAGGGTGCCGACTGAAAGGTGGCAGGTTCGAACCCCACCCGTTGCACTATTGTCGTACCCACTCCTAACACAAGCTTTTTGCTTATTTGGAGGTGATATAAGTCAGCGTCAGCTTAGCTAATATTCTTTAAAAAAAAAAAAAGTGAGGATCGAACTGTCGACCTTTCAGTTTTATTTAACTACAATATATTTTACCTTATATTTCCAATATCAATTTCGCCAATTTAAAATAAATCTTATTCGAGCGTGATATTTTGGCAGATATTTAATACAAAAACTGTCAGAACGCCTAATTTATTTCTCGGCTAAGCGTCACTTTACGTTGGTGAAATCGGCGTTTAAAGCTGTTAAATAAGTTGACTAGAGCAAGGTGAAAAGCACTCTTAGGACCCTTTGAGGTTCCCTTTAAAGACAATCCTATTTCCTATTATAAATAAGTTAATATGGTTTGGCTGAATTTTTGCACAAAGATAGATTATAGTCTGGAATAGCACGTAGGCTATAGAAATAAGAGAGTTATTGTGGGAATACAAACCTTAATCCTCGCGAACGAAGTCGCGGGAATCGTCTAGTAAATATATAATTTGTAACATCTGTGGTACAATGTTTACATCAATGCCTCAGACGAATGCTTAAAATGAAATCTTGGGTCGTTACATTACAGGCGAGTTCTCGTCAGTCAGTAAAGCAGTATTGTAACGTACTGCTTAAATGCTCCCTGTGAAGGACTGCCTTTAAGAGTACATACGACAATAGTTCAACGGGTAGCAAACGAACCGTCGACCTTTCAGTTTTCAGTCCGCTCTTTTAATCGTACGACTATTGACGCAATTAGAGAGGTTGAATGTTGATGATTCAAAGAATCATACATTACCACTGCCATCTATGTATCTGCCACATCGTCACCGATATTGCTTCCGCAGGTCCCAGAATTTAGCTCGTTTTAGCCCCACAAATTGCATTGCTTAACGGACACGACCGGCCTGCGTACATTTTAGCAGAACAGTACGTCCAACGCTTGCTAATTGCATTTTGAAACTGCATAGTCCTGAAATAGAACGTAAAATTGTTGATCCTAATTTCTTAAGACTTCATCTGTATCATACTGCACATATTGCTGAACTGCTATTTCCGTATTTGACATCAATAATGAACTCTTGATCTATATAAATAGTATAATAGGGCCAATAGTATAAGACAGCTGAGCGGAGCTGTATCCCTGCGAGATCAAATCAGAAATGAGGAGATCCGTAGGAGAACCAAAGTCACCGACATAGCTCAGCGAGTCGCGAAACTGAAGTGGAAATGGGCGGGGCACATAGTTCGAAGAGCTGATGGTCGATGGGGTCCCAAGGTGCTGGAGTGGCGACCCAGCACCGGGAAGCGCAGTGTTGGCAGACCCCCCAATAGGTGGACCGACGACATCAAATGAGTCGCAGGAAGTCGCTGGATTCAGGCGGCGCAAGACCGAGATCTGTGGAGGTCCATGCAAGAGACTTATGTCCAGCAGTGGACGTCTATAAGTTGAATAAGAAGCTACAAGAGACTAAGAACACTAATAACTTTTAAAAATAAAATAGGTGCAAGTTTGTTTTATTTATCTTCGTGGTTAAATGTTAAATTGTCGATAAAAATAAAAGTGGCTTGTAAAAAGTTGAATAAAGTTAAAATTAAGCTCATTATATGTATTTGCACCTTATCACATACTTGGCAGCCGTATAGGCGTAACGAGCCTCGTAACATGTAATAAACTGGTTTACTCCAATAAAGTGGCGCGACTCTAGGAACGAGCTGCGGTTTAATTGCCTTCATTTATAGCAATCTATGTCGTGCAATTATAATAAGCTTTATATGAATCTTGCATTGTAAGTATTTTACTTGAGAGGGGCATGAGTTTTAATTTTTCATGTGTTTTTAGATAAATGAGACTTATGCCCGTTTTCACCAACGTTCTCTAACTTTTACAGTCTATGTCACCTAAACTAAGTTAGGCGACACTTTCTGTCAATTTCGCTTTCACGAACCTTTAGGTAACACCTAAATGTATTTAGGGGCTACCTACGTAAAGAGACTCCTAATTACGGGATGATTTACGTACGGTTGATAAAATCGGGCATGACTTTTTTTTAATAAAGAATATTTAGCCAAGCTGAACTTGACTTTTATTTTCCTTTCCCCTCCAAATAAGCGAAAAACTTGTGCTAGAAGTGGGTACAATAATAGTGCAACGGGTGGGGCTCGAACCTGCGACCTTTCAGTTTTCAGTCCGTACCTTCAACCGTTGGGCTATTGAGGCTTTTAAAAGATAGTATCAAAACCTCAATGGCGCAATGCTTAAGGTGTGCGATTCCTAAGTGATGGATTAGCTGTACAATAATTTAGATATAAACAAAAACTGGAGTAAATAATAATAATATAAAATATTCTTACTTAACAATATTAATGAAATGGCTTACTCTATAATCCACAGCTCGAAGGAACAAAATAAAGGGCACATTTACAAAAAGCCTCATATTATTATTTTGCCTGCGAAACCTTGTATTTTCAGACGTCTTTTATTACAGCACTCATTCAGTAGATGATGAAGCCTCTCTCAGCGGAAAGTATTCTGGTGATTTGGTGCGAAAAGCGACATTCTCGTAGATACGCAATGTAAAAACAAAGACTTTCTGCAATTATTGTGAGTGTATTTTTAATACTATCGTTTTCATATTTTAAAAAAATATTGTAGACTACTCGATTTTATGTATAACAGATGTCATTAAACTTTGATGAAGAGGATTCCTAGTAACATATTAGCCTTCTAATGATACTAATCTCTACTCTTCTCTCTCGATCTAATACTCTCTTCGATCTAATTTAATTTTAATCTCTCTCTAACGTTTTATGTCATGATCTTTTTCAATAGACTTATAAATTTTACATTAGAATTACACTAAAATTATTAATTTTACACTGCAAAAACATAAATATTAGATACTAGGGTATCTATAATGTTCTACCATAGTGTTAGGTTCATATTTAAAATTGATCTCTTATTATTGAAGGTAGTTTCATTAAATCGATATTTGACTTTGATGACGGCGTGGGCGCGTTAATACTTTTATTTATTTATTAGTACGGAACTTTATTTATTGCTTAGCGTATAACATTGATGTTGATTGTTACATTTCATGTCAGCATGGTATTATCATATACGAGTGATTGTCTTTTGAGCTGCTAGAGTCACAACAGCGATGGGATTGCCACAGCTGACGCGATAAAAGTTTTGGTAAATCGTTTTGATGTAACATTCGCTAATTCAAAATAATTAATTAAAAATAAAAAATAAAATACTTTTGAACTTTCTCTATAACAGTTATCTGTTATAGAGAAGTTATCAAGTATACGAACTACGAACTATATTTTGATACCTCTACGCACTACGGGAAATAAAAATAGCAATATTCTATCGTCTGCTTAAAGTGCAGAAGTCCTTTGTGGGGTCGAGTATAACTTGATTCCGAAAGAACTATGTAGATAGATTTACCATTACACTTTAAGCAGTGTATAAAAAAATATTTAATAAGTAGAGGCTATTACATAGTTCCTTAAAATTACAAAGTTGCTTGGAAGTAATCTGCTTTGCTTCAGCTGTCTACAAGATAGACAAGCTACTTAATGTAACATTTTCGTTTTGAAAAGAGCAACTGCTGAGAATCTACATTCCAAACCGGTAGTAGATTATCGACTTATCATAAGAGCCACAAGTTGGCATACATGGAAACCTTTTTGGAAACCACAGGTATACGCCAAACATTTTCGAACTTGTCTGCATATTACAGGTTACATACTTACAGTGCATGTAAAATATAGCGATCTATTCAGACGCCTTTCGACAAACAACTTGTTTGTTTTCAAATCACCGTCAGTCAGTCGGTCAGCGTCCACACCAGTGTCTTTGTTACGCGAAGATAACTTGATTACGTAGTTCGGTTCTACGTTTGTTTCAGATGTGAACTAAGCTTAACATTTCGACCTCAATTTTCTTCTTTTTCTTCATCAACAGATAGTTGTCCATAGTTAGGTCTCTTGCTAGACTTCCACCTTCCTCGGTCTTGTGCCGCCTGTTTATAGCGGTCAGCGGTCTAATGTGGTCGGTCTATTTGGATCCCAAGTATTATCAATTCTTCGAACTATATGCTCCGCCCTTTGCCACTTCAGTTTCGCGACTCCATGAGCTATGTCCGTAATTCCTAGTTCCCCCTCAATTTTACATATAATTAATACTTTTTTTTTATAATATGGATATTGTATATGAAACTAAAAGCAAGAGTCAAAAGCAGATGGTCCGCTTTTATAAAAATGTTCGAGGGTTGTGAAATATGACACACTGTTATTTCTTCGCACACCCGGTCAAGAGTTATTGCATTCCATTATACGTTTTCTCTATCTAAAGGAAGCCATTTTCACTAAAAGGGAACTAAACGGGTTAAAATTTATTCCGTTTATCATTTTTACGCTTACAAGGGAAGTATCAAATTCTTAAATCATTTTAATGTTCCTCGTGCGGACGCAAATCTTTAATGCAATACCGAATTTTGAGAATATATTTGAAGGTAGTTTTAATATAGAGATTTAATCTTGATTTAATATATCAACACCAATAACATAATGATTATTATTTTTGTCATAAGATATTATAATTGTGTATAAATGTTTTAGAAAATGCTCTTCCGTTCGTTACGTCGTAATAAATTTTATTAGAATAGAATAGATAAGTTTTTTATTCAAATAAACTTTATGAAGTGTTTTAGAATTGCTAAGTTTATCAAGTACTGATTTGTGATGCCGTTTACGCCAAAAAAAAAAATCAAAAATTCAAAATTATTTATTTCCTGTAGGCCAATCCGTGACTCTTTTGACACGTCGAGACTCTATCATCGATTCGGAATGCAGATTCTGCTCTTTCTTGTGGATAGCTGGATGCCAAGCCGTTTGATTCCATGCAACTTTGTCATTAATAAAGTCACTGACTTATAATCTCGACTTAATATGTGTCTTTACGCATTGCTTAAATTTACCTCCATCTTTACATCCCCATTTCCCTAATTACACTGTTCATTCAGATGTGAGCAACGTGCTCAAAAGACACAACAGCTCAAAACTGTAACAAGAGAGATACAGAAGCAGTGTTTTATGAAAGATTTTTAAAACGGAATACCTTCAATATTTCAGCCTTCAAATCTCAATAAATCGTCTAGGCGTGGTAACGAGCTCACTGCGGCGTAGTCTCTGCGGATACGTATTTTATTGGATTCGTTGAAACGTTTTTCAGGTCCAGAGGATTATTTACGAGCGTCTGCGAGCGAGCTGCAGAAATGCAGATGGACGTGCAGCTGTAACCTACTTAGTGCTTACCTTTATGGAACTATTCAAAAATAATAAATTTAACCTTCCCAATCGTTTTTTCTCAGAACTTTTGTTTATCTTTAAACTTTAAAGCTAGTGCAACCGCAGAGTCTTGCTGGTTCTTCTCGGTTGGAACGGCATTCCGAACCAGTGCAAGTGGTAGATTCATTTGATGATTCGAAAGTACTTTGTAAAAGTTTATTTGAATAAAAAATTATTCTATTATATATTTATGAAGCACCGGAGTTATAACCAATAATGTAATGAATATGTGCTATCGTAACATAGGAGATATTTCTATCACCATTATTTGAGATATTCATGCGGGCAGATTAATTTGAACTTTGGTGTCACTTTAAGAATATACTGGATTTTCTACTTATAAAAGTTTTTAGCCCAAGCTTAAACTCATATATCAAACATTCTGAATCATCTAAAAACCTGGATACTTATTTATGTACAAAGATTGAATTCCTTGATTGCTCTTAACGCATTTGTATTTTTTTGGGTACTTCTTCTTAAAACTTAACGTGGACATTTTTGATCGCACCATATCGATGATCATGTACCTACCTACATTCTATCAAAACCAATCAAGTCGATTAAGATCTATGATCAGTAGGTATTCCTGCTCGTAGCATCTATTGCAAATCTGGTATTAAATTCCTCGTAGCAGGTGGCTCACGTGATTTATTGGTCTCCTGGGTCGAGTCGCGAGATATCTGTATGTGAAGTAGATACCTATTTGTATCGTATCCCGTCGCGTCGCTTTAGTCAAGAAAGCTGTGATTCGTAGTAGCTATATATTACTTCCTACTTTTATAAAGTGTATTTGTTTGTTGGTTTATCACAGCAACGGAGCAACGGGTCGTCGTGATTTTTGGTATGGTTATAACTGAAGAGCTGGAGACTGGAGAGTTACATATATTTTGCTCTTATAAAATATCCAATGCTTCTCTTATATTCTAGTAATAATCTAATATCGTGATGCCCATAGATAGAGATACAGAAAACTGTCTTTCTGAAAAAAAAAAAAAACAAAAATTATAAAAAAACCTTTGATTATTATAATTTCAAAAATATTTTTATATTACAGAAATCGCCCAGTTACAATTTAATTATAAGTTTAGACGTGTAAAGTAAATAAAAAAACACTATGAAACGTATTATACATTTACAAATGCTAATAGACTGTTTTATTTTTTAAGTAAGTACATATTATGTTATATCTACCGAAATTCCTTATGTCCATTAAACCTACTCGAATGTCCCCCGGTATTTCTGTACTGGTAGCAGGTGGCCGCGTGATTAATTGGCCTCTAGAGATGAGGCATTTGTGCAAATGTAGAAGGCGTAACGTGATGTCTCGAGTTAGGGATGGTTTGACTGTGATTTGAGTGGGAATACTTTCCCTAGTGTAGGTAGATCAACGCTGTGTTCTTATAAATAGGACTTGATTTTTCAATTCCCAGTTTACCAGGCTTCATACCCTGTCAAAATAGTTTATGCGCATGGCCATGGGTGTCCCGAGTGCAATTTTGTTTGAAGTCCGAAAGAAAACTGAAGGGTCGACGGTTCGATTCATAACCAGTTACAGAAAAGTTACAAACTCCTATCAAAAGTTTTCTGCTTATTTGATATATTCTTCTCTCCCCTCCTAGGTCAAGTTCACAGCTAGGCTAGTTTTGTTTAAAAAAATGTAGATCTCCATGGAGATCTCGATTCCCCAACTCATCTATAGCCCAGTATTCCCAAAGCAGCTTTCAAAGAACTACTTCGAGAAAACCGCTCATATTCCTAACCATTTTGAGGTTCAGGCGTCACGTTATGTCCTAGACTTAAACATCTTCCCAAATAGGAGACGTCCGAAACACATCTCTTACGATCCAGACGATGCAGTGACCAATATTTTGGCCATGTAGTATTTATTGTACCAAAAAGCACAAAAGTAATATGGCCGTGTAGAATACTTACATTAAATTTTAAAAAAAAAACTTTGGCCATGGCTTGATACAACCCTACGACAGAGACGTGCCGCTTAGCGATTTAGTAATATCAACTAGGATGTCACGTGGAAATCGGTTAGCGGTATGAATGGATGCTGTACCTCTTTCAGCTTAATACCTTTTTATTTTACCACCGATGAAAGCGCAGTTTAAGGCTTATTTTTAATCGAAAAAAATTATTTATTGCAGCCAGAATAGCACAATGGAATGCTATCGTATTCTAATTCTATCGTAATCTTTGTTACAAAAAGTTAATTAAATTGATCTTTGATGGTCCTCTATGCTTATTGCTTATGTCTAAATTTTTTACACAACTTTGATTTGAGATCAATTTTAAAAAATCGCAAGTATGATTTATATAAAATAACAGCAACGATCAACAAAATACACACAGAGTAATTAAATAATGATTTCAGTAATCAGTTTAAAATCAGCTTAGTTTTCATTATGCGTTCAAAACAAAATGTAACTGCATTTCTGCCTCCATAAATAATTGGCGAAGTACTCATGAATAATTAGGAATCAAATAAATAGGCTTTCCCTTCAGTTTATTTATGAATTTGTTAAGAGTTGTGTATGATTTATACCTATTGCAAATCTTGTTACAATCAACAAAAAATTATCTCGAGCGATCGCCGGCCCCCAAATGAGCACCAGTTTTGTCTCAGAATGAGAAAGGTTTTTATTTAAAGGTTTAAAAAAAATTGTATTTTTAAAGTAATAACGAAACTATTTTCTAAAAACGGCAGATAAAATTCTTAAACTACCCACTCTAGCAACATTAACACAAGAATTGCTAAGAATTACAGCGAAAAAGTTAATGCTGATATTATGGAAACAAAAAGTTAGCGAAATCCCAGCTTTAGCGTGCGTTTTCCACGTGGCTTTGTGCCTGATACGAGGTGCGCGAAACAAAAAAAGCGGGAAAAGATTAGTTCTGTGACGTTACTAATGTGGCGTAATGTTTTTGCTTGCATTTCCTTGTGTTCCTCACAGGTAGAGCGAGCGCAGGTGGTGGCCGTGATTAATAGGAGTGGTTGGCTGCCACCCTATTTATAGCTTGTCGGAAACGCCTTGCCCCAGGCGCCAGACCGAACCGCAAGGGGTTACCGCCGATTTTCCTATTACACCTTAAATATCCAACTGCATTGACTTGGTGTTTTAAATCCTTTCTAATACAAATTTATGTTTATGGAAACGCATGAGACCTATTCGGACCTCCAGCAGTGAACGTTTATCGGTTGGGACAACGATAGACGTTGGTTGGGATTGGGAAAAGAACTCGGAACGCTGGTAAACCTTGGTTTGATCAAGCAAACCTGCTGCGAGTCATAGGAGTCGGAAAGTCCTATATGGATTCCGCATTTTAGGGTGCCCTATATAGCACATTAGACGGAAGATAATATTATAGAGAGTGACAGGTAAGGGCAGGAGAGGCCAATTAGAATCAAGTTTGCCGGAATTTTGATCGTATGTGGCCTCTCTAAGACTGAGGATCGGAATGCCGGCGCTCATTAGAGAAGACCTATGCCCAGCAATGAACTTCCATGATGAAAAATACCTTTTAAAATTATATAAGTAGGTACTTATCGAATATAATTTGTATTTACAATAGGTACAGTTTGTTCTAAGTTGTTCATTTAAATAGCAGGTATGTACATTGTACCTATTACAACAAGACGGTTAACTTTCGTAGAGCAAATCTTCATAAATTGTACTTTAAGCTGAGTTCTATAAAAAAGTGTCTGCAGTACCGAGTCGCGGTCTCATTAACTTCATTTAAAACAATCTGTGCTCCAAAAATGTTAATAAGCTTTTGTAAATTACAAAGTGAATTATACGTGACTTTATTTTAATGTAAATGTACGATTATTATGAGACAGTTGTTATTATGAACATGTTTTGTGGACTTAATTATTTTATTAACCACGGTTTTGTTAACAATTTGTTCGTGGAACTACGAAATTGTTTTATTATGGACAGGTATTAAAGTGTCATCTACAAAAGATAAGTGAACTAGGTATCATAAGTAACGCTGGCAAATCATAGATTGGTGATGGCAAGAACATCCAATAGGTACGCTTACGCGTATGCGTAATTTGTGGGGTATAGACTACAGACTTGCTTACCTACGCTTTTCTTTTGATAGAATTTTAAAAGGAAAAAGGACAGAAAGTAAATGTGTTTAAACAAAGCACGACCTCCACAGTTATGTCACAATCTACCAGAATCCCAAATAAAAAGCATTTTAAATTATTTTTTGTTACTTTAGTTTAATTTTTTATTAATTTATATCAGGTGATAGTGTAAAATAGGATTAACCGTGTAAAATAGTAACTCATAGATGGTCCATAAAAAGCACTATTTGGTATATGAGACAGTAAAACAAATTCAATTTCTAAATGATTTCTAATCTTAAATTAGAACCTAGTTATCAAAAATCATTGAAAGTTGTTTTTTTGATAAAAATTTAGGTCGTTGGTATTTCTTGCGGTTGATAAATAACATTCTTATCTAAAGAACAAAGAGTAAAGTTGTAAAAAATTACGCGCTACATCGAAATAAATTGCTAAAAACGCTGAGACTAAATTCAAAAGATTTTAAGGGCATTAAAAATATAATAAATCGCCGGCAAAGTAGACTCGCGATTAGTCTGGCACTTTGGGCATTAATATCAAAAAGAACTGTGAGTCTCTCGGATTAAATAAATGAAGTGACTAATAATTAATTGGACTTTCACCCTATTTTCCGTTCGGTGACAATTAATTTCCGTTGCCGACGAGAAAAAGAAAACCCTCATCACTAGCGGCTCGCGCTCTCCATTTGGGAATGGCGATAAGAGATTGCTCACACTAAATAAGTACCTCAATTTTGCAAGAATTTATCTCGAGCTACCTACATATTTTTCCTTTTTGTTATGCTAAAGTCAAAAAATATACCGGTTGAAATTTTAATGGTTGTACTCCCTGAAAGAGGTGAATGTGCTCATGAAACTGAACAACTTTCCCCAGGGAACATAGGTCAAAATTAGGGAATGCAAATCTCGCGAGATTGGGGCTCAAGCGAGATCTCGCGAGATTGTAAATAACAATACCGCGAGATCTCGCCAATTTCGAGATCTCGCGAGATTGGCAGTTTTGTGTGTTTTTTTTTGCAAATAATCATAATATTTGAATAAATTAGAAAAAAAATAATAATAAAAATTATAAGTATTATAAGATAACATTTATTTCCACGAATTTTTACAATAGACTTTTATGAATCAAATTGTCTATAATTTTTTAATAAACTTCTAAGTAGTAAACTTTGACGTACGTTTCAATCAAATCACTGTGGAAGCACTGTATATACATACGGTCGCGGACAGAAAATGTTTACCACCTTAAGATTCATAATTACATGCACACGTCTATACCTGACAGTCGGTATGCTTTTGATATTCTATGGCGTTATAGACCTTACTGCACGCAATGTGATATAGAATCTACTTTGAAAACTGATAAACATTTTCTGTCCGCGACCATACATAGCACAGTTTGGTTACCTATTAAAAAATAAAAAAATATTTTTTATTTTTTGAAAAGCAACTGCTGAGTTTCTTGCCGGTTCTTCTCAGCAGAATCTGCATTCCGAACCGGTGGTAGATTTATAAGAGCTACAAGTTGGCCTACATGAAATAAATAAATTTTGAATTTGAAATAACAAATGAGAAAAACAACCAGTCTTCTCTTCTAATATCAAACGCAAATCTTTTAGTAATTTAAAAATTAATTCGCGCACCGAACGAAACCGACAGATTGCAACTCCGTCAGTGTCAGTCCGCGCTTCGAATAAGACTTTTTTATGCTCCAGTGCAATCTCGTTAATCTCGCGAGATCTCGCCCCTTTTTTCAGCCGAGATCAATCTCGCTAAAAAAGGCCGAGATCTCGCGAGATCGAGATTGCATTCCCTAGTCAAAATATGAAAAAAAAAATTGGACCCTCCATACAAACTTGACGATCAGCTGATTGATTTACTATGGGAGGTCCAAATTTTTTTTTTCATATTTCGACCTATGTTCCTTGGGGAAAGTTGTTCAGTTTCATGAGCACATTCACCTCTTTCAGGGAGTACAACCAAAGAAATTTCACCGTGTATTATTTTACTATTATCAAAAATTACTATAAAAAGAAATGTCATTCAGTATGTCATTTCTTTTATAGTGCGTTTATCTCACAAAATTACGGGCACTTTACTTGTGGTTACGTCGTGTACATGCACATTGCGTAAGTGTGCGTGCCTGTCAGGAGCCTAGGTGGGAGCGGTCAGGCGCGAACAAGATCTCGCTCACACTTATACAGATACGGCACACACACACAACCATGAGCCACGAGCTCTCGTGAAATGAAAGAACTATACTATAAGTAGTTTACATTGAAACAATCCATGAAATTCTTATATGAATGTGAAAAATAAATTCATGAGTATAGTAAAGAACTTGTGCCTCTTTTTAATCTAGAATAACTAAGAGCTCCCGCAGGATTTTCGAAAAACGTAATTGTTTGCTGATGAAAGGCTTTGAAATAAGTACCCAATAGAAGAGCTTTACTAACAATTAAGTGATTGCCATCGCTTAACAAGCTCCTTTAAGCAGGTTGGTGTTTTTAAGAAGAAATTGCACCAACGAGTCGATGCCATTTTGCTAGTTACGAGTAGCAAGGGTCAATACTCAGTATCCATTATACTGTAGTCATATTGAATCCATGTCTAATTAATAAATATATAATATATTCAATGCAATGACTTCGTAAGCTTCAGTAAACAAATGGCTGTACTTAAGTGATAATAATTTAGATAAAATCATAAGTTGATTATTACAGTATGAATGCTTTACTAATTATTTTCAGTGAGTACCTATATTATCTATCAAAACATACTAATTTATACATATAATTAATCTTTGGTACTAATCTGAATTGGCTCTAAAAGCCTATGTTTTCAACAAAATTCATTTTTGTTTTTTGACTCTATCAAAGTCTACCTAACTGGAACCTAAAAGTTATAAAACAAATTTAATTATTCTCTAAGGATAAACTAAGAGTCTTCAGATTTACTTGAAAATAAATTAATTAATTCAAATACGGTACCTAATTTTATGATGAAGTTTCAAACCACGAAAATGATAATATTTTGTGATTCAAACTAATCAGAAGTGACATCACTGTGATTGTGAACTTTTTTAATAAAGAGACAAAAAGTTTTTTCTTTGTTCATAATAATTAATAGAAAGCTTTGGATTTGAGAGATTCTCCAAATTTTTAAATCCCAGCAGTATTTGAAATATCCTTTATCTGATTGAAATTAGATGAAATTAGACAGGCTGACGGGCTGATCGACCGTGGCTGTAGTGTAAAGTGTAAACTGGTCAACACTTTCCGAGAGATGTGTGATGTGGGTTACAAACTGCTCGGCTCCTATACAACAAAGTAAAAAACATAAGTCCACACAACAACTTCGTAGTGTGAGCCATTTGGGCTTAAACAAAGCGTCAACTGCAGAGTTGCTCCAGCAATAACCAACATCATTTTTCATGCGGTTCATTCGGTGGCCGAGAAAAGCGATATAATAAATCATTGTTGCCAACATCACGACCTTATTTAGTCCGGTTAATTTTTGCCACAAAAGTTATATACAATGCGATTAAGTTAAGAATGGGAATGTTGAACCGCTTGTTTAAGTTGTCTTACACTGAGCAAGATAGAAATTCGTGATTCGAGATTCCCATCATCTTAATGTAACGTATTGCCGAAGATGTCAGCAACGGTTCGATTTTTTTATAAATACGATTTTATATGTAAATAAATAGCATATTTATAATTTTTTATTTAATGAAATCGTAATATCTGAAGCCTTTACAATTTACTGGACATTTCATTGGCTGTTCAGTGCGGCAATGTTGCCAGTCTTCTTGGGAAAATTCCTTTATTCGTATAGTAGTTAGATTAAGTTAGCTATACGTTTTACTTTAAATAATATAGGTACAATATTAAACTTGAGAAAGAAAATGTAATGCTCTTTATTTCTTATGTTCTATTTAATACAATTAAAGTAGAATAGCTTTGTCTTATTAACATAACAAATTCACTTTGTGAGCGTACTGTTCATTTTGGAATCTAATCCGCCATTACGGGAATTAATACCCACGCATTGTAACCACAAATCAACGCTTGTCAAAACGATCTACCATCCTAAAGCAGTAAAGCAGCTTCTACGCTTGGCGAGCCGTAGCCCGAGCGATGCCTTTTTGTTTGTGGCATCAAATTTGCGCGTAAAATGAAACTACAACTAAACTTCTAGTTAGTAACTAGTAGTTAGTAGTTAGTAACTAGTTTTCCGTAATACTCTTGCGCCTCACAACTAGCATGGATTAATTCCTTGCTCTACTTCTAAGACTCGCGGAACTATGCATCTAATTAATTATATATATGCTTATTTTTTGAACTGGCTATTTGTTAAAACAATTTTCTTTTAACTTAAACAAACTTCCTCCAACTACTTATCCAAAGCACTCGCGATGGTCACGCGTAAGTTAAGAAATAATCGACAATTTGTCGATCGAGTACGAGTCGAATGCTCTAAAGGCTTAATGCCTTCAGGCTAAACGTTCTTGTTTGAGATTTCTAACCTCATCTACGCTACGCAAATGTTCATAACTTGCTCCGTGCGAGCTAAGTTCGGCAAGCCTAGACGCAGCTTTAGATTGATTTTAAAGCTACGGTTTTTAATGACTTCAAGTTAGTTTGAATTACTGAGTTCGACTATCATGTAATTGTTTTCCATAAAATAACTTTATAAGTTGTTAATAAAAAACAATGATATCAAAAACCGATGTAACTTTTTATTGCAATGAACTCTTTCAAACATTGGCTTGCGCGATAATTAGCGACCGCATTTAACTAATAAGCGCGGTCTAATTTTATTCGAATAATAATACCGTTGTTTAAACACCCAAGGGAAAATATAGAAAATTTTACCCTTTACATATTATTTGGAATTTGGAATTGTGAAAATATTTGTTATCATGAATATGGTATCCCCTATGGACCTAACACCTGTTGTTTCTGTTAATTAATAACATTTCACGCTAATATTACAAATTTGAAAATCTATGGGATACTCATAGGTACTCACGTGGTATCTAAAAATTGAACGCAATTTAATATAAATACTATATAGCATTTAAGCATATAAAAGTAAGGGTACAAAAAATCGCCCGTTTTAGTCGCGTTACTACAATAAAGTTGACCTGACCTATCTTTATCAGGCCTATTGAACAGAGTCTTCTCTTGCGTAATGTCCTTGCCACAAAAACAAGTTACCCTGAGTAGATAATGCATAATATAAGATGTATATGGCACTGTTATCTAATCGTGACTACAAAGTAACTTTTCTGAATACAACGCAATACTGGACGCGTCCCACGATACTGGACGTTGTGCCCTTTGGAAATAACTGTTTGTGTCATAAAAAGCTTTTCTTTTAGGTATTACACTCATATCAGATTGGGACCCCGTGATGGCTAATGAATCTGAAATATGGTTGCTAACTAAAAGGATAATGAACGATAGAGATAGAATCGGAATTTCCTACGAGATAGAACTGATGATCGTTGGAGTCCTAAGGTACTGCAGTGGCGACCTCGCACTGCAAAGCGCAGAGGTGGCAGACCGCCAACTATGTGGACCTACGACATCGGAAGAATCATAAGGAGCGGTTGGAAACAGGTGGCACAAGACCGAGTCAAGTGGAAGCTCATATCAGGTAATTATGTCCAGCTGTTGACGTCTGTCGGTTGATAAAGAAAAAGAAAAATAGTCATGTGCAGACTACATTTATTTGCTAAATTATCTATCAAAATTCCTTAAAGTAATAAAATCAGCTCGTTCTGCAAACTCTTGAAATACTGATTTGCGATTTTATTAGCCACCTTCAGTATCTGAAAATCAAATTATGACTTTTATATTCCTTGGGCGAGTAATAAGTGCCGCCAAGCGAGAAATTAGTTAATTAATTTGCAAGATGAGCTATTCAAAGTTGTCCTAATCCTCCGGGCTCGTCTTTAGAAAGCGAGTTTTAATTCAAATCTGCATTCCAACGGAATCCCATTAACTGCACATTCAAATGCTGCGATGATCTCTCCCTGGACACTTATTATATAGCCAATTTTCGAATTCTTGTTTTGTCATTTATTACCAATGCTTAAGACCTCTGAATATATTTTTCACAATTTTAATACAATTTTTAATGCGATAATTTTATTACGATTAAAATTTTTAGTGTAGAAAATGTTCCTAGAATAGTTTTGAGATATTAGTATATTATAGTCATGTCTCAAAACCAATAATACATCTTCTATATCTACATATATATACAAATAAATAAAATTGGAATGTCTTTTCCACTTATGTGGAATAAGCACAAAATCGAAGTTAAATCAGTAGATGTAAAAAAATCAATATTTGTAGATGCTCAGTGAAAAATAGACTAAAAATGAGACATATTTATAAGTAAAAACACCTAATAGTATTAAAGAAAAAATTCAGATAAACTAGAAAAGTACTAGGTAAAGAAAAGTAAGACTGTCCAGAATGTTTATATTTAATTGGTAACGTTAAACTCAAAGTTCCGGATTTCTCAAAGTAAAATGTTTTAATTAAGTCGTAAGCCTCGCGATAAATAACTAGCCGGGGTGGATGGGATTGTACTAATTGCTAGTATATTTAATCCTGTAAAATACAACGGACCCTGATTTCCATAAGCTTCAAATGTTTACCTCAACGTACGTGCTATTGAGCCTTAATGCCTCCAGCAGCAAAATTAATATTATGAAAAGATTAAAAGAATTTTTAATGAATATTTTTATCTTGCTAATATTTATTTATTACGAGTATATAAAAATGTGAACATTTAGATATTTGTTGTTACTCTTTTGCGCCACAATGACTTTATCAATTTGGCTTTTTTAAATGCAGATAGTTTATACTCTGAATACATTTTACATAGAGGTTTATAGGAGGTTACATAGAGGTTTGAAAATTTGACTTGAAAAAAGCTAGTTGGAAAACAAGTTCAATAGTTTCTAATTATTATGCGAAATTCTAGTTTATTTGAATAAAAAAGTAACAAACTTTTGAAAGCGTGTTTTCATACAAAAAGTGGCGTCATTAAAACTTACAAAGTACTTCCCAGAGAACTACAATCTTGAATTTGGCACGAAGGAAGGTCTTGTAGTATACGTAAGTAAAGGAAGAAATGCGATTTTTATTTTATTTTCACTAAAAAATTACCAAAATGGCGGTTCAAATTTTATATAGAAGTTACTGTATCTTATGAAAAGGCATCTATTAAAATAGGTTTTATTTTAAGCTGTATAATTTTTGACTTATTGTAAAAAGTGTATAAATATATTATTCGGCTTGCGACGGTTACCTACTCGACGTTTACAAAGTAAAAAACTTTGAAATAATTTGTGTCAATAAAGGTTTATACAAGCTTTTTCTCGCTATTTCGTCCGCGTGAAGTAAGGTATTTTAAAAATTCCGCGGGAACCCTTAGTATTTTCTATAATAAAAAGTAGCCTATGTCATACTACCGCGGTCCTCAACTATACCTACCCATGCAAAATATTTAGGTCGATCCGTTGTTATGTTGCTGCATGATTGACAATGAAACCAACAGACAAAAACACTTTCATTTACATTAATATAGGGATTACAGGAAAGTTGAAACGATGAAGAAAGAAATTTTTACAGTAAAGATTACGCAATGATCTTAAGCGACTCTCGAGGCACACTTGAAGGCTAGAGGGGAGAAGGGCCTTTTAACTCTTTTCCACTCAACATTGTTACCTTCACAAACGAGTTGGCATAGTGAGTGGCGCACACAATCAACCCAGTATATGATTTAGGTATAGTACCTACGTTTATCTCACGTTTTACGGGCGTTTTACTTGTGGTTACGTTGTGAACATGCACATTGGATAAGCGTGCGTGCCTGCCAGGAGCCTAGGTGGGAGCGGTCAGGCGTGAGCAAACTCTCGCTCACAGTTATACAGGTACGACACACACACAACCATGAGCCACGTGTACTCGAGAATTGAAAGAACTATGCCTACCTAATACAAGACAACGACCACATATATTTTAAGCAAAATGATTACAACCGTACCCGATTATTAGGAAAATTTTAATCCACCAGATCATGTTCTCGCAAGTCCTTGTATTATTATGACCTTTGTTTTTTTTTGTATGTAATTTTCTGTATTCCATTACATTGTACCTGCATTTTGGTGAATAAATAATCTGTCTATCTATCTATACATAATATATATCGATTCCTTTAATGGGCGTTTTGGTGAAACGAGGAAAACTATATTTATGTCCGACGCTAATCTATTTATTTATTTTTAAATACAAAATCCTACATTTTGAGATGTGTATATAAACTAAATTTATGATGCGTCATGTACTTAATCAAGCAAATGATATAATGATATTATTTATTGATGTTTTGATTAACATTTTGATAATACAACGCTGTCTAAGATAAGCTTTTCATTGTACGAGGGGAAAATTCCGAAATTCTGTCAAGCGTATCTAATTTACTGGTTTAAAGCTTTGAGGTAAATATTTCATGGATAAAATATAATCTAACATGCATAATAAACCATGACACGAGTTTCGTAAAATCCACTAGGGTTATGGGGCTTACCAAAATCTCTAATATTATTTTATTTCGCCATTTCAGAGTCAGACTCGACCTCATTCGTCTTTGTTCTCGGTTTCCTATATTTTAGCACGCAAACTCCATTATCTAATTTAGCTTTGGCTCAATGCCATGCCAGTATTGTTATTTTTTTTTTTCGAGAAGGAATACTTTATTTTACTATGATAAACATTCCAGCCTCTTTTCTACTCTATTTATTCGGTAGTCATCAAAGAAAATTATTTATGTAGTTACATATTTTACTTAAATACATTTTGACGATATCTTAGATTTCCTCCGTATAAATACTGTACTCTTTAACTGTTACGAAAGCAACTGTCTGATTTCAGAAAATATTATGTTATTCATGTCTTAAAATATTCCAAAGCTATACGCGTTTCACAAGGTAGTGAATAAATATTGTACTCACTAAAAATGTAGATTTCAGGTTGAAGTTTTTAAACCGTATCATATTTCAATATACGATATTATGGTCGATACGAACGATATAGAAATGCGTGGTAAATCCCTTTTCAACAACCTACCTGGCGCAGTGGTGAGCGCTGTGGTCTTATAACTGGGAGGTCCTCGGGTTCGATTCCCGGCGGGGGCAATTTTGTAAATTAGTCCGCTACCATCTTAGACTGCATCACTTACCATCAGGTGAGATCGCAGTTAAGTACTATCTTGTCATCGAATAAAAAATAATGATAATATTTTTTTATAGTAATATTATTTCGATATGCACGGTCGGTGGCCATATTCTTCATGCCTCCGCATTTACACGCCATTCCTTATGATGTTGCGCCAGTCTAATCCAAGTCTTCTCCAGCTGGTGGTGTTTTTGACGGTAGGGTGGTAAGTGATAACTAGTCACGAAGCCTCAAAAAACCTGACAAAAAACTTACTGTCCTACATATTGTAAAGATACATTTACAGGAACAGTAATACAATCACGTAATAGCACTCCGTTATATTACCGCGAAAATTACCAAATACGTACAATATCGTGCTTACACAGAGCTACGCAGTTAGCCAGGCTGTTTAAATGTTTATGGGCTGTACGCTAAATTGGCCCAACGCATACTCACGCCTAAATAGACTTTAAATGTCCGTGGGAAAATATGAAATGCTTTATCTTCAGGCCATTTACGAGTAGTTAGCATAATTTAAACGTATTATACTAGTATTGTGATATTTTATTTTCAACGCTAATGATAGCGTAAAAATGTTCCTTATGTTTATTGTTGACGTAAAAATGCCACAACTATCCTTTTAAATTTTAAATACAGCATCCCAGAAGCCCAAAAACAATGAGCGCCACTTTCTCGTGGTTTAACAAAGTTTCGTCGATAAAAAAGACTAGTAGTGTCGGACGAATTTTGCTAATACCGCTAGTCTAATATTCTTTTCGGACAATAAACTGTTGCCGAGCATAATGAGATTTAAAAAAGATTATTTGGTCCGTTTTTCTCGGACTGATTATTTTAATCAAGTCTAAACTCTCGCAATAAATAACTAACCGGGAGGTGGTGGATGTCACTAATTGCTAATAATATATTTAATCCAGCAAAATACTACGGACCCTGATTTCCATAAGCTTCAATTGTTTACGTCTGTGTACCTGCGATGTGATTTAGTTACGACCATTTACCTTCGAGTTCTGATAACAAATGCAGAATGTATAAGCTATGTATAAGTTAATGTTATATTATTATAACCCTAATAGCCCTTTGGTAAAAGTCCAGACCGAAAAGGTCGACAGTTCAATCTTTACCCGTTGCGCTACCAACTCCTAACATAAGCTTTACGCTCTTTTGGAGGGGAGAGGGGAATATAATCAAGTTCAGCATGGCTAATGATTCTTTTAAAAAAATTCAAAGCCTCAACCAATGTTTGGTGTTTCAAATTCTTTTAAACCAGGACAAAATAAATGTTTATAATTTGGGTATATTAGTAAAATTTTTGGCAAGTAAGAATCTGTAGCTTATTTTTCAATGCTCATGGCGCAAAAAAATCAATCCTTTCAAACAAGTTTGTTTTATTTTTACTCATAGACTAATAAGCTTTACACATTAATTTTATAGGAATCTTCTCCATTTCGGGGGCTTATAAATATAAATAATATAAATATAAATTATATTTAGTAATATAAATAATTAAGTATAGCTAGCTAGGTATAGGTACCTACTACCTACAAAATATATTTGTGTCGCGTCAACCGCAGAAGCGTTGTTCGGAATAACGCTCATTTTTCACGCAGTCTATTCAGCGGTCGAGAAAAGCAATATAATAAATCAATGTTCTCAACATCGCAGTTTTGCTTACTCCACTTTATGAGCTTGTAAACATGATGTGGACTATGCAATGTCTAAGTAGTTTATTTTAAATTATTTAAATGAGCCAAGAATCGAAACGAAAACTCTTATTTGCAATGCTACTTGCAAATAGTAAGGGTTAGTATCACCAAAGCTATTTCATTAGGACAGTAGCTGCTTGCACTGACCAGTTCTTTGGACTGTTCAAATGTTTATAGACTGTGCGCTGAATGCCCAACCTGAGCTTAAATAACCACGAACGGCTTTTTTATATTTATTTTTTCGAATAACAACACATTTTAAACCCCTTTAGGGAAAATAAGGAAAATTTTAACATTGTGTATCGCTAAAACATTTACAAACTTTGCTTATTTACTACCGGTTAACCCGATAACGTGCTTAATTCTGCTGTACACAAACTCTCACCTAAACTAAATTGATAGACCACAATAATATCCTTTTCCTCTGCTCCCTCAACGAATCAACAAAACCTATCTAAGTTGTCATTTTCTTATATTAGCAGATCACATAAAGAATTCTCATAAGGATAAATACATTGATCTAATTTGTAACAAATTAGCTTTTAAATTAAAATTATTAAGATTATTATTTATATATTAGGTATTTTTTCGTATATAAGTATTTTTTGGTACATTGCTAGTAAATCGAACCTAGAACAGTCTCCCATTACCTTGTCAGAGGAAAAAAAACCAACTGAGTTTACTTGACCAAGCGTAAGATGTATACTGTACAAATTGAATGATACGTTTGATCTTGTGATCAAGTAGGTACCCCATTAGTGGTATTAATATAATATCTACGTAAGCGTAACCACATGTCAAAGCCCAACGACAGAAGCGAAATCATCGGTTTAGGCCAACCGAATTCTATCCCAATAATAATAATGTTACCATTGAGGGTTAATTCCATTTATCTATTTTCTAGTTTCGCTTTTATCAATAGATAGCCTTTAAGGTAAATAATTTGTATTATTTTAAGAACTTAATAATATATTTAATAATATTATAAACATGTGAAACTGTGTTTGTTTGTTAGTTTGTCTACTTGGAGAGTGACATAGGCTACATTGTATTGTATCCCACGAGTTTTCACGGGATTTTTAAAAACTTAACTCTAACGAAGTCGCGAGCAAAAGCTAGTTTGTAAGATTAGTAAAGATATGAAAAATATTATTTTCTCTTTTATGAGTGCATTTTACAAATTACCCTTTCTGAGCGAAATAGAACAAGCTCTGGTCTGCTGGTCTGGCCTAATTTATTTACCTTTATAGAGTTACGTACAACACAGTTCCGGGTTCTCTAAAGTAAGATATTTTAATTAAGTCAGAGACCTTGTGGTGCGACCTAATTGCTAGTCTATGTTAATATAGGAGATCTTTAAATGCTCAAAACACACTAAACAAAAGACGTATCGTATCGTATCGAGAACGATATTACTAGTAGGTATGTACTATATACATCGAGTACACACACAACTATGGACACATACAACGAGGAATCACAAATTCTCTTGTCGATTAATAATTCTAAGTTAGACACCAGTAATATTATAATGGATGGATGGATGGATGTTTGTTAGTCAATCACGCCGCAACGACTGAACCGATTTTGGCTGAAATTTGAAATTGATAGATTTGGGTACCTCATACCCAGAATTAACACTTCCCCCAGAAAACTATAGAGTTCCTGCGAAAACCAAAAAGCTTTAATTCACGCGTATGAAGTCGCGGGCGTCAGCTAGTTTTAAATATAATATTATTTATCTTAATGCCAATTTCACCATCATCACGTAACGTTTACCTATTAATCGTAAAATCTGAACGTTTTGACAGATTTGTTCAAAATTTTTAAACAAAATCTCCTAATTCAAACGTTACTCAGCTGTAGTGAAATTGGCACGTAAAATGGAAAAATGTTCCAGCATAATGTAAAAACAATAGGAATTTATAACAAATGCAATAAGCTTAATGATCCGTAACCAAACCCGAGGCACTCTCAAAGCTGCCAGGGGCGCAGCCTTTTAACTCTTTTCCACTCAACCTTGTTACCTTTACAAACGAGTTGGTGCCGTGAGTGGCATACACAATCAGCTGACTGGATCAAGGAAACTACGTGGGTATTCCGATAAACTGATATTTCTTGTAAGCTGACCGACTAACGAAATAACGTTTTCTTTGCAATGAGTTGAAGTTAGGTTTGCTAAACGTTCTATTTATTTATCGTACCTCTTTAAATATGAATACTTTTAATATTATTTTATGAACTTAGTATTCCTTACTTCCCCTTAGTGTAAGGTTACTGAACATTTTCTTTTTTGAGTAAATACTTAAAAAAGAAAATATTCGGTTACATTAAGAGTAAATATAAAAATTAAAATTAATATAGTCAGTAACTTTACAAAAAGGTATTGTAGGTATATGAGTACTATTTTAACTGACTTTCAAAAAAGCTGTACTTTTCTATTCGATATGTACATCGATTTCTCCTAGATTTCCAGACCGATTTGCCGAGGTGACACCATAAAAATACTGGTTTCTAGATCTCAATCCTAATACTGCAGGGATTCAGCCCAGGGAGTAAACTGCGGGAATTTAGGAACTGTCGATTATGAGTTGACATAGAAGGTATCAAGTTAGTAGATGTATTATACTTCACCATTGAACTGCAGGTTCCACTATAAACTCCTCAATCCTGATGTTAAAAAGCTTGAAATAATAAAATCGACAAAATGCACGCCCGACTTCAATCTACGTGTGTGCATAAACAAAAATTATTTTTATCCGTTTTGCTGTCGTTTGAAATCGGTACTTTGAAAAGAATATTTTTGTACCGGAATATCAAAGAGTTTCACGGGATTTTCAACAACCGTTTAATACCGTGAAACTGTTTTATCATGCACTTAAAACTCGTCACGGGCATCATCTAATCCTTACTAATTGTCATTCAATAGCTCAATAGATGAAAGATGCGACAGAAAACTAAAAGGCAGAAAAATGCACTATTGTCGTACCCACTACTAACACAAGCTTTCGCTTATTTGCAATGGAGAGGAGAATTATTAATTAAGCTCAACTTGGCTAGTGTTCTTTAAAAAAATATATGAAAAAGCTATTATTGATAACAAAATAAACCACTAAACATATAGGGCTTAATTATCTATACTATAAGCACTAAACAATAAGTATTAGGTAATAGAACTGCTTCGCTGGTCTAGTGGTTGGCATGTGCGACTGTGGATGACGAAGTCCCGATTCCCTGATTGGGCCAATAAAATAATGTAGCTACTGGGTTTTTCTGTCAAGAAATTCTCAGTAGATACTAGCCTGGAGTTAGGAAGTTGGCGGTGTGTCATAACCAGCCTCGGAGAGTACGTAAAGCCGTCGGCCTTGCAACTCATCTCTCTTCGGTCATGTCGGATTTCCGTCCCACCGAATTATGAGAGTGAGGGAGTAGAGAGCGCATCTGTATTTGCGCACACACTTGTGCATTTTAATATCTCCGGCGTAAATGGCCCATGACCGGATTCGGTCGGGACCAACCTTCGGGCCGGGACTTTATATTAGCTAATGTGGAAAAAAACTTATTTCTTTAATTTAAAAAATCGCAACTATTCACAGCAATGAGAAAAGTTCCGATCATAATTACTTTGAAATTAAAGTCTTGACTTTAAAAAGCAACCGCCTAAAGTTATTATGAGTTGCACTGAGATTCCTGTCTGAGGATATTTCCGAAGAACAGTCCGAGACTTGGCCAACTTGTAGTTTATTTTTCAACATTTCTCGCAAAAATCAAACTTGACTTGGTTTATTTCTGCCCGGAGTATTTCTTGTTTATGAAGCTGTGATATTAATATTTTAAGGGACAATTTCGCTTACATTGATTCAACCCTTTCATGAATCCTTACTAATATTATAAATGCAAAAGTATGTTTGTTTTTTGGTTTGTCCTTCAATCACACAGCACCGGAGCAACGTATTGACGTGATTTTTTACATTTTTCATGGGTAAAGGAAAACGGAAAAGGGTCAAAAATATCAAAACGAAGTTATCGAGATGTAAATAACCGTTCAAGTGCGAGTCGTATCCGCACACGAAGGGTTCCGTACCATCGTGCAAGATTTAACACCAATTTTATTAATAAGAGAAAAAGATCGAGCAAAAACAAAAGTTTATTGCATGTTTATAAAAGAGTAAAGTTAAAAATTAAAGATAGGCTCTCTTTAATTTTTAACTTCCCTCTTTTATAAGCATAAAATAAATAAATATTATTTGTATAGCGGGAATTACAAGTGTTCATGGGCGGCGGTAATCACTTTACACCATGTGACCCGCCAGCTCGTTTGCCCGCTATTCATATAAAAAAAAACATATTCTGTGAAAATTTCAAGTATCTACCTATGGTTCATGAGATACAATACACTGACAGACAGACAGACGGAGACTGACGGAGGGTCAGCGATGGCTTAGTAATAAGGTGCCATTGGCACCCTATGGGTACGGAACCCTAAAAATAATGCCTGGTATATTTCACCTAACATTGGTTTTTGTCTGTTATTATACCATTAAGTTATCGCGGCTAATACGTGTTTCTCATTATTTACAATCCCGTGGCCTGTCCAATAGCACACGAGTTATCGAAATCATATATCAGGGACGTGAAGACAATTGAGTTTACCCTTTTCCTACAAATAGTCTCGTATGCCGGGGTCGCATCACGTGCGAACCGTTTTATATGCCTGACTAGGCCAGCCAGTTGGCTTGTATCACAACGACATTATTGATGATACCAAAGAGAAAATAATATGGTGTACCTATGTACCTACTGAAGAGCTTTTATAAAACTTTTTCAATATTTCTAGTCTCTACAACATTGTATGTGATCGATAGAAAATAGAAACTGTGACTTTAGACAGTAATAGTAGACAAAAACAATACGTTATATTGTAGGTAAGTTGGTAGAAGGATGAGATTTGATTTTAAACTGACGATGGCAACTATTTATTTAACAAATCTTTTTCAATATTTCTAGTCTCTACAACATTGTATGTGATTGAGAGAAAATAGCTTGAACCTCGGTTCTTCGCGTGCCCGCTTACTGTCGCGCGCGATTCGACTTACACACAATAGCATACAATTTATAATAGCCCCCTGTAGTCCAGTCAAAAAACCTCAAAAAATGACCCAACCTCTGGAAAATTGCGAAAGTTTTGAAACTTTGCACATCGAATTATGGGTACCTAGGAATGAAAATACCAAAAGTCCTCATGCGTACGAGGCGAGCTCTAGCGGCAATTAGCGGAAACAAGACCGTTTTTTTGGTTTTTTGTTAATATCTCGAGAACCTTTGGTCAGGTACGCATGAGGACTTTTGGTATTTTCATCCCTAGGTACCCATAATTCGATGTGCAAAGTTTCAAAACTTTCGCAATTTTCCAGAGGTTAAACCTTCTTTTGACTGGACTACTGAGGAAAGCACTAGTTAATCAGAGAAAAAGATGCTCGCCACTGCAAAGGTAAGTAGGTATAATTCTAGCTCATAAGAATAAGACGTTTGCGCAGTGAAGGCAGCTAACATTCACCTAGTCACAATAGCATGCAATTCATAAGGCAGGAAACGCACCGCTTACTTTGATAATATCACTAATTAGAGAAAAAAATGCGCGCCACTGTATAGGTAAGTGGGTATAAAAGGTACCTAATTCTGTCTCATAAGAAGAAGACCTCACCTAGTCACAATAGCATGCAATTCATAAGGGTGGAAACGCACTAATTAGAGAAAAGGATGTGCGCCACTGCATAGGTAAGTAGGTATAAAAGGTACCCAATTCTGGCTCATAAGAATAAGTCGTTTGCGAAGGCAGCCAACATTCGACGCTCAAGACGCTCGGGCCCGTCCACTACCTTCTCTAATGAGAGCACCTCCGTCGTTACACAAATTGGATAAAGACATTCGGGACCTCTCAAGAATATCTTGAACCTCTCCACTGTGACTAGTAATTAAGTAAATTAAAAGATTGTCCGCACGCTTACTTCGCCGTCGGTATTTTACATTACACTTCAAAAATTTTTTTGATCGTTATTTTATAACTACTGCCTACCCACCTATATAACTTGGCAAACTTTTTTGGAGCCCATGGAGATAAGATACAATAGTAAAATTAAACATAGCGCAATTCCTTCGACGGTATTTTATCTTGAAAACGTAGTGATTTTAACTTGTAATGTAGAAATAATAAACGGTCAAATGCGAGTCAAACCCGCATACGAAGGGTTCCGTACCAAAAAACGTTGTAAAAAAACACGTTTCTAGTAGGGGAGCCCCCTTCAATTTTTAATTTATTTTTATTATTTTTTGTTACAGCGGCAACAGAAATACATATTCTCTGAAAATTTCTACCTATTACGGATCATGAGATACACTCCGCTGACAGACCGACGGGCCGATAGACCCGTTGGTACGGAACGTTGGTCTGGTACGGAACCCTAAAAAGCGGCAATTCACACTCTATGAAAACATTACTTAAAGCAATCTCAGAAGACATTGCTGTAAAATTTACAAAAACTAAGATTTTACCCCACTTGAAACCTTTAGACACATTTTTTTTATAAACTAAACAAAATTTCATTTCAACTAGAAGATTGATCCCACTATCTTTTGTTTTAATATTTATATTATAAAGAAAGTCACTCCATTTTTCGGCCTGTGTTTTCCTGTGTTATCTTTTCTATAACTCCCAAAAAAACTTTAATGAATGCTAACGAAGTCTGACATCAGAGAGATCAGCTTGCTCTATAATAAAATTCAATGTTAACTCTCTTATACTGTAAATACATTAATGCAGGTGTAACCAAAATTACAATATATTTTATCATGCTGTCGCTTGGTCTCAGTGGGCGATTTAACTTATAATGTTTACACATCCTGGTTCACTGATATTATCACTGACAATAAATTACAGTTGTTCGAATCGGAATGTTACCTGTAATGAGCAATATTGAACAGTATTCTGTCTCTTTAACAAACTTCTTTCCTTTCTTTCGAAGCCTGAAAGTAGATCGTAATTTTGGCGCTGACACAGACAGTTGAACCGTAGCTGCAGTGTAAAGTCAATACACTCGGGAAGCAAAAATGCTGTAAATTTTTTTTTTAGCCATGCACAAGATTTTTTATTATTAATGGTTTACAAAATAAAACTTAAATGAGTAACTTAAAACTACCACTAGTTATATTTATATGTTCGAAATCCTTCCAATTTGTCCGGGGCCTTCCGGGGCACCTGTTGTTTACCCTGGCATAAAAGTATGGTTACTCACATCAAGTCCTCAACTTATTACAAGCAAAAATCACGTCGATCCATTGCTTCATTCCTGGGTGATTGAAAGACCAATAAACAAACCAACAGGAAAACAAACTTTCACATTTTTTATTAGTGATGACTTCGTATTCGTAATCTTTATCTCAATAAATCTTACTCTACCGTAATCACGTAGCCCTGTCTTCAGGTAGGTACCTATATTTTTAACGAGGTCATCTACCGAAATAATATCCAGAATATTGGCGAAAAGCAGACAAAATACTAGGCGTTATAATTATTTATTAAACTCTCGTCCGAGCCCTCATCTGTCAAATTCCTTCGCACAATTGAATTGGTATTTTTGGATTTTTATTGTTTGGGGTCAAACGAACCTTAAAAATGAATAATCGCCGCCGATTTCCGTTATGTATTGTTGTGGTGACAGAATTTATGGGCTTTGAGTTGGCGATTAATTGCCGATTACTACGAGGTCCAAGCATGAAAAATAACAGGTAAAATTCGTATTAATAGTTTAATGTGAATTCGGAACCACAAGCCTCCTAGTGCCGTCAATGGAACACCTGGAACATAAATAGAAATAATGTATATCACAGGGTTATAAGATTTATAAATGAATGTAATGGCAGAAACACACGTGGGCAAAGATGTGAGCAAGGAACTGCACTATTGTAGATTTAATGTGTATGGTACTTTAGTCTTTCTACTCCTTGCAAGCAAGAGGGGAAAGGGGAATATTACTCATGTTCAGCGTGCGTAATATTGTTAAAAAAATGACAAACTAAGCAAAAAAGCAAAATCTTTTTTGGTGATATACAAAAACTTCTTGAATAGTTTTGCTGATGTCACGCAAGGCCCTAACCTAACCCAGTTCATACAACGATTTTCCGATTTCCTGAAAATTGTAATATCCGACTGTATAGTTATCACGCTACTGGCGGTCTTGTGAATAGAATAGAATAGTTTTTTATTCAAAAAAGTTTTTTACGAAGTGCTTTAAATCGTTAAGTAAACGTAAATAAATCGTGGTAGATACTACTGGTTCAGAATGCCGATCTAACCAAGAAGAACCAATAAAAAAACTCGGCAGTTGCTTTTTTAAATTGTTATGTTGTACACAGTTTACAGTTATTACCATCTCATAAATGTTGCAGCAAGTTATATCCACGGTTTTCAATCATTTATATAATTTTCAACTGTATTATACATTTTTTTCATAGAAACACTTTTAATTCTTAAACTTGTGTAAAGGCAAGTCTAAAATTAATTATGCAATTAATTTTAGAAGGTGAAACAAGTTGTATTTTATGCTAAACCCATTCAACAACCAGAATACAGATCAGGGATAACACCCGTCAATTTAGACGGTGGCAATAAATAAACAGATGAAATATTGCCGCTTAAGATCGAAAGCAATTTGTAAGCTCACCTATCTGGAGTATTGGAGATCAGGGGTCTTCGGAAATTACCTACAACACGTTTTACGTGATTTGTAGCGCCCCCAGGCGATTGTGATCCAGATGCCCTTTACAAAAACAACATGCGTTTAAGTTAAATTATTCGACCCGGAAACGTGTGTACGTGTTATATCGAAAGGTAGGAAAAAAGTTATTGCCACTTAAATTTCGATGCTTCTTCTGATGTTTTATATGGCTTTGGGTATTGTGTAAGGGATATTTTGCCGTTTTATTTGTGAAATGTGTTGTAAACGTTCTGGTTAGATACTGCTTTCAAGGCATAATAAAAAATCAAATAATGCCCAAATAATACGATATTTGATTAGGTATCTATAACTTAGTCGTGTACTTTTTCAAATATTTTTAGAAAATGCAATACTATACGTAATTTATCTAACTTTGACGAAATATAATATACTTCCATGTCAATGATGCTTCCCAACAAAAAATCGAAACACCTCGCAATGCCTTTTAGCTCGACAGTGTTTCGATATTTTTGATGTTCCCATCAAATATTATGTGATCAAAGAAACTTCTCTAGTGAAGTCAATAAATATTGTATGAGTCGCTTCATTAAAAGATATTATAATAGTAATAGCCTAGTTTGCATTAATTATATCTGAAAAATATACGTATAATATTATATTTATATTCTCCTGGCTTCTCCCTTTCACCTGTGTCAAGTCGTAACTGGTCTGAGAGCTAGCCTTATTTAATTTCAATTTGTAGAAGAATATAAAAAACACAGTATCAGCCTTCTGAATTGCAAGTAAAATAGTCTATTACATAGAAAGTAGACCCCATCCAATAGCTTACAACTTATCGAAATCATATTTCACGAACGTGAGACCAATATAGCTTACCCTTTCCTAACGCATTGTCTCTTATGCCGCGTTTATATTGTGTACAAAAATAATATTTTTAAACTCTACTTGACAAGTCCATAATTATTTGATACTTCAAATATTCTTCTATAATAAGTTTAGTCCTTATTTTTGTGTCTACTAATTAACGTCTATTACTTAGAACTTTTATAGTCAAACTTCAAAGCCTTGTTCCGCTAGTGTACGATCTTCATACGACTTGTGCGGTGTTATCTGTCACCATTTCAACACCTTGAGACTCCAACCCGGTCGGTCCTCTGAGTTATGAGCCCACTGCCACTTCAATTTCGCAACGGTTGAGCTATATCGGTTATTGTTTGTAGAAAAAGTGCTAGTCTAGTTACGTCATTGGGCAAATCCATCTCGGCTAGGTAGCTAGGCAGTGTTGTTTTTAAACAGAAAAGTCTAAAATTCTCGAACAGTGCATAACGAGATAACGAGCCGAAGATAAACCATGTAGATATAGTAGAGGTAGAAATTATTTGCAACATTATAACATAATTTTAAATAATGAATTTAACTGAAAAAGAAAAAATTATTACTTGCTTTACTAAGGCTCACCGTACAAACATAGATTATAATCGTTTACCAAGAACTCGAGTAGTAGTGGCTTTCAGTAGAGTCAGCTGTACAGACGCGTATATTTTTGAATTTACTGCTTTAAATACATTTGTATTTGTATATTTGATTTTATAGTTATACCTCGAAGGCTATAGGCTATACTAATATTAGCCTAACATAATAGAAAATAAACCAACTTGAATGTTTACGCAACTGTTTTTTTTTTAACTTTTGGACGATAACATTTTGCAAGTTAAAATAGTTTCTAGTATAAACGCAGCACAATCCTTTTCAATGGCATTGTCTATATCATATTGTCACGAACACTTGGTGGCAAAAGACATTCGTGAGATACGTAAGTTTATTTTTGCCATATTTCTCGGCGATTCGTGTTGTTCATATACAAGCTAGAGAATAAATGTTCCAACGAAAGTTAATATTCTTTTATTTTTACCTATTTTATCTAATGGGAGGATTGACCTGACTTGTTGGGTCATATCATAGACAAAGTCGTACTACGAATCGATTTGGGGTTACATCACCATGCCACATATAAAACAATAAGTGGTGTGAGTTCAATAAACTTAGAACGAGCTCTACTGCTGGGATCTATAGATCGTGCTCTGACTTAGCTCGGACTTGACTCCCTCTGGTGGGAGGCTTTGGCCGTGGCTAGTTACCACCCTACCGTCAAAGACGTGCCGCCAAGCGATTTAGTATTCTAGCACGATGGCGAGTAGAAACCGATTAGGGGTATGGGTTGAATTCACACTGCTATACTCCTTCCAAGTTAGCCCGCTACCATATTAGACTGCATCGTCACTTACCATCAGGTGAGATCGCAGTCAAGGGCTATCTTGTCATTGAATAAAAGAAAGAGTTAAAACAGGACACAAATATGTTTTGACATAAATCTGTCTCGTTTTATCTCTGTCTTGAAACTATGCTGAGCTAGAGTTCGGTCTATAGATTTTAGCCTAAGTTCTCTTAAGTATAGCCTAAGAAATTCATCAAGTATGTGGGTAATCGCATCGCCAATGCACTGACTGCATCGTCAATTCACACTGGATAAGATCGAAACCACGCATTTGTACTGTAATAAAATTTGGCGCATTATTTCAAAATATTTTTTTTAATACATAAGTGTCAGGAGTACATGCGGATGGGATTATATTGGATCCACCAGCACGGCACTACAAGTGAAAGCCTTTAATCTCTGCATTGCGTCAGACCAAGCGGAATGAGGGTTATCGGTTTTCTACTGATAAACACAACTGAATGAGTTTGGTATACAGGCCACCTCCATAATACTCATCCGGTGAGATAAAAATTGACAGTTGAATACTAGAAATAAAAAAGGGTCTAAGTGCCAAAACAAAAAAGAGCAGGCATTTTTTGTTTCAATTAATAAATCTTTTTAACAACATGTTTCTTTTATTTAAACTTCACATGGTTATTATTACAATAAAATTCTTTACAACGCTAGTCGTTTAGTTTTTATTTTAGGTTATTAGCGAGGGAACATACTACATAATAAAGTAATAAAAACCGAAACGAAATTTTTGGCACTTAGACCCTTTTTTATTTCTAGTATTCAGTTGCTTGACGTTGAATAGATAATTTTTCGATTTCATTGTTTCCCAGTTAAGTTTTATTTTATTTGTTCACGGAAATGAAATAAAAGATTAAGGTAAGGGACTCAGTGAACTTATGTAAAATCATCAATTGTTAAAATATAAAAAGTATAAATTTTAAAGAAGAAATTATCATTATCATCATCGTCTGCAACCCAACAGCGGCTCTTCCTCCTATCAGAGGCCGTAGAACACTTCTTCTTCTTCTTCTTTATCAACTAATGGACGTCCACTGCTGGACATAAGTCTCCTGCATGGACCTCCACAAGCCTCGGTCTTGCGCCGACTGAATCCAGCGGCTCCCTGCGACTCGTTTGATGTCGTCTGTCCACCTAGTGGGGGGTCTGCCAACACTGCGCTTCCCGGTGCGAGGTTGCAATTCCAGCACCTTGGGACCCCGCAGCGTAGAACACTACGCTGGCCTTTTTTTTCTTTTTAAATATATAGACTAGAGCTTGACTGCGATCTCACCTGATGGTAAGTGAAGATGGTGCGCGCTTTTGCCTAGAAGATGTCTATTCACTCTTAATTGAAAAATACCCACATTTTAGTTAGTTGAAAAAACGAAAGCCGGAAGGGCATTCCAAATTTTTGCGGTGCGTATTTGCATGGAAATTGGCAGATTCCACACACCTTTGAGAACATTATGGAGAACACTCAGACGAGCAGTAGGGCTAACATGTGCGCCACGAGAAAATTTTGTCTACCCATTTACTCGCGAATTTGTATGAGATTTCACGAGTAAATGGGTAGACAAAATTTTCTCGTCACACGCATGTTAGCCCTACAGGTCTCCTCACGATGAATTCCTTCACCATTAAACAATTTTTGTTAATTTAGTACTTGATATAAATTGAATTTCCCTTCACATGTCAAGCGGAGGTGTTGTTTTAACAGCTAGGATTCCTGAAAAGGATTTCACTCCACTAACGTGGTTGTGCCTAACGATGTATAAAATTTCCAATGTCATCAATCTCTGACAAAACAAAAAGTAAACCGCGAAGTCATCATGTGCTGCAATTTTTACAGGCCGCTTTAAAATAAAAAGTGGGCCGGCTGTTAATTTGAAAGTTACGCTGGAGATATATTTGACTGAAGTAAAAAAATGTCCCCATACAACAGTATTTTATTTCAGAAGTGATTTAACGTAATAGCATTGCGCCTGAAGTGTTAATGCAAATTGATTTTTTTTTTTTTCAACTGCTATAATCCTCTGCCTCTTTTAAATCTTAAATGGCATCAAAATACAATAGAATAGACGACTGTAGGAATAAATTAATTTAATAATTAAGAAAATATCATAAATGCAAGATTGATTAATTATATTTAAAATTCGCTAGCCATATTATATATTTGTAAACAGTATGGTAATACTTATAAGAATACGTTTTAAAGTAAAAACCGTTAGAGAAAGGAAGACGTTTAAAATTAACAGTTTTTTATTGAGATCAGCATCAGATCAGTTTTCACGTTGCTTCAATGTTTATATAACGCGAACATTACCAAACAGAAAATGAAAAATGTATGTAGGTACAGTATTAATTCAACTTTTAATAAAAGGTATATTATGTGGTAGAAGGTTTTTTGCGAACACGAAAAACAATATTAAAACATCGATTTTATGATAATTTTTATTTGAATGATAGTGACCCAAAGGTGCCAGTTTATTGTGTTCCTTAAAAAGTTAAAACTTAAAACACTCTTGAGCGAGAGAGAAATGAAAAATAGCGATATTACTATGCTTATTTCGATCCAATTATAAAGAAATAGAAAAGAAATAAGTTAAAGAATATATTAGCCAAGCTGAACTTGACTTATATTCTCCTCTCTCCTCCAAATAAGCGAAAAACTTGTGCTTGGAGTGGTTACGCCAAACGACAATACTGCAATGAGTCGGGCGAACCTTTCAGTTTTCAGTCCGCATCTTAAGCCGTTGGGCTATTCAGGCTTCAATGACTTATATGATGAATGAATAGATTTTTAAATTGTACCTGATGAATTATTATTATTATATAATTACGAGAGTGCTTATTGGTGCTTTCGTGCGATTGCAATGATTAATATACAATTTTGGTCGTCAATAACGTCACTATTAATTAAATAAATTTAATTAATCAAATGGCGTATTCTGTAGTTGTTCAACGTAATGGGACATTACCTGGGTTACGGGCACTTAATGTTCAGTTAAATAAGTGAGTGAATTGCATGTTGAAGTGCTGAATGTATTTTAGATTCGTCCCCGGTGCCAGACATTAGTAATAAGAAATAGAGTGCTAACTCTTTGTACAAATTGAACGCTAAAAATTACCCTAGATGGCGTTACTAGGATTGCAAGTTTATTTAGTTTAAATCGACGAAATTGTTATGGTTCGTCATATTTCTAGGATATAAATAGATAATATTATAAAAGCAGTTCTATGCGTAGTTGTATTGAACTCCGGTAGCTGGAAAATCTGAAAGTTACAACATATTTACTAGTATTACGCAAGCTTTCTCCTAACGTATAGCAATCTTCATCTTCTTTATCATCCGATAGACGTCCACACTTGAACAAAGGTCTCTTGCATGGACTTCCACAGGCCTCGGATGACATTGGTTCACCTAGTTAGCGTCTGCCAATACTATACTTCCCGGTGGGCAACTTTATTATTATTTGGTAGCTCAAGCTCTAGCTCCACTACAGCATAAGACCACCAACAACTAATTATTACAATCTAATAGCTGAAGACCACCTGGTCGGAGGAGAAGGAGTAGCTTATAAACCTGCGCCAATGGGAAAAGTACCTTGATCCGTGCAGCAGCGTCCAAGGTGCAGATAACCCTAATGGTTGCCAACCTCCGATAGGAGACAACACTACAAGAAGAAGAATAGCAATCTTTACTTTCACAACAAACATCTGTCGACGCTAACGATGAAGAAGAAGCATGAGCAGCCAACGATCGATGCTCAAGATGCCCGAAGCTCGTCCACTACTGTGTCTAATGAGGCCATCATTAAACAAATTGGATAAAGACATCCGTGATCTCTGAAGATCAACTCGAGACTCACTTCCGTGACTAGCAATTAACTAAATTAAAAAGGTATCCCTTGTACTAAAGGAAATTTTCTTAATCCTTAACATCTATTAACTTTGTATGCGTGGCAACTTTTAAGCAACTCTTTTTTTAAGTAGGTATAGTCTATTTTTTCTTCGCTGCCTTAAAAGATAAACGTCGGTGAAACGCGACTTTTTCTGCCGGACATTGGCTTAATAATTTGCGAATTTATTTATTTTGGTAATGTAATATTACCAGAAAAAAATGTTTTAGAGTTTGGTCTCATTTGTAGCACGATTTCATTGTCAGGTGCGGTAAGAACGTCTTAACCGCATTTTAAGCCTCGATAGCCCAACGGTTAAAGGTGTGGACTGAAAACTGAAAGGTCGCATGCTCGAATCCCACCCGTTACACTATTGTCGTACCCACTCCTAGCATAAGATTTCTGCTTATTTCCATAGCAATATTTGGAGGGGACAGGGGACAGGAGGATAGGAAAACACTTGTTTACCGTTAAGACTAAAGGGAAGATGGATTGTACTTGTCTTTCTCTACAATTCATTTTAATTCTTGTTTAAGTATATGACGCGCGAATTATTATCAAAAATTGTAATATAATGTTCCAAGAAACGAAAGTGCCGGCTGCGATTCGCTTTCCGCGCCGGTGAGATATTGTAATGAAATCCAGCCATCTGTTTTCTCTCGCCGACGTAATATGATGTGTGACTTGCCTGCTTCCTGTACCGCTGGATTATAAAAATATGAAGTGGCTACAGCGTACGGTTGGATATTAAAAATGAAGACATCTAAAACAGGAGATTATCTTAAAATTGTGCCGGATATTTTTGTAAAGGATTTTACAATGTTTTAAACACTCTATTAGACATGAAAATTCCATCTAACATAGAAAATATGACTTACTAACAACAATTTTGCTTGCTCAAACACGTAAAGAGGTTGTTAGCCTCCGACAATAGAATCTAACACTAATTTCTGACCTATGCCGCTTCACTTCAATCTAAATATTATTCTATTGAATTGGGCCTATTGAAGGCTTACAAGTCTGTGCTTGCTTCGTCAATCCAACGGAACCTGGATCGTCCAATTTGGTGTTTTCTTATTGTGCAGCCCAAGTGTGCTCTTATTGAAGCAGCGGATGATGAAGGATACAGGCGGTGCAAGACCGAGACCTGTGGATCTCCATGTAAGAGAACTTTGTCAAGCAGTGACCGTCTGTCGATTGATAAAGAAAAAGAAGAGAATTCCAGCATCCGTAATATAATATGGCTGAGCTATGGCGTTTGATGTCTAGGACATTCAAAAGCCACATGTGCTCCGATGACAATAATCACTCATCCCTAAGCCAATAGTAGTGATAATATTGCACAGCGTGTTGTCTATTCGATGAACGCTCTAATATGCAATTTGTATTCACGATTGTGTTGTTTATGGGCTATTGAGATACGAGCGCCCATTTCTGTGGCTATTGCCTGGGGAATTTACATTAAAGCGCTACTTTTTATCGACAGCAAAGGATTTTTCCACTGAAACGTACCTACCTGTTTATTAACTCTGTGTATTTAATTTAACCACAGATGATTGCAGCCTGAAGAGATATTTGGATGTTTTTTGCTAAAATATGATAGCAATTATGTTTTTTTTTTACAGATAAGCTTACGGACAGGTGCAATGCTACCCAAGTGGCATCAGAAACCCAGAAACCCAGAATTAGAGATTGGTATAATTGGAAAGAATTTAAATGCAAATAAAATAGATCGAAAAACCGTGTCACAAGAAAACCGTACGCATTTAGAATTTTATTCCCATACTCACATTTACTCAATTTGTATACTGAATGTAAATTAGAAAGCGCCTTATTTCAGCCAACAGCGTCAGGTTATTTGGCTTAGTGTCGCGCTTGACGAATAAAAATATACGTAGAGGAATAAAGCGGCTCAGTCACATTCGTTACTTTTCAAAATGCGCAGCCAAATGAAACGCTCCGTGAAAATACACTTTGTTATTGTTTAAAGCCTCATAGCTCAACGGTTTAAGGTGCGAACTAAAAACTGAAAGGTTGCAGGTTCAGACCCCGCCTGTTGCACTGTTGTCGTACCCACTCCTAGCATAAACTTTTCGCTTATTTGGAGTGGAGAGCAGGATATTACTCAACTTCAGCTTGGCTGATATTCATTTTTTAAAAAAAAAAAAGGTTCTATTTTCCCTATTCATTAATTTTTATATTTAAAAAGTAGTTTACGTCACTCTCCAGATCCTCATCTATACAAATGCAAAAAATTGCGTCTATCCATTGCTCCATTCTTGAGTGAATGAAGAACAAACCAACAAACAAACACACTTGCATAATTATTATAATATTTATTATTATCAAACTGTTTGATTCATCGATGACTTTATCACAATGTTGCCTCAACCTATTTTTTTTATATGAATAGCGAGCAAACGTGCAGGCGGGTCACCTGATGTTAAGTGATTACCGCCGCCACCAATGCGTTGCCGGATTTTCAGGAATTTATCCATGTCAACTGACTTAGTGAACAGACTCTACCAACTTAAATATAATAATAATAAAACTAAATTTGGATTTTGCTAAGACAGTTCAAATTCAAATACCTACATTTATTTCAGATATGATCATCCATAGTAATAATAACATCCACAGTGATAATAACAACAGTAATCAATAATCAAAAAATAAATATAAAAATGTCAGTCAAATGAAATAAAAATAAATAAATAAATATATAATAAAATAATAAATATAGTCAAGCCAAACGTTAAAAATATATATCAAAATGTCAGGAATAATTTTTTTAGCTATATCCTCCTCACCGGCACTGGGACTAGAACAGTTCTCATCAGTTTTGGTCAGAGATGGAGTCAAGAGAGAGAGACAAGACAAAACTGTTACCATTTTGGTATAATATGACCACTCTCTCTCCAGAACATTAGCACAATTTACGCTACTTATGGACAATTATTCAATAAAACGATACATCTTCTTCGTTGCTTCGAAGTGGAGCGTAACGATAGCGGTCTCTGCAAAAGTTGGCACGCCTGGCGAACCAGACCACTGCCAATTTCCATTAACCATCGTCCAAAACGAAAAAATGCATAGACGATCACTTTTTATTCAATTAAAATTGGCTACCAACCAAAACGGTTACACATTCCGGAGGATAAGCATGACTGCATTTTAGAATACGTTTAATTGCGTTTCACGATTGTGGCCATCCTACGGGATTTATTTAACAACTAGATTGTGCCCGCGGCCTTTCTCACTTTAAGTTCGATTTTTCAAATCCCTATTTTACCCCCTTAAGGGTTGAATTTTCAAAAATCCTTTCCTAGCAGGTGCCTAGGTCATAGAAGCTATCTGTATGCCAAACAGCCTGATGTTTCCAAAGATATTTATTAGTAGAAATCATAGGAACTGTCCAGTGGTTTAAGCAGAGCGTTAATAGATAGTCAGTCAGTTATTCAGTCACCTTTTCCCTTTATTATATTTAGATTAACAATCGACTGCGTAACGAGTTTATACATAGTACATTGCAATAGCTCATAGTATCCAAGTAAGTCATCATTTTATTCTTCAATTATTTTCTTCTTCAAAGAGTTTAAATTTTTTTTTCTAAGTATAAAAATTTGAACAGACTGAACACAAGTATGTTAAAAATAAAACCTACTGTCTTAATATTATTTTAAAAAGTCTTAAAAGCCCAAAGGTTAGGTAAAACTGAATGGACGGCTCGACTTCCCCCATTCTCCCCCGGTGATTTTTTGTCATAACTCATACCCATTCTTGACATAAGCTTTCTGCTTAGGAGAGTATGTCATAAAAGTATCAGCCAAAAGGTAATTGGCCAATTATAGTATTTATTGTAGGTATCTAGTTGTCTTCGGTACAAGTTTAACACTTATATTAATATACAAGCCTCGGTAGAAGTTTGTAAATTTAAATAAGCGTTATGCTAACAAATTTTCCGTTTCAACACACAGGCGCTTTGGATTAAATGCAAATACCTCCGTCAACTGTTGAAGCCGCCGCGCCGACAGGATGCTAATCAGTACGTTGCTAATGTACTGAAAAATAGACTTATGTAAAACTTTTACCTTTAGTACCAAAAATATAAAAATACTAGCGGACCCGACAGACGTTGTCCTGTCTTAACTATGAATATTGAAACTCCCCTTTTTACCCCCTTGGGGAGAGAATTTTCAAAAAATGTAAAATACGTAATTCTTTATTTTTGATCAAGAGCCAAAATATCAAGTTTCATAAACATAACTTGAAAAATAACTTGAAGAACGAAGGACTATCATACAAACATTCAACCCCTATTTAATCCCTTAGGGGGTAGAATTTTTAAAAACTGTGAAACACCTACTTTTTTGTTTTCAATTTAAAGCCTAAGTACCGAATTTTATGGGTATAGCTTGAAAAATAACGGAGTTTCATACAAACTTTAACCCCCCTTTTTACCCCCTTGGGGGGAGAATTTTCGAAATATGTAAAATACGTAATTCTTTATTTTTGATCAAGAGCCAAAATATCAAGTTTCATAAACATAACTTGAAAAATAACTTGAAGAACGAAGGACTATCATACAAACATTCAACCCCTATTTAACCCCTTAGGGGGTAGAATTTTTTAAAAGTGTGAAACACTTACTTTTTTGTTTTCAATTTAAAGCCTAAATACCGAATTTTATGGGTATAGCTTGAAAAATGACGGAGTTTCATACAAACTTTAACCCCCCTTTTTACCCCCTTGGGGGGAGAATTTAAAAAAAATGTAAAATACGTAATTCTTTATTTTTAATCAAGAGCCAAAATATCAAGTTTCATAAACGTAACTTGAAAAATAACTTGAAGAACGAAGGACTATTATACAAACATTCAACCCTTATTTAACCCCTTAGAGGGTAGAATTTTTAAAAACTGTGAAACACGTACTTTTTTGTTTTCAATTTAAAGCCTAAATACCGAATTTCATGAGTATAACTCGAAAAATGACGGAGTTTCATACAAACTTTAACCCCCCTTTTTACCCCCTTGGGGGGCGAATTTCGAAAAATCCTTTCTTAGTGCTCGCCTACGTCATAAAAGGAACCTACTGTCAAAATTTCAAGTTTCTAACTTCAGTGGTTTAGGCTGTGCGTTGATCGTCAGTCAGTCAGTCAGTCAGTCAGTCAGTCAGGACAAGCCTTTTTATATAATTATAGATTATAGAACGTATACCGCTCATTGACTGAATAATAATTTAAGTATCTCGATAAATTAATTTATCGTGAAGAATTGAAAGTCATTTTAATTAGTAACATACTTCGATCACAGAAGAAAAAATAAGGATTCAGTACTTCATACTTCAACAATTATTCAAATGCATCATTGTTCTTGACTTATGTTATCGTGACACATGCTGTCCCGACTCCCGGCTCAAAACTACGGATAGCGGCTTTTTAATTTTATGATTATTTTATTAAATATTTTTTATTGCATTTCATGACTATGTAAATCTTATGCGTTCTGACACGTATTTCACGTTTATGTTCATTTTATAGTCTCCTAATGCCATTAAAAATTTAACTTCAAAATTTTCAATAATTAATGGAATTCAATAATGCGCATTAAAATTTAAGCAAGTGTACTTAAAAATTAAACACATTATTTACAACTTTGCAATTCAACACCGCATTATAGCCATCCAAAGTTTTTACTTATAATATTCAGTATTATAGCACTTTATTTTTTCTTTACTTTACACATATTATTTTTAGTATATTAAAATAAAGAAAAAAAAGAAATATTTTTTATTTTACACTAATCCAACTAAAAATAGAACATCAAATAAAAAGCATAATAAGAATAATTTGATGGTCTCCAACCCGGATCTTTCGTAAAAAGTACAGCATTAATCCACTTTCTAGCCTTTCTGCAGATTGTGCAGGAATAATAACTACTGAAAACTTAGATCTATTATTATTTTCGTCCTCGTCACAATGCGGTTAACAACGAAAAAAATATATAATCAAAAAATTTCAAAAAATCAATTTATTAATATTTAGGGTTCTGGTATTATATTGTCGACTTTATTGTTGCATCTCAAACTGTTCACTTATCGAAAAGAAGACTTTGCAAATCGCTTTCAAGGATGAGTATTTATTAATTCTAAAGAAGCCGTCTCCACTTTTATCAACCAGATTCAATGTATGACATAAATGATCTTACTTAGTAAGTGCACTCGGTGGTTACACAAATCGGACTAACATGCGGTATCCACTTATTTTTCTATGATCGAAGGTAACATAGAAAAAAATCCCCATTTCACATTCGAGGAAAATTACATTAGTTGACGAGTTTCCTGGCGCAGTGGTGAGTGCTGTGATCTTGTAACTGGGAAGTTTCGGGTTCGATTCCCGGCATGGCAATTTGTGCATTTATAATTTCTAAATTGTCTCTGTCTAGTCTGGTGGGAGGCTTTGGCCGTAGCTAGTTACCACCCTACCGTCAAAGACGTGCAGCCAAGCGATTTAACGTCCCGGCACGATGGCGTGTAGAACTCGATTAGGGGAATGGCAGTGAACATTCAGTTCACTGCCATACCCCTTCCAAGTTAGCCCACTACCATCTTAAACTCCATTCCGTCATTTACCATCGGGTGAGATCGCAGTCAAAGACTATCTTGCCATCAAATAAAAAAGCCAACTCACTCAAGATCACTATAAAGTAAAAAAAAGTATAAAGATTTTGAAAACTTATTTTTTAATTTTTAAGATAAAACACTGTTGCAACAAATATGATCTTATAGTTCTTGCAATTCACGAGGGCGCGTGGCTCATCGTTGTGTGTGTGTCGTATCTATATAAGTGGGAGCGAGAGCTTGCTCGCGTCTGACCGCTCCCACCTAGGCTCCGGACAGGCATGTATACTTACGCAATGTGCATATTATACACGACGTAACCACAAGTAAGCCTGGAAATACACGTCAGGTTTTTTCATCCGATAGTCTGATCCGGTAGCCTGATCAGGCTACCGGAAGGCATTGAAGCCATTACTTTGTATGAACAGTCAATACGTCCGATCCGGCCACCGGATCGGACGTCCGAGTCAGAAACGGGCGCGAGGCGTTTCCGATTTTACTGTCGGTCCGATTGTCTGAAGGCGCGGTCTACATACTTCTAGTATGAGACAAAATAGACATCCGGTTACTCCTTCCGATTTTGTCAGTCAGGGTTCCCAACTCAGGGCTTTTAGCCCCAAATTTAGGGCGGAATTTTGCTTATTGGGATTTTTTAGGGCCCAAAAAATCTAGCGCTGACACTGTGTGGACGCATCGTTGTGGTTCGAGTAATGGGCGAAAATTATGAAAAAAAATAATAAAATAAAATAATTCATAATAATAAAATTATTATTATTATGAATTATTTTGGATATTTTAAATAGAAATGACTCTCAGTAAGTCTTGTCAAATTGATTGGATGAATCCAATAGCGACGTTTTTTCTTCTTTCTCTTTCCTCTCTTTAAAATTTCTGTGGTGGTGTCGTGTGGTGCGGGTTGTTACGTTCCCTCAAATATGGTTGAGCGAAGCAATGGCTGGATGCTGCGTCATGCTCGTGAACGGGTGCCACCAACGGGAATGGGTCTGCTTTTGTCTGCCTGTCTTAACATGCATTGGATTGTTTTGCATTTTTGAAACTTTATTGTGGAAACACTGTATACATAGCATAGTTTTGTTACCTATTGTAAAAAAATTTTTTTTTGAAAAGAGCGACCGCCGAGTTTATTGCTGGCTCTTCTCGGCAGGAACGGCATTCCGAACCAGTGGTAGATTCATTGACGATTCAAAAGTACTTGTAAAAGTTTATTTGAATAAAAAATATTTCTATTTCTATTAACTCGTCATCCATCTTCTTTTCTTCTGCTTTGCTCCAAACGCAAGCACTCGGGATGATAGCTCGGGAACGAATGAGTTCAGAAAAAGCCTGACGGAAAAATCGGATGTGTATCGAGTAAATACGATCCGGTAGCCTGATCAGACAATCGGAAACAAAATCGGACGTCTATTGCCAGGCTAAAGCTCACGCGCCTTCGTGAGTTGAAAGAACTATACATTATTGTGACAACAACAACACATTAGCACCATGGTAACTGAAGTAATAACGGTGTTATAATAATATTTTGATTAGCATGTAGTCCAGTCAAAACAAGGTTTAACCTCTGGAAAATTGCGAAAGTTTTGAAACTTTGCACATCGAATTATGGGTACCTAGGGATGAATATACCAAAAGTCCTCATGCGTACGAGGCGAGCTCTAGCGGCAATTAGCGGAAACAGGACCCTTTTTTTGGTTTTTTGTTAATATCTCGAGAACCTTTGTTCAGAGGTAAAAGTTTACTACTACATAATTGAAGCTTATTAAATTTGCAACAATAATGATTACAGTAAAAGCTCTTTATTCGCGGGGGATACGTTCCGTAAATATGCCGCGAATACAGAAACCGTGAATATGGAATGGTAATTTGTATGGGATTACAGGGGATACGTTCCTAGGTAACGAAATAAAAAACTAATATATATTAAAAAAAAAAAATAATTTAAATTTTTGGCAGTGGCATTAGCAATTTGCCTCTTAAAAATAACTTTGTTCTATAGACGGATCAGTTTTCGTAAAAAAATCACAAAGCTCATTTGCCATTCTTAAACCTTCACTGAGATTTTTCAAATATTAGTCTATTTGACGACGCGTTTACAAAGGATATTGGGCTTGATACCTATTGGAATCCTTTTTATGTATGTACCGATGTACCGATTAGATCCGCGAATAGAGAAATCTAGCCGCGAATATAGGAATTGGGTCACAATTTTTTAATCCGCGAATAGTGAAAACGCGAATGAAGGAAGCGCGAATAAGGAGCTTTTACTGTATATCCATTTTTCTCGAATTCCTAATAATTACCGAGTTTTAGGCCACTAAAGGATAGCTTTTTCGAAAAATCACGCTAAGGGCGCCCGGTACAATATGGCATTTGTAATAATATTTGACAACCATGTTTTATCATTTTTTTTTTTGGTACCAAAGGTAAATGAGAAAATAAACTCCACAGTTATGTACAAAAAAAAAAAAGACATATTGTTTATTAAACAACTAGCTTTTGCCAGCTGCTTCGCTTACGTTAAGTTAAATTTTTCAAACCCCTATTTTACCCGTTGTATCCCCTTAGGGGTCGAATTTTCAAAAATCCTTTCTAAGAGGATGCCTACGGCCTAATAGCTACCTGTATGCCAAATTTTAACCTGATCGGTCCAGTGGTTTAAGCTGTGCGTTGATAGCATTTTTTATTGGTACTGTATTTCATCTAAATATTTAAAACGCAAAGGTAACAGACTTACTGACTGATCTATCAACGCACAGCTTAAACCACTGGACCGATCAGGTTGAAATTTGGCATATAGGTAGCTATTAGGCCGTAGGTATCCTCTAAGAAAGGATTTTTGAAAATTCGACCCCTAAGGGGATACAACGGGTAAAATAGGGGTTTGAAAAATTTAACTTAACGTAAGCGAAGCAGCGGGCAAAAGCTAGTTGTTTAATAAACAATATGTCTTTTTTTTGTACATAACTGTGAAGTTTATTTTCTCATTTTCCTTTGGTACCAAAAAAAAATGATAAAACATGGTTGTCAAATATTATTACAAATGCCATATTGTACCGGGCGCCCCTAGCGTGATTTTTCGAAAAAGCTATCCTTTAGTGGCCTAAAACTCGGTAATTATTAGGAATTCGAGAAAAATGGATATAATCATTATTGTTGCAAATTTAATAAGCTTCAATTATGTAGTAGTAAACTTTTACCTCTGACCAAAGGTTCTCGAGATATTAACAAAAAACCAAAAAAAGGGTCCTGTTTCCGCTAATTGCCGCTAGAGCTCGCCTCGTACGCATGAGGACTTTTGGTATATTCATCCCTAGGTACCCATAATTCGATGTGCAAAGTTTCAAAACTTTCGCAATTTTCCAGAGGTTGAGTCATTTTTTGAGGTTTTTTGACTGGACTAATGTCACGGAATGAACAATGACTGTCATAACAACTCATTATTAAACTCGTGGACTCATTATTTAGATTAAATGAGCGCTATAACATTTACTTACAGCTATATTAATGTCTAGTTCCGTAATAATGGTCGGCTTGCGTAAATTGATCGTAAACAATATCGATTTCGAACGATGTACCATATTAGATACCTAATAATTTATTAGGCAGCATATTATATAAAATTTGCTGACCCGACAGATGTTTTCCTGGTCCTTTAATAAGTAGTAGTGGTTTTATTTCAATTTTGTTTTGAGATGTCATTTAATGATAAACTTAAAGTAATTACCTTGAGGGTGCTCAAACGAAAATCACTCGAAACTTCATCCAATCGGCAGGTGTAGCCTTCGTGTTTATGTTTTTTATAGTCACCCAGAAATGCTTGTATCGAGAAATCCTTATTGTTAGTTAGGTTCGCGACAGCTTTCGTAGTCATTTTTTTCATTACCACTCAGAAATACTTGCACCCAAAAAATTTTTTCCGTTAGTGAGGTTAAAGGGTGGGAAGAGGAAGGGTTAGGCGGGGGTTAGAAAGTCTCTCAGTCCGATTATTGTTTGTTTTATCACTTTTACCAAAGACAGTAGTGAATTATTAATAATAACCGATAAAAGTGATGAAATTCATAGTTTTTATCACATTTACCAAATCATGAGAAAATTATTATTATTATAATTACCGAAAATTAATAATGATCACATTTATCACATTTACCGTAACATATATAAGGATGCAGATTTAATTATGGTTATTCGAAGAAGCAAATTTTCTAAACGTTCTCTAATTTTAGACTTCACAAAAGTGAAGATGTACAATTCGGTGCGTATTTTCATATTTCATATTCAAATTAAAATGTTTTACAACATATTATAAAGAAGACTGTAGTGTATTTTCCAAGTTTATTTAAATGCAAAGAAAAGAAGACAAATAAACTTAAGTCGTTTATCATAAGTTTTTCAAAACGAATAAAATTTAAGTTTGTTTGTTACCTAGCATCTTGTTCTGCAGTACACGGAAATGATAAGCAACTGCAACAAAACTCTGAAACGTAACTGTTCCGATCAAATGTTGGAAACTTTTAATGAAGCGAATGTAAGTTTAATTGAGTGCAATTTTCTAAAGTTTATAACTCGAGTAATAAGCAGAGTTTTAGTTAGAGTAAAGTTTTTATTAGTCAGGTGTCTACAATTAACTTAGATTCTTAGTGTGTAGGATTCGCAAACACTAGATTGTCTGAATTAATAACGTTTATTGAGGTAAATCAAGTTGTTAACAATTGTACGTTGCAGTCTTTTTACAAATTTACAAAAATTTAGAGTTATAACCGCCCATTTTCCAATCGCTTGATGTAATGTAATGTCACTTGTCACAAGTGACAGTTGGCGAGTGTCCCGCTTGTCTATGGCACAGATGACGATGAGAGTCATAGATATTGCATTGTCTATAATGGTGATTCTACACGAACATTGCCCCCGGCCTTGGAAGTTCTACTTCCAAGAATCAATTTGAAGCTTGGTCACACGTCACTGGTAGGGGACAGATCTTCGAGAACGCCCGCCGTATCACGCCGCCAGAAGCCGTACGTATAGATGCGACTCTTGAGACGCCATCCTTTCCGGGGAATGTAGCGATGATGCGTCCCATACTCCACTTCAGGGGAGGGCTGTTGTCGTCCTTTATAAGCACAAGTGTGTCTTCTTTCAAAGTGTCACCAGCCTTGCTCCATTTTGTTCTTATCTGGAGTTCAGAGACGTATTCTTTGGCCCATCGGCGCCAGAAGTGCTGTCGGGCTTGTTCAACTCGCTGATAGCGCGTAAGTCGATGCGCTGGTACTTGGTCGTAGTCCTCACACGCCGGAGACGTCAGTGAACGGCCAACCAAGAAATGTGCGGGAGTAAGAGGGGTGAAGTCGTTTGGATCAGTGGACATAGGAGATAGAGGACGGGAGTTAAGGACAGCTTCTATCTGCGCTAACACTGTGCTAAACTCCTCGAATGTCAAATTAGCGTTGCCAACTACCCTTCGAATGTGATGCTTGCAAGACTTTACCCCTGCTTCCCATAAACCACCAAAATGTGGCGAATATGGAGGAATGAAGTTAAATTTAATATTATTGCTAACAGCAAAATCTTTTATCTCGTCTCCGCAAGTAGCCAGAAATTTCGAGAATTCTGTCATTAGACCAGTAAAATTTCTGCCGTTGTCAGAAAAGATTTCAGCTGGTCTGTTGCGCCGTGAAATGAAACGCTTTAGCGCGAGAAAATACGCATCAGTCGATAAATCTCCCACTAACTCTAAATGTATAGCTCGTGTTGTGAAGCAAACGAACAAGCAGACGTAAGCCTTAGTTAATTTAGCACCTCTACCTTTTCGATTCAGTACGAACACTGGCCCAAAATAGTCAACTCCACTGACTGCAAATGGAAAACTCGGAGTTAAACGTTCTGCTGGGAGATTGCCCATTATCGGTGTAAGAGTTTTGCCACTGAACCGTGTGCAAGTTACGCATTCGTGCACAACCTTTTTGGCGAGATTCCTACCTCCGATAGGCCACCACGACTCTCGAATGGTAAATAATAGCAACTGTGGCGCAGCATGTAATTGACGTTTATGTTCATAGCGAAACAATAAGTGGGTAAAAGGATGCTTTCCTGATAAAAGAATGGGATGCCTTTTGTCGTATGCAAATTCGTCAGCATTGGACAAACGCCCGCCTACTCGAATTAATTTATCTTCATCAATAAATACGCTTAACTTCATTAAGTTACTCCGTTTTGTCAACGGTTTATTATTGCGTAACGTGTTGTATTCGGAAAATGATTCCTGTTGCGATATCCGCGCGAGAACATTAACAGCCTCTCTCAGCTCATCCACGTTCAGCGCACCGGAAAGTTTCTCGCTAGGTGACCGCGCATTATGAATGAAACGCCTAACATACGCCATTGTGCGCTGAATGCGGCTGAACTGAGAGAATCTGGAAAATACGATTACAGGATCAACGGAATGGTCCTCTTGAGGACTTTCATTTTGAGTTAGTAATACTTTAACTTCCGGCAAATTCACCTCAGCAGGTGCTTTATCAGAATGTGGCATGAAATTTGGATCGTGCAAGAAGTGTGGGCCTTCCCACCACAGATTCAAATTTTGGAGTGATTTTAAATCTACACCCCTCGAGACTAGATCAGCGGGGTTGTCCTGAGTAGCTACATGACACCACGCATAATCACGCGTCATTTCTTGCACTTCGACTACTCTATTTTGTACGTATGTTTTAAGTTGATAGGGTGCCATACGTAGCCACCCTAGCACTATAGTTGAATCGGTCCACAGAGTGACGTCATCAAACTCACAACGCAGTGATTCGATTATTTTAACGCATAGTTTGGCACCTGTTACGGCACCGCACAACTCTAGTCTGGGAACGGTTAAAGGTTTTAAAGGGGCTACTTTCCCTTTCGCGCATAGTAACCTTACCGTTACGCTATGGTTTGGTGTCAACGTGCGTATGTATGCACAAGCCCCGAATGCCTTCTGCGAGGCATCCGTAAAGATGTGTAATTCCGCGCGCATGCGATCCTTAGCAAAACAATGACGCGGTATTCGTAAATTGCTAAGCTCGTCTAAGTTAGTAAGAAACCGGTTAAATTCGTTAGACACATCCTCGGGCAACTGCGTATCCCAATCAATTTTTAACAACCATAATTTTTGTAACAGAATTTTAACTGTCATGATAGTGGCGCTTAGTAGACCTAAAGGGTCAAATATTTGCGATATCGTAGAAAGAATAACGCGTTTTGTGATTTTATTGGACTGTTTGCTAATTTTAGATTGATAATTAAGTTCATCGGTTTGACTTATCCAGCTCAAACCAAGCGTTTTCGACTGAGGTGGCTCACCTAACGACAGATCTTTTGGCGAAGGGGTGTGAGGCGACATGGATTTATCATTGTGATTGAAATTAAAAAGCCACTTCCGAAGGGGAAAACAACCTGTTGCCAAAACGTCCGCTGTTTTTTCGCATAAATTTAGCAACTCGTCTTTGTTGTCTGAACCTGTTATCATGTCGTCAACATAGAAATCGTGTGTGATGACTCGTTTTACGTCTGCATCGTTGCACTCGGCAGCCAACTGTCGTAAACATCGCACGCTAAGGAAAGGCGCGGATGCCGTTCCATACGTTACCGTATTTAATCTATAAATTTCTAATGGAGCTGCGGGATGAGAACGCCATAGGATGAGTTGAAGGTCACGCTGGCTGCTAGTTATAAGCACCTGCCTATACATTTTCTCTATATCTGCGCATGCTATATAGGTGCTTTCGCGGAAACGCAATAAAATTGCAAATAAGTCGCCTTGGATAGGTGGTCCGACCATTTGTAAGTCGTTTAGAGATTTATCACTGGTTGATTTCGCGCTTGCGTCGAAAACAACACGCAGCTTCGTTGTGGTGCTGTTTTCATTAAACACACAAAAGTGTGGCATAAAATAGTGTGGAGTAGAGTAATTAAAGACGCGATCCATGTGACCTAGCCTTATATATTCGTCAATAAACGCTTTGTAAAGTTGTGCGCAATTTGGTGAACGGGAAAGCCTTTTTTCAAGAGCAATTAACCGTCTGTACGCTTGTGTGTATGAATCTCCTAATAATGTGGGAGACTCGCGAAAGGGAATTGAAACAATAAATCTTCCTTGAGGATCGCGCTTTGTATTTTGCATGAAGTCATTTTCGCAAGCGCGCTCCATCTCAGACTGCGCAGGAACAACAGGGAAAACTTCCTCAAGCTCCCAGAACCTCCGTAGCTGAGAGTCAATTGACTGTGTGTAATTGCAATATACTATGTTAGAATTAACCTTTAAATTATTTATAGGTCCTGAAATGACCCAACCTAACTTTGTATTCTGTAGAAAAGGGCCACTCTCAAGGGGAAGTTTTCCTTCACTTAACAGGTCCCAAAAGTGGTCAGCACCTATTAAGATATCTATATCAAAGCCGTCCAAATATGATGGATCAGCTAGTGTAATGTGTTGCGGTATTTTAATTTGGTTGACATTAAAAGGCATAGGTGGCGCCACTGGTGTTATTTGCGGTAACACAAAACATTGTAGGTGGGTAGAATATTCCCCATTTAGTGAGCGAATATTAATCTTGCATGACTGAAAACTTTGCGTGAGGGAGTTTCCTATTCCTTGTATTTTTTGTGTGGACTGTATTTTTCGCGTATTAATTTGGTCGCAGATAGCTTCACGTATAAAACAACATTGGCTTCCACTATCAAGTAGTACCCGGCATATAATAGTTTTCCCTACATCATCTGTTAATCTGACTAGCGCGGTCGATAATAAGACAGGTTGTGTGAGTGAAGCCTGCGCGCATTGGACTTCTGTCCCACTGATAACCTGCGAAGAATATGTTTGAACAGATGTGCATTGAGATATATCATTCGCGTATTCACCTTGCACTGGTGCTAGGGGTAGTGCCACTTGACCTTCAGTTGTACTGGGCCCCTGGTGTAATATTGTATTATGTTTAAGGTTACACTTACGGCAGGGTCCAAACCTGCATAAGCTGGCCCGGTGCCCGGAACGCATACAATTTACGCATAATTTGTTCGTATTAACAAAGTTAATTTTATTGTCTATGGGTAGGTCTAAAAAGGTTTGACACGAATACAAGTTGTGATTTGCCTTGCAATAAGGGCACACTCTTTTAAACTGCTTATCTGAATTAGGGGTTGACACATTACAGCGAACCTTGTTACCTGTAGTGTCCTTATTACCCGAGTTACAAGTAGAATGTTTTATAAACTTATTATAATCTGGATTATTTTTACTATGTGACATGTGTAACGTTTCCAACATATCAGCCCTTGCCTTTAAAAATTCCAACAAATCACTAACTCGTACTAACACCTTACCCGTACTATCACTTTGTCGTTCGCCTAACCCTAAATCACTTCTATGTTTTTCCCACTCTCTTTCTGTTGATTCATCCAACTTTGAAACAACCATATAAATAATTAAGGTGTCCCAATGCTCTGTGGGCTCACCAAGTAACTTTAAAGACCGGAGATTCTTTAACACAATATCAATTAACTTGCGCAGTAAAACAGGTGACTCTTTTGATACTTGTTGGATACTAAACAATGCTTTGACATGATTATGAATGAGTAACCTACTGTTATTATACCTATTCATAAGTAACTCCCATGCAATAAAGTAATTATCTGGTGTAAATTCTAGTGAGTTAATAACTAACTCCGCAGGCCCCTTAAGTGAAGACTTAAGATAGTGAAATTTTTGAATATTACTGATAGTATTTGACATATGAACCAGGGACACATATGTATTCTTAAACTCAAGCCATTGTTCGTACGAACCGTCAAAGGTAGGTAAATTTATAGTTGGCAGCTTTACCGCCTGATGCGCATTGTTTAAACACTCATTACGAACTGTGGATGGCACTGAATCATTCCCTAACAAACACTCAGCTTGTGCTAAAATAGAGTAATACTTAGTCTCAAAGGACTCTCTCTCCTCCAGCTGTTCATCACTTTCTGACTCCGGAAGAACACCATCTAACTTAGTTTGAATCTGATTAAACTCAGACAATAAATTGGATGCACCCTGTACTCTCAGGCTTAATTCAGATCGCTTACTGCGGTCTAAGAACTGATTCTCGAAAGAACTGACATATGCAGACAATTTGGTTAATCTACCCTTTATAACTCCCCTTTGCTTGACTAATTCTTTTGTTAATTGCGCAGTTGGGTCTAACAAAGGAGATTTAGGCAAAATAAGATCAGTTTTAGACATATTTTCTTATGTGATTTGTAAAAAGAGGTGTATGTACTTACAGTTTAGTTGGAAGATTGTAGCGCGTATTTATGTAATTTTGGATCGTTTAACACAGTATTAGAACAGGAATTGGGATAAAATAATGGGAATTCGATTGTAGGGAAACGGATTTAAGGATTAGATGGGATAATGGCTTGGCCGGCACGTCTCACCGACTCACGTAGCGGCGATGCGAATTCGTACCACAAGTCTTGTCCCCGCGTGCTAGTCCTTTGTCGATTTGGCTCGAAGCTGACCAATCTTAGTGTGTAGGATTCGCAAACACTAGATTGTCTGAATTAATAACGTTTATTGAGGTAAATCAAGTTGTTAACAATTGTACGTTGCAGTCTTTTTACAAATTTACAAAAATTTAGAGTTATAACCGCCCATTTTCCAATCGCTTGATGTAATGTAATGTCACTTGTCACAAGTGACAGTTGGCGAGTGTCCCGCTTGTCTATGGCACAGATGACGATGAGAGTCATAGATATTGCATTGTCTATAATGGTGATTCTACACGAACATAGATAGTTTAGAAAAAAGTTGAATCTAGTGTTGCTGCACAGATACAAACTTAGTTTAGTACTAACTTTTATCAGTAAGACTCGTGTTTACTGTTTATACGTGTTTTTGAATAGTAAATTAAATCTAAGAACTAGATAAAATAAGGATCAACTATGTAGCGATGAGGCCGCCAAATTGTATGCTATTTAATAAGCTCATTGTGTCTATTCTTATATTATCTATGGTGTACAATAAGAGTATATTCATTAATTCATATTCATCAACATAAGGATTTCAGTTCCTTCTTTTATGGTTGATCTATTGAGGCTTTTATCACTAGGGATGTACTTACTGAATAATAACGTCCCTCCGCTAAGTTTATGTCTACCTGAGCTCAGTAATATCTAACGGATTCTCACCTCATTTTCACTGATTGATACGTGATTCAACGAGATAAATTAGGTGTTTTTTTATTAGTGTACCTAAATTGGCTGAATCACAAAATACTTACAGGTATCCGCAAATACGTTTAAATAAATAAAGATTCTAGCTACGATGCTATAAAGTGCAATTCAGCTTGCACAGCGTTGTTTAACTAAAGAAACTATTAGCCTACAAGGCTAAGCTCTCTGTCTATTTTATTTATAACTAGAAGCCCGCGCCGACTTCGTCCGGGTTGAAAATTTAAATATTTGTTTTTACGGGACTGATCGCACACAGCTTCTTATAGGAGACGATTGTAAATAAGATCACCACAGGAACCAGAGGAATCTTCCGCGCCGAAACCCGCCACCAGCCCCGCCGCGCCGGCCGGCACCATTTTATACCCATAACTCCTAAGATATTTATTTAAATTGTATAGTGTAAAGGACAAGTATGTTCTAAATTAAATACTTACGATAATAAAAATATTTATTTAAATGTAGATTGACATCACATCGGTTAAAGAAGCTTCGAAAATAATTCATTATTTTTAATCAAAATTTGAAAGATAAAAATGGTTACTGTAAGTTATCCTTAGAAGTTAGACATATGCTGTCGCGGACTTTTTTTTAGAACTCTTTAAGAGGAACAATTCATCTATACATCATTTTCATCCTATAACAGTATATAACCCAGCGCACGCCTGAAAAACGTTTAAGAGTCAAAAAAATTTCCGACTTCTTTAACAAATTTGCACATAATATCTAGCCATAATACATTTATGTACATAATATATAGCCTATAACCATCTGGAATAATGTACCTTTGAAATGGTGAAAGAATTTTTGAAATAGGTGCGGTGGTTCCAAAGTTTGCTCCGGACATACACACAAACTCACAAAATTCGCGCTCTCTCTTTATTATAATAGTATAGACTATTATCATAAGGAATTGTTCCTTAATATTTACATTTGGGTATAATATATGCACCAAAAAAAAACAATATCATATTCGATGAAGTCTGTGAAAAAGCTTTCGAAAAGTCCACACATGCGAAGCCGCTAAATATACCTAATATAGTAGACGTTGTAAACATAATAATTGTACTATTAATAAAACAGGTCTCCACCAAGATTTATCGAATATTTGAATACGTGAAGTAGCGAAGACGAAAACGCCGGCGAAGTGGAAGCGACCAGTATTCGACATGTCCCCCGGGTTAATCCACTTGACAATCGATCTAATAAGATTCCATCCTCAGTTGAATTGGAGAGAGGCATTCTTGATCTTCTGAGCAACTTAAGCGGCACTTTGTACTGTAATTAAAAGGCTGTTCAGAGTTCAAGCAGCTCTATACTAGCTGTCCGGCGAACCTAACAATAGTCATGACATTTGTCTACCTCTGCCATCACCGAATGCGAGATGACGTCACCAAAATAGCGATACATACATCACTATGGCCGATTGTTCACCGCACGTATGTCATCGCGTCCGTCAAGGTCGTGAATATTGCGACAACTGCAACCGCAACCCGAAATCGCGACAGATCGAAGTGCCGGAATTCAGAAATAGAAAACACGCACGAGCTTGCCCACTATACTTTAGATTGTTAGCGCTTATGACAGTAGGAACAAAACCTCCGTTGTGCTGGTCTTCTCTACTGGCCGTGTAATCAGTAGGGGTACAGGCTTCGAGGCCTGAACTCAATATCCGGGTGGGTCACGGGGAATAACAGTTCTTCGGTGATGAATTCAAGTCATCCGACTAAGGGACCTATCCCTAAGGAACGGCGCCATGCAGCTGGGAGTAACAAAACTACCGAGAGCGGCCCAGTGTAGGTACAGATGATCACCGCCATATCGCTTTGAACTCAGTCAGATCTCATCCCGTTTTGCAATGACGACAGCAGTGGACAAAGGCCCTTAACCCTTCAAATCCCACCACCTCTAAGGTAGACCCCGCTTGAACGGTGACTTTTTGAGAGTCATTATGTTCTTGATAAAGATCATATTTTTGAGAATACTCGCATATACTTTGACTCATACCTATAGATACCTATGCATACAACATAACGCTTAGGCGTAGAAGAAGCAAAAAGTTCTTTACACAGTTTCTATGTAGAGTAGAACTGGCTCGTGATATAAAGGAGTATTGTAACATCAGCCTTGACTCATACCTATACCTATGCATACAACATAACGCTTAGGCGTAGAAGAAGCAAAAAGTTCTTTACACAGTTTCTATGTAGAGTAGGACTGGCTCGTGATATAAAGGAGTATTGTAACATCAGCCAGAGAGGACCTTAGTCGGATTAACGGATTACCTGCTTGTAACAGTATGTCAGTCACTCCTTTAACAAAGATCGGCGAAGAGTTTTATTTAGAAATAGTGTAATTGTCTGTTAGACTCAAAGTTAGTCTTTGAGTTTTTCAGAATTATTCTATCATTACGCAAAGAACAGCTAGCTCACACCGGATTGTACAAGCTTTGAAACCGCCTCAACACGTTGTGATAAACTCAATACATCCACGCGATATTTTGTTAATTTAGAATACCTAACCATAATGCGTTCGGAAGCCTAGCTGATGCAACCATGATACGACGAAAGCGCGCTCAGAACGAAATATGATCACCTTGCAGTCTTGTTTATCCTAGATACTCCTAATCTAACGACGCTACAGAAAATCGTATTATAAACAGTACTGTATTTTTTTTTATTTACAGAAAAAATACAGAAAATTAAACAATTTGGGAAGTTAGCAACATTAGTTTAGGTAAGTACATACTAACGGAGTTTTGTAATAATTTACCACAAAAGAACGTAATTTTTTGGTTAAAACTTGTTGACATCATCGTATGTTATTTCACTTTCGTATGTGCCTATGTACCTACTTGTCGTAGGTATATTGCTGTAAGATTTTGATACCTAAATGTTAAATTAATTAAATGAAAGTATGAATAAAAATAAACATCCTTTTCTTTAAATACATTGCTTAAATAATATCATCAAATAAATGATGTAAGTTAAATTTTATGCTAAACACGGACTTAAATATCCGGAATTTTAATCAGGATACAAAACGACGACGGTAGTAATAAATAAACGAGTGAAATATTTCCGGTTAAGATCCGAAGGCAATTTGCAAGCTCACGTATCTGGAGTATTGGAGATCACGGGTCTTCGGAAATTACAGAGGTACAACAGGTTTTGCGTGATTTGTTGCGCCCCAGAGCGATTTTGATCTGGGAATGGGATTATTTGAGCTTTTGAAACCAACATGAGTTTACAAACCTATATTTGAACAGTATCTAGTATAGATACAGTTAATTGTATTCTAGTCTATTCTAACTTTGGTCGTGGCTAGTTACTACCCTACCGACTAAAGGCCGATTTTAGCAACGTAAAATAAGCCTTATCCGAGCATGATATTTTTGCAGAATTTCAGTAGATATAAAAATTGTGGCAACGCCCAAAATTTGTTTCAAACTTTTTATTTTTACCTCTTACATAGTTGGTAACTTAAGGAGGAAAGGTAGAGAATTTGAAGCTGAAAAATATTCACAAAAGTCGCCAAAACCCACCAACTTAAAGTAACAAAATGCGAGTTATTCAGGAAGATCGTGATGATTAAGAAACTTTAAAGTTCAGGGCAAAAAAGTATTTTTCTTTCCATTTTATAATATTTACTTGATTAGTACTTAAAAATTCAAAGCCATAAAATGGTTAATCTCATAAATTGTATTAAATTTTAAAAATTTGGTTAAACCATAATAACTAAGTTATAAATATATGTTTATGAGTTTAACCATCGAAACGGTCACAACGATATTTAAAATCGTTATAATATTATGTAGTCTACATTAATTATATTATGCAAACATAAAAATTAAAATAGTTCCCATTTAAAAAATAACATTTATGTGTTTAATTTTTGTATCCACCTAAATATGGTTTTTATAAATTCGTGAACATTCAGAACAAAATTAAAACAGCGAAAGTCAGTTTCCTGATCGATTTATTATTCAAAAGTATTCAACTCATACCATACCCATGTTACTAACCCAAACAACAAACTCAATTAGTCGCATAACAAAATTTTTATACCTTACTATCTTACTAATATCCTTTACTACCCTTACTAAAATTTTAAATGTATAAGTGTGTTTATTTGTTGGTTTGTTCTTCAATCACGCAGCAATGGAGTAACGGAAGACGTGAATTTTTTTGCGTGTAGTTGAGGACTTGGATAGGCTAGCTTTTATCCCGGAAAAACTGAGGGTTCCCGTGGGATTTATAAAAACTAAAAACCAAACTCCACGTGGACGAAGTTGCGGGCAAAAGCTAGTATAGAATATTAACGAAGTGATTTGAAGTAAAATATGCAGAAACAAAATAGTGAAAAAACTCTCGTCAAGTAAGATAGTAAGCCGAAAAATCAGACACACTAATGCTTTAAAATGAGACCCTTTAAGTTAATAATTTTTAATTTACATTTCTCTTATGAATTGCAAAAATGTAGGTAGTTAAATAGTTACAATGAAAATCAATTTGAAAATGATTTTATTTTATTGTAGTTAACTTAAAATTAAATAAAAACATTATCAAATTGATTTTAGTCATAAGTTGTAATATTTACGGAGCAAACTTTGTTTTCCTTTATAAAAGTAGATTTTTATGGCGCTATCTCTCAAGCCCTTATAAAATATCCTCCTGTATAGAGGTTGAGTCAAGATTTATTAATTATACCCATATTAAGTAGGTAAGTAGATATTATATCAAAAACTGATCTGACTCTACGTTACCTTTTATAATGAAATAATTTATTATACGAGTATTTGAACGAGCGAAGCGAGTTCTCTGAGTCAACTAGGGCGCTTGCCTACTAGACAGAGAAGTGTGTCCGTCTAAATGTCTGTCAGAGCCCTATAACTTCTGAATTACTGAATATTAGAACGTGAAACTTGGTTGAAAATTCAGTTATATCCTGTACTTGAACAACAAATACTAAAATTAGATAAATGTTATAAAGAAACGAAATTATTTAATTTTAATGCGCCATCTATTAGCATTATTGTGAAGCTAATAGCTTCACTGCTATAATGCTAATAGATGGCGCTGTGTCAGTAAAACAGTTTTATGTCAACTATTATTTTTTTTATTGCGTCTAATGTTAAAAGTTAATTATTACAATATATAATTAAAACTTTTGGGAATTATGGGATATCGCGAGGTCTCAGTTCGGGGCGAACCACTAGTTAAGATAAAAGTTAGAAACAGTTTGAATTATTATATCACTTTTATGGTTTTATGAAACCTTATCTTTAACAAGGCTAACTTCAGGTACCGACGTTTAGAATAAATTCTAATTAAATTGGTAATATTATATTTCGTATTTTAATGGGTAACAAGATAATTAGTTGATGGTAGTATCGTTTGTCTGTTGACAGGCAGCCGGAAAATTCAAAGCAAAATTCAAATAAATTTTCCTCCATATTTAAATTTTCTCCTGTCTCATTTTTTTTATTCGATGACAAGATAGGCCTCGACTGCGGTCTCACCTGATGGCAAGTGACGATGCAGTCTAAGATGGTAGCGCGTAAACTTGGAAGTATACATTCATCCATATCCCTATAATCTGTTTGTACACGTCATCGTGCCGGAGCGTTAAATCGCTTGGCGGCATGTCTTTGACGGTAGGGTGGTAAGCAGCCACGGCCAAAGCCTTCCACCAGACCGACCATAGACAATTTAGCAACTATAAATTCCCAAATTGACCCCGCCGGGAATCGAACCCGAAACACCCCAGTTACAAGACCACTGCGCCAGGGAAGTCATCAAAATAGTCTTTAAAACTCACACTAAACTAAACTATTCTAAAAAAGGTCGCGTACACGGGCGTTAAAGGCGTTAAGACGTAGTATAACTTAGTAATAATACCTAGTACCTATGTACTTCCTAACGTAGTTAATGTTATTACAATTTCGTGACGATGTTAAACTCTACTATATTAATAAAAGGGCGAACATTGGCTCGCCCTTTTAATATAATTATGTACGCAAGTACATGATAAAAGAATGTTCTTAAACATGCAAAAAAAACAAATAATTAAGCTAGTTTAAATGAAGGTTTAAATACGTAAAAAAATTAAAAATTTGCTATGTACCATTATATGTAGTCATAATGACAGTATTTTGTTATATAATTTAATCGTTTAAGTTTTGAAGTTATGTAATTCATAACTTGAAGTACAAGTAATGGAGAGTAAGCCGTGCCATGAACCACAAGCTGTGGGCGTCTTCATCAATATTGCGCGCACGTTCGAAAACTTTCTGCCACAATTACCTGGGAGCTTAAGTGTTGGAAAATATATTAGTTTTATTATCCCCCAGTTCAGCTATAAAAGATACCTACATAACATTTCTAAGTAGGTACTTTATCTAAATCTAAAAAAAATGATTTCATGATGGATTAAAAGCTTGAGTTACAGACGATACATATAAACTCATGCAACTCAAAATACGGAATCAGAATTGGTTGTGACTTGTGAGTGTAGGGTCAGGTTCAAAATTTTATGGTCTCTGCGGTATTGGGGATGTGACGTGGACACAATACATACCTATCATTCCAAACATTTAACCTAAAAATTAATTTAAGCCTAAAAATTAAATTTTACTCCCGCTATCCTCTGAAGCTATTATTCATTTTTCGAATAGGTATGATGAAAAATATTTTTTTTCTTAGTCATCTTATAAGGTAAACATTTGGTTTCTCACGTCTGGGACGTTCTTGTCGCACTGTCAATAAAACCTTAGAGTAAAAATTAAAAGTAAAAAAACTTTTTTAGAAACAAGCTTTTGTTTAAATGCGCTAAAAAGAATAAAATAAACTTTTAAAAATCAAACTTAAGAATGAAGCACCCGCTTGTTATGTTCGTCGGTAGGTACGTATTTCTCCGAAACTCCGTTTTCTACGATTTGTTTACCTTTTAATGACCATTTTCACCACCGTAAAATAAGTCCTATCCGAGCATTTTGATATTTTGGCAGCTATTCAATAACTGTCAAAATATAAAATTTACGCTCAGATAAAACTTATTTTAAGTTGGTGAAATCTGCCATAAAATAGCTAAGGAAAAATAGGTTATAAATCCCCTATGTTAAACTCCCTATTTAGTCTCTATAATATAATGAAACTGCCCTGTTAAATAGTGTGGACAAGTATATCATGAGACTTATGTCTGTGTGTATGTATCCAGTAAATTGTCAATGGTTGATAAAGAAAAAAAAGGATACTTTTAAAAACCAATCTCTATTCTATAGTGCACGAATAGGTTACAGTTGTTACATGTTTAAAATTACTGCCCACGACGGAAGTTGCGTGTAAAAGTCAATCTATAATAATTATTATGTGAATTTTTTCACTTACTCGACCATCGTCGGTTTTAATAAGTGCCCCGTCCCATGACCCACAGGAAAAAAGACACCTATATCCCCGTTTCATATATTTAAAATATTAAGATATACACATATATATATATATGATAAATAACAATATGTAATATACATAAATATAATAAATATAATAAATAAATAAGTATATGTTTATTCATTTATGACACGATTTTGTCCTCGTCCTCGCCCTCGCCCTCGCCCTCGCCTTCTTCCTCGTCTAATTCTATGTTGACTCGCGCTTCTACTTGACTCTTGTGTATTTTGTGTGTGAGTTTCAGTGTTGGTAGAATCTAGGATGCTCGATGTTGGAAGTTGTTGTGCGTTTTGCATGTGTTGCTCTACTTGTGTACTATGAACAAATACCGTATCTCCCAGCACTTTAGCGAGTATAGTTGCCGTGTGTATAGCTGCTTGCTTCTGAAGGATGCTAGTGTCAATGGTAGTATCTAGTTTATCAATATGCTTTTTTAAACTGTTGGCTACTATTCCTGTTGCGCCTATTACAATTGGAATTACAGTAGTTTTGGTATCCCACAAACGACTAATTTCAGTTTTCAATAGGTGGTACTTGCTTAGTTTTTCTATTTCTTTGGGTCCTATGTTATAATCGGATGGTACTGTAACATCAATTAAGAATGTGTGTTTCCTATTTTTGTCTACGTAAATGAGGTCAGGTCTGTTATGAGTTACAGTGACATCAGTTTGGACAGGCATTTCCCATAAAATTTTAGCGGATTCGTTTTCTTTAACCTGCGGTTGGGTGAGCGCTTCTTTCCACCAATGTCCTGAAACATCAAACTTGTGTTTTTTCGCCAGGCACCAATAGACATATTGGACAAGGTTATTATGCCGTTTGACATAATAGGTCCCTGCCAATTTTTCACACCCTGAGATGATGTGCTGCGTGGTCTCATCTTTGACTGCACATAGGCGACATTTTCCATCTATTGGCTCTTTTAGTATATCACGCTGATGTTGCCGCGTTATAACTGCTTGATCTTGTATGGCAAATAAAGCTGCTTCTATGGCTGGTGATATCTGCTGTTTTTTAATCCATCTAAATGAGAGCTCCTTGTCAATATTAGCCTGATCTAATATTTTTTTGGGGAATTGGCCATGGAGCTGCTTATTTCTCCATGCCTCATTATGCCTTTTTACTATTGCATCCTTAATATTTTTATTCGTATGTATGTCTTTCTCTGGCAGATGTAATTCTCTTTCTATTTCTCGTGCTTCTTTCATTATTGAATATTTATCCCTATTTTTATCGTGTTGTACTATTGTTTTAATAAGATGGTCGCTTTCTGCATTTAGATATTGTTTATATTTTAATATTTGTGATTTATACATGTATTCTACATTTATAAGGCTTCTTCCCCCTTCTTTTACCGGTAAGTATAACCTTTCAATGTCTGCTTTTTGCTTTTGTGCTTTTTTAATTGCTAATAATTTTCTTGTTTTTACATCTATTTTCTTAAGATCACTAGTTTTGTAGTTTATTATACCGAATGAATAGAGTAAAACCGGAACAGCATATGTATTTATACCTTTTATTAAATTCCGTGCATTGAGATGTGTATTTAGTAATTTTTTAACTCTTTTGAAATATTCTTTAGTTATCTGCTCCCTAATGTTATTATGTTCTATTTTTCCTGATTCTTGTATCCCTAAGTATTTATATTTCTCTCCTAAGTTTAACTCTTTAAAAGATTCTCCACTTAATAGTATGTGCCCTTCTCCTATTGTATTGCTTCTATATCCTGAACTAATATGTACTGTTTTACACTTATCTAATCCGAAACTCATTCCTATATCAGTTGTGAATATTTCGACACTGTTTAATAATACTTTTAAATTATTTGCATTGTTTGCATAAACTTTTAAATCATCCATATACAGTAGATGATTGATCGAAAAACTGTCTTTGAGTTTGTATCCTTTCATTTCGTATTTATTCAGAATAAATGAAAGAGGGTTGATGGCTAAACAGAACAGCAATGGCGATAGCGAGTCGCCTTGGAATATTCCACGCCTAATATAAATTGGTTCAGTAGTGATCGAGTTTTGGGATCCTCGGGCTGTCATGATCACCCTCCAGAAAGGCATCGTTAGTTGAAGGAATCTTTTAATAATGGATGGACATTTATATATATCTAGCAATTTAAAAATCCATTCATGAGATACACTGTCAAAGGCTTTTTGATAATCTATCCACGCCATGCTCAAATTCTTCTGTGATTTATGAGCATCTTCTAATATGGCTTTGTTGGTCATGAGATGATCTTTACAACCCCTGGCCCCTCGTCGACATCCTCTTTGCTCCACTGCCATTATATTGTTCTCTTGACAGTGGTTATACATTACATTGGCTAATACTGAAGTAAGTAATTTATACATTGTTGGCAAGCACGCTATTGGTCTCCAGTTCTTTGGATCTTCAGTATTTTCATTTTTGGGTATTAAAATGACCTTACCTGTAGTAAACCATTCTTCCAACACTTCCGTACCCGAAATTAAATTAGTGAATAATGAAGCCAAGTATTTATGTATATTAGTAAGATATTTCAAGTAGTAATTTTGTATTCTATCTACACCTGGTGATTTCCAATTATGTAAGTTTTTAACCGCATTTCTAACTTGAATCTCATTAATTTCTTGTATATCTGTTGTCACTATTTCATTTGATGCTAGCTCTATTTCTTTAATCCACTTGGCTTCATTATTATATTGAACGGGATTTGATAAAATGGATGTCCAAAATTCTTCAACTCCTTCTTTACTTGGTACTTTGATGTCTTTGCTTTTTCCATTTTCTAGACTTCTATATAATCTGTGCTCATTTTCTTTAAATAGTTTATTTTGTTCTTTTCTATTATTCATATCTACATATCGTTTAATTCTACCAGCAAGAGCTTTAATTTTTTGTTTAATTATTTCTGCTGTATTATTGTGATCATTCTCATTTTGGATATTGTATTTACTATATAATCTATCTTTAAGATTCATCATCCGACGTGTGTTACATCCTCTTTGTATTTCTATTAATTGCCCTAATTCTTTCCTAAATTTTTCTATTTTGCTTTGTATTCTTTTCTTCCACGGTGGGTCAGATATCTGTTTAATAATATTTTTAGGAGTGTAAGGTGCTTGATTATTATTAACTATTAGTGTTTTAGCTGTTGCATAAATGATATTATTTACTTCGCGCAAACTATTGTTTGTGATACATAGTTTAGGTAAGAAATTGTTCAACGTATTTAAATTATCTATGAAATGTTTGTTAATCTTAGCTTTTGGTAAAAATAAGCGTTTTTCAATTGGTGTTTCTTTCGTTTCAGCTAATATTTGAAGGAACTGCAATATTAATGGATCCTGATCCTCATTTACTTCTATATCGCAATTCAATTGATCTATTATATTTGCTTGTTCAGATGTATGTTGTGTGCTTTGTAAATAATGTGTGTTTTGTTGTGTGCTACTTGTTTGCGTTGCTGCTATGACTTGTTCCTCATTCGAGATCGGTTCAGGGTTTTCCATTGTTATAACACCTTCAGCTTGTTTTCGTATTCGATCTAGTAGTTCTTGAGACAGTACATTATGTTTTAAAACTGTGCGAGCTTGAGTAGATAAGGTATTTCCATTAAATTTATGAATTTTAGGGTTGTTAGGATTTCTCTGTGTAAAAAGCTGTTGTAGTCTAGTCAGGTACCCTACACCTTCTGCCCTAGCCTTATAATAACAAAACATGAGTTCTGAAAGTTCTTCATTTGACCACTTTCTTCTTCGATCGGTTACATTGATATTTGTGGTCATTGCAGATGAGCCGACAGAATCTGTGGGCGAAGCCCTATTCTGCAAAACTTCATCCACCCCCTCCCCTCCCCGTTGGTCGGCTGTACTATTTTCGGGTTCCCCGACTCCCGCCCGCCTGCTCAGCAAGGAGTCACTGACGGTTTGCATGCTGGAACGTCCAGCGTCAGCTCCAGACGTGCCCCGGCGATCGCCCCCGGGTAGCGGCCCTATGCGTTTTCTTTTACTTGTTGTCTCCATTTTATTGGGTTGGGTTTGAGTGGCGGTTACGTCACCCGGGGTCCACTCAGGTCCCCGAGGAGGCTGTTTTTTGTAGCCAGCTAGCTACGAATTGGAGGATCAAGATGGTGTGATTCCTCATTACCCTTAGTCGCCTCTTACGACACCCACGGGCTAGGAAGGGGTGGCAACATTCTACTCTGCCGGTGCCACACGGCAACTATAATAATTATTATAATTGTACGTACAATTATAATGATTATTATTACCGGTAATTCGATCACCCTCATTACGCAAATTATAGGCCATTTAAATTGTATCGAATTGAGATACCAGTGAATTTATTGCTCTCGATATAATCTAATTGTAATTGGAAAAGTCATTTATCATTACACACCCTAAAGAAAATCAACACTAACAAGAAAAAAGTTTGAAAACTGTATAACCCTAGTACATGAAACTGGAACATACGTCATATTGATTTTGTTCATATAGAATGTAGCCTTTGACATCCCGATCATAAAAACGAATCGATTGACACCATATTTATCAAAATCTGCTTAGTAGTTTAGGCGTTACGGTGGAACATACGTAAATAGATAGTACACTGGAAAATACATACACATACATACATTATGTTATATACATACATTTGCCCTACCATTTGGCTTTGCAAAGTCGGGTAAAAATAGACGTATTTGCATAGCGTAACAATTTCACTTTTTTGCTTTATGGATTTTAGAGTTATTATGTGCTTTCATAATAGTAATAATAAAATTATTATCATTCATAGGAACACTAGATGATGTCCCCGAATTCATCTGCGTGGATTAAGATTTTTTTGAATGCGCCGCGGATATTCTATAATTCACACACACACAAAATTTCGCCTTTAATTTTATTTTTTTATAAATAAGATATCTCTAAAATAATATTTATGAGTATTAAAGATAGTATGGTATTAATAAAGAGAAACAATATCAAGTAGTCTTGGTAGCAGAGAGTGGTGATTCAAAATAATAAGCTATAACACGCCTTTGATTTATTGTTTTGGCTTTGTGAAACTTCACTTGGAAGCTTGATAAAAAATGATCCCACTTATTAACATCGCCGGGCTCCTCCCGAATCCGACTTTATTGCTCGCCGCTAAATCCTATGACAATTATTCATTTCTACGTTCTCCCTCGAATAGGATTAGTTGCATTTTCAATTGCCAATCCTATTTGTGGAAGGGAATGTATGAAGAGAAAAATATTACGTACTAGCTATTACGCGCTGCTTCGCTCCCGCCATCTATTAAAATGATTGTGTAAGTAAAATTCGAATTGGATTCTAAGGCCGTCGATATACCTACGTCAGATTTTATTTCCGACTGTCTGATCGGACTATCTGATCGTATTTACTCGATGCACATCCGATTCTTGCGTCAGGGTTTTTCTGAATTCAGTCGTTCCCGAGCTATCATTCTGAGTGCGACAGGACCAACAGTAAAATCGTAGACGCGTACAGTCAGTATCCGACTCGGACGTCCGATCCGACTATCGGATCTCTCGTACTCTTGCAGTAGTCGAAGTTCACGTAGAGCTACATTCACTATTGGGTAAAGTGCCACCAACTTATGTTCAAGCCGCCCTAGCCATAATATTAGCCAAGTCGTCTGCTTTTACGATGGCTCACGCTAAAGCAGTTGTTCCCAAAGATATTTTAAAAAACTTTAAAAACTTTACAACTTTACAAGCTTTAGCGTGAGCGATCATAGAAAGACACGTTTGTAACATTGGTTGGCCGGCTGGGTGACAGGGTTGCTAATGGAGCGTTTAGTATTGCTAGACAAGTTTACGAGGAAATCGGTACCCATAACCCATAATCGGTTTTCAATAACCCTATACGACACTTGCACTAAAAAGAACTGACAGCAGCAAATACCATGAATACTTGGACAGCGGAATCGAGCGGAATGATATTTTTTACGGACCAGATAATTTTGTTGGCAATTATGCTGTAATAACGCTAGTAATTTATGTCAAAATGTATTATTTAAAATACGTAATTAATGTTGAAATGTTGCCGCAGTGAAATATCGCAGGTTTTTACACTATTTACCGTTTAAAAATAGCAGTCGCAACATTGTACTCAGTGTACAAAATGGATTCCATGGTCCCAGTGGAGCGAATGGGAAAAAATGTTTTAGCGTCCTCGCTGCGCTGCCCGGTGAAAGATTTACAACATTCCATTACTTATGTACTGTACACGTTTTTAGACCGCCAAATCGAGTTTTTTGGTAGATTTAATTGATATTTTGACAATGTATTTTACGAATGGCTCGGCAAATTTTATTTTTCTCTCTAGTTTTACGCGTCGACCGTTGTATTTAGTATCAGAAATTCATCACGAAATTTTTACAAGCTTCAGCTACAAAGATGCAGATTACTTTCTAAAGCGCTTCTACAAAATATTTTTAAGTTTGATAGGTTACTATTTAAATAAAAATTTAAAATTCATTTGTATGGGGAGCGCTCGACGGATCTCGACGATGACTTATCTTAAATATATAATTGGCATATTTGTTCAATATTCGCACTAGTCATCGCTGATCCAGTCACTCATAAACTTAGATCTCGTGACCACGTGTATTACAATTAAAGCCAATCTACATTTTAGTTTAAGTATGCTTCATGTTCAAGTAATTTGTATTTTAATTCTAGTGACGTGTTAGCCGCACAATTTTCCTCAACAGAGCATATAAATTGAAACTGTTAACACCTAAAGCGAGGGGTTTGAGCAGTTTTTGTTCCCTTTTTTGTTCATTAGCATAAACAGAAACATGAGTATGAGAAAACTGTCTCCAGCTACCTGCGCTGATGATATTGCATTATATTTTATATTTTACTAGCTTTTGCCCGAGACTTTGTCCTCGTGGTTCTTGAAAATCTCACAGGAAAGCTTGGTTGTTCTGGGATTATATCATACTTTAGGATTTTAGTAGTAGTATTTTTTAGTAGTAGTTTTAATTTATTTAAGTTATTTATTTAGGTTACTGAAGCTTTGTTTTTTGTCATGTATAACTTTAGGATTTTTAATAAATTATTATGCATGCAAAAAATCTATTCGCTGCTCTGTTGCTGTTGAAGTACAAACAAACGAACAAACACACTTTTGCATGTATAATATTAGTAAGTATATGGGTAATGTAATATAATGTATTGAGTATAATACTCGTAAGTGCATTAGGTGAGTTTTATTTTTTTCTCCATTAAAATCGGAATTAACCAGTTGGTGGTTGAACGTATATCAAAAGTAGAGCAAAGTATGATATACGGCCTGATGGCTTGAATAAATTCAAGTCATTTTTACTTTTATTTATAAAATAAAAAAAAATTATGCCGCTTTAACAAAGACCTATTTGGTTACAAAGTTACAAAATATAGAGCTTCTTTCAAAATTATTAATTCACTAAATAAATAATAAACTTCGTTTTTACGACAGAAACTTCTCTTCAGATTGATTGACAATATTACTTACAACTAATTTTGGTTGAATTATTTATTCACCAAAAAGTACGAAGAACCATTACATTAATGCTAGTCTTAAAAAAATAAATCGAAGTTACGTTAATCGGCCATTCCTAAACTTTGCTAATATGTGCCCAACCTCTGTCATCTCATGAAATAATGAAGGTAATATTTGAAAAGTTTCCCGAGGTAGCCCCTTTCTAACGCCTACCGCAAAGAATTTTGCTTTTCGCGATAAAATCCAAAGTTTCTAAATTATTGTGCTCGGTTCAGTACGTTGTGCTTACTTTATACGTAATTCTACTTTGAAACAAATACAAATTATACGAACTTTGCTATTCAGATTACGCCGGTATTTTCAACAATTTATTTTTAAATGATTACATAATTATAATTTCACCTTACTCATTTCGATAGAAGTTTGAAGAAATTTCTGTAAGCTTCATTTATAGATAAGCTTCATTTTTGTCCACTTTAACATTTTATGTACAAAAATAATAAAATTAAATAAATAGTTACATACAAGTCTGAAAAAAATGGCTTTTTTACTTGTATTGTGGTAAAGATACGGAAAGCCAAAATAATAAATCAAAGCAAAGAGAGCGATATTAGTTCATCATACAGCGCCGGACTTCGTAACAATATTTTTCTTTCATTCTGTTCTCAATCACCGGCGATCCCAGCCCGGATATTATTAATTATTATTATTATTAACTACACATAATATGCAGCACTTGGCGTCACATGCACCTAATAGGATAATCGAGTTGGCATAGGGTTCATATTATTTCTTATTGGGTCACGGTAGTAATTCTCAAAATTATTATTAGCTAGTATTAGTGAGTATCAGAATTTTATACCCATAATAATTACATTAAATTGTAGCCAAGTTAGATAATTTTTTCCATTAGGTAGGTATAACAGTATTACAAAATAATATAAATACTGGTCATATACTAAAACGTAGTAAAGGAGTAACGGATCAACCTGATGTTTACATGACTGCATAGACTTTTTATCGCAATTAAATAAGTGGTACCTACCTAAACAATTTTTAACTCTAAGCAAAAAGTCGCGGTAAAGGAGTGTATCTGGAGGAGTGTAAATACGTAATCTTAATATGAATTTCGTAAAATTGACGAAAATAGGTATCATAATCAATTATTCCTTCATAATAAATATCTACTGGTGCTACAAAGGGTTCCTGGCTACACATGTGGTCACCTGAGTCCGCAAGATTTGATCGTAAATTTCGCATAGGGTGTGTACAAAAGGTCAAAGTAATTTATATAATTTCACATTCAATTCCATTTTCCTATCACAAATTACTTACGGTTAAGGTTTCACATGACTTGCGAAATTGCTGGCCTCTGAATTTACGGTCGGTCGAATTGTTTCAAAGCTAATAGCTAGTTAATCTATGTGCCAAGGCTGTTACCAAACTGATATCTTGATGGGTTACTGAACCTAAAAATTTAACACTAAAATCGTTTTACATAAAAATTATACATAACTTTTGACTAACTGGCCCCGAAGTCGCTTTTCTATAGACAACAGTGTTATACTTAAATCCACTTTAATGCGTAAAAAATTCTTAAAGGTCTGAAATTACTCAAAAAAAACATTCGTTCATTTTCAGCAATGCATAGCTTGATTCCGTGAGAAAGTTTAGGTGTATAATTTACATACATTTAAAGCAAATTTCACTATCTATACTAGCAATGCTTAACCAACCAATAATAAAGACATTTTGACAGATTTTCATTAATTAATTTATTAGTTAGGTGAATTTGGCCCTCAGACATATAAATTCTAAATACTAATTAAAGAACAGGCCGGATTTAAATCCATGTCTTACCCGGTATCGCGTAATTTTTTCTCCTAGATTAAAAACATGAGAAGTAGAATAAACCGCTTGTTAGGATTAACCTTATAAAAGCAATTTTATTTTATTCTGTAAAGATACAAATATCTAAAATCTTCAGAGCTGAACAATTTTACATGTTACACTCGTAAAAGATGTTCCCGCAAAAGCTTTCGCAAAAGGCATCGCGATCAAAATCGCTCGGGGGCGCTACAAATCACGCAAAACCTGTTGTATGTAATTTTCGCAGACCCATGATCTCCAATACTCCAGATAGGCGAGCTTACAAATTACGTTCGATCTCCATCCCTTTATTTATTGCCGCTGTCTTTAATGACAGACGATATTGAGATATGGCCTCCGGACATAGCTATGTTTAGAATCACAAATGGCAAAGTTAAATGTTTTGTAATAGGTACCTACTTGAAATTAATGAAGTTTATATGTATTATAGTTGTAGGCTCTCCTCAGATTCACATGGGTGGGCTTGATTATGTTGCATAGTACATAAGTCATGATTTGTTTGTTATAAAACAAAATGTCATTGCTCAAAATGAATAAAAGCATAGATTTTAGTAACGAGTTAATTCAAGTACAAAATTCTCGTTTTGTAGTAACAAATAAAACGATTTTAAAGAAATAGTTGTATATTTTATTGAGATTTCTCGGCAGATTTCTTTTTGTTGGTTTTCTTGTACGGTTCACATAAAATAGCCAAATTAACCTCTTTTGAAATTCAGTAAGTTAATTTATTCCAGGTTAGCTAAATAAATTAATTTAAGCTGTCTTTTATTTCCCTTCTTTTTCAACAAAAAGACGTCCACAGCTAGAGTTAATCCTCCTTAATGGGGACTTCCACAGATATCGGTCTTGCGCCGCTCGTACCCAGTAGCTCCTTGTGACTCGTGAGATATTTTCAGCTGTTCGTCTAGTGTTGAGGCATTTCCCAGCTCTACGCTTTTAGGTGCTCTTAATATCGCCATTAGAACATTTATTTATTTAAGAAAGTAAGGATCTTCACTTAAGCCACATTAATATTAAATTTCTTTGTATCTTACTTTACATTTATTTCGCTTGCTGACACAGCTTATAGACTAACAACAGCTACTTTTTCAAAAAGACTGACTGTAAAAAGTGCAGCGCACGATGACTTTGCTCTTTAGTTTTTTGTTCAAATTGCAATTAGTGAGGAGTTTGCGAATCCTCGGCGCGGTGTCAGAGATTGATGACAATGGAAATTTTATACATCGTTAGTCAAGACTGCGCTAGGTGAGAGCGCTCTTTTTTCAGTAATCCTAGCCGTTCAAGAACACCTTCACTTATCTGAAGTTAACTTCCTTCCAGCAAAATACTATTATAATGTTACTTAGCATGGAGTGAGGTTTTAAAAATCCCGTGAGAACAATCTGTTGTCTGTGTATGCCACTTTCCAAGTCTTCTTTTGTAAGCCTCAATAGCTCAAACGTTAAAAGTGCGGACTTAAAATTTTGCATTTTGTAATAATTTACGTTTAAATACAATTAATTGTTGTAGCCATTTTTTGAACTATCATTAGAACCAATAAAGTTTTACACGCAAAATAAAAAGGCACGAAAACGATCAAAAAGTGACTCAGGCTGTTCACAAATCTATGCTACGAAATCGTAGCAACGGAACGAAAAAACATTATAGTATAATATCTGTGTTAGGTCAGGCAGTTTCGCTGGTTTTTTTCTTCATTTTAACTGCAGCGATACAAATTGATAACGCATCTATCCCTATTTGTCAATAGCCTCGAAAGTGCTACGAACATGCTACGTGGATTTTTGTATCTACGACGCATGGGTAGGGTTGCCAGGTCTTCAAACCGAAAAGTCGGACAGGCCAGCCAGTTTAGCCGGACATTTGTGTAAAAAGACCGGACACCCTTATTTTTTAGACCTAGTACAAAATGGCAATGTTTTTTAAAAGCCCGCTTGCGCAAGCGCAGCGATACAAGGTGAGGCGAGTGCAGCGGAAACCAACACATGACAAATATATAAAAAAATAGTTAAACTTAACAAAAGTCAGATAGGCCGGACACTGTCTAATTTGGCCGGACACTCAACCAAAAAGCCTGACTGTGTCCGGCTTTATCCGGACGCCTGGCAACGCTACGCATGGGTATAGAAATGGATAGCTGACACGCTCCGGTTTCACACGGGTAGATGTACAAGGTCATAACTGTCGATAAGTTACTTTATTTGTCAAAAGTCTGGACTTTTCTGATGTTATAACAAAGTTGCTTACAGATAGGAACATTAAGGAATCTAATTGTTATGATGAAACGTTTCTCGTGAAATGTTAGCAATAAAGATGAAAACTCAATTTTAATCCACAAACTAATTTTATACTATTTATAGATATTAATTATGCGTTTTGAGTACGCTATCCCAAACTAAGTGACGTTACATTGTAACTTAGTAAGGTATTTAAGTTCAGCGTATATTTCTAATGTTATGTTTATATAGTCACCTGAAAAGATAAAGAATATATTTTCGATTATATATTTTAATACCAAAATTTTGTCTTACAATTAAAACAACATTGACGAAATAAACAGACAGTTCAATATTGGGTTATTTTATCTTCTCCGTACGGAGCACGCATAATTTATTGGCATTGATATTGTCACAGCCCCAGAATCCTCATAAATAAATAATATCTTCTTCAATATTACGGACATAAAATAAATATCTACCAATATAGTCGGTCTAAATGAAGTTGAGATGAAGAGTTTTTGATTTCATCTTGTTATTATTTTATAGATGTGATTCACAATTCAACAGTATTCAAATAATTTAGCTCTATATTATAAAGGTATTTCATTTTTAAACAGGCTTGTGCCCGGGAATTGATCGCCGTGAAGTTTGGTTTTTAAAAATCTCACAGGAAGCCTCAGCCTCAAAAGCACAGGATATAGTTGAACTTTGGAGAGTGACATAGGCCATGCAAAAAAATCACGTCAATTCGTTGCTCCGATGCTACGTGATTGAAGGACAAACCCAATAAAAATTATTAATGCAAAAGTGTGTCACTTTTACATTAATAATAAAAAATTAAAATAAGTTAGTAGTATAAGAAACATTATCCTCATTGGAAAACATCGTGAGGAAACCAGCACACCTGGGAACGCTCAATAGTGTAGATACTCAAAGGAGTGTGACGTTTGCCAATTCGCATTGGGCCACCGTGATAGGCTATGGCTATAACCCTTCTCTGAGAGGAGACCTGGGTTCAGTATTTTACCTGGTGGGTATACCATACATTAAGGCAATAAAGCACAGGCACTGCCTTAAAATCATTTTTTTGTAGGCAAACAAAAGAATGACAACACAATAACATAAAAAAGGAGCATAGCAATACATGAATTAATTAATGTACTAGCTTCCTAACGTATTATATAAGAAAAGTCAGCTAAGATAGCAGAAGAAATACGTTATTAATCACTGGATACGAGATCGAGAAAAATAATATCGTCACATGTTTCCGACACAGTGAGATTAACACGTCTATTCGCTGCCTGCACGTCCTCGCTGTTTGTACAGTTTGTGTAGCGCTAGGAAATATTGTTACTATTCATTTTTAGGATGAAGAAAAAACCAATATGTACTGAGTACACACATACCACATATCACACACACATATGGATGTGTTTTGTCAAAGTTGGCTACGACAACAGATCAAACGTTGCATCTAGATTTTAAAATTCCGCGGGAACTCTTTGATTTTCCAGGTAGTCCAGGTCCTCAACTTGTTTTTATTTTTACTCTCAATTCTGAAAACTACTCTTAATCAACAATGATACTGTATTACGACTTCTCTGTTAAACTTTATGTATATATTCTAAATTCAAATAATGTAATCATTTTTGGCTTTATTTAAGGACTATAATAATCTTGTAAAATTGTGTTGTAAACGCTGTTGATTACCAATAAATAAATAAACTATATACAATGATTCAAAGCTCTGTTACAGCTCTATAACCTTGATCGGTTTCTACACGCCATCACACTGGAACGCTTAATCGCTTGGCGGCACGTCTTTGACGGTAGGGGCAACTAGCTACGGCCAAAGCCTCCCACTAGTCCAGACTAGAGATAATTCAGAAATTATAAATTCCCAAAGTGTCTCAACCGGGAATCGAACCCGAGACCTCTCAGTTATAAGATCACAGCGCTCTCCACTAGGCCAGGGAGGTTTCATAGAGATCATAGCAAATCACACAACCGAAGAGAGATCACACACTTTCAGTCTATATGTAGATTAAGTATGCAAATAATTTTCAAAAACCTTCTTGGATAACTGTAAATCTTTCCTGGACAGCAAAACGCGGATATCCGTTTGAATTTTTTTTTTATATTCAAAGCACGGGGAACGTTAAATCCATTTTGTACATTCGATTCAATTTGGTGACTATTAATTTACGCTGCAAATAGTATTGCGGGATCCTGAAATATAGGACTTAGAATACAGGAAAGTATTTTTTATTTTTCTTTAAAAATTAGTTTTTAAATCATCCAAGTTCATTTTAATATTAATAATATAGGTAACTAAAATTTTTGATATTTAAGATTTTGTTTTAATTTAACTATATAGAATTTCGTTTCATATTATTTTATTAATCATTCAATAACGTTATAATTTCTAAGATTACTATTAGTTCTAAATCTTATCTTCTATCTAAATATATAAAAAGCAAAGGTGACTAACGGACTGACTGATTGATCTATCAACGGACAGCTCAAATCACTTCGGATCATGATCATCATGCGGATCGGGCTATTTGCATACAGACAGCTTTTATTCATAGAACTGCAATGGTACGTACAGTAGAGTGCAAGGATCTCACTCTCTCTCTCATTTTGGAAGGTTTGAAACCATTATAGATATTTTGACAACGTTGTTTAAGTGAAAAGTCCGTGTTTAAGCGAGTAGCTCCGATAACACAAATATTTTCTTTCCGCGCTTCACTAATTAAGATTTTATAAGTTGAATCAAGAGGATTTTGATGCTTTTGTGAAAGTTTTTTGTTTTGTTTGATGAATTTTCAATTAATATAATTTAAGTAAGTACCTACTATTAAATTTTCTTGTTATGCTTACTATACTAGCTTATGCCTACAGTTTTGTCTGCGTTGGTTAAGTTTTTTAATTTTATGGGATCCTTTGATTTTTCCAGGACAACAGTCCATCACCAGATTACAAAATACCTTGGAGCCTTGCAACAAGATCAATTCAAAAATTAAGCAGTGACAGAAACGCAAGTACGTATATGCAGTAGTTAGTATTATTATTAGGAGTATGAAAGAAAGGATTATTTAACTACAACGTCATAAGAAAACACCAAATTTTAGTTTTAACTTTTCGTTTTAAATAAGATTTGCCTTTGTAAGAGTCATGTCATAAATTACATTATTCTTAATGAAATGAACTCTCTTTACTATTTGTATAATAGACATACCTAATATTATATTTTTTCTGCTATTTTACTCAGTAAACTTGTTTTTCTATACTCAAAGTTGTCTGTGAAGAGATTGCTTTTGCAATAAGAGAGCCTTTGCTGGCTTTTATAAGTTATTTTCTGTCTTAATACCATAAGGTCTTATTTTTTGTAGTAACAGTTTAAATTGTGAAAAATGGGGGTTAAGGAGAACTGACATAAGCAAAATTTTTTTTGTAACTAAAATCCTGCTTAGTTTATTATAATCTTGATAATTCTTACTAATGTTATAAATGCGAAAGTCTATTGGCGTAGTAGATTGACATGATTTTGGAGAGTTACATAGGTCTCTTAAATCAAAAAACCAGAGGGTTCCCGTAGGATTTTGTAAACCTTACTCCGCGTAAGATAATTTATCTTTTAGTTAATGTATGTTCATCACGCAAATTCGCTCCATAAAACGTTTCACTGAGACTATTAACACCTTAAACGTGAACCAGTTTTTGTCACCCCCAAATTTGTTCATTAGCATAATATACAACAGAATGAGTGTGTGGAAAACCGCCCCCAAACAACAACATAATAGCGACACAGTCCTTGTTTACGTAATACCTAGATATGTATTGTATATAAGACTACACCATACTGTCTCATTTCAACGTCTTTCAGAAGATATACCTTGTGGTAACAATGTAATGTGGTAAGCTAGGTAGATCCAATTTCGATAAAGAGATCAACCGCCGAATCCAACTCGGCTGGGCAGTGTTCGGGAAGCTTCGAGATGTCTTCTTGTCCAAAATTCCTCAGTGCCTGAAGACTAAAGTCCGAGCCATTATACGTAACAGTACGACGATCTGCGGACTGGAATATCGTAACATGACGTCATATCCCTACCGATGCGACAATCATTTGGCCCTACTCACTCTACTAATACTCACTTTATTAGTTGTCTCATACAATGAAAAGCGTTTTATAACACTAACTTTGAAAGCGATTGCTCATAATCGCGGCCAGGAGGCACTGTAACAGCCGAAACTTTGATTGTTATCAAATTGTTGCTGAGAACATAGAAAATCCATAAACTTTCAATATCCCGAGCTAACTTGGGATTTGTGCCCAGAAGATACTTGATCTGAATATCAAAAATGTGAAAGGAGCCGTCAGTAATCGGGGCACGTATATCGGGACCCTATCACTTCGCTCTTTACTTACTCGTTGGGCGCCATCTGTATGTTCAGCCTAATTCAGTAACAAAGATTACGTTACACTTTCGGTTCCGTTATTACGCTGAAAATATCCGTTTGTGTTTTTAAGGCAACGCAATAATAAAGTTTCCTCCAGAGTGTGGATTAACGGTCGATAATATGGCATGCGTTATTGCGATATCAGTTTTTAATACATTTTGTATACGGATTGTTACAACTATTGAATTATGAACTGGTATTGCAAAAGCGCATTGCAATAATATCTTAATAAATGTTATAACGAGCTTAGCTCGCGACTTGGCTAACAAAGTAACAAAAAAAACACTGGCATTTATTTATTACTAGCTTTTACCCGCGTCTTCGCTCACGTTAAAGTCTATTCAAGCCATTTCAAGTATTTTACCCCCTTAGGGGTAGAATTTTCAAAAAACCTGTCTTAATGGGTGTCTACATCATAACAACCATCTGTATGCCTTTCAGCCTGATCCGTCCAGTGATTTGAGCTGTACATCGATAGATCAGTCAGTCACCTTTTCCTTTTATATATTTAGATTAGTTATTATTTTACATAAGTTTTCAATATTAACAAACCACAATCACATTCATCCTCTTCCAACCTTTACTAAAGACAAAGAGAATAATATTGTAAGTTGTGAGCATCTATAATCTGTCTGAATTTTACTAAAGTAACTTCATAAAATGTTAAATCATAATCCCGTTATAAGGGTCGTGGTTAACAATTCAAACCACGATATAATCCTTTTATTCCTTATTCGTATAATAAATAACAATCACACACAGTCAGTGCTTGACATTTGAGTTGTAATTGTCTATTCAACAATCAACAATCAAGTATTATATGAGAACCTACCTTCATTATGATGAAAAAATTTTGCATTTTATTTAAAAGTATGGAGTATTTCTAAAGAAACAAAAGTATCGTTATTGTAAAAGTTAGAGGTACCTCCTCGAGTAGATGGGCTCGTTGGAGGGCGTTTTAATGGCCTCTTGACAGGATCTTGCCGGGTCCTCAAAGTCACTCCGTTGCTCTGATTGTACAGGCTGTTATGTGCGCTATGAATAATCTTTCAGATATTTTTGTTTTGGCCCGTGGCTGTATATTTGGAAATTATGTTCAGATTTGGACATGTAGAGTACGAGAATTGTAGTCTGAGAATGCGATCGCCTTAATATAAAAACCTAGATAAGAAAGAAGACAACCGTCTAGGGCAGATAGTAAACTTCTTCCTTTTCTTTATCAAACTATAGATGTCCACTGCTGGGCAAAGTTTTCGTGTATGAATTTCCACAGGTCTCGGTCTTGCGCCGCTTATATCTAGCGGTTCCCTGTGTCTCGTCTGATCTTATAGGTCCACATAGTGGAGGATCTGTCAACAGTACGTTTTTCGGTGCGGAATCGCCACTCCAGCACCTTTGGACCCCAAAGATCAACAGTTCTTCGAACCAAATATAATGTTCTTCGCTAATTTCCACTACTTCTACTTCACGACTCTCTAAGCTATTTTGGTAACTTTCGTTTCGTTCTCCTAAGAATTTATAGATTTAGAGTACGAGAACTCTAGCCTTTCAATGCGTTCCCCGGAATATAAAGGTAATGAAAAATGCAGCACTAGGTCACTTAGAATGCATAGGCTTAAATATATAGGTTTATATGCACATGATTTGATTTCTGCTGGGGCTATATCGAAATTTAATAACACCTAAAAATTTATCTGGTCTTTTGGGGGTTGAGTACATTTGGCCTTATGTGCCTTATTAGAAGAGGCTTTAGAGATTATTAGTATCGACCCACGTATGACTTTCATAAGAGCGTTACCACACGGCACTTTGCGGTGCCGCAATGTATAAGTATTTTACGGCTAGGGCCGCGTCATGCACTTCTACATTGCGTACATTACAAAAAACAAATTAGCAATGGGATTACACCGCCGTGGGGTTTTCTATCTAGGATACCAATATAGAAGATTCGACACCGCTGCTGCGAAAACGAAAAATTGGCCAAGTGAGAGTCGGACCTGCACCTGAATTATTAAGATCGATCAAAAACCAAAGCTGTTGTATGGAGACCCTCATTGATTTTTAACTTTTTTTATATTAATTGTTACAGTGGCAATAGAAATACACATTCAGTGAAAATTCAAGTATCTGCCTATTATAAGTCATGAGACACAGCCCGCTGACAGAAGGACGGAGTGACGGACGGACAGTCACAGACGAATGGACAGTGGAGGCGTAGTTTTATTGTTCCACCTTTGGATACGGAACCCTAAAGCTCACCGCAGCGGCGCTGAAAGGCGTCGTGTTTCATAGCTCTAAGGCGTCTAGCCGTAGCCCCATAAACTTTATTACTCGTCGAGGTAACAAATGTTTGCAATTATGTACTCGTGGGGAGTTATCTGAACAGGTAAGCTGTGTAGGTTAACTACAAAACATCACGAAATCGTAACACAGTGTGAAGTGATTAATTGAATTCATTTGTGCTTGATGATATCTTTTATTAAATTAATGGTATGTAATATTTATACTTTGCACCCTAAGCTTAATAATAATTACAATACTGTGGCCAGGTATTACGTTTATTACTGTTGTAATTTAATAAAGTTTAATAATTAATGGCACATACATTTGTTCAAAATTCTTATCCGAAAGGTATTAGATAATCTTACTTAAACTTCTCGATATACTGACCTATCTATTTATGTACATAAATATAAATAAAATTAAAGTATAGATTGTAATCTATGTCCGTCTCAGGCAAGTTGTCTCTGCTGCATATTTCGTTAAAACCGGTACAGCAGTTATACCGAAGGAGCCTCTATTAGTCCGGGAATAAAATGTAGCTTAAGTTACTTCTTGTTTCATTATTTACTTGCCTGTGAAATTTTCATCAAAATCGAATCAGCCATTATGAAGATTAGCCTATATTAATAAGTAGACCAACATACACACAGAAGTTTTAAAAGCATATTTTTCAGTTTGGTTTAAGATCTCGTTCAAATAATCATAATTATGAGTTTACCAAGAAGTAGAGAGAAGAGATTTGAAAATCACAGACTGTCGGTCGGTTTCAATTTTTTTTTTTTTTATTAAAATGTTATGTACAATAAAACTTATAACTGAACTAATCAAATTGTATTTATATGCAGATTCAAAATATTTTTTTTAAAGAGATAAACGTACGTAAATTTTCTAAAAACTCTATGCAAAGTCGGCGAAGCAACTTTAAGTTATTATAATCTAGCGATACGGAAAGCAGGCGCAGGTCGCACATCACATTACGTTGTTGGCGAGAGAAAACAGATGGCTGGATTTCATTGGGTACGATATCTCACAGTGTAGGCTGTAGGCGAATCGCAGTGAATACAATTTTCTTTTGGTTTATTCCTAGGTATAATATTATAGTCTGCGCGCAAGTCGTTGGCCGCGCCGTGGGTTTGTGCATAGGCATAGAGAAGTCTACTTCTGTACTCTAGTACTCTACTCTAGTACTCTACTCTAGTACTCTACTCTAGTACTCTACTCTAGTACTCTACTCTAGTACTCTACTCTAGTACTCTAGTACTCTTCTACTCTAGTAGAGAGTCAGAGTTAAGTTCGAATAAGTAGATAAAGTAGGCACGACGCCTTCCATTTGGTCGAACCTGGAAGAACCTGATTAATATTGTTTTAAGTAATCGTTTTAATTTCAAATTTTCACTTTTTAATTTGTGATAATTATTTTAATTTTTGATTAAAATAAAATTGTTTTTAGCGATGTACGATCTGTAATATATATCTCTGTATATATATCTGTAATATATGTACAAAAAAAAAAAAGATACCGGCCGAATTGATAACCTCCTCCTTTTTGGAAGTCGGTTAAATATAAATTAATAGATATTGTTTTCTTGTGACAACTCTTGCCTCCATACGCGACACTGTCTAGTTTAGACGTTGTTGGCATTTACAACGACATCAAAGGCACGTTTTTGGGTTCCGTTTTTTGAGGAACCCTAAAAACGTTAATTTTCTTAACACCCGGTTTGTAGGTACATACTACTTTTGCAATCAATCACATAAATATAAATTTTATATTTTTTTATTCAGAACCAAATAAAATTATAAAAACAATAAATTGTAACAGACTTTTCAGAATGTCATGCTACTTAATTTGCTCTTATTAGCACCCGCGTTTCGTAGCTGTACAATTTTACCTCCCAAATACAAACAAAGCCCCCTGTCGCTCCTTATTATCAAGTTGAAATTATAGTCATTTACTAACGAGAAAATGAGCCGAGGCTTTCAATTAACTTTCAGTCTAAACGATAAGGTTTAAAGTTACACAAAACTCTGTGTAAATTGAAACTTGCGAAATTTAAAATTAATGTCCTTTGGCTCTATTGTAACATTACGACACCTGAACGTTTTTTATAAAAAAAATCAAAGGGTTTCTATTTTTATAAAGGGCCAATATTGATTGGCCCTTATATTACTAACCGGTGATAAAATAAATGATTTTAAATTTAACTAGCTTTTGCCCGTGGCTACTCTCACGTTAAATTCGATTTTTCAAATCCCTCTTTTACCCCCTTAGGGTCTTAAATGAAAGCCTACGTCAATTTGTTTTTCAGTCCCATCCGTCCAGTGGTTTCAGGTATGCATTGATAGAATAGGCAATCAGTCAGTCAGTCAGTCACTTTGCATTTTTAGCAGACTGTCAAAAAAGGAGAAGGTTCTCAATGCGTCGGAATCTTTTTTTTTTATTTCTTTTATGTATGTTCCAAGATTACTCGAAGACGCCGGAAGCGATTTGGAAAATTCTTTTTTTGTTTGAAAGGGTATACTTCTTAGTTGATCCCATTGTCATCAAGTCAGGATCTGATCATGGGATCCTAAAGAAATCGAGGGAATTCTTCAAATTTTATAGGCACAATTGATATACTTTGTAGTGGCGTTTGAAGTCGGTTTTTAAACTTAAATGACAGTGTTTACATTAAAACTGAATAATATCCGAGTTTAATAAAGTGATAGCAGCATGGATCACAACAAAGAGCAATATCGAAGGATTAATTGCGTAATTTATCTCACAGCCAGTGCTATACGTAACATCCCCTCGTTCGGGCAATCTATCTATCAGCCTGTTTTCCCCGTATTATCCACTCTAATCGGATATTGCCGTACCAACCACAAAATCAGCCTCACAAAGCTGTATTTTGCTATGGGCGATTTACAACTCTTTAATGTTAACCAAGGAATAAACGCGTTCTGACCGTTTCAAATATCCTTATCCTTACTAATATAATAAGTGCGAAATTGTGTTTGTTTGTTGGTTTGTCCTTCAATCACGCCCCAACTGCAGTGCTACGAATTGAAGTGATTTTTTGCAATAGAAGAAAATTGACAACATAGATCACTAGAAGATATTGCAGAGGCGACCGGATTCGGTTGGCCCTTAAAATTTTAAAATATCAAAGGCATTCGTTATTACGACTACTAGTAGTCTCACTACCATTAGTAACACGCGGTTTATTTTTAAAGTGAGTAAGGATGTAAAGGTAATTTTTTGATGTCATAAAAATTATTAATCCAGCACCAAACACACCTAAACATACCTAACTAACAAAAATCCCCTTCGTTGATATTATTAAGTTGTGTTTAAATCTATTCTGTAAAATTCTCTATTTCCTACATATATAACATTTTTATTTTTCCCTGTTTCCAACCACCGACGCCGGCGGACTTTCCCGGTTATTATTAATTAACTTGGCCAGAAGTGGTTTTGCGTCACAAGTACCTACCCCGAAACGGCTAGCCAAAATTGAATAGAGGTTAAATCTCTTGGGATCAAGACGATTTTGTACCTACATTACGATAGAGTTACGAAGATTGGGAGCAATTCTTAGTCATGAAACTTAAAATTAACCGTAAAATAATTTTCTGAAAGTGAAGCGGTATTTACATTCCATATAATAGATGGAGACTGCTGCCGCTGTGTAATGAAATTAACCTTTGATTCGACCACAGACATAGCGTCTAGAGTCGGATGGACGGCAGTTGACATAGTTAGCAACAGACCGCGCAATCCAACTGTATGCCAACTGCAAGCGTTAATAAAGCCTTATAATTATGTATACTCCATAAAGATAGCATTCCTTACTAATGGAATACTATGTTTAATGTTAGTAATGGTGTATCCTATTCCTAAGTATAGTTTGCAACAAAGTATGGAATTTCCCTTGATGTATATCTACGTCATGATTTGATATCTCCAACCAATGATTTCCACTAGGGATCAGTTATAGACTCACAAAACAAGCGAAAAAATTGTGCCGAACGACGAAGAGTATAATAGAGTACTTCATTGTCAAATGATATGACAAATTACGACAAATATCTGCCATTACGCGCTTCATTTACCGCACGCTCGTAACATATCCACCTCTTTTTATACATATACCTACAATAATAGTCTCCAAATTAAATGTCTGATTTATGCGCGGTTCAAAGTAACTTAAAAAAGTTACACTAGAACCTCAGAGGTTAATGATAAATAAGTGGAATCATTTTTATCAGGCTTCCGAATAATGTTTCACAAAGCCAACAAAATAAATCACTGGCAAGCAATGTTTCATTTTTCGTGGAACATGGCGTCGTTATGTCTCTACGTAATATTATATATTTTAATATGTACACTCATATTTTCTCTACTTTTGCTGACTGTCAGTGGGTTGCCCTGGTTATCATTAATTAACTCTGCTAAACGGGTTCTCGGGTCTCACGTACCTAAATATGTGGCTGAAAAGGTTAAAAGGTCAAATGTCTCATATCAAAGGCTTTAGAGTAATTCTGCTGTTACATAAAACTCAAACTAATTGAATACGAGCAGGTGTAGGAATTAAGTAGATTTAATTTAGACTCTACTTTTATTCGAGTAAAGAGTTTACCAAAAAAAAAATGGTTATGTAAACCAAAATTCTTGTTTTTCAATCTAGGCAAATTTTTTTGTGATTTGGATTTGTTGACCTTATCGATTAGGTACTTACCTACACAAGATAACGGACACTAGCGATAACTCACTATATAGTTAATGTGCCTTTAGAAGTCAATATAAGAAAAATATAACATTTGAGCTTACAAACAGAATTGTGACAGAAAGTGTTTTGCGATTTGGAATAAAATTATAATATGACCATCTTTTAGCTGACTATGGAGATTTCTGTATTACTACAAAAATAAAGGACAGTTTTGGTTGACGCCTTTCAATCTACCGTATCGAATTTGAAGGTTTTCTGAAGCTGAAAGATCTATTTTAGGTTTGGTCAAATTTTTATAAACCTAAAAATGTCAATACAATAAAATTCGTCTTTGTTGTTTTAAGTTTTGTAAAAACCATAATATTATTTTTGTGAAAGAAGTAACTGAAAGCAAAGTTAAAATCCTGCCGGCATACATGGAATAAAAAGATTATTTTCAAGTTTACGACATCCCTTTTCTTATCTTAACACGACGATAGGTGCCGAATGAACGATGTTTAGGTGGAGGCCGGATTACGACGGATAAAGAACAAGTGTAAGTCAACACAGATTTCGTAAACAAAACCTTGAGAAACTTGATAAATAGAGGAAAACTTTTAAAGCTAAAGGTACCGTTCCCTATAAGATGTCACATGTTTAGACGGTAAGTAATGTGTTCGGAGAGCCAAAGATAATCGCTTACAATGAAATATTACGTTGTTCTTAAACATTTATTTTAACAGCGGTGTTATTGAAGTGGTTCGACCTCCTTCGGAATTCTATATTATATCATTTATATCACTTGCATAAACAGTGAAGAAAACCTGCTTGCCTTAGAGTTCTGCATAGTATTTTCATAGGTGTGTGAAGTTTTCCGATGGCTACAAATGCGTTGATCTGTATGGTGGACTAATATAAACTCTTCTCATTCTAGAGGAGACCCGTACCTATATAGCAGTAGGCCGTAAATGGGTTGAGATGGAACTTCCTTTTGGTAGAATTAAAAATAAACTGATATAGTTAGATTACTATAGTAAGCTATTAGTTCAACTGAAACACTAAAAAATAAATTCCACGTAGTACATAACGTATATCTACTGAATAAATTCCGGCAAAGAATTCCAAATCGATTTAAAAGTAAGTACTGAAAACAGTGGCGTGAAATGTTGTCAGACTGGTCGACATACTGTAACCGGTAGTTAATCCGCTGACCCGTCTGAATTCCGGGCTTAGCTGACGGCAAGCAGGACCTGAGGGGTTCATGTTCATTTGTGTCACGCGGCATTAAACCGCCATGTCACGTGTATGTTACGTTATTATAAAACTCTGACTTGGCTGCCTCGTTGTTTAAGTTTTTTGGCTCGGTTGTGGACCAAGAATTTCTGGGTGTGAGTCCAAAAAAAAAAAAAAAAAACATTTCATCTTTCTACCAATATTTTTTCAGTAGAAGCCCGAAGTTGGGTAAACCGACAGTACTATCATCAAAGGCATGTCGCCAAGCTTAGTGATGGCGTATGAAAACTTGAGGAGTATGGGCTTACATCCTAGAAAATGTAAAGATATACCTACTTATTTATACTTTAATACTTATCAACTATTAATATGTAGTCCTGGTACATCTGCTTTTTGGTATGGTGTTTGAATTGGTATAGTAGACTCTTTAGCCTTCTCTACAAATTCTAGTCTTGAGACTTCTGCTCGTAAAAGGCAGGCCAATTCTGTAAAAGCTGCATCAATCATTGCTACAGTTTCAATTATGGTAATTGGCTGAATTTATCGCGTTCTTTCTGCAACAATACAATATTTTAGCCAATAACGAGTGAGTATCGACCAATCAGAGGCAATCGTTACACAGAGGGTTGTCTGCTCTTATATGATCCCTATTTTTATTTATGACACAGGCTTACCTTTATTATAAAATGACAGTTAAGAAACCTTAAGACTTTAACAAAATTAAGCGTTTGAATGATATGGTTAGCGAAAAGCGTTATAGTTGTGTTTCAATAGAACCATCTACACCAAAGTGGTGATTCAATGTAAATTGTTTAGTCAATGGACGCTGAAATGGCCCATAAACAAAACGATCGTGAATACAAATCGCATATTACGTTCATCGAACACGCAGGCTTTGCAACATTATCATTATAACCAGTTTAGGTGTGACCATCGACATGATCGTATGTGACGTTTGTACGTCTTGAATCTGGTGACGACTTTAGAAAAGTTTGCGTTTTTTTTTTTTTTTCAAACAAAAAGAAACTTAACAGTGAGTTATATGCTACGATAAGAGATAGCACTAGAAGAAAAAGAAGATACGTAACTAACGATTCTAACAATTTATTCGTTGCCATTTATAAGTAAAAAGGTGCTTATAATATACCAAACATTGCGACACGGGCTTACCGCTTTATCTCAGGATTAGTATATATCTCAGCCAATTTACGCGACTCTGTGTTACATGATGAGCCTTTGTTTGTCGGATCAGGTGCGAACCTTTTACTGCTCCAAAAAATGGATTTTGTCTTGTTACTCTTTTGACTTATAAGTACCTACTATGGTTCTTCTTTTTCTTTTTTATCAACCAACAGATGGCTACTGGATATAGGTCTCTTGTATAGACTTCCACAGGTCTCGGTCCTGCACCGTTTGTATTCAGTGGTTCCCTGAGACTCGTTTGATATCGTCGGTCCACTGTGGTAGATTATTATTACAGCTAAATTTTTTAGCATGGATATATTGTATTAAGGTGGTTTGATCCGGTCAGCTAAGCACATCAGCGCCAATAGATGGCGTAGATTTTGTAATTAGACTTATTTAATTTTTTTTATGAATGAAAATGTGAATATTTTTTTATAATAATATGGTTCCCGGTTGTAGTGGTATATTTGTAATATATCCAACTACGTTTCAGATGTATTTTAATTTTCAAAATACTTTCATTTGTACTGATAATCACGCGGTGGTAGGGTAAATTCTGCTGCTACTATTATAAAAAAATATTCACATTTTCATTCATAAAAAAAATTAAATAAGTCTAATTACAAAAACTACGCCATCTATTAGCGCTGATGTGCTTAGCTGACCGGATCAAACCACCTTAAAGAATTTTAAATCATTTTAAATATCGACAACAGTCATCTTTACTCAACTAATCTTAGAGCGTGTGCTAGAAAATAGATACGACATTAACGTAGGTTTGAACCCATTTTATTTCAGTCCACCCTTGACCTAAGAGGCATTTAGCACACCTCTACTGTGAAACCATAGCGGAGGAAAAGCGAATGATGTATAGCCCTAAAGTCAAGTCAAATGTCTGCGATAAAATTATGTTTAGAACAGGATATTTAGCTTTTGTTTCGCAGATTAATATAATAAGTATGCTCTTAGATTTTTATAATTTAAATAGCTTTTAATTTATGTTATTAAATTAACAAGATGGCAAACATTCAACTTTAATTACACGTAGCAATTATTTTTAAACTCCAGCGTCATAATTGTGAACAATTAATCGAAAGGTAAAGCCTATAAATTCTGTCGCCGCAACAATATATAACAAAAATCGATAGCGATTATTCATTTTTGAGTGCTGCGTAATTCCAAACAATGGAACCAGAAAAATACCGAGTCGAGAGTGCGACAATCAATTTTTGCCTGCGAATGAATATTACCGAGGTGGACTGTATTATAATGAACTCTTTATTTGTGTTTATCGGCAACCGATACTCGCATTTCGTTTAGTTAGACGCAATGCGGAGATTGAAAAATTTATCTCAAAGAGTTTTAAAAAGCTATTTATTAAAATTCGATTTATTAATCTCTACATATACCTACTTGTTCATTATGATTTTATATTTTCTACTTTGCATATTGTTTTCCAATTTTGCTTTATTTTTAAAAGGAAGTACTTATAACATTAATTATTTATTGAAATGGTTTAGGCGTGTAGTAGACACTCATAGACACGCAGAGACAAAATAATGAGCTGAAATGAATAATGAGCAAAATGATAAGTTAGCTTTCAATGTTTTGCGAATAGTAAGTGATAAAATTAACGATGTGTTACTGAGAATATAACTTAGTATATTCCGTAAAAGAACGAAAACAATGCACTGATTGAAATAATGTTACTGCAGTAAATCCTTTGATCCTACTATATCTGCACTGAGGTCCAGGCTATGCTGAAGTTGAAAGTTGAATTGCTTTCATGCCTTTCACAATGAAAATGTCTAAGTATGTATAATAAAATGTATTAATCCTACTAATATTATAAACGCGAAAATTTGTAAGTATGGATGGATGGATAGATGGATGTTTGTTAGTCAATCACGCCGCAACAACTGAACCGATTTGGCTGTTTGGCACAGAGATAGATTATGGTCTGGAATAACACATAGGCTATCATCCCGGAAAATAAGAAAGTTCCTGCGAGAATTACAAAATCTCAATCCACGCGTACGAAGTCGCAAGTATCAACTAGTACACCCATTGACATAATCATACTATGTATGTCAAACATGTCAATGTGTACACCATACATTAATTGTCAACACACACACTGATCAAATAGAGAAAATTGTATTTATTCATTGAATTACGACAGCGAATGCCATTGAAATGCACGCGATACGACCAAAAAGCATTGAATGCCAACTTTGTTATTAAATAATAACCAATACATTCAAATTTTAGCAAAATTACGAGTAGGTAATATAAGGTAAAACGTTATGACTCTACACGATTGATTCTAAGGAAATCTATAGACCGCACTCTTACTCAGCTCAGACTCAAGACAGGGTTAAAACGAGACAGATTTATGTCAGAGCATATTTGTGTCTCGTTTTAACCTTTATCTTGAATCTGAGCTGAGTCAGAGCACGCTCTATAGATCTCAGCATGAGAGTAGACTCTATGGATAGGGGTTGATTAAAAACTCAGCATTTGCTCTTCTCAAATTCTCAAAACAAAATGTGATAATACTATACTACGTACTTAAACCCGCACTCTTGAGGGGGTTCTATGCGGCATCGTATCGGAACTATAATTTGCTTGGCGGCTCATCTGCTAGTAATACTACACAGTAGGGTGGTAAATATAGCCATTGCCGAAGCTTTCCACCGAAAAAATTGGACTGCACCATTTAAAAGTTGTAGCTAGATACTAGGTATAGTTCTTTCAATTCACGAGCGTACGCGGCTCATGGTTGTGTGTGTGTCGTATCTATATAAGTGGGAGCGAGAGCTTGCTCACGTCTGACCGCTCCCACCTACGCTCGTGACAGGCACACACACTTACGCAATGTGCATGTACAAGGTACACGACGTAACCACAAGTAAAGCGCCCGTAACTTCGTGAGATATACGTACTTCAATTAAAATATAATTTCTCATATTTCTTTGACTATAAAATTAACATGAATGCTTTTTTTTCGCTTTTCGCTTCAAAACGTAGCGTGTTCCTGTAAACAAACAGAAATAATACGCACCATCAAGTAATTACCTCGTTAAAATATAAATAGATACTCGTACCTACAGAGCTATCAATTAACTATCGTTAAATAGTAAAATAAAAATAATTATAGTATAAGATCATTTATTAACTCTACCGGCAACACTTTTAATTAAAATGTTTCGTTTGATTTGAAAATCTGCTGCCTGGCGCTCTGAATATTCATGATCTTTGTTCATTGTAATTCTTCGAAATTTTATACTTATGCAACGAATGAAGTTTGGCATTTGTAAGTCCAGCAACATATTGCGCCTAACTAAAATAGCAAACTGACGGCAACTTCCCCCAGACTTGCATATTTATGAGTAACTTCTAAAGAGTTGAGTGACAGAAGTTAAGTAGCCACTGTTTTGTTTAAGCGAACGTGGAATGAAGGAAGCTTCTGTTACAATTTCAAGTTTTGAACAGAATGCATAAAGAATACTGTTCCAACTATTATTGGAATCCATTACAAATATAATCTTTAAACATTATGCTCTATCATTATAGTAATAATTTCGATTTGATAATAAAATTAACATGGTAATAAATTCAAGTATTTACTTGAATTTTACAAGAACCATGCAATGTAAACTAACAGTCAGTTAATGCTTTGCCATTTGTTTAAAAAAACGTCGAATAACAAAGCAGAAACGACGAATTTTATTTTTATGCTCACATTTACGAAATTTGTATACAGAAAGCGTCTTATTGCAGAAACCCTGTTATTTGGCAGCATTGCGCTTGACAAATGAAAATCTATTTTGACGAATACTCCTCAGACACAATTTTTTTGTATTGTGTTTTTATTTATAATAATAATTTATAATAATTATTTTGGGTGAGAGCTTTTAAGTATTATTTGCGCAACAACAGAAATGTCCATATACTAATTTAATTATTGTACATTAATAAATGACTAACAATTATAAATTTTGTAAAAACTTACAATAAACAATTTTGTATGTTAATGTCAAGAACCTCTTTAAAATACAATACAATACAAACTTTATTGCTGTAACATTGTGATCACTCTCTCATAGTTTTACAATGTTTTAAAAGCATAAAGTCAAAGGAAAACGATCTTAAAGAGAAAAATAGCGGTACCTAATTAATTAACAAAGAAGTAATTGCCGCGGATTGCTAATTCTGTTGGAGCAGTTACAAATAAAACAACAAATAGATAAAGCTTGTCGTATCGGGACAATAAAACAATCCTTTTAAAGAATGGAAACAAAGACGTAAATCTTTGTTGGTGGTCTGGTTGACATACTCCTACAGGAAGTTAATCTGTTGATCCGACCGAGGTCCTGACTTGGCTTGATGTTGGAACGCTTTGTGTCACGCGACATAACTTGCTCTGTATAGATAGGTACACAATGCAGGCGCTTTTTAATTGAACAAGTGGCATTATATCATTAATGTGTTTATCAATCTATGTATGTGCGTATGTATGTATGTTTTTGGCTGTCTGGAGACTAAACGCTTGGGCCGATTTTGATGATTCGAACTTCAATTACTTCCACGGTGAATGCGAATCGCGTTCATCGTGGTAGTGTCACTAAAGACATGACAGTAATCAAAATTCAATATGGCGACCACCAGCTTCACAATATAGCGTATATTGTGAAAATGAAAGTCGATGAACTATACTGAGTGGGGGTATTGTTGAATAGGTATTTGAAAATCATTGTTAGGTTTCTCTTATCATTTTTCATTTTGAATAACCGTTTACGATATATGACAATTTAAAGTTGGTTATCAAACATTCTCATTTAATTTTTTCAATGAACTTTCTCAATGAAATTGCGTTTAACGTGTTATTATCTTAACTGACAAGGGTAAAATAAAATATTAAATTTAAAAAATCAAAAACCCGAATTCATAAATAAACACTGAAAAGGAAAAACAAATCCAGTAATCTAGAATACTGTTAAATAATATTGACTTAAACAGTCGGGACCCATTAAAAATCTAGATCAAATCTTTCCAATAATAATGGATCCCGACTGTTACTTGTCTACCAAGCTGAAAAGATTTGAATATTCTTGAATACTTGTTCACATTTTCATTTAATTTATCATAACAACTTATTTCTCACTTTGTTAATATTTATAAAAAATATCATGTAAACTTATTAATCCATTTATTTTACGTCATAAAATCTACATAATGCGAAACGAGACCGTCGCCTTACGAAACAGAAAAGAAGAGAAATTTTATTTTCTTATTCACATTTGGGCAATTTTTATACGGAATGTAAATTAGAAAGCGTCTTATTTCAACAAACGGCGTCTGGTTATTTGGCTAAGTATGGTCCTTGACGAAAATCATAAAAGTTGATCAGACCTTTTAACTGATGTATATTAGGTCAAAAAGAAAATATTTACTTAAAAACGTCACTATTATAGAAGTAATCGTAAACCTTCAACTCGTAAACTGTAGACAGTGCCTAACTATACCTAACTTTAGACGGATAAAGTAATTAACAACAGCATTCCGAACCAGTGGTAGATTCATTCGACGATTCAAAAGCACTTTGTAAAAGTCTATTTGAATATAAAATTATTTATTATAAGTTTTAATTCTACAAAACACTAGTAATACAAGTCACGATATTCGTAAATACATATTTCGAGCGAGTGCATTGAAAAATAGAATGGCATGCTGCGTTTGTTCAATTGGAGAAATTAATTAAGTACTAACTTTTCATATTAATGGAGTCCCTATATTTAAAAAGGTCAAAGTGAAAATTTTCTTTGAGAACATTCATAGCATACATAACAGCCTGTAAAATCAGAGCTTCGAAACCCGGTGAGATCCTGTCAAGAGGCCATTAAAACACTCTCCGACGTGCTCATATTTTGAGCACCACATCTAATTTTACCAAAAAACGTTGCTTTATTTATCGTAAAAGAATTATTTAAATAGAGAAATATGACAAACCTACTTTACAAATTAGTACCTATTATCTTTAATTTTAGTTTTCATTTAAAAAATCAAAAGCTTTAAGTTTACCACGTATGTTTAAATGGATTCAATATTTCAATATAGCTTTTAAACTTTAATGTTTTTATATTCGAAGACAAGATAACCCTTAACTTCAATCTCACCTGATAGTAAGTGACTATGGAATCTAAGGCTAATCTATAGACCGCACTCTCACTCAGCTCAGACTCACAACCGAGTTAAAACGAGAGAGATTTATGTCAGAGCATATTTGAGTCTCTCTCTTGAGACCTCTATCTTAAGTCTGAGCTGAGTCAAAGCACGCTTTATAGATCTCACTCATAAGATAGTAGCGGGCTGACTTGTAAGGTATAGTTTCAATTATACCCAGGCACACAGGGGTTTAACTGTTTTTTTTTTTATTTTTATTCGATGACAAGATAGCCCTTGACTGCGATCTCACCTGATGATAAGTGACGATGCAGTCTAAGATGGTAGCGGGCTAACTTGGAAGGGGTATAGCAGTGTAAACTCAACCCATACCCCTAATCGGTTTCTACAAACCATCGTGCCGGAACGCTAAATCGCTTGGCGGCACGTCTTTGACGGTAGGGTGGTAACTAGCCACGGCCAAAGCCTCCCACCAGACCAGACCATAGACAATTTAGAAATTATAAATTGCCCCCGCCGGGAATCGAACCCGAGACCTCCCAGTTATAACACCGCAGCGCTCACCACTGCGCCAGGGAGGTTGTCAGTTAAGACAAAAATAGGCCGATAGATCTAAGTAAAAAAAAGCCGATTGTTGTATAATCAGCTTCTGAATTAGGTAAAACGTACAGATGTTGCCCAGCAAGTGAATAAAGAGCGGAGTGATAGGGTCCCGATAAACGTGTTCCGGTTACTGATGACTACTCCCACATTTTTGGTATTCAGATCGTGCATCCACTGGGAACAAAACCCCAGTTAACTTCGCGATATTGAATGATTATGGATTCTCGATGTAGTGAGCACATCCGATAATATCTATGATAGATAATGGGAATCGTTTCAGATTCTAACGGCTGTAGGAGTGTGTAATAAAACTTTTCATAACGTGCTACTTATATTCCTTAAACACGGTAATATCTTAAGAGGCAGTTAAGCCCAACTTTGCTATAACCGTTTATATTTAAGGCCGAGAGAAAAAATTCGTGCAAAGAATAAGGCAGCGAATATTCTAGTAGTTATATATACTGGTACATACATTATACGTATATCGGCTTAATGGACGCAATTTACGAACACCTAGAGAGTTAATTTTTTAATTTTCAAAAGTCTTTTTCTAAGGGTCAGACAACTTTTCAGTATTGTTGAAAAACTCAGTAAAATTGGTATAGGTATACACACGGTTCACAGATTTGTCAACGGTTCACAAACCACGTGTTTGTGAACGTTTCACAAACAAACGGTGTTGAAATATAAACTTTTGGAATGCACGATTCACATCTTTATCCTTACTAAGTTGAACATCTCACTCAGGTTTTCTTTTTTTTCCAAAACACTATTCTACTCGTGATCGAACAATTCTAGTGCGCTGAAGGTAAAAAAGAAGTCAATTTTTGTAACAATCTTACAAATTCTATTGATTCCAATATTTTACATATTTAGGTATTTATTGTCATGAATATCAACAAAAAGCAATCGTTTATTATATCAGTAAAAATAACGCAAACATTGCAAGGTAACTTAGATGTATAAATTATTTATTCTCCAAGCAAGGTAAGCAAATTGTATTATCATTCCTTGTGATTAATGAACCAACTTTACAATTTCGTGTTGCACAAAATCTTTACCTTAAATAAAATAATACTTCTTCCATGAATCACAACTAATCATGTAAATGGAATTTATGATTGTAGTACAGTTATTTTAAAATTTATTAACCTATACGGCTATTTTGTATATCAGTGGTTGTCGAAAGTTGCTAACTATTTTAAGAACTGTCAAACACGTATTTCGTGTGACGAAATGCGGGTTTGACAGTTGTTAGCAACTTTTCATTGTTTTCGATAGCCACTGGAAATGTCAAAAATAATGAAAACGTTGCCTGTACCTGGTGAATGACATAGGCTATTTTATATTGCGGAAAAACAAAGGGGTCTCGCCGGATTTCTAAAAAACTTAACCCCTGGCGGCCAACATCGCAGGAAAAAACTACTTGAAATAATATATTTGATCATTAACTCTCTCTTAGATCTAATTTAGATTTGCAGCATATTTTTTGGAACTAACTTTTGCACGCATTGTGTTCGCGTAGATTAAAGTTAACCCATTGGACCCTTTTGCCGAGATAAAACGTAGCCTATGTCACTTACTGATTCTTTTATAAAATAAAATATTTGCATAGTGTCGTCGCAAATCTTAATTAACTTTGTCTATAACATAAATTGAAAGGCTTGGCTCTTTTAATAAAAATAATTTAAAATTTTACGCTTTGTTTAATTTTAACACGTTTTCGATCACAATAAAAATTAAAAGTAATAATTAAAATACTTTAGTAGTATTTGAGTATATATTATATTTATAGTAGCTTTCAAAAGGTCATCGAGTCTAACGGAGATCCAAGAGCTGGCAGCTACCTTGGCCAAAAATTAGTTTGTGCATCCAGAATGGGTAATGCTGCCAGCATCTGGGATACTATGCTGCGCTACAGTGCATCGATGAGATGATGACAAGTTAAACTAAATTAAATCTAATATGATTTAATTTAGTTTTAATTTTAGATGTAATGTAATTAATGTAAAAAATTAAAAAAATTAAAAATATTAATCATTAATTATTTAAATATTTAATTACAATACAAAATCCTTCTGACTGAACGGTCCTGGCAGCCAATATCAATCATCAACCAGTTAATTACGAAATATGTAGTGCATATGTGTGCATAAAAATTGGGGTCCCTCACTCTCATAGCCAGATGGAACGGAAATCCAACACGACCGAAGAGAGATCAGGCAGGGTCGATAGCTTAACATACTCTCCGAGTGCGAAAGCAGCACTATTATTAAAATTGATATTATTAGCTATTTTAAGTTATTAAAAATCGAGTGGGAAATCTTTGCTTTTCAGGGATATAATGTAGTCTGTGTCACTCTCTTCATCCTCAACAAAAAATACCCCATGCATAAAATCACAATCACAAAAATTGACGCATTTTCACATTAAATATTATTTAAATATTATTGAACGAGCGAAGCGAGTTCTCTGAGTCAACTAGGGCGCTTGCCTACTAGACAGAGAAGTGTGTCCGTCTAAATGTCTGTTAGAGCCCTATAACTTCTGAATTACTGAATATTAGAACGTGAAACTTGGTTGAAAATTCAGTTATATCCTGTACTTGAACAACAAATACTAAAATTAGATAAATGTTATAAAGAAACGAAATTATTTAATTTTAATGCGCCATCTATTAGTATTATTGTGAAGCTAATAGCTTCACTATAATGCTAATAGATGGCGCTGTGTCAGTAAAACAGTTTTATGTCAACTATTTTTTTTTTTATTGTGTCTAATGTTAAAAGTTAATTATTACAATATATAATTAAAACTTTTGGGAATTATGGGATATCGCGAGGTCTCAGTTCGGGGCGAACCACTAGTTTAGAATTATTTATGAATTTATAACACATAAAAATATTTTACACACAGCGAAAACACTGTTAAAAGTTTGTTCGTTTCAAATTCAATATATTATGGGAGCGTGCCCTCGCTCAGCCGACACTGAAACTCACTCGAGCGTCGCTCACAGGAAATTTATTGTTTTTGTAAGAAAATTTTCTTTCTATAATACTGCGTCCCGCTGAACCCTTGGGAGCGAATCGAAAGGTTAGTGGCTTGTGTTGGTAGCAATTGCTGGAACGAATTTAATACAAACATAAGTATGGTGTTTGTTTACGTACAGAAAACGCGCCGGAACGTGCTATCTCTTGGCAACACGTCTTATTCATAGTGCGCACATTATGTGCTTGAGTCAAAGGGTTCGCACTTCTACGAAAATTATTACACAAATATTTATTTATTTATTAGAACGGAAATTTCCAATTACAATAATTAAGATAATTAAAAATAGACTTAGCTTGAAAATAATTCAAAATTGAACAAAAGTCAAAAACATTCAACACACTTAAATTTTTTAAGTCAGGCGCATGGTTTGTGAGCTGAAACCTTCGCAAATTGCAGGCACCGATGCACAACGGAACTCCATTGGTCTGTAAATAGGTATAATATTATTTACAATAAGTTGCCATATGCCTAAGCTTTCAGTTAAATTTAAAATGTTTATCAATTTACAAAGTCAATGCTTTCGCTGATGTTTTTTTCCAACCGGGTAGTGATAAGCTATTTTCTAAGAATGTGCCGTACCTATTGCTTTTAATTAAAAGGAACTTTTTCATAATGTAGGCTTAGTAGAACATTTAATCCCCCTTGCAATGGCAACCATTTTCTTAATGAAAAATCTAAAGCTCTGTATCCTTAGATTCTAATGCAATAGCGCGCTTTCTTGCAAAGTTTGCTTTTACATTATACTTGTTGGTTTAAATTGGTTTTACTTTTGCTGTGAGATCATATTTTTAAATTATAAAATACTACAATGCACCATGAAAGAATAGGGGTTACCTACTTAAATACTTTTAACATGGTGACTTATGAATTTCGATTAGTCAGAGAATTCCCATAGAATATAAGTAAAACTTTTAATTAAATAAATAATATATCTGTGTTTATGAATGACGCACAAACTCGATAATAATCGAACCAGAAGTTAATTTAACAGAGATGTTCTATCAGATGTATTTAATACTAATAATAACTGAACTGCACTCAACTAGGCCTTTAACTCTGATAAGTGCGGACGGAAAGCGGATTGCTTAATAAAGCCCTACAACGCTAACATCACACGCCTCAGAAACCCTTTTTCCGTCCTCGCTTTATCATCGAGGCTTAGACTTAAAACGACCTTAAATACTTTAAACAATATTTTTTCTATGGGCGGTTTTCGTGTGATAATTCATTCTTGTAAAAAACAATTGAATTGATCACCATCATTCTTATAGAATAAACAAAAATATTAAACGACCTAAAAGACTAAAATTAAATCTTTAAGATCTATTTATTAAGTAGAAAAATAAATTAATAACAATACACACCTGCACTGGGTTAATTTGGATTTGAAGAAATTAATTATGCTTAATGAAGTTACAAATTACAATATGAATTAAGCACTAAAAAGAATTTTTGTTTAATAGCCTTTTATCTGTCAAACATCCTTGTATCGCGGCGATTTATTCAGGTTACACAAAAATCCAGGTGTGAATCCCCAATTTGGAAAGACGTAAAAAGGATTTCTGAAGCTCACTTGAGCCGCATTATATTGCCCGCCGCTTTATTTTCGCGACTTCATTCGATCAGAAATATTTACCTATGTTTTGTCTACCATCGACCCGTGACTTTGTCCGCGTTGAATTATGTTTTTTAAATCTCGTGGAAAGTCTTTCCTATCCTCGGTACCACGTCATTACATCAAGATTCCTGAAAAGGTATAACAGACTGGTAGAGTTATTCTTGCATTTAAAATAGTAGTCAGGTAAGATGGCGGTAAGTATCTATTATAGAAATGTAATGAAATTGGTAAAAAATAGAAGCTAGGTACTTTCAGAAAAGGTTTTTTATTTAAGAGTTCTAAACAGAACCTTTTCTCGTCGTAAAAGAAGCGTCAAAGTTTGCTTGTTTCAAATTCAATACATCTCCAAGTCTCTGTCGATTTATTGCGTACTGTATTATGTTCATTGTATTTCGAAGTAAATTTTATTAGCTCATTGTATACCTACTTACAAAATTTCAATACAAATTTCGTAAGATTGTTATTTATTCTTCACCAAAATAGAATTACTGGACCTATACTTCCAACGCTTAAAGCAGTAGGTACAAATTTTGTTTTGAGATGTCTACTTTAAAGTAATTACTGTAATTTTGTCATTATAGAGGGTGAACAGACACCGGAACACTTACTCCTTGATTTCTCCGATTAACGCAAACTGTACCTACATTCCTCTCCAGCAACACTCCCTAAGTCTTTTTTGACCTGGGTGGCTTTTTTGGATTCTAGAGTGAGCTCGGCTGGCTGGAGTGATCTTGCGAGCTGTCAGTGGAATGGAGTGAAAAACTGGCGGACAACGCCTAGTTGCGGACACGTGAATCCCAAAATGAAAAAGAAGATTACCTACTCAATAAATAAGTATGTTTATACCTACGTTCCCTTTAGCAGTTCACGACATTAATCTGCAACGGTAGAGTTTCAAAAATATAAAATCGTTCATCGGAACATAATAAGTTTCAGTGAAAAATCGTTAGTCCGTGCTCACGTCGCGAGGACACGTGCGCGCAGGGTACTCCTGAGACTGATCCCTCCATGTGCTCAGATTAAATTTGATCCTATAAAAATGAGTCCTACTTGATAACATCGGATATTGCAGATGTCGCCGAACAGTAGGTACATTATGAAGGTCGCGATAGGGTGACGACGTGCTGAGCCTACTGACGCCACGACCCACGGTACTATTATAAACATCGCTGATTTTATTTGAAAAAATAGGCTTTCGTGCGATTCATAATTTGAATTTGTTCACCTGACTTGATAGGTGGAGATTTTCACAGATGTACCGTTAGTTTGCCTTTTTTTGGAAAAGATCTGATGTTTTTGATTGTTTTGAAATAACTAACGGAAAACCATAATGTAAAATAAAAATGTATAACATTTTGGTAAAAGCCTCATTCTGAGACTAATGTGTGAGTTTTTTTAGTCCAAAGTTTGAGTCAAAAATAGTGACTGAGACTGAGTGTCAGTTACTTTTAACACGTGACCTAAGTTAACTGCTATTACTAGTAAGAGGAATTCTATTAAATAACTGCCTTATCTTTTTATGGCGTTTAAAACATTTCTGTGCCAAGGAATGATAAAGCATAAATACTCTGGATCATCGCATCAAAAAGAACTGAGTAAAGTGCTCTGACAAGAAACTTTATTCTTTGATCGTGAAGAGAAACTTGTACATTTAGAAAAATGCGAATCACCCTCGAAAATCTTTTAAAAGCTAGTAGATTTATAATAAAGAAATAAAAAACTTGTATAAGATTTGTTTTTCAAGATAGCCTACGAGGGGTTGGAAGTGGGTTATTTGAAAATCGGGTAGATACCTTTATACAACTTTAGTGATTAATTAATATTCAAAGTTCATTATGAGATACTTGATCGTTATTCGCTGCTGTGTAACGTCTTATGAAATTATTATACAAAATCAGTTTTTCTTATATAATATTAATTTTTGCGTTGCCGTTTGCCCTCCTACTTTTTTAATTCTGCTCGTATCATAAGTTAAGGGAACAAATAACACTTTTTCTGTTTTTTCCTTGATCATACTTCCTTTTTATCATGATGTTCATTTGTGTTTTTAGACCGAATTATTTCTTCGTCTTTTTCTTCTTTATCAACTTATAGATGTCCACCGCTGGACGTAGGTCTCTTGCATGGACCTCCACAAGCCTCGGTCTTGCGCCGCCTGAATCCAGCGGCTCCGTGCGACTCTTTTAATGACGTCGGTCCACCTAATGGGGGGGTCTGCGAACACTGCGCTTCCCGGGGGTGCGGGGTTACCACTCCAGCACCTTGAGACCCCATCGACCATCAGCTCTTCGAACTATGTACCCCGCCCATTTGCACTTCAGTTTCGCAACTCGCAGAGCTATTTCGGTGACTTTGGTTCTCCTGCGGATCTCCTCATTTCTGATTTGATCTCGCAGGGATACTCCGAGCATAGCTCTCTCCATCGCCCACTGAGTAATCTTGAGCCTTCTTATGAGGGCCATAGACCGAATTATTTATTTGTTGGATAATAGAATAAATAATTTGTTGAACGCGGTCAAACACTTACAAGAATACTTTCATTAGGTATCGCATTTTACTGCAAAATTCCAACCAGAGTTTCAGACATGAAATTTTCAATTCAATAGAAATGGCTCAAGGCTTTGCACGGCAATACGTCCGTATGCGTCACACACGATCGACTTCACAATTGAAAGATGAATGAAATCGTGCAATATAATCGGGCTTTCTATTCAATTCAAAGTAGAACCATTTGGCTTATTTAAATTTATTCCTGTAATAATTCCGACTTACAATAGTTTACCTACAAGAATTCATTCATTTCATTTATCTCAACCTATCTCAGATTATTATTAGACACAGATCTCCTCTCTGATGAAAAGGGTTTTGGCCATGGTCCACACTGGCCAAGTGCGTATTGGCAGATTTCACATATATGGTTGTGTGTGTGTCGTATCTATATAAGTGTGAGCGAGAACTTGCTCGCTCCTGACAGGCACACACACTAACGCAATGTGTATGTTCAAGACGTAACCACAACTAAAGCTCACGCGCCCTTGTGAACTGAAAGAACTATACCTTTAAGAATATCATGGAGACCTCCGAGACTACCTACCAGGCAGGTTTTCTCATCATGTTTTAATTCACCGTTAAAGCAAGTAACATTAGATTAAAAAAAGATTGAGGTCCGATCCTAGCATTCCCCGACATGGAAACCGAAATTTTAACCCTTAAGCTATCACGACTTCTATACACAGAAATATACTCATAACAACCTATCCAACAAAAATACTTAGAAATCATGAAATTTTAACCGTCAAGAACAACAACATGAGTTCGGAGAAATGTTAAAGGCTTTATTTTTCGAGGTTTGCCAATCATTCGTTTCGCATACTGAAACTGATAGATCATAACTGGCAGTATAGTGTTATGGAAAAAAGAGAAACAACGGCTGTGCAGTGCAGCCGATCTGGATTGTGTACCTACATCGCCTAGTTTTGCAATATCTAGGTACGTAGGAATATTGATACCGAGATATATAGTTTTGGGGCTTTTTTCCTTGGTGTGAAGATAACTAGTTTCTACAATTGATTTTAGAGTCCCGTACCCCAAGGGAAGATGGCCTTTGGGGGCCGGGGCGCTATTACTAAACATAGCGGCCCTATTGCTGTTATCTACCCGTCTGATGCATTGTCACAAAATACGATCTAAGAGATTTCAAGTTTGTACTCAAAATACATATCTACCATAAAATAATATAGTTATACTCGATAGTAAAAGGTGGTTAGTCTTTTTTATGGTTTATATTTTGCGATATCTAACTTTACTTACTAACATTATAAATGCTGAAAGTGGGTTTGCTTGTCACTTTGTCCTTTAGTCACACCGCAACAGAGCTACGGATTGACGTAATTTTTGCATGGGTAGATATAATTGAGGACCTGGAGAATGACATAGGTGACTACCTTTTATCCCGGAAAGACAGAAGAAAGTTGCGGGCATCAGCTAGTCTTCTACGTTGTCTTCTTTATTTAAAATATGTTGTCACACGCAAACGTACGTCTTTGTTGTTACGATACATTGTATCACCAAAAAAAAAGCTAAGCTGTAGCTTAGCTCGTTTATTTTGATCAGAATCTTATTTCTTGAAGAAGTACACAAACAAGAATCTAGTCTATAATATTACTTTTAACGCCCCAACATATTATATAATATTGCTAAATTAGGTGCCTGAACCCGCAGTGCCTAGCAAGTACGAGTATAAAGAGGAAAGTGATAGGGTCGCCACATACGTGCGCAGATTACAAATAGAGTATCTTCTTATTTTTCGATATTCAGATCAAACAAACATTGAAAAATAAAACTAAGCCAATTTAGTATTACATATTGAAAGCTTCTTCTTCGATTAATCGCAAAACAGTTTTCTCGCATCTAAAATTGCCAGCTCTATTGAGATAATTTTAAATATCAAAATCTAATTCTATCAGTAGATATAATAAACTCTCAATTGTTTATTTTTTGTGTAATCTTTCTTGAGGTTGATTTATTAGGTTATAAGAATTAAGGGTTTAAAAAATCTGTTCACATAAATCTATAAATTGTTTATTTATTTATTAAAACATCTTTACCTATTGCGTGCTTAATTACTCGTATAGAATCAGAGGTACCAGAAACAGTTTTACATAAGATGTGGCCTTATTAAAATTTTAAATTTTTTAAGCTGCTTATGTTCAAATGAAAATATAAAATAAGGTAAGATTGCTTTTTCTATTACTTTAAAGTTTTGTTTTGCATTCTCAAACTCTGGACCAGTTATGGTATAGTTGTTGCAATTCACGAGGGCTTATGGTTGTATGCGTGTCGTATCTGTAAAGTGTGAGCAAGACCTAGCCTCCTGACAGGCACGCACACATACGCAATGTGCATGTATACGACGTAACCACAAGTAAAGCTCACGCGCCCTAGTGAATTGCAAAAACTATACGAGGTGTTTACACGTGATCAATAATAATTATTTTCTTAAATGGATAATAATAATTGCTGCTGGGTGAATGCATGGAAATTCTATTGTGAACATAAGGCTGATAGTATACGAGCATTCACGATCACTATAGACTGCCGTAACAATGAAATGATTTCATAATTAATATTCCAATATTCCAATGTTGAGGCAAAATCCATCAGAATTATTCTGAAGTGGAAAATATATCAAATGAACGTAAATTTTTACGGAAATCTTGTGTCTGCAGATAAAGTACATAGATTTTATTCAGCTTATTAGCGTTGTTATAATTGTTACAATTTGCTAGGCTAATTGGCAAGTATAGCATTTTCAGTCCAACCATTGTTTTACTTATAATTAAGCGTTGATTCACTTCGGCTTCTTTTCTTTTCGGTTATAAAATAAGAGCTCCAATTAAATTCAAACATACAGAGTGCTCAGACGTAAAAAAATATCTCTGCAACATCAATTTTAAAGAAATAAAAATATTAATTCTTACAATATCGATTAGCACAATAAAATGACTAAATTTTTTTTATAAAAAAATATTTTCTGAATACAGTTTAAGGCCGGCTCCACACGTTGGTGCCAACGCTCGTACCAACGTTGGTCGGTTATTTTCGTGAGGCGTCCACGTGTTGGCTATTATATTAGTTCTATCTCGTCAGAGTCAAAGTCAAGATGTCCGATACAGAAATCGAAATTGTTCTAAGCGCTTTTACAGTACCTACTGAGTGCATACAATTTGTATTTGTTAATGAGAAAAAAGAAAAACAGAAGATGGGGCATAACGACACATCAGAAACGTGTGCAATAAGACTGATGTCTTCGGCAACGTGTGGACAGATCGCGAATGTTGGCGCAGATTCCTTTAAAAAAAACCGACACAGAACGGCCAATTCTCAACGCTGGCGCGAGTGTTGTGGCCAATGCCGGTTTCTCGATCTACACGTTGGCTGGACAGTAATGGGATTAGCGTTGGCGGCAATGTGTGGAGCCGGCATTAAATTTTATATCTGCAAAATCAACACAATTTCTTAAAACAAAATTCTTCTGTCTATAAATTATAAGAGATTTTTTCGCCATGTACATAATACGAGTATAACTACTGTAAATCAAAATAAATTACAAACGCTGCTTAATAAACTTGAATTTATTCAGTAATGGACATTAGGTACATCATCGCGCTTCAAAAACTCTACAATCGTCTAGAATTTATATAATGTTTTGAGATAAATTTTTTGTTACTATTAAAAAGAAATATCCAATAGTTTCCAACATTAGCTGTAAACAAACCTAATTACCTAAACAATGTTAGCGTCGACTCGATATGCAATTTACTAAAGAGTTTTATTTCTTTTTCTGTTGTATTCGTTGGAATCTTTGGAATTGAATGTTCTCAGGTAAGTGATTGATGTCTTTATCTCGGAATTTTCAAAGCGAACACAGAATTTCGATTCGAGCGCACTGTACCGTTTACGAAATATGGCGTGTCATCTCGTAATTCCTACATTGCATTATGACGATATGCCTTTTCCAATGGATTTATCTGCATTTAGGTTTAACTTTAAGATATTCTGTCCGGATTTAACACCTACCTTGGCCAGAGGTCTTAGGTCATCGGTTCGATTCCCGGCGAAAAAACCTCAATAGACGCGAACGAAGTCGCGGGCATCAAATAGTTATTTAAAGGTTTATCATCTTTGTACTTCTATCTCGATATTACTGCAAGTTCACGTGTATTGAAAGTCACCCTCTCTATGATATCTAATATTATATTTAGTAATAATTAATTTACCTTAAAATTTATTTGTATTTGTATTTTCAGGATTAGTGTATGTACTAAGCTTTTCGTTCTTAAATATTTAAATAAAGATTGAGATTAGGATTGCCTAGATTGTAATTTTGCGACCACATACCTACTAGAATATTCTTACTTCTAACAATCCACATATTATTTTGCTTTTCATCAACTAGCTTTGAGAAAATACCTCACGTATTTATAAAGGCAACTTTTTATATGAGATTAAGCGTTTTTATACCATGATCTCAGAATGTTCAAGGTCAAAGTAGTTTATTCTTATTTCTTTTATTTAGATTGCGTTATATCAGGTAGGTTACGTAGTAAAGTAATTGATTAGCAACCAAAAATAATCCCATGTAAATTTTTAAACTGGCTCGTAGGTATGTTGAACTGTAATTGGCTTTACTGTTTAACCATTTGCTAGGCATTTCATTTCATTTTATTGTAGTTAACTATCATTTATAAATAAAAAAATGTCGTGCCGTCTGCAATAGGTTACGGCGAATATTCGTTTTTGCTTTTTTGCATAAAACTCTACCGTCAGTTGCGATCTATCAACTCGGATGCGCCAAGGGAAGAATAGGTAAACCACAAAACCGGTCCCCTATAGCATTCCCACGAGTTCTCATTCGGATGGATTTCGGCCAGATTTTAAAGGTACAATTTTCCACTTTTTCCCCGAATTCTTTGTTTCCAATTCCCTTTTGTAATGTACCTACACGTTACATAGTATGCCGCATATCATATGTGTATTATAAAGATTATAAAGACAAAATGTGTGCGAGATGTGTGTAGATCTTCATTTAGAAGAGTAGAATATTTCGACAGACTCTCTCTGGTGCAGCGGTGATTGCTGTAGTCTCATAAGTGTTAAATCTCGGGTTCCATCGACGGGGCAAAAGAAGCTATAATTTCTGAATCGTGTCTCGTATGAGACTTTGGTCGTACCTAGTTACCAATCTACCGTCGAAAGACCTTGCGCCAAACGATTTAGCAATTCGCAACGATGGCGTGTAGAACCCGATTAGAGGTTTACATAGCCCTTTCAAGTAGCCCGTTACCATATTAGGCTGCATCGTCACTTATCATCTCGTGAGATCGCAGTCAGAGCTATCTTGCTATCGAATAAAGAAAAGTCAACTCTTTAGCATATAGCAAAAGCTGCAATCATTTGGAAGTTTTTTTAATAAACAGATGCTTTTTTATATTTTCACAAAAGATGACTCGGAGGAATCGTCTTCTCGCTGTTTTGTATTTACGTTACCAAAAAGCCATTATCGTGGGCCAGCACAGTATTGTGAAAATACATTTTCATACAACAACAATTCCGTTTTATTTCAAAAGAAAAACGTTCCAATAAAACCCATATTACATCGTCGTTTTACGAACGAAAATTTGAGAAGAAAGGCGGGCTAAAGAAACGTACAGCGTTATTTTTGCTACTTGATTCCGATGCCAGTTTTTACACGTTAATAAAACAATAAATTATTTTTAAAACTCTAGATTTGGAAGCAGAGCATAACACAATAAATTAATACGTAAAGTAAACAAACTTTTATTTCGATAACCGTTGATTGCCTTATCTTCCCAACAGGCGTAAGCAGTAGAGCGGAGTTTATCTGTGAGTGTTAATTACATTGGATGTTCCATTACTTTTCTTTCAAAGAATAAAGTTAATTATCCAATCTTCCTATTTTCTTTTTCTACAGTTGTGTTGCTTTGCGCGTGTTTAGTGTCATTTTTAACCCCCGACGGAAAAGGAGAGGTGTTATAAGTTTGACGTGACGTCTCTGTGTGTCTTTGTAACTGTGAATGTGTGTATCTGTGTTTGTCCTTACCTAGCTCCATAACGGATGGACCGATTTTGATGTGGTTTTTTCTGTTTGAAAGCTAACGTAATCGAGCTGGATTTTAGTTATAATTTATGAAGTTCTGCTCAGGCGTTTGAAGATTTTTTTTTATTTGATGACAAGATAGCCCTTGACTGCGATCTCACCTGATGGTAAGTGACGATGCAGTCTAAGATGGTAGCGGGCTAACTTGGAAGGGGTATAGCAGTGTAAATTCAACCCATACCCCTAATCGGTTTCTACACGCCATCGTGCCGGAACGCTAAATCGCTTGGCGGCACGTCTTTGACGGTAGGGTGGTAACTAGCCACGGCCAAAGCCTCCCACCAGCATCAGCAGCTTATTTCCTACTTGATTAAAGGGTTTTACAAACTTTCTCTAATTCGATTGATTTGGGTATAGGTACTGTTACTTTGGAATACCTTCAAGGCATGATACCTTGCGCTAATGTTGCTGCATCAAGTAGTCTGCGGGATACTCAACTCCTCAGCAACTTACAGCAGATAGAGTGTGTTTGGGCTCATCAGAATAATCTCAATGAAAAAGTTTAAATTCGGTGATGATAAAGGATAGAGGAGGATCTGATGAAGCAGAAAACTGGGTAACAGGATGTCAAGTATATCAAACATAGTCCGGCCATAGATTCACATGTCGGGTTCAAATTTTCAATTTAAACTTGTTGCCTATGTTTTTATATTCCAATTTGAGTAGCATTCATTTTACTTACAAGGTGCTAAATAATGAATCTAAAATGGGTTCTAATTAATCTACTAATCTTTCAAGATAACAGACACTAAATAAATAATTGTAACATTATTTATGCATCAAATTATTCATCAATATCCAAGGCCTCAATTTAACAAAGGCTCAGAGAGAACACAAGATAATTTATCAAAACTTTATTGAAGTTGAAACAATACATCAAGGCGCTAAAACATCGTAATAGCCTCAAGATTGATCGTTCAAACTGCAAACATAATCGGACGAAGGCATTGTGTGCGCCCGCCGCTTGCCGCTATGCCTGAACCAAACAAAGGCGCTAGAAAATACTGATCTAATTGTTAGCGCGTACAAAGCGAATTTTTCATAGAATAATTCAGATAGAGTTCACATTAATTTAAGTAAAAAATAAAGCTATCTCTGCAAACACAAAGACTGTTTATCAACAAAAGAGAAACGATGGAAACTTTTTATAACTTTGTTTTACATCTACACGTAGTAGATTTATTACATAATAACATCTTATAGATTATATAATATTTTATGTGAGACTCGATCAACTTCAATAATGCCTATAATATGAATCCAATAAAAACCTTAATGTTTTTATTCATTCCTCCACAGCCTCAATAGCCCAATGGTTGTATAATACGAACAGGTTTCAACGTTGTCGACCGGTTAAAGAGATCAGTCTCAAGAGTATCATGACCCACGTGGTTTCGTGCTGATAGTACGTAAAACGTAAGGATTTCAACAAGACAATGAAATTGGTGCGCACCGCAGTAAGCTTTTTTAAGTGATTCAAGTAAGGTATTCACAAATGGATTTAACGTTTTGAAATTCCAATATTCACATTCTGTGTGAAACTTGTATGTTATCTTATAAAATAAACTTAGAGAGAACAGAAAGCTCTCCGAATGGATTTTCGAAACGACGTGAAAAGTTTATGTGTGAAAGGTGGGTAAGTAATTATTGAAACCAACACTAAAGCGGCGTCAATACCAAGCAATTAGAACTCTCTCGGAAAGGTACATCCGGGATGTATAGCTGGGAAATTTTCTTAGAAAAACAATAAATTTTCTGTGAGTAACGCTCGAGTGAGTTTCAGTGTCGACTGAGCGAGAGCACGCGCCCTTAATATATCGAATTTGAAACGAACAAACTTTAACACTCTTAGCGGCGCGTGTAAAAAGATTTTCTTTAAATATTTGATACGCTATTTTTTCTTTCGCTTTAGATAAATAATTAAATAAATCGAAGAGGCATTGGCACACATTTTAGCCTGAGATCCCGTAGGGGAATAAATTGAAGTACTTGATTAAAGCTGATTTATAAGGTGATTCTTTATGACACTAAGTCTTCAAATATACCCATGTAAAAAAATAGATTAATCCGTTGCTTTGTTGCTGCATGATTGAAGAACAAACCAAAAACCAACAAACATATTTTCACATTATAGTATTAGTAAGGATAACTTTCTAAAAAAATCAATATATTATGAAAGGGCTGTATTTTTACATACTCTTTCAAATTGCTCGTGACTTTGTCCGCGTGGAGTTAGTTAAATTTTTAAATTTTCCGTAGGAAGCTTTTAATTTACTGAAAAGGTACAAGACTCTTCAGATCCTGAACAAAAACAAGAAATTATAGTGATCCGTCATTCCATTGCTACGTGGTTGAAGGACAAATCAACAATCGCATTTAAAACATTAGTCGATATTTAAATACTTTAGTTTCACCTTCATGAAAAACTTATAACTTAAAGCATTTTAATAAAACGTATAAGTAAGTAGTTTACGGAGAAATCAAACAAAACATTGCAGAGAAGGTGTGAGCGTCTGCCTCTGCCTTAATCTGCGATGATTTGCGAAGACGGGGAAGGGTTCCCGAAGCTTAGTCGAGACGGATCCCTTTTATAAGGAGACCGTTTTTGCGCTTATCGTGTTTCAGCCCTATTTATTTTAGCAATATACAATAATATTAACGAATACATCCATAGGAAGACACTTTTCTACAAAATAGGATTTTCCGTATTGTAGGAACCTATTATGACTATTAAGACTGCAATATCATCATAATATTATAGTAAAAAATAACTTAACTGACTGTCTTTTTTGTTACAAACGGCTTGAAAAGATACGTAATATGCGTAGATTAGTCAGCTTTATTTTATGTAGGAAATTACTTACCTAAGCAGGAAAACTTTATTTTTTTCGCAAAAAGAAATACTTTTCTTATTTTTACAAATACTTGTATTTTCGAAAAATTCATCAAAAAAGCTGTCCTAATCAAATTTTGAACAAAAATTAAAAATTTCCGAATGAATTTTCCCCAAATTTCATAATTATTCCAGGAACTTTTTGATTCACTACAGAGTTGTATTAAATAACCAATTATAAATTTAAGTTAAATTTGAGATAGGGATACAAACTGCGAGTAAGAATTTCTGTGCTGGAAAAGTTCCAAACTTTTTTATTTGAATATTGATTTCCTTTCAGAGAATGATTCGCATTTTTCATATCAAAATGTACAAGTTTCTTCTCGCGATCACGAAATAAAAGTTTTGTGAGAGCGCTTTTCCTAATACTTTTTAATGCGATAAATCTAAGTCTCCTTTTATTTAGTAACATTTTTACCGATAACGTTTTAAAATAGGTCGACACTCATTAGCATATATTGCCTAATTATAAAATAATATAATATATGAATTCATACATTGTTTTATTTTTAACATATACTGGAGAAGCTTAGACCATTAAGTGGACGAGTAAGGATCTATGTTTTATATTTTACCTATATTTCAAACTCCTAAATCATTAGGTACGAACTGTACGACACTGAATAAATCTATGCCGATTTCATTAACGTAAAATAAGTGATATCGGAGAGTTTTGATATTTAAGCAGGTTTTCAACACGAAAACTGACAGAATGCCCAATATATACCTCGATTAAACGTCACTCGACGTTGGTGATATTGGCACTAACTGGGAAAGACAATATTCTTTTTGTTGATGAAATGTATGAAGATTCAGCGATGTTTGCAATAGAAGTTCAGTAGGCTGGGCACGTCGTCACCCTAACACGACCTTCATACGCTGCCCAGCAATATCTGCACATTTACGACGTTATCGACCAAAGGACACGCTTTCTTCACATAAGTGAACTTTAATCTGAGCACATTGAAAGATCAGTCTCAAGAATGGGGCGAACACACGTTTCATTGCAACGCGGGCAAGTTATCTGGAAAGTTTAAATCTACTACCTTTCCATCTCAGGTTGGCCGCTACCTCACCTTGCGCTTCCCCGCACCGCACTTCAAGACAGCCGACAGACCCGCTTAGTATAATAGAATAGAATAGATTTTTTTTGTTTTTATTCGTTTTGAACGTTTTGAATGTTTTTGTTAACTTTAAATTAATTATTTATTTTTGTTTGGTTACTATTGTTAGCGTATTTTCTTCTACGATAAGTAAAAAAGGCAGTACGCAGACTATTAATTACTTTAATTAATGATTTTTTTCAAGCGGAAAAAGGATCTTACGAAGAAAGCTCTTTTCTTTGTGGAAACAATTACTATAGCATAATTTTCAATAAATATGATATATAATGATTATTTATAAGAGCAGACTATGCTCGTGTCTACAAACCTACGACAATACTAAGAGGGTTCCTTATTTTACTAAGAAACCCAAAAAAAAATGTTATATGCTCTATATGCCTGCATATCTACCCAGAATTCGTCAGGTCAGTTCACTTTACCAAATCTTCCTAAGATCTCAACGGTTACATGGGATTTTGTGAAGAAAATTTTCTTAGTAAAACAATAAATTTCCTGTGAGCAATGCTCGAGTGAGTTTCGTTGTCGGCTGAGCGAGAGCACGCGCTCATAATATATTGAATTTGGAACGACCAAACTTTTCGTTATTTTTGTCGCCAACAAAAAGTTGACATTTGAAAATGTCCTGCACTTTTACTAAAGATTTTAGTTTAATGACATAATTATGAAGTACTAGCGGACCCGACAGACGTTGTCCTGTCTTAACTATGAATATTGAAACTCTTTGACGAAATTGGCAGCACGCATTCTGTCAATGTTATGTCAAACGCCATAAGGTTACATCAAAAAAGTTTGAATTGTAAAAGCGGTTACATTAGAAATAATTTAATATGGTGGTTTATATTTCTTAAATTTTCTAATTTTCCGCGCAATTTTCTTAATTTTTTCTTTCATAAGAACCTTCTCCTAACAATAACAAACACAATAAAAAAAGAATTAGCGAAATCGGTCCAGCCGTTCACGCGTGATGCGCTTACCAACACATTAAGCGATTCATTTTTATATATTAAAGATGTACCACGATTAAATGTTTCATGTTCCTTCCAAAGGTAGATTGATTTTGCACATGATGGGTTTCACCTGACGTCTCGCAACCCTGCAGTCCCGTCGTGACCACGATCCATGCAACTGGATCGAAATATCAACATTTCCAACTAAAACATTTATCGTGGTAACTACTCGTATAAAATACTAGTAGGGCGCGTGGGTGCGCGGCTCGCTAAAGCGAACCGCGGTTTTTCTGTCCACCAAGTAGACCTTCGGGTCTTGATCATCTTTTTCCAAGGAACTACTCTTCCATCTTTCATAGTCTCTGAGATATACATCGACGAAATTTGTATGACCACCACCTTGAATCCGCCATTTTGGTATTTTTTTTTCAGCTTATTGCCAATTGGATGAGGTTTCGAGTGATTTTTGTTTGGGCAACCTCTACCTATCTTCAATACCCTGACCGTGCTCCTCACCCATCTCCAAAATCCTCAATCATCAGCTCCCTCGATATTTTTCATTCAGATGAATTTTTATCCTCTATACGAAACCATCAGAAATTTCGGAAAGAAACGTATCCAAAGTCTTGCATACATTTTATATGAAAAAAATAAATTCCGCCATCTTGATTTTTTTTCTATTCATCAAGTAGACCTTCGGGTCTTGTTCATCTTTTTCCAAGAAACCACTCTTCCATCTTTTATAGTCTCCGAGATAGACACCGACGAAATTTGTACGGCCGCCATCTTGAATCCGCCATTTCGGAGATTTTTTTCGGCTCCCTGCCAATTGGATGAGGTTTCGAGTGACTTTTGTTTGAACACTCCCCTCCTATCTTCGATATTCTGGCCGTGCTCCTCACCCGTCTCCGAAATCCTCAACCATCAGCTCTCTCCATATTTTTCCTCCAAATGAATTTTTGTCTTCTATACGAAACCATCAGAAATTTTGAAAAGGAACCGTATAAAGTCTTGCATATATTTTGTATGGAAAAAAAAAAATTCCGCCGTCTTGAATTTTTTTCTATTCATCAAGTAGACCGTCGGGTCCTGATTAGTTTTTGCCAGAAAACCACTCATCCATCTTTTATACTTTCTGAGATAGACACCGACGAAATTTGTATGGCCGCCATCTTGAATCCGCAATTTTTAATTTTTTTTCAGCTCCCTGCTAATTGGGTGAGGTATCGAGTGACATTTGGTTGAACACCCCCCACCTATCTTCGATACCCTGGCCGGTGCTCCTCACTCGTCTCCGAAATCCTCAATCATCAGCTCTCTCCATATTTTTCCTCCGAATGAATTTTTGTCCTCTCTACGAAACCATTAAAAATTTTGAACAGGAACCTATTAAAGTCTTGCATAGATTTTGTATGGAAAAAAATAAATTCCGCCATCTTGAATTTTTTTTCTATTCATCAAGTAGACCTTCGGGTCTTGATCATCTTTTTCCAAGAAACCACTCTTGCATCTCTTATAGTCTCCGAGATAGACACCGACGAAATTTGTATGGCCGCCATCTTGAAACCGCCATTTTGGAATTTTTTTTCGGCTCTCTGCCAATTGGATGAGGTTTCGAGTAACATTTGGTCGAACACCCCCCACCTATCTTCGATACCTTGGCCGGTGCTCCTCACCCGTCTCCGAAATCCTCAATCATCAGCTCTCTCCATATTTTTCCTCCGAATGAATTTTTGTCCTCTATACGAAACCATGCGTGAAAAAATTTTTTTTCATACAAAATTTTACAGGAGAGGTGATCAATGAGTCAGTGAATCAGTGAATCAGTGAATCAGTGAATCAGTGTGTCAGTGAATCAGCCCCAGTAGCTATATATATATTAATAATTATGTTAAACGAACAAAATTACGTCTTGCACTTTTGTTCGTTTAACATAATTTGCTGATCACTTCATGAATAATGAAAGTGATTTGGTGTTACTATTCCAAGGATACGCCATATTAATGTAAAGTTATGTTGTAAAAGTTTCGTAGACTCCTCTACAACACACAATGGAATAATTAACAATGCTAGTAATATAACGTATTACATACAATTTTACATCCCAGTACAAAGACAGACGATACTCCTAATACTGTGGTACAAACTGTCTCAATAAAATTTGCGATCGTTTTGGGAATTACGCAAATCGATCGTTTGAATTGGGAGTAAGGTATAGTTTATTAAAAATCCTGTAAAAAAGGGCCGTGCAGATTATCTCAAATTTGAAAATTTTCTAGGCAACTTTTCCGATTTTTTTTTCTATAAAACCTTAATTCAAACTATTAAAAATATTTTGAAACAAACAATAGTTAAATCGGTCCAGCCAATTTGAAGAGATAAACTTCCCAACGAACAGTTCATTATTACTTGTATAGATTTGTTCCTAAATCCCGTTAAATTAAAGAACGTATTTTACCTTCGTAACAACAGAGCAAAAGTCGACGTGTTTCAGTGTGGCCGCTCCTTTATCATTATAACGAGTAGGTAAAGTCAGTGCCTACTGCGTGTCACCTGCTGCTTCCCACGGCTCCCCACTGGGAAGTTTATGTGATTATATTAACTAGCTTTAAATAACACGTGAGGGTGTGGGATTCCACTCAGTGTTGCCACCTTAGCGATTTTGTCACTAGATCTGGTGATTTTTCAGAGCTTATAGCGATAATTTTTCATCATTTAGCGACAATTTATTTTTAGTGTTTTTTGGCGATTTTTGATACAGCATCTGGCAATACTTATTTCAGTGGGAAGAACCTTAAAAGCGTTTTAAAAAAATGCTTTGTTGTGTGTAGGTAATGACGCAGAAATGCAATACCCAACCAACCACCTTGATTATGACATTAATCTGTCAATGTCATAGTCAAGTTTGCTCGTTTTCTAAATAACTTTTCTTTATTCTATATTCTTTCTCATAGAAGTAATACATACTACGTAACGTAATTTAGGACAACTTGTTAGCAACTGCGGCAAAATTATCTTCATAATTATATTTATTTTTTAATTATAATTATACATTTATATGCACATATATATTGTACAAGTATCATCAAAATTTAAGGTGTAAATTGATCTGAGAGTTTTTCCATGGTCACGTAATTTATGAGTTGATCTTGAGGAGGTTACAGATCAACGTAATTATGACGTTTCTACAATCTGAATTTTAATAATGAATGCTGTAATTAAATCACGTACAGTTTTTTATTCATACTTATTTAGTACTTATAAAATAATTAGCGACTTCTGGTGTTTTTTTTTCATCCAATTTTTTTAAAATCTGGTGATATTTTACATTGAATCTAGTGACAAGATAATTTTCGAGGTGGCAACACTGATTCCACTAAGAAGACGGTGTTTATAGTGTATCTTGCTAACATTAATTTTAACCAAACGTGCATGGAACGTTCAACTACTTATTTTGCATTTGCAGAATTTAAAAATTACTCAGATGGTAGTGGGCTTGTTGTAGGTAAATTAACATTGTAACATCCTAGTGATAGGTAAGTACATATCATATTTAGGTTGTTCGTTTTATATTTAGTTTTTAATATTTAATAAATATGCTTATGGTTAGAAGTAGTAACAGTTAACGAGATCTCTTATAGAAGAATCACTTTAATAATGAATTTAGAACCGAAAATGTTAGTTTTGATAAGGAAAAAGAAATTAAAATGTCTATTGAATGTACATAAAAAAGTATAAGTCAAATTCACTTTATTACTTAGCATCAATCTTTCGGATATTTCCTTAAACTTAAAATCTCATCATAATTAAGATTCATTTAAATTTGAGATTATTCATGACAAAAAGCGAAGTTACTCCGATGATATTTAACGCCGCACCTGCCCGAGGCGTCTTAGCGTGGCCGAAATTAATGCGACGCAAAGTCGGCAAAAGTCAATTACACTTTATTAAAACCGTCTCCATTTATATCAATTTGACGCAAACTGTTACAAATACTGGCAATGTTCCGTCCTTTCATTCGAGAGCGAGGCGGGGCTACGCAAGCGCCGGGAGTTTAGGAGCTTCGTAGACAAAGCGGCGAGGCTCGCCGTAGCGCGGGCAGTACGTAGCCGGTGTGCTCCGGAGCCGCTGCTACGCATTCGTCGCTGTAGCGCGCCATTAGCGCGACCACGACGTCGTCGACCTATCCGCGTTCGCTCGCTCGACCCACAACCGATGAATATTTAATTGAAACGATTTCCACATCGAGCCTACGAATCAATGACTGAACATCATTGCATCGGCAAACTCGCACACTTTTGTTGACATACCTCTAATAGCTATCTGAAAAGTTTGCATTATGATGATCGGTTAAATATTTGAACCAATATGAATTGCCTGAGATACGCCTCGAGCGCTTCTTTATTATTATTACTCTTAGTAATTGCCAGACCTGGTACATCATCTGATGGTAAGTAAACTAAACAATAAGAAAGTAAACAAATTTATATTGTTGTGTAAATTAATAAGTTTATCATTAATATTTAAATTATTCAATTAAAATAAATATACTGTAAGATAATTACTTTCAGTTGCTAGGTAATTTATATTTTGTTTATTATGATAGGTACTCAAAAGCCGTGCTGGAAGAGAAAACCATTTTCCTTCGGATGAAACAATATTTTGGGCAGCGATAAAATTTTCTGCTCTTAGCTATTGCTGTTTGTATCAGTTTAGTTTATTCTCTTGTTTTCCCTTTTACAACACTTTATGATGAAAACTTTTGATAAATAAAGTTATCCCTTTACGTAATAAAAGACTCAAAGGCGATTATTATATTTCAGAGCCTTTAAGTACTAAAAGAGAAACGGAATTATTTGCTGTGAATAATATTTCTACAATTTTATTTCAGTTTATATTGAAGTTTAGCTTTTGGCCGCGACTTTGACTGCGTAAATTGTTTTATATTATCTTTTATTTTCCTTTGATTAAGAGCATCTACAGGAATAAGCTGGAATTATTTAAGTTTTCTAAGGTTCAAACCAACAATTTGGATAAATATACAAATTTGTACAATAAAAATTTGTCCGTTACAATATTTTATCCTCGGTTTCTTTAAATTCAGAAAACGCGCGGTTTTATCAATTTACGCAAACAAAGTTGCGGACAAAACCTAGTAAAAGTGAGTTAGGTAAAAGTCAATTAGACTAAAATAAGGAAAAATATTTCGCTGGTTCTTGAAATATTGCAACATGGACATACAATCGTTTGTTTTCTTCATAAGTTCTGAACTGTTTCACAATTTGGAAAGAAATGTACAAAGACTGCTATAATACCTACGTAATACTCATTGGCAAAGAAAAGCAAATGCTTTTTCTATATAGTTTAACTATGGCTGAGTTGTACCTACATCAAAATGGGTTACACAAACCAGTATTCATATCTTCAAACGATTGAAGATTTTCAAAAATTTAAAGAACTCTATCTTGTTGACTCCAAAATATCATTTTATAGATGGTTGAAGTAAACTTTAACCTAAATTACTTCAACCACCGGATATGCCTGATACCCCACCTTAAGCCGCTAGAGGTAGGAGTTAGTACGAACTCATTAGCTCAAAGTCAAAGCGACTATATAGGATAAGATACATAAACTATAAGATCGTAAAACGAGCAGTGATAGTGGTGAAGACTTTGGCCTCCTATTCGGCGGGTCGCATTCGGACTTTTCAGAGAATAACATTTAATAGCTTAAACGCTATCTGCGTTTAAGTTATTATTTACTACATGCTTCAACGGTGAAGGAAAATATCGCAAAGAAACCTGCACATCTGAGAGTTCTCCATAATGTTCTCGAAGGTGAGTGTAGTCCGCCAATTCGCATTGAGCCAGCGTGGTAGACTATGGACCCTTCTCTGAGAGGAGACTTGCGCTCAGTAGTGAGCCATTGATGGGTTACTGATGATAATACCCTCACATCTTCGTCGAGAGACCATACAAGTGAAAGACGAAGGTAGGTGGATAGCCAAATATTATCCGTGATCAGTTGCTCGTTCGCCCGGATTTGATTACCTATGGAATTCGGCCAAAGGACCACGTGTAAATGAGCGGAGTCAAGTGTGCCTCGGATAATGTCGTCGGGCTTTATCGTTTTCATATAGCGCCAGTTTTATCATCTGTGTAATAAATGTATCAGGTGCCCGAATGCAAGCAGTCTTTCAAATACCCGAATACGGGTTAACGACCAAGTATAATCAAGGCATTAAAATAGACAGCTGTCGTATGCTCTATCATTCTGCTGGTGTTTGATATAAGCGAAGCGTTCCGCCATGCTGCTTCTGTTTTGCGGCGCAGGTGTGATAATTATTTTTTGCGGGGATTATTCTATATATATACTTTGTATTTTACATGTTTGAATTATTAGATAATATTTGACTGTATTTTTCGAAATTTCAAAAACGTATCGTTCCGATCGCCAATGTAACTTGATTCTTATGGCCCAGGCACACTTGCAATATCCTACGTGACTCGTGTTGATTCCTGAAATCCTAGTACTTTCAATATTCAAGGAAATCGGTTAAAAAAAAAGAAATTTTCGCGTACCATGGAGATGATCAAAATGTGTTTCTGACCATATTCAAAAATACAATTATACTAGAATAACTTAAGTAGGTATAGCTAACAGCATTTGCATACAATTCGATTTACACAATTATTGAACTATTAACTGACAGTATTGGGTTTAATGAAGATTATGTGAACCGTGTAGTATCTATTGTATACTAAGGCCTCTGGATTGTTGTTAGCATTTGTATGTTTAATAATATTATTATTGATCGATATATCACAGCTGGATGCTGAAACGTGACTTCTGGTATCTGAGTATAAAAAAGCTTATTATAATATTCTTAAAGGTGAATGAACTCTGTCGATCGACACTTGACCCGCGTGGTGGACTGTTAACTCTTTGTTCTGAGAGAAGACCAGAAAGTGCCCAACAGTGGGCTGGCGATGGGTTAAGATGAAGCAATGAAATTATTTTGAATACATTTTATTTTGATTTTTTCACGAATCCATTTTAAAAGTTGTTTGTATTTTTACACAAAAACAATGTGAAACTCCAAAAGAGCTGAAGTTAATCCTACTGATATTATAAATGCGAAAGTTTGGATGTATGGATGGATGGATGAATGGATGTTTGTTACTCAATCACGCCACGACTGTATCGCTTTGGCTGAAAGCCCCAAAGATCTTAATCTGAAATAACACATAGGCTACTTTTTAGCACGGAAAATAAGAGACCCCGAGGGAATTAAAAAACCTTACCTAATCCACACGTGCGAAGTCGCGGGCATCAGCTAATAACTTATAAAAGTAGAAATAGGTAACTAGTTAATCTTTCATTTAATTTCGGACACAAAAACTTCTCCTCGATTTTGTTACACATATGTGTAGAGATGGGGAATAAGCAACAACCACTTAAGCCAACGAGATAAATTGCCTAAATCTCCCGAATCCTATTTGGTGTGAGAATTGAAGTAAGTAAAACTAATGAAAGTTAGAGATTCCACTGTGTAAGGAGTTTTTTCTTGTATTAATTCTGCACTGAGACTGGGAAAACGGCTTGAATGAATCCTAGGAAATGGTTACACTATGAACGTAGTATTACTTAGAGATTAAACACACTGGAAAGGTTATAACGAATACACTTAATTTCACACTTATTTCAGGGTTTTGGTGAATGGCATGGTTATAATGTGCTAAACAGCATTAAATTTTTCGATGGGAACCATCGATATTGTACTCCAGTTGCCTGGACCGAGAAATCATCGATCGTAATAGTTTCGAGGCATTGTTCGGGGTTTATTAGTAGGTGCTACAGCTAAATGTATATTCAAAATCAAATTAAATTATACGAGGCCATAATTCTAAATTTGGCATAGATTCCCACATAGACCAATATATGTTATATTACCAGCTAATTACCTCGAAAACAATAAAGCGATCAACAAAACAAAATTTATTACCTAAAAGCTTTATTAATTTCATACACACATCGAGAGTGGGACAACTGGCATATTTTTCACTACGCCTGCTTCCAGTTGATATCTATAAGGCCATTATTCAGGGGATTAGCTTTTTGCCGGATGAGTGGTAGAATATTCAAAAGGGTATTATAGGATTTTGTTGAATTTATTTGAGTGTCTCTCTCTAAAATCGATCTATATCTTCCATATTCATGATCCTCAGTTCAATTCTATTTATCCAATAAACAAATAAAAGTTAAAAATAATATGTTTTAATTTGTTCCATTTTAGGAAAAGCGCTGTTGCCTTAATTTAGAGTTATATATACCTAATCTAGGGAGATTTGATTTATGTGAAAATAACACAATAATAATATACAACCTTAACAAATTATAAACAATTAGGTACATTATAAAACAGTAGTGAAGTCTGAATGATAAGACTTCAACTATCTCAAAACCAAAACCAAATTGCATGGACTTTCGCAAACATATAAACTTACCTAGCAATCCTAGCATGACTGTGCTTTATATCAATGGTAACATTATATTATGCGTTTGCATTGTGTTGCAATTCGTTACCCAACTCGCAACCGCCTTTGAAGTACTCGAAATGATGTAGGTGCCTCGCGAATTTTCATATAAAGCAGCTAGCTTCAACTTCGCTATGATAACTAAACTTACGTATACCACCATTTCCGAAGTTAATTTAGAGCTGCAACCACATTCCAATATATATATTAAAAGCAAAGATAATTTTTCTGTAAGGCCTTCAATAGGACTATTCTCTATCTCAGTCGCTATCAAAAGTTGCTGACTAACAAAGCTATCAAACTCGCATTTTTAATGACGAAACTTTCTATTGTTTTCCATAGCAAGTATAGTTCTTACAATTCACGAGGGCGCGTGGCTCATGATTGTGTGTGTGTCGTATCTATATAAGTGGGAGCGAGAGCTTGCTCGCGCCTGACCGCTCCCACCTCGGCTCCTGACACGCATACTTACGCAATGTGCATGTACAGACATAACCACAAGTAAAGCTCACGCACCCTCGTGAATTGAAAGAAGTATAACATTAAATTGTAGACACATAAGCTTTACCTGCAAAGACCACTTATCATACAAAACTATTTCAACATGATACGAGCAAACTGGTAAGTACATACATACCTACCTGAGCTCATCTCTCCTGACCGCAATACCGAAGTAAATTACTATCAAAAGTCGGATGAACTCTAAGCGCACGGTCCAAAACTTGTCTAACTTGTACCTTGTGTATGATTGTTTGCGAGCTACCAGCACCAAGCTCCAATTTGTTACTCGACTCAGGAACGCCTTTGAAACCTACTCGGTGGAATACCGGTTCATTGCGATGCCAAATGCCGCATAAACAGTTTTATGGTGAGATAAGGAAACTTTCTCACTTGCTTTTGTCATACCTATGTATATATATGTATTTGCTCTACCTTTTGCTCGCGTTTGAAAATTCCATTTTCCAAATCTCAATTTTATCCTCTTAGGGGTATAATTTTCAAAAATCTTTTCTTAGCTGATGCCTACGTCATAATAACCATCTGTGTGCATTTCAGCCCGATCCGTGCAGCGATTACAGCTGTGCGTTGATAGATCAATCAGTCAGTCAGTCAGCCACCTTTTGCTTTTATATATAGATTTACGTTTCAACGTTCTATACCTATTAAAAAGTTTCGTGCCCAGGTTTTGGACTCTGATACTGCATAAATTAGAAAATTACATTAATCGAAAAATTTGTCGGGTATACGCACAAGCTCAACGTAACATTAGGTATCAATAGCGTCGTTATTAAATTACTAAATTACATGATATGCCGGTGATACTATGTTGACCATAATGCTGAAGTAAATTGCTATCCGAAGCAAGTTGGATGAACTTCCAGCGCACGCCTTAAACTTCCCTAGCTTATACCTTGTGCATGATTATTTGCTATGTTCCAATTTGTTACCCAACTCGGGAACACCTTTGGAACTTTCTTGCTAGAATGTCGCTTCATTGCAATTCAGATTGCAATAAATAAGCTTCCAACACAAGCTATGCCACGATAGCAAAACTTTCTCGTTCACTTTCCTCATAACCTATCATTAAGACTTCCGCGTATGCTAGAAAATCTTGGCTCTATATTTTCGCTGTAATAGGATACATAAAACTTAATTATTTGCGGAGTAACCAAGCACCTTTTTTTATTGAAATACTACGAGTAGGTACCTGTACGTTTTTACACTTACAAGTCTTATATTGTTATTTTAACCTACATCTAATTCGCACGGGTGGTCATACTATTATATATATATTTTTAAATATTATTAAGATTTAATATGACTAAGTCCTCTTTTCCTCTTCAATTAATGTCCTATAAAAATTACATTAATTATTGAATTTTATTAAAATCTATAGATACCTACTTAAAGTTATGAAGTAATAAATGAATACAAAGAGTAAGATTTATTTTATACTATTAACAGACAAAAGTATACTTGCAAATTCGCAAAGGGTCAAGGGACTTTATAAAACACCAAGTTATGCATTTTTATCATTTATACAATTTTAAAAGGTTCATCCAACTAAAAAGTTTCAAGAAATTCTACATAATATAGGCTAACGATAAAAGTTATATGGTAACAAGTACATACAATAGCTATTATGCTCATAATTTATGAAAGAAGTTCTTAGAGAACTGATCTCTGCAACTTGAATATAGGGCGAGTAATATTTAACTATCTGAGACTTATATTTCTTTTGTTCACATTCTTTTACTGAACGACTGTTATATTCTAAATGATCTATATCGCTAGCTTCTGTAACTTCGCACGTGATTGAGGATTTATGTTGTATGAAAACTTCTTAAGAACTTTTTTTTTTATTCGATGACAAGATAGCCCTTGACTGCGATCTCACCTGATGGTAAGTGACAATGCAGTCAGCGGGCTAACTCGGAACTTACAAAAATTTTAAGTCTCAAACCTACAATCTCAATTTCAATTTCAGCTTTTCTTTAAAAACTAAACTTACCTTCCCTTTCTTTAAACTAGCGCTTGATTTCAATCATACCTGATGGTAGGTAAGTGCAGATGCAGCTTGTCACAGCATTACAAATGGTGGTGTGTATTAGTAACGAGGAGCAACAAAGTTTAGTGCATGTCCGTAAGTTTTCAAACAGGTAGCTCTACACCATGCAGTGTCTTAGGCTCAATTAACATTGCCGCGGAACGGCATGAAACGGAAGCGTCAATTCCACCTTGTCGCGCTAGATGACGACGCCAAAAATAGAATCCTGGAGAATGCACGAGAACTTCCCGAAAAACACGCAACCTCTTTTTAGGTATCTAATTTGAACGTTACACATTTAACATAAAACTTACCAACAAACAAACATTCACTTTCATTTAGGACATTAGTAAGGATTACGAGTATATCTCTCTCTATACATATAATTTACACATTATAATAGTTTTAAGTAGTAAAAAAATAATTAATAAACAAAAAAAAATAAAAATTATAATAGTTTATCTATTTATTATCTTTTTACGGCTCGACGCTAGACAAATCTATATAGGCATTTTCTAGGCAAGCGCGCTCCAACCTAGACCTCATCAGTGCAATTTGGTATTGATTGTCGTCAAGCGCAAGCCTATTCTGAATAAAAAAAAAAAAAAAAAATCTAATAAGGAAGCTAGACAAAATAAAATTAGGCAGAGATCCAGAAAATCAAAGAGTTTCCACGGGATTTTAGAATCCCAAAACCACACTGATGAAGTCACGGGACGGGTTCGGCTAGTTTAAAAATAATTATTCACTCGTATAATTCCACTTCGATACTCACACGTATTAACTCAAATTGCAGTATTTGCTCGAGCAAATACACAATTTTGCACACTCAGATCATCGATACGTTATTACACTTGATCTCGCTGCATCGCTCTCGATAAGTAGATTACTCGGTTATGTGCGAGGCGTGGAGTTCTCTCTAAAATCTGGTAATTAGGTCGCTATAGTTTACCTGAATGTTCGTGTTACTGGTAATTGAATTTGCATCTATTTTGCTATGCTGATTTTAGTTCGATTCGGAAAGTTTTTATTGATTATTTATTTATCACAGAAAGATATTTTTCTTAATTCTTATTATATTATTATTTATCAACTGATAGAAAATTCTTTCTAGATTTTCTTATTATATTATTATTATTTATCAACTGATAGAAGTCCACTGCTGGACATAAATCTCTTGCATGGACCTCCACAAGTCTCGGTCTTGCGCCGCCTGAATCCAGCGGCTCCCTACGACTCGTTTGATGTTGTCGGTCCACCTAGTGGGGGGTCTGCCAATACTGCGCATCCCCACCCGGGAACCAGACCGAATTAATTGCAATTTATTTTTATAGAGAAAAGCACAAAAAGATTAGGGCATCTTTAGTCATCTCCAGGCAATTTGTTGTCCCTAAAATCAACAATTATTATCGTTTTTACATAGAAAACTTAAACATTTCCGGGAAACATATCTGTGAAAATCCCATCAAAATCGATTAAGCCGTTTCGAAGATTCACCCCGATAAACGGAACAGCTACTATTCAATATAACATAAATATGATTGAAGCAACTGCAGACACTTCAATTATAATTGAAATTAATATATTAAATACCAACTACATTATATATTTTGTTGACTGAAAGCTGTTTAGTATTTTTTAAATTAGCATTTTATCACATATCCGCTATATCTGATCAAATGCTAATTTTAAAAAGTACACTTCAATACTTACTACAATTTCTATAACTTAGGTATAACATGCTGTCAAAATACCTATATAAACTGGTATTATAAAATATAACTAAAATTATGTTTTTATAGAATTAAACCGAAATGTGAGCACAGATGAATAATATTACATATACTATATCATAGCGATGTGAGCAAAAAATTCTAACATATATTAATAATTTGAATAAGACTAATTCGCACATTCATTTCTACTAAAAACTTGCGCGAAGTAGCGCATAGAATAATATGTAATATTCAAATTGAAATTGGTCAAGTTGGGTTTCGCTAATGAGTGCTCCGTTTCTCACTTCGGGATATAATATAAGTTACGCCAAAAGAAATAATTTTATAAGCGAAGGCCAATTTACCTACATCTCAAACGCCTCATACATATAGTACTACGCAAATATTATGAATGTTATTAGGTATCACTCTATTTGCGTCTTTAACTGCGTCGTTGATCTAGTGGTTAGCATGTTCGACTGTGGACGGCGAGGTCGCTGGTTCGATTGGGTCTGTTACCCAGGTGGGGCGAATAAATGTTTTGAGTTTTTCTGCCTAGAAACTCTCAGTACTAGACCGTAGTTAGGAAGATAGCGGTGTCACCTCCGGGCCTCGGAGAGCACGTAAAGCCGTCAGTCCTGCGCCTGATCTCTTTCTGGTCGTGTCGGATTTCCGTCCTACTGGACTATGAGAGTGAAAGAATAGAGAGTGCACCCGTGTTTCCGCACACACTTGTGCACTATAATATCTCCCGCGCGGATGGCTAACCTCTGAGTAGGTTGGTAGGTTGCCCGCCATGACCGGATACGGTCGGGGAGGACATTATTATTTTATCATTATTATTTGCGTCCACTACTGGACAATGGACATGGTATTTTCCTAGTTTTTTTTTCTTTTCCATCCATTTTTCGTCCGCCTCGTAAACTCTACAAATCGGACTAAACAAACAAGCTAAGTTTTGACTTGACTTGAATTTCTCTCACAAAAGCGATTCCAACACGTAGCGAATCTATTAAAAAATTCCTATTTCAAATCCGATCCAATAAGACACATCCGTAACATCTCTAGAATGCTGTAACGCCCTTGTATTTAATGAAGCCAATTTTCCGCCGCCCGCTTCATACTGCTTTCCTTTTGAATTTTCTGGCGTACTTTCCTCAATATTCATCTCATTCCATGTCTCGGCGTACGCAAATTACTTTTGATTTCAAATTCCTCCAACATTGATTTAGTGAACAACAGGCTATTTGTCACGTCTCCACTCCAATCGTGCGATCAGACTGTATTTTGCCGTCTCTTCTTTAACTTATCTTTTTCTTTTGTTTGTTAAGTCTATTATTTTCACCTAGGTATTGCCCGCGAATCCATTCGCGTGAAGTTAAATTTTTAAAAATCCCGCGGGTATGGATTAGTTACGTATTATATCACCCATGTTAAAGCATGTTAATTGTCACTACTTCTTACATTTTTCGTTTATTTCTTAATACCTTCTTAATACTCTTCTTAATACCCTTCATCATATCATTTAAGATTAGTTCAAATTTTGTAGTATTTCTGTGAACTACATTGACATTTACAATTAACATCGTTCCTGGAACAAAATATAAATTGAAATCAGTCTTCAAAGTCTACAAGTACCTAACAGACAAATACCTCACCCCGTAAACTGTCCCGGGGAAGATATCTGGTTGGAACAATTTAGTAAAGCGAATTGGCCTTAATTGGCTTTGGTCTAGTTATTTTGATTACAGGCTACAGCTAATTACTTTTGAGTTAATTGTTTAATTTTACACAACATCTATGCTGATGCAAATAAATAAAACTAAAGTGTCTATCAGTGATTCGAATAAATGCCTCTTAAATCTCATATTATAATTTGAACGATAACCACAACCCAAACAGATGTAGGTATAAACAATTTTTGTCTGTTCGTCTAAACCAATCGTTGGGATAGCTGAATCAATTTTGACAGAACTTTCACGTGCAGGTAAGTAGAGCATTTTAAATCTAGGTTACTTTTTATTTCAGAAAACCAAAGGTTTCTTACGGAATTTCCAAAATAAAATCAAAAGCTTTAAGTTGCCTAAAAAGCTGGATTTTGCTATTGCTGTTTTAAATAAAATGTCAAAGTCTCCATAGCTTGGTCCGAGTGCCGCCTAAAATTTATTTATAATCGAGTAATATAAATTTTCTTAAATATCTCATTATGTGTTCACTTTTACAGTAAAATCTTATTCATTCTCAAAAATTAGCTAAGGGAATATCATCCAAAGATATATGAGCATAATTTTTATAAATCCAGTTTTCTCGAAAGAATAACAAAACTGAACTTTGCATAAGTATGTTAACTCCTTGAACATGCGTAAAACAGAAAATTCCACCTGTGTATAAGATTAATCTTTTCACTGTTATAAAACACAAGGTATCCATACGGGTACCAGCAGTAGGTACAACAGATATAATTAATTTTAAAATCAATTTAAAATTAATCACGTCAAATAACAGCTCAGCAAATAATAGTTTAAACGGGTAGATTTCATATACAATTGCGTCGTTATTTTGAAATCCAATTTACCAACTGGATCCATTGAAAGTTAATTAGGAGATAATAAGCCATTATTTGGAAATTGGTAGGCAAATGATTGTTAGTTTGAATTAAGCAGAAAAAATAATTTTTATTTCATTAAAATGCTGTTAAAAAATTTGTCTGAACTGGTCTTAATGGATTTTTAAATCAAGACTTTTTCAGGTAAATTCTCATGAGTCTTATTACCAAAGTGTTCTCAATTATGATAATTACGCCCCACATAATGTAAAATTGAAACAGAAATGCAGTTTGTGAGTCAAAAAGATAGAACGAGAACTTTACAAACAATGCTCTCTTAAACTAGAAAAATATTCAAAATAAGCTATCTCGCCGCTTATTTTAAACTTTCTTAAAGATAATATTTTATGCATGTCGCTTAGCTGACATCTTTGTTGTCGTGCTGCAAACATATTCAGCGAGTTGCCAACTAATTTTTACAAGTTCTGAGAAAAGTTCAATATTTTTATAACGAAATACCAATATACATAAAGCTTCCTTATTTGCATTGCTCGATCTTTTCGTCTTTGAGAATATTGCGAGGCAAGATTTCTCCTTAAAGTTAACAGCAGTTGCATCTTGCTCCAATGGCACTGCGCTTGCCGAAGTCACGAAATGCAAATAACAAGAATATATTGCAATTTTATAATTATTAATTTCCTGTACAATTCTAACCTTTTTCATTCAAATTATAATTTTATTAATATCTAAACTATATATAAGGAAAAGGTGACTGACTGATCTATCAACACACAGCTCAAACTACTAGACGGATCGGGATGAAAGGCATAACATCTATGATATTATATATTATGTATAAAAATATACATATATGTTATAAGAGCGCGGTAAATGAGTCGCGTAATGTGAGCTAATTGCATAAGCTGGTCTCAGTCACTCTTGTCTAAGTGGACTACATACACGTCATTGCTAAACCGCGTTTGAATTGCATATCTCTTCAAAATGCCGTCACATGTTTAGCGTAAATGCACAAATTATTCCAGTAAATCCAATAAAGTTCACGGAATCTCATATCACAAGTAAAAAGCTGAAATTATATTTTATTTCATTTAATAAATATTTTGTTATCAAACCTTAGTCCTTTTACAACTAGAGCGATACAGACAAATCGCGCGGACATAAACAAGACGCGCAAACATTGGACGCGCAATTGACAAACGCTAGCTGTCGTATTTTTCTTATTGTTTTTATTACGTAGTCTATAGCGCCATCCCTTTCTATCATATAACAATGAAATATACCATATTATATTCTTTGACGCACTGCTGTTCAAAACAGTTTTTCGTTTGTTTGTTATATGTACCATTGTACATGTACACATCTCGAGTAGGAATCATTGATACAGATAGCTGTTATGACTTGATGACTTGATATGATTTTTTTATTTGAATGATTGTTGATAAAAGTGCATTTTCCATATAAAAAACGTGATGACGTTAGTAACATGAAAAGCCTGACACCCGCGCGTAGAGAGAAGAGATATGCTCCCGGATGTCTTCCCGGAGTTGTTATATCACAACCGTCTGCTTAGTGATATAATATTTTCGTTAATACACACATCACGTTGCGTTAGCACATTATATTTTATGTTCTAGAATCTAACCCGTAAAATCGATTAAAATTTGTGGTAAAGATGATAGTCCAACTTGATTGGATGAAGCAAAATACAGCTGACCGGTCTCTTGCTCCTAAGTATGGTTTCACTTTTCTGTTTATGAAACAAAGAAAAATCTAACACACATGAAATAAACCTGAAAAAAAATTGCACTCAGGTACAGCCACTATTCATAAAAATGCTTCCGGTTTGCCCCCGGCAAAAACTTCACAAGAATTGCCTGGAGATTATCAAAATAAGCAGTTGGTATGAATAAAGTCACAGAGCCCGGCACGGCTCGACACGGCCGCGTTCTATTGTGCCATATATTTTGTATGTGCGCAACGTTTGGCCATATTTCTTGACGTCTATGCCGATGCCGGCACCGGTAGCATTTCACGCGACGCTCACTGATTTTTCGATGTGCGGTTTCCGCCCTACAATAGTATTTTATTCACGGTTGAAATGCAACATTGTGTCGGGTATTGTTACGGAGCAAATGTTATAAGTGAATCTCACTACAGAGTTACAACACCGCCTCTCCGTCGTGTAATTCAGAACGGCAAGGCACGTACGGTTCCAATTTGACGATATGAGCCGAAAACCATCGTCAAACACTAGCTCTGACGGTGTACACAGCGCTTTAAAGTTTTACTGCTTGTTTACAATACGAGTGCTGCCCCGGCGATATTCTTTTTTGCTGTAGATAAAAAACCTTTACGGCCGATAGGTACTTCGTGCAAACGTATACAAAGCTCACGTTGCTGTAAAATAAAACGGATATGGAAAGTACGAAAATGAAAGCAGTTTAACTTTCATTTTTATAAGTCAATTTAGATTAATAAAACTTAGTTTTTAAACTTTCGTGAACTGAAACTGAATATACAATGACGTAAACTATCGTGATATAAATCCAACGAGTAAACAAGAATTTTCTTAGGCAAATATCGGAAATCCACTTCACGATAAATGCGGCAGTTTAATCCATTAAATAGTTTGATTGCATTAACATTCCAAGCAAACAAATTACTGCAATGCACCGAGCGATAACTCGAAGCGAGTGCATGTTATCCAACAGTTGACATTTTGTAGATTCGAATCATAGTGTCGTGCCGTGAGAGGTAGGCGCGCTCGTAGGTGTAGACTGTAGTAAAGGTAATATATTTATGCATCTGATCTGATTGGTGTCGCCTACAAGGTGGCACCAGCCTTCGCCACGCGTCGCTGTCGCGATGTCTCTGATTTATTGCCGTAATATAACGCCAAGCTGTCATGCAGATATTTTTATAAGCTTTATACTGACTCCAGTTTAATGTTTCGTTTTTGGCGTTTTTATGAGTATCAGCGTGATAAAATTTAGGTGTCATATAGGTGAAAAATTGACAGTAGGGATAAGAGTTATTGTTTTCATATTTTTTTCTACACCGTCCAAGCATTCACCGATAGAAAATTAGACATGATGCCTAAAATGCTGGTTTCAGTAGATAGCAAGCTTTCGGGTTAAATGTTGGTTATATACTCAAAGGGTTAAATAGATGCCAACTCTCCAAGGTCCAGACGCATGGATCAATATATGAAACGCAATAATGTTCCTAAAACGCTTCTTATCTGATGATTGTTGCCTTTTTTTTTTAATTATCTACAAGTTTATTATTTCATATTTTATTATTATTTATTTCGTTTCTTTAAATTGCAAATTTATTTATTCATACAGCTTTAAAAATGTGTCACTTAACGATATTGAAAGCCTTGTGATATTCAATATGATTTTTCAATATCATAATTAGGTATGGATTTGTCAACATATCTATTGAGCTGTGAAAACATAATATTAGATATATTTCTTATACCAGAGGGCTAGTTGGGAATTTAGAGATTTTTTTTTAATCAATGCTGAAAGTTGGTATGATGGTCATTCTGCGTTGTTTGAATTTGGGAAAATGGACTTGCAAGGTCCGTTGTTGTTGACAATTTTTGAATTTCTGGTCGTTTCACTACCATAAATCGCCTCCTACGAAGTTTCATATTCTTAAGGTGCAAATAATTTTGTTATGCACAGAAATAGGGCTACAGATCAGAACGCAGTTTCTAGTCTTTGAGTTTGATTGGTTTATATTAACATTAGAATCAAACTTCGTCTGCATGAAGCACCCTCGGGAGCTTGCGTAGTATGAGCCATTCACACGTTCGTGTTTAATACTGCAAAAATTTTACACTATGTTCACGTTAAAAAACGTGTAGTATACAATGTCGTGTGAACGATCCTTAACTTATCTTTATGTGGTATTTAGAATAATGGGATAAGCTCGTTGCTGTTGTACCGTAATGACGATTAGACACCTAGAATAATCCAACAAAGTAAATTAAACAGTTGAGCACACAATCTTGGTTGAGCATTATACACAATATTATGTTCGTTATGTGTAACGGTAAACAAATGTACCTACCTATGTACACTAATTATCTATGTGTTGTTGTTTACAACTCTAACAAATCATGATCGTGATCGTATAATATAAGCTTGCCTATCTACCCGTACAATTAGTTACTTATAGATCAGTCTATTACCTTTTATGAGACGTAAAAGGTTTTTTCGTCATTTTAGCTTTAATAAAAATCAATTGCTGTATATATGAAAGATCATCATCATCATGTTAGATCGAACGATTTGGTTGATTTTTTTTGTGTTCGTAAATATCAGAAGAGTTTTATATGGAATCAAAGTTTAAATGAAAGAAATTTTGGAAAATCTTCCAGAAAAGTCGGCAATTTAGAATATTTTTTGTGATTATCTCATTTGACTCAATTATTGGTAAGATACTTTAAACAAAATTAATACTGAATAAAATCATTATAAAACATTTATGTTCAAAAAATCATTCAGATTTTTATTGATAGAAATGTCTACCTAGTTATAAAGAATTATTAGTTGAACGAGCGAAGCGAGTTCTCTGAGTCAACTAGGGCGCTTGCCTACTAGACAGAGAAGTGTGTCCGTCTAAATGTCTGTCAGAGCCCTATAACTTCTGAATTACTGAATAATAGAACGTGAAACTTGGTTGAAAATTCAGTTATATCCTGTACTTGAACAACAAATACTAAAATTAGATAAATGTTATAAAGAAACGAAATTATTTAATTTTAATGCGCCATCTATTAGCATTATTGTGAAGCTAAAAGCTTCACTATAATGCTAATAGATGGCGCTGTGTCAGTAAAACAGTTTTATGTCAACTATTATTTTTTTTATTGTGTCTAATGTTAAAAGTTAATTATTACAATATATAATTAAAACTTTTGGGAATTATGGGATATCGCGAGGTCTCAGTTCGGGGCGAACCACTAGTTATAACTTTTCACATCTAAAACTGAGCGTAAACAACATTAGGGCAACATTTAGGGCTTACGCTAATTAGGTTCAGTTTATATAGACGACCTAAATTGTATTGAGTTATCACAGCTTCACCCTATAGAACTTGGTATTTCTATGCCATACATAGTCATTTACAACCCAGATAGCGATTCCCGTGTAATTGCTCGGTACATAGGTGCTACCAATATAACCTATAGACATTCAAGTGAATCTTGTTGCATTTTGCATAAAATCGATACTCATGAATGTAGCCACGCAGCGGTAACTGAGAGCCGCATGAGACTCGCCAACATGAATTTTCCAAAATCGGTTTTATTTTTAGACCATCGAATCGAAAACATAAGATTCAATTTGGTAACGGATGATCCGTTACCAAATTGAATCTTATGTTTTCAATTTAGCGGGATTCTCATAAACTTTTTTTTTGTTATTCTCATTATTGAATATGGGACTTTTAAAGGTGACCTTTATGTCAGCCCCATTGGTACACACAAAATATTACAATTAACTATTATACATAATCAACTACTTATATAACCATACCAATTTGAGAGAATCACTAACAAATCTATATACTTTAACAGCAGAATTACTTAAAGGTTTGCTAAAAATAGAATAAAAATAAAAATACCAGTATTCATAAAATTTAAATTTAATTCTCTCATTCTCATAAACTTGTGGTGAGTATTAAACCAACGAAAAATGACAAAATGGATTCATTTCCCGGACAGTCATAAAGCTTACAGTCATTTCTGTTTTCACAATAATATGCCAATATGATACTAAAATAAACGTTTTTATGCGTATCATACAACATTGGCTGACAAAGCTCTACTTTATTCGTAATTGATGAAACAATGTATGTGCAAATATAAGCAATAAGAATCAAGGATCTAGTTCGCAAACTGATTATACATGGAAGAAAGATATCATAAAAAATACGTATCATAAATTATTTATTTATGATCATATTAAAATTAACACGATTTTAAGTGCGATGTTTGAAAAAATTTAGAGTATACCAATTTTGTTTGTATGTATGGATACATCTTTCAAATTTAATTGGAATGTGCTGGTCAAAATTTATTAAGGTAATGGGTCTTTGACGGGTTTTTCAATTATGAGTAGGTAAGGGTAGTTAATTTAGGGTGAAAGAGGTAAGCAAAGCGAATGCGAGCAACCGGACGCGGGGCTGGAAATTTAATTTACTAGGGTAGACAACGTGGACTTTTGTGACAGTGAACTGTACGTAGTACCTAGTGGACCAATTACGTAAATGCGGACATCAAGAAAACCGCTATAATTAATGATTAAATGAACTTACCTGTACGTGAAGTTCAATCATAATTATTCGAAGGGCTTCGTTCGAAGATATTAGCATTTTATACATTTGTAGTTTCACGGTATAGACTCGCTGAATCGCACTTTATTTCAGAGCAGGGTAGATTGAAAAAACAACTCCAGGCTGCCCCACCCCGCGGCGACCACGTCATTAAGTTTGGAGAGTGCTGAGCTGTTTAGAAACTATCTTACAAATGTTTCACGAGGGGTCTGGCTATAGTCCATGTAAGGGAGGGAGGGTTGCTAATATCTTCGAACGAAGCCCTTCGAATAATTATGATTGAACTTCACGTACAGGTAAGTTCATTTAATCATTAATTATTCTCGAGCTTCGTTCTCGATATTAGCATTTTATACATTTGTAGACGTTGAGAGGATGAAAAGTAATTGTCGTGAAACATATGTAAGTAGATATTTTAAATGTGATAAAATTTCCTGAAAATCAGACAAATTATGAAACATGAAAAAATAAAATCACTTTAATGATACAACAACATTTTAGCGAAACTAATACCTAAGCATTAATTTTATTCAATTAGTTGAAATCAACTGTACATTAATATGGATCTAAAATAATTCATTATTTCATTATTTAATCTCCTGCAACAAGGTATGCATAGTAAAGTGAAATACTTTAATTTTAGTTTAAGTAATTCAATACATTCCTGCCAAATTCTCTATTTGAACAAGTCTCGGTAGAGATTATTATATTGTACGAGTAGTATTTTGCGAAAAAAAATCAGAGAATTTGAGTACCACCCTTCAGTAGCCAGAAGGCTATGGAAATCAATGCTTGTTTAGCCTACTGTGCACAGTGAATATGGATGTAACTATTCCACTCAAAAAAGAACTTTTGAGTCATCACCTTCTCAATGTTTGAGAAGAGACATTACCATGAGGCTTTTTGGATGAAATGAACAATGTAGCTAGGTACATTTCTGACATATTTTCAAAGTATTTGCGGTCTTTGTGAAAAAGAAAGATAAATACAAATCTGGTTGTCAAGCATCTAGCCGAGAAGTTTCTGATTATTACCTCCGTATTTGTTAAATTGATTTTATTTATATCTGGACCAAGTATTTGGATTCAATGGGCTGTGACCAGTGTCAACTAGGTGATTATTCTTTGGCTTAATTGCTCGAGGTTTAAATTTTTATTAGGGTACCAAGCAGATAAGTAATAATCTATAACTTAGTCTTACTCCTTTCAGGTATCTCATAGTTAAATCATTGTTAACTACCTCCTGACCTAACAATAAACTATTATGAAAAAAAAAACGGGGCCTACAAGTGTATATTATTCCGTACTTAGCTTTTGAATTTTAAGTATACAGTAGAAAACTCGAAACATTCATAATTATAGCATTAAAAATGGGTAAAATATTATGTTGGCAGTAAGTAAATCATCATTATTATTATTATTTATTTATAATAATAATAATTATTATTTTTTATTATTTTTATTATTAATAATCAAATATCCATAAGCTTGTATTATCTGTAAAAGACACCAGCATCACTGGGATGGAAAAAACTGAGAGATTTCTCTACGGAGTTCGAAGTTCGAATAAGATCCCCGTAATATATCGGTGTACTGCGCGATCTCTACAATGTTAACGTATTAAATTATTGTGTGATTTAAAACTATATGGTTTTGATGGCTGAAGATCTTTGTAGAGTGGGTACCATGGTTGTGTGATGCACTACAATCCTTGGCCCTTAGTTAATTATCTTTCGCAAGGTTTTTAAAGATAACAGCAATTGGAGGAAATGCAAAAAACAAAAAATTAAATTTCTCCTTAATAGTATAGATATATGTAGTAAATACATTGATCGCAAAGGCATCTGGGTCTTTATACACGTACATGTGTCACATCTGTGATTAGTTATCCTACTCGAAAACAAATGTATCGAGGGAACACCAAAAATCGCCATGATTCGGCAAAGATAGAATTATCTTCGCGATTTTTCGATTTTGCATCCTTGATTTTTCTATCAGAGGTGCGAATATAAATGATCAACATGACCTTTATTTAGTGGCTATCTTCATATTTACTGTGTAATGCTTATTACACATGGAAACTGGATGTCTATTTATATAAGCAAACTATCAAATTTTTCCTCTTTATAATATTAGTTTAAATATTTCAGTCGTATTGTCAATACGAAGCATAATTTTACAGTCTTGGAAGTATTTGTAAAATATTTAAGGCCTAAAATGGCTGCCAATAACTCCAAATTGTTGATATGGGGCGACCGTTCTCGTTCAGTCCATGTCTCAGAATAAAACGAAGTGATTAGATTTCTCTTAATGACGTGGTCGCCGCGGGGTGGGGCAGCCTGGAGTTGTTTTTTCAATCTACCCTGCTCTGAAATAAAGTGCGATTCAGCGAGTCTATACCGTGAAACTACAAATGTATAAAATGCTAATATCGAGAACGAAGCTCGAGAATAATGCCGATGCGCCGGCACATTTGCTAACACGTTGGATCTTCAAAACCCAGATAGCATCTTTAACTCATCAACGGCTCAATCCTCAATAGCCCAACGGTTAAAGGTGCGGACTCAAAACTGAAAGGTCATAGGTTCGAATCCCACCCGTTGCACTATTGTCGTACCCACTCATACCCAATTGTCGTACCCAATCATTGCGCTTATTTGGAGGGGATAGAAAGATATTAGTCAACTACAACTTGGCTAATATTCTTTTTAAAAAAAAGGTCCTCTTAGGTCAGGTCTCCTCTTAGAGAAGGGTCTATAGTCTGTAAGACTATAGTCCACCATAATGGCCTAATGCTAATTGGCAGACTTCACACCGTTTTGAGAACATTATAGAAAAGTCTCAGGTTTGGCGGTTTCACCGATTCGGTTGGATTGGCTGCCACGTTGGACTTGCTAAATTAAGGAGAATTTTGAAAACAGTAGTGATAGCCTAGTGGTCAGGATTGTGGGCTTCCATTCGTGGGTTTGCGGGTAGCATTCACGCATTTCGGACTTTTTTGAGTTATATGTGTTTAACCAATTAAATATATCAACTGCTTAACGGTGAAAGAATACTATCATGAGGACTGTGATGGACTATGGGTTAAACTCTACTTATTCGAGAGGACACTTTTGTCCAAAAGTGGGTCAGTGAACGCATGATATAAACAAAATACATGAACCCTGAAAACAATATACTCCTTTTTTCGTATAAAAAAAGTTTATCGAAAAAATATAAAAAATCTTAATACCGCTTATTATGTACGCATATAATTTATCAATGTTTTCCTACCAGTAGATTGAAGACTTATAAATTAGTATATAGTCAATAAAGTCCGAACCACAGGCAATCTATCAGCAGCCGTAGGTACATAACAACATTTCGCGATTGTCTATGTGTGCTCAGTAAGCTCTTCTTTCACTAGAGGCGAAGCCGTCGCATGCAAGAAGGCTGTACGAACACCAAGATTGATGGGCCCGCGATGGATTTGTTCTATTCGCGCTCACTCATCAATCATTCCCGGGTATTTTTCCGTGTCTCAGGTTGTTTAGCCTAAATAGATTGTTGCAGGGTTTGATACATCGTTCATATCGACATGTGTATCACATTAGCATTGACGTTTACTCAATTATAAAAGCCTTAAGGGACGCGTCATTTGAATGATGTATCGTCCTATACCCTTTTCTTTTGAAAGAATTATTTTTCATCCCTTTCTCTTCTTTCATAATTAACGTAAGCTAATTATTTACTTCATATAAAAGCCTAAATAACGGAACGAACAGCTATTAAATTAATGGAGGTATTTCTGTCTAATTATTATTATTTATCATTATTTTTTTACTCTCACGGGAAAAGCCCGCTGGTTATGAAGCTTGGCGGGGTTCAACACGTAGACATGAGAAAATTGTGCGCTTGCGATTAATACAATAACCGGATATTATCGTTCAATAGATACGCACTGACGTATAATTCCGTGCAAGACTATTTCAAGGAATAGACTCATAAAGTTGTTTCTACGACATGGAATACTAATGACACAGCCTCCATCTGAATATTTTGGTTGTTACTCATTGTACTTTCAAGCAAATCAATAAACTTTTTTTCCCTTTTCCTAAAATATTTAAGGATGGGGTGACGGGGGTAGATAATACTTCTATAGGCTATAGGGTGAGATAGCCCATAGAGATAGATGAGAGGCGATAATAAATTGCCACCTACTAGATCGTTATTATCTTTATTAAGTAATACATATTATAATCATCAGTATAGTTTAATAGCAAGAAAGAAGATTCTTTTTACAAGCTTTTATTTAACTTTCAATGTATGCATGTATTTTTGTTAGGTCAAATCTTGCAAGCTGAATTAGTACCACTTCCCGGTTTTAGATCGAGCGCAAATTTTGCATGTATATGTAAATCGAATGATAATGAAATATTGTTGTGAAATGGAGCTGATCTAATGATGGAGACGAAAGGTGGCTATGGAACATATTTTTTTGTCAAGTACGCTAATCTTAGATTATATCCAGGGTCTGATAACGGAGCAGGAAGGTGGCTTTTAGAACTCTAAAATAAAACGACGTAACCCCTCATCTGGGCTCATCTTGGGCTCATTTGATTCGTCTTGACAAGTACCCTAATTGTAGATGGTATCCCGGGTCTGATTATGGAGCCAGCTACTAAAATATTGATTTTAAAACTAACATTTTTAATTTACACTTGTTTATTTATGCTTCTAAACGGCTGTGCACCGCTTGTTTGAGTATAAGTTTTTTGATCAGGTCAACATTTTACATTCAATACATTGCATTGCATTATGTATGAAATATTCGAAACTACTATCCAGGAGAGGTTTTCGCATACCTAGTTTGAAGTGGTATCGATCCAGGTCAATTCACATCCTGTGTGACCTTTTTGAAACAACCCTATTCATAACTTGCGGTATGACCTACATGACTTGACGTAATTGCCACTTATATATAAATATAAATGAATATTTAATAATGAACTACATTTATTAGGTAGACTTAAAAAAGTAACTCTTATAAGCAAATTATAATAATAAAACGGAGTGATTACATTCTCTTTGATAATAATGACATCTGTCATCACCAAGTAAACACTAGCTCTGCATAACTTTAATATTAAAAAATAGAATTTTATAAAAAGTGAGTGTAATTAAGTGTTTAATGGGTTAATAACAACGAAAAACAATCAAGAAAACGTTTGCAATAAATAATTTGAAGTTATTTTCGTAAAAACCGTGGTTCAAATATTGACAATTAAAAGTGAACTTAAACAACATAAACTTAAACATTTCAAGTAATTTTTAAGTAATTAACTATAATCCAAGTGAAAATGACTACTATAGTATAAAAATCAATATATATAATCAATAAATATAAACGAGTGAAGTGAACTTTTACGATAAATACGAAATATACAAGTGACAGTTACTAACAGGCATTTCAAAACCTAATAAGTAGGTATTTACTCAAATAGCAACGGAAAGTAAAATCTTCCCCTAATTGGAAAAAAAAATCCGATTAAAGTACTTGATAAGTGTGTAATATCAATAACTACATGGTGAAATAAAATGATATGAATATAAACTTAGAATTTTGATACTTAGAAAACATTATTAATAATGATCTATGAATGATCTATATACCAGTAACGCCATCTAGTAGTCACTTAGCAAGAAGCTTATGTCCATATTCTAAAACCACAGTCCGCATTTATCTTATAAAACATCACTCATTAAGAACATCGCCATCTATTGAAGCTCACTAGTACCATCAATCAAAAAATTGGAACGATAACAATTCACCAACCCATACATTATTTTTGTCACTTTAACTAACGACACGCTGGCCTAGCGGTATTGACGTATTGTATGACAACATAGACCCGAGTTCGAGACTGGGTCGAGTTAATACTTTTCGATTTTTATTTCTTAACTGACATTGAAATTAAAATTAAAAATGTCTACTAGGACTAGAAGAACAATTATCTGTTCCGGATGCACTTTGACAATAAAAAATAAAGATTACTTGCAATGTATTAATTGCAATAAACTATTGGACTTAAAATGTGCCAATATTACGCAAAAACGATATAATACAATGACAATAGATGTCAAGGCGAAATGGAAATGCCAGAAATGCAAAAGTCAATAGCCGAATTCACAGGAAATATCATTAAATAGTGATACCCAACCTGCATCAGATGACTTACCCAAGATAATTAAACCCATTTTGCACAACCGATCTCTAGGAAACGAAACATATAGCTCCTTGGAAGACCATTCAACTCTAAAAGATATTAGTGCACGTAGTTTACCGGACCTATCGTCGATAAATAATTCGCGCATTATTGACTTAAAGCAAGAAATAAAAGAATTATCTTCTCAGTTAGAAAGTGCACATGATGAAATTGCGCGACTCAACCTAGAAAATTCAAACTTTAAAAAATTGTTAGAAGATAATGAAAAACAAATAAAAATGCTTAAAGCACTACTAACTGATGGCGTGACGTCGGCTACTTCTACACCTATGAGACCAATGAAAAGAAAATCTAAACTAACCTCATCTGAAAGAAAAGCAAGAACTAGTAAATCTAGCTTGAATAAAAATAGTATTTCCACGCCAATCGCTAATAATGTCGATAGAGCAAATTCCACGCCGAATGAATCTGTGATGCTAGTAGAGGAAGCCATATCTAATAAATCAAAAGTATTAACAAAAAATACTAACAACAACAATAAAGATATAGACAGTAACCAACCCCACATAAATCAAACTCCAACTGGAAATAATCTAAAACTCCAAAAGATAATGATACTGGGCGATCAAATAGTACAAGGATTGTCAAGAGAAATCACAAGAAAACGTCAAAATCGATGGAATGATGTATACACTGTCTCTTCTTTTGTCAAACCACAAGCATCTGCAGCACAAGTGCTTAGTAGCTGTGATAGCCTCCTCAAAGATGTAAAGAATGATGATATTGTTATCTTGGGAATAGGATCTAACGAGAAAAATCCATATTCTATGCTATCGGAATTAAGCAATGCTCTGTACAAGCTTAAACAATGTCAAATTTTAGTACTCAATGTTTTTGATAATCCCCATTTAAATGTGAAGTTATTGAATAATAGCATTAGGCTAGTAACACAAAATTTTACAAATTGCAAATTTATAGATATAATAGGCAACTATAAATATAACTCAAACACTCCAACAACTCTAAAACAGAGTTTCCAGCAACTATGTACTAAAATAAATATTGAGATTGATTATTTGGAATACTATAAAACTTACATAGTAAAAAGTAATAAAAAGACACCATTATTAGTGAATAACGGCTTAAAAACTATGAATAATATGGAAAAAAGACAGAATAAAAATTATAACCTCGTAAAAAAAGGTACCATACCTTATTATTTTAAAAAAAAACCTAAAACATCTAATACCTTAAACTGTAAAGTGGCACTTATACAAAAAACAATACCAGATTTTTTCAATAAAGCTAATAAAGCTCCAACTACTGAAAATGACAGAAAACAATTTTTTCGTCCTTAATAATCTAACTACCTCTAACATTACTTTATTACATCAAAATATAGCAGGTATTTTGAACAAGCAAGAATTGTTTCATCTTGCAATTGAAGATCTCACACTGAAATTAGGTAACATTGGTATTATTTGCTTAACGGAGACTTTTATGAAACAAGGCACTGAATCAAATCTTAAGTTAAAAAATTATAAATTAGTGGCCTCTTACTCCAGACTTTCGGAACGAAGAGGTGGAAGCTGTATCCTTATGAAAAGCAATTTAGAATATAAACCCGTAGTCTTGACCGTTAAACCTATTCCATATGTATTTGAGTATTGTGCTACCGAAATAACCTCTATCAATGCTATCATTGTTTGTATATATAGAATACCTAACTCGAATGTCAATACATTTCTACAAAATTTAAGTAACTTGACAAACATTCTTATTAAAAAAAAGAAGAAACGCATTATACTCTGTGGTGATTGGAATATAGATTTACTCACCAAAAACTCAACGTCACAGGAACTTCAATCGACACTAAATAATTGCAATTTGAACCACCACATTCTAAAACCCACTAGGAAAAAATCTTGTATAGATATAATCGCCAGTAATATCCCTGATGTAAAAGCTGAGCTCCATTATATGGCCTTATCTGACCATGAAACCTGTCAATCAATAACTTTTGAAACTCCTTTCAGTGTTCCTAATAAAAGTTATCCCCCTTACTGGTTTGAATTTAAACGAGACTTTAACAAAGAGAACATTAGAAAATTTTGTGAATGCATTGAATCATTAACTTTTTACGATATACTTGGCGATTCGGATACAAATAGCGCCTTTGATTCTTTTCACGATACACTTACTTTGTTTTATAAATTATGTTTTCCTCTAATTAAAGTTAAGGTTCTTGTAAATAACGAAGTAAACTCCTGGATCACAAGAGGGATAAAGAAGTGTAGTGTTCGAAAGAGGGTTTTATATTTATCCTACCGTCTGAACTCTAGTAATAAAAAGATACACAAGGATAAATATTTAAAGTATAATAAATTATTTAAAAGATGCATTATCCAAGCACAAAGCTTGGCTAATTCTAGATACGTTATACGTTCAAAAAATAAATGTAGAGCGGCCTGGAATGTAATAAAAAAGCATTCTGTACCCGTAAATAATCATAAAATACAGGAAATGAATAGTATAGAAATAGACAGTATTGAATATAATGACGCAAATGATATAACAGAAAAATTTAATGAATACTTTATAAACTTAACTAATAATACTAATAATACGAACAAGCCACTACTCATAAGTAAAAATAATGATAATATTAGGGACAGCATCTACATTTACCCCACTGACGACACTGAAATTTATAAAATTATCATGGAGTTAAGAAATACAAATTCTACAGGATACGATGAAATTAACACAAGAGCTATTAAACTTTGCGCCAAACATATATCGCATCCTCTGAGTCACATTATAAATCTGTCCATATTACAAGGTCAATTCCCATCCCGATTAAAGTACTCTGTAGTTAAGCCAATACACAAAAAAGGATCGATAAAAGACCTGAATAATTATAGGCCAATAACACTGATACCTGTTATATCCAAGATTTTCGAAAAGATTATGTACAAAAGAATATATCAATTTGTTTCAAAACATAGCCTCTTAAAACCTGAACAATTCGGATTTTTAAAAAACAGCTCCACATCATTAGCTTGTTTTGCTCTTACTAAACAAATAACAGAAAGTCTAAATGAAAAAATTCCTATAGCATGTATTTTCCTTGACATGTCTAAAGCGTTTGATCTCGTTTGTCACAAAATACTTTTAAATAAATTACAAAATTATGGAATACGAGGGAACGCACACCAATGGCTTCATAGCTACCTAAATAATAGACAACAGTGTGTTCAAATAAATAAAGTCTTTGACAAAACAAGAGTATCAATTACATCAAAATTTAAGACAAACAAGTATGGTGTGCCCCAGGGAAGTATCCTGGGACCACTGTTATTCCTTTTGTATGCAAATGACCTACCTGACTCAGTCGAATGTAACTCTATTCAATTTGCTGATGACACGACCCTTATAATACAATGTAAAAACAAAGAAACTTTTGAACAGGAAGTCAATGAAAGCCTGAATAACGTTGTTCAATGGATGAACCATAACAATTTATCTATAAATATTAGCAAGACTAAATATATACAATTTCAAACATATAATAGCTCTCCTATGAATATTAAAGTCACATATAATAATTCACCCATCGAACAGGTTGACCATACTGTGTTCCTTGGTGTGACTATGGATAAGTTTCTAAATTGGAAATTTCATATAGAATCTCTATGTAAAAAACTAGATCGGTTTGTATTTGCTCTATACAAACTTAAGAGTGTAACATCAAAGGAGACGGCTCTCTGTGCATACCATGGATACGTATCCTCTCTCTTACGTTACGGTCTAATCCTATGGGGTAATTCTGTTGATGTTTTAAAAGTATTCCGCATTCAAAAGAAATGCATCCGGGCGATTTGTGGAGCTGAACCCTTACAATCTTGCAGGCCACTCTTTAAGGATACGAAAATTTTGCCTCTTCCAAGTCTATACATACTAGAAGTCTCAGTATTTGTCCATAAGCATAGGGACTATTTTCCACGAATAGCTGATACGATTACAAGGAGCAATAGATATGAAAATAAGCTCGTCGTACCAAGACAAAGAATTAATTTATTTAAAAAAAATATTTACTGCATGGCTGTTAGCCTTTATAATAAGATACCAGACCGCATGAAAAATCTTAATACTAAACATTTTAAGTCCAAACTGTATAAAATATTATTAAATAAGTGCTACTATACAGTTAATGAATTTATTCAAGATAAAAATTTTAATGACATTGTTTAAATTTGTACATAATAACAATAATAGAACAGGGTAGACATTAGGTATATAATCAGTATGACATTGCATGTATATTATTATAATTTTAGCAGAGTTGTTCAATTGACATCATATATTTAATTAAGTAATAATTTTTCTCTTTAATTTTAATTTTAAATTTTTATTAACTAAATTTTTGATTTTGATTTTAATTTTGTTGATTTATGTATAAAATTTGCACGCCGGAATGGCAGAATATGTTTGGAAATGATATTACTTATAACATCTACCTTGTACCCATATTCGAGCAAATAAAAATATCTTTATCTTTATCTTTATCTTTATCTTTAAAGTGAAACGTCAAAGAAGATGTGTTCCGCAGTTAGGATAATCTAATTTCGAAATTGCCAAATCCAATTCTCCAGCCGAATTGGATCATTAAGGAAGCTTCAAGATTTGTCTTCTCGTCTAAAATCCCTCTATGGCTGAAAACAAAAGTGCGTGTTGTTATTGATGACGTATGGATCAGAAACTGTCTTAACCTCAATGCGCTTCATCAGAAGGCCAGAGTTTCGGATTGAAAGAGCTATGCTTGAATGCAGAAATGAGAAGATCCGTAGCAAAGCCAGACCTACCGAGTCGTGCAGCTGAAGTATCAATGGATTTAATGTGATAAACATTGCGGTCAAGTGAGTTCCTGGCAGCCCGATGGTGGCATAAGATGAACAGTGGCGATCCTTGCTCGAGACCTATTGATATCTAAAGAAAAATAATAAAAATTCTTTTCAAAAAACCGACTTCAAACGCCACTACAAAGTATAAAAATAATTTTATTTTGTACACGTTTGTTGAAGTCGGGCGGGCTTAAATAGAAACGATGAAACCGATACGCGATGCTCGCCCGATTTCAATAAACGTGTCTCTTATATGTCACAATAAGATAAGCGTCGCGCATCGATTTCATCGTTTCTAGTTAAGCCCGCCCGACTTCAACAAACGTGTACAAAATAAAATTATTTTTATACTTTGTAGTGGCGTTTGAAGTCGGTTTTTTGAAAAGAATTTTTATTTTAAGCTTTTTTGTGTAGCTTGTTCCTGCTCTCTTTCTCCCCTCCCTCCAACGCTACGGTACTAATGTAGTTCTACACTTGGTACCTACAGTACTTATTAACAATACACAAGAGCTAGGACTAGGAGCTCCATGATGTAGTCCATGGTTGGTACCAACAATATCAATTCGAAAGCGTCAGTTCGTAATTCCTCCAACTCTGCAGCATCAGGATTGAGGAACTAGAACCTTGAGCATTATGATGTAGTATATGCTTGGTACCAACAATATCAATTCGTAAACGACAGTTCCTAAATCCTCACAGTTTAGGTAGGCAGTACCCCTGCAGCATCAGTATTGAAGAGCGAGGACCTTGAATTCCACGATGTAGAATATGCTTGATACTAACAATATCAATTCGCCAGCGAAAGTTCCTAAATCCTCACAGTTTAAGTGGGCAGTACCCTGCAGCATCAGGATTGAGGAGCTAGAACCTAGACCTCGATGGTGTAGTATATGCTTATTACATACAATAACAATTCATGATTAGCAGTTCCTACATCCCTATAATTTACGTGGGCAGTACCCTGCAGCATCAGGATTGAAGGATAGGATCTGGAGCTCTATTATCTAGTATATGCTTAGGCCAAGCATACCAATCCGTAATCGACGGTTCCTAAAGTCCCATAATTTAGGGGGGAAATACCCCTGCAGCATCAGGCTTGAGGAGTTGAAGGTAAAAAATTTTATGGGACCATTTCGCGAGCTTTCTCTGTCGATTAAAAAAAAAATTTCGTGAATCGGTCCAGAAACCTCGGAGTAATCGGTGGACATACATAGAAAAAAAAAAAAAAAAAAAAAAAAAAAAAAAAAAAAAAAAAAAAAAAAAAAGATACCGGCCGAATTGATAACCTCCTCCTTTTTGGAAGTCGGTTAAAAAAGACGTGTGGCACTCGGAGACTGCCGCGGTAAAGCTATTGCATAGCATTTTTTATCAACGCCATCTAGCGGCTCACCGTAGAGGAGTCCCGTGGCAGGTTATTTTCGTTACGGAATTTCTGGATTCGGTGTCCACGCTGGCCCGCGATAGAAGCTATGCAATAGCTTAATAAAAGATAAAGAATATACATAGTCTTAGAAATTTAGAGTCAACTGAATAATAAAACAATCCATCTTAAACTGAACGTCGAGATCAAGATGTTGACGTCGGTCGAACCAAATCTTCTAGTTGTTTGCAATAATATTACGAGTATGTTGGTACAGCTGCTCATACAATATATTGTCCGATTGCCAAAATTGCTGATATGATGCGAAGTCGATGTATGCCTGTAGCTTAATCTCTTTAATAACAATCCTGGGTGTACAAGCTTTGCTTGCTACATGAATCTAATCTTTATTGCATGCATGTTGCTTTAATGGTTTATAGTAAAGTAACTTGAAAGCGGTAACATAATACGGAAATGGGCAGTATTTCAACTCTTTTCATTCATCAACGTAGCCAGAAGCAACTACAAGAACTCAATTGTAACTAAAAAAATATGTGGAACAAATCTGGGTTCAAATACCTACTGTACATTTTAATATTATCCGGGTACATGTTCCTCAAAGAAAAGAGCAGAATAAATAACTAAGTATTTGTACGAGGCATTGTAGTATACAATAGGCAGCGTAAACTTTAAAAACGTTGAACCATTCTGTGTAAGGGGCACACGGCATACAGAACTTGGCAATGCTCTAGAAACAAGATAGAAACCTACTTTGCTATTTTCAGTTTAATTATTATTAAATTACCTACATAACACAGCGAATTTTCCGAGTACTGTGGTTGTATAAGAACGTTATGTAACACTTCTCTCTGTAATATAACTTCTGTTATTTCTGAATCATGGGGACTTGTTTGAACGCTTATTTCTTTATCATTATGAATATTAGATATATTAACAGCTATGACAATTATTATTTACAAAAATGTATATAAGGTTAAGGTTATACTTATAGATACGAGCACAAAGAAATTCATAATTAATGTGGTAAAGCTTTATCAGAGTTGCATGAAAAATAAACAAAGCAAACTTACTTAGTAGGTACGTAGACAAAAAATAATACATATTTCCCTATCGAAGTTGTTATTCATTTGCGATAGATCCTTCTCCTTTATTTTTAAAAACTTCCATAATAATTCTAGTACAAATAAACCTAGCGGCGAACTTTGTACAGAGCCTTTGATCGGCTTTTACTTTCCGAGTTTCAAATAGAACAAATAGCGGTAAACGCAAACACTAGACTACAGAATATTTTATCACTAAAACTGGCCATACACGCGCAGATATTTTTCATATGCATTTGAAAAATATCTTCGATAAGTACATATGCAAAATATCTTCGATAAGTACAGATTGAAAAAAATTGATATACACACTTATTTAAAAATTGCCCAGGTGTGAAACGGTATTAATGAATTGCATTCACATGAAATCGTGCGTGAGCCATGTGCAATATCGCCGACAACTTGAGTTGAGCGTTATTTTATCCACCCGTATTACACGCAATGAGGAACGCCATTGGTCTGCCAAATTACTTTTTACATCCGTGGCAAATTGCACAATTTTGTAGTGAGAGTAGGTATTTTAATGATTAAATGCTATACGCAGATACTTGCCCAAAAGAATACCTATCAATTCGAAACGCTTTGAAACTCTTCATCTAAACATGCACAAACTAAGGGCTCTTTTGTGGACACGCGGCGCGTTGCGCGTCACATTTTGCGTGGCGTCGCGCTGTTAACTCAAACATATTATAGTCAAGAATGAGAGCGTTCTTGCAGAAGCGTTTACTTGTTAACTGGCATAGTACGCGGCGGAACACGCGACGTCATGCATGCGCCACGCAATGCACCGCGTCTTCGTAAACCAGACCATATATCGCCATATTATGATTGTATTTTTGGCGTGTGAAACCGCGGCAACTATCGTAAACGTGCACAAATTGACTGTATCGTAGTCAGTCCTCTTTTTGGATTTCCATTTTATTTCCTACACTTGAACAAAAATAAATAATCATCATTTCAACTGTTCTTGGAAGAATTAGCACAGATCTTGTGCCACTTGGTTCCAGCAACTCTCAATGACACACTTCAGATACTTTATCCTACCTATGTAGTAGGGGGTCTAATAAAGCTGCATTTCTCAGTACGACGCCCACGAGCGACGTCTAGCATCAAATTGTTCGAGCTAATGTAAAAATAGTATTGAACTAAACGATTGTTCACAGAATCCCTGTTTCCCCGGTTCGTGGAACCGGTCCCAAACGTCACGGTAACAGTGGGAAGAGACGCTCTATTAGCGTGCGTCGTCGAGGATCTGAGAGGATACAAGGTATTATAAACTATGTTAATGAACTGCAAAAACTCGAAATTGGTTTTTTGATGTTATAAGTATTAACAGTGTATGTTCTATCCAAGTAAAAAAAAAAAGCACAATAGTAAATTAAACCTACAATTTTGCAAGTCTAATAGACCTACAATTATGTTTTTTTCCCTTGGATAAAACATCCCCTAATAATAAATACTTATAACATCAAAAAGTCCATTAGATACCAGTTTTTGCAATTACGTCTTTGTTCTATTGGATGAGTGAATTCGTAATCACCTCGTTTTAAATAATGAACATCCACAAAAGATTACACACAGCCCAATTCTCTATGTAAGTATGTGACATAAATTCCCGTACAACTCCATTTGTGCTGCTTGAAGTTTTAACAAGCCAACTTAATATCACTTTACACAGAAGCACGTTTCTCCAGTTATTAATCATGCAGGACGGCTAGTTAGCGAAACTAGAGTGGCGTGTAGAGTGGGTGTTCGGATTTAAGCGAGAGTAGAAATAAGCAGAACAGAGTTTTAGAAGAAGATTTAATATTCTTTGACGATTAAGTAAATAAGTCCACGCTCGTGCGGCGTTGTATTCGTAGGTTGTGGAGATATGGCATGGAACAAAGACATTATTGAATTACTCCATCGTGTGTCCTGAATTTCGAATGATAGTGCGGAATATAAATTGAGTTTTTGCTGGACTCCATTAAAAATATATATTAAAAAAAGTTGGTGGTTTTTACACTGCTGCACTGAATCAAGTCCGAACCAGTGGTAGATTCATTTGACGAATCGAAAGCACTTTGTTAAAGTTTATTTGAATAAAAAAGTATTCTGTTCTATTCTAGTCAATCGCTACCCAGATACTAATTTATTTAAGCAAGTATTTCTTTGATTTCACAATATAAATTATTTTAAGCAACAGCAGTTGCCTTGAACTAAAAAGATATCTATAATAAAGATACCTAGTAAAGTTCTGATATTGACAAAATATATCTAATGGCAAGAATAAATATCTTTATAAATATCTGACATTAGTATTAACAGCATAAGACATAAATTAACGCTCGTATTGTAAGAAAGTATTAATAAAAAAACATATCTAATGCTAACACGCGTAACAATAATATTATAAACGTGAACAAAGCCGCAAATGACAATATTGTAAAAAGCTTCTATAGATGGAAAATTTTAAAAATTCTTCAGGTTATAACATAGCTGATAAGTACGTGTTTATGTGCTTTAAGTATAAAAATTATTTCGTTTTAATTAAAAATAATATTTAAAGTTAATTATACCAATTTAGTTCTAATTTCAGCTATCTATGTACTCGTAGTTACGTCGTTACTTTAAAGTAGTTATTCGTCAAATCTGCTGGAAACATAATTTATTTTTCTACACTTAACTGGTTTCCACTAAAGTATATTCAGGATTCCCATTACCCATATTTTTTTACATAGGTAGCATGGGTACGAGTGGACACCCAAACAATCCTCAGCATCCACCACAACATAATAACCCAGAACCCACGCATCAGCCTGTCGTACAACGACCACCGCTCGTGGTACCTTCACATCAAGAACGTACAAGAGGTGGACCGTGGGTGGTACATGTGCCAGGTTAATACCGACCCGATGCGCTCCAGAAAGGGCTATCTACAAGTTGTAGGTTAGTGCTTTTTATCATTCATTAAATTACACATACAATTTCACATGATGAGAGAGTCTTTCGTAAATTCCTCTAAGTTTTAACAATTGCGTGCAGCGTGCCAGGTAATTTTAACGGACATTTATCTTTTATTTCGGTTTTTACTAGGTATATGTAATATTTAAAGGTAAATAATACACAAGAAAGTTATGGCGCGATTATTTATCTACGACCTTTATTGATGTCTTCTATTTTCTAAAATAGTTACAACTCTAGACTCTAGGTAAAAGATTACACTAGTCAACAAATTTTTGTAACAAGAAAAGTGACTCACGATTTTGAAATACCTACCTACCCTCATTATAACACAGTATTTATTTTGTTTCGATCAGGTCTAGTTTTTTTGTTACAGCTACCTACCCAAAAATAAATTTTTACCTTTTTTATCTTATATGTTCAATTCTGGACCTTATGGGTTTTAGTAAAGTGCTTATATTTTGTGTTTGCCGAATTAAGTGAATCTTAAATTATGGAAAGAAAGTGTAAAAATGATCCTGTCAAGTTTTGTTACATTTGTGGTGAATTTTCTTTTAAAACTCAACGGAGAAACTTGACGCCAAAAGTAAAAAAATTATATCAACTTTATTTTTCAACCTGGACAAAAAAAATTAAATATGCATAGTTAGTACAATCTGATAATATTGATCTGATACTATTTTTGCCACTTTTTCATATAAAACTTAGCCTTATGAAAAACTTCGTGAAAGTAATGAATCAATTCAATAAGAATTTAAAAAAAATCCTAAAATCAATGAAGCAAAAATTAAAGAGGGTATTTGTAGAGGTATTTGTAGGTCCTTAAATTAGAAAATTAATAAAAGATAAAATTTTTATAGAAAAACTCTCTGAAATGGAAAAATCTCCTTGGGAATCTTTCATGAAAATGACTTCTAATTTTCTCGGAAATTATCGATCTGATGACTATAAAAGTACTGTTGAGGAGCTTTTAACTACCTATAAGGCTTTGAGTTGTCTCATCTCCGTAAAAATACACTTCTTGCACTCTCATTTGGACTTTTTTTCTAAAAATTTGAGCGCCGTCAGCGAAAAATTCCACCAGGTCATTTCAAAAGTAATAAAACGATACCAGGGCAAGTGGAGCCCACGTATGTTAGCCGATTATTGTTTGACTTTACGATGAGACGTCCCTAAAGCAAAATACAAAAGAAAATCATAAGATACGTGTACTTTTGACACTACAATAGCCTATGTATGTTAATTAAGTTTATTAAAACCGTATTTTTCTAAAAATTAAAAAAAAATTATTACAACAAAACTATTCGTATTGGAAACATTTTAATATCAATTCTATCATCATCAACCTTGCTCTAGACATAATTAGTTAACAGTTTTCTTGTTACACACAAAACGTCAATTTTTGTTGACCAGTGTTATTATTTATCGACCGTAATATTATTCTGACACGCAAAGACATGACGAAGGCCAACTGTCGTAAATGGATAGCTACAGAAACAAGTCTGAATCTTTTCTATTGCGGTTAGTTTCAAAATTTCATTTAATATCTCGATCTCTTCAGAGTTGTGAAGCATTTTTCTTTTACGTTTTTTATCAATGGACGTTGTAGTTTCTTTATGTCTAAAGCGTTTTAATATTTGAGGGAATACGAAATTCATCTACAGATTCTCGTATATTTTTCTAATTACACGAGTCTGCATTACAACTTGGTCTCACTTGGTTAGCAATTTTGACTGCAGATGAAGAGGTCTCGGATGTGATTCGAGAAAAAATTCTGTTAATAAACTACCTAGGTACCTACTAGTACTTTCATACTATCGTACTAGTACTTTCTTAGCCTGGACTTAGAAGAAGGCGGTGTGTCAACTTCAAGCCTCGGAGTACACGTAAAGCCGTCGGTCCTGCGCCTCATCTCTCTCCGGTCGTGTCGTATTTCCATCCCACCGGACTATGAGAATGAGTATATATATATATATCTTATATTTTGTATGGCAATTCAATAAAATTCTGTAAAATTAATATTTTTAGTGCCACCTATGATCATCGACAACATGACCTCGACGGATATGGTAGTTCGTGAAGGTACAAACGTCACTATGGTGTGTCGTGCTTCCGGATATCCTGAACCTTATGTTATGTGGAGACGAGAAGACGGCCAAGAGTTCAATTGTAACAGCGAATGGGGTAAATATAAAACAACAACAGAAAACTTATTGTTCCGCCGATGTACAAAAACAGCACTTCTACGTTATATGCATGTCATATGAGATGATAGAAGTGAATTAAAAAAAAGACGTATGGCACTCGGGGACTGCCGCGGTAAAGCATTTTTTATCAACGCCATCTAGCGGCTCACCGTAGAGGAGTCCCGTGTCAGGTTATTTTCGCTACGGAATTTCTGGATTCGGTCTCCACGCTGGCCCGCGATAGAAGCTATGCTTAAAAACATTTATCAAAAAAATACGGGATTAATTTATATGTATAGGTACGGGTGAAGTAATATTGTTTGGCTAATATATTTGTATGTTTATAACAGGAAACACTACCAATCATTATGTTAACACTTTAGAAAAGGCATAAAGGGAAAAAAGGAAAAAATACCTGAAACGGGTCACTTGAAAATATGGAGAGTAACCATGAATTTTCAACAAAATAAACTGAATACCTTTTAAGATCGTTGCGAATAATTTGAATTCTTGAAAGAAATGAGTTTCCCTTGCGAATGTCTGAAGCCAATGGTGTGGGACATCAAGCGACCTTCTCTCGAAATGACAATTCATGAACATGAACCAATTCGTTCGTACAGTTCAACCAAATTGTACCTACAATCTTCGCATAGCCTGAATATTTACAAGATTCTGAAATAGAATCTCGCTAGTGGATAATATTATTCGAACTATTTAACTAAGAATCGTCTACTATAAGGAATTTAATTCAATTTTATTTTCAGTTAACGTAGTAGATGGGGAAAACCTAACAATATCTAAAGTATCACGTCTTCACATGGGGGCGTATCTATGTATCGCTTCCAATGGTGTCCCGCCATCGATCAGCAAACGAGTCGTCCTTATGGTACAATGTAAGTTTACTATTATCATTTTTAAGGACCAACGTAAAATAAATCTTATCCGAGCGAAAATTTTATATTTTGGCAGATTTTCAATACATAACTGTCAAAATATCAAAACGCTCGGATTAAACTTATTTTACGTTGGTGAAATCGGCCCTAATTAATACCCAATATTTATCGACGAATGGCATTATTTAATTCATTTATGAATTTACTAAAAGTTGTAGTTAATTGGTTTACTAAAAGCTTCGAAGGCTTATAACGTGTTTGCTGAATAATGGAATCGGTTTTGCAAATGTTTATTAATCACTTATTAAATTACGATTAAAGCTTTTTTTGTTGTTCATCTTGTTTTACTGGCAGCAATATCTTTTTATTTGATCAAATAAAATCTTTTATCTTGGCAAATTGTTATCATAAAAAACAGAATAACATGTTTATCGTTTTGATAATCCGATCCGATCACGATACGATCGCAACCTCTGAGACGATTCTTCTTTAGAATAGGACTAAACTTTAAATTCATGGAAAGCCTCAATAACCAACGGTTAAAGATGCGGACTGAAAACTGAAAGGTTGTAGGTTCGAACCCCACACGTTGCACTATTGTCGTACCCAATCCTAGCATAAGCATTTGGAGGGAATAGGAGGATATTAGTCAACTTCAGCTTGGCTTACATTCTTAATTAAAAGCTCGATGAATGACCAGAAATCATAGAATAGTCAATGACTTATGTCAAGGCTTAATATAATATGATTATAGGTAGTATTAAGAATTTGAAAAAAAAAATACTAAACCAAAATGCAATCAGTGAGACAGCCCTTTCTCTCGGCTTTTTTATCGATAAAGCTTAGCAAAAGCTGCCAGTGAATGTGTCGTAATAAAATTATATTTCGAGCATCCCAAAAAATCCATGAAAAACGTTTTTTCGCGGCTTTTGCATTGACAAAGAGCTGCGAGAGAAATATGTTGCAATGACTGTACTCGGTCGCAAGATTTTCTATTAATTGTCTAAAAGTTGATTGACGTCATCCCTTGTCGGGAATGACGTTTCATAATCTATAGGTCTTTAGTATGCTTTTGTATGAACCAATTTTAGACTTATACCGCTCTCCGACCATACAATCCGAAACAAGATACAAATGTATTTACTGTGCCCCGTTTCCGCAACGGCGTACCATGAATCAACCTTAATTTTGATTTTACCTTCGCTCTCTAAAATTTATTAGTTCTTGGTAATAATAAAATAGTTTATCACAACCATTGTCAAATAGTGACATGATCACTTAAATTAAAATTACAAGCGAATGATAATAATTACGGCGTACGGGAAACAGCGCTGAATTCAGCTGAATCATCGCATAATTATGTAGCAACGCATAATAATATATGTCAATTGTTTTCGCTATCTCATGTTACTTTGCGAACTAACGTAGGTACTCAGTGTCAATTAAACTTCCAAATTGGATGTAACACGTGTAAATTAGTCTACGGTTCTGAAAATAGAATATCAGTCTGAGCTATGGTATACTCCGTCATTGGGATTATAAGATTTTTTAATTTTATTCTGATTATATACTTCAATCTTTACAAATGTATCTAATTGAAAATTATGTATGTCAATTAGATATATTTGTAAGTTGAGTATTTGACTGAATTGTCAAAATGTGGATATTCATAAAATACAATCGAAAATGTAACATGTGCAAGAATAACATTTGTACTCGTAAAATAAATCGGTCAAAAAAGAAATAATTTATAAGCTGTTTTACTGCGGCTGTATCTGTCTCTTTCTAAAATGAAATTTTCTATGGAGAGTGCATGAAGTGCTCTCTTTGTCTAACAGGAAATTTAAATGCTTTATACTGTCGTAACTAGTTAAGATGTTAAAAAAATCGCATCGTATAATATTAAAAACCTTTATGCTTAAGCATATAAAAAAAATTGTCAAATGCCCAAATATGACCTATAGTCGTTGTAGATTATTTTCAAAACAAAAAGACAGGTTGAATATTAGAATCACTTTAGATAATAAAATAGGGAAATTATAGATATAGGCTTTGTGAATTAAAAAAACTGAGTAACAGACCTATCTCTAGTCATAAAAAACAAGTTTAAACGCCTTCTTTGCTTTTCTTTCTCATAAATAATTTAGGTGTCCGCTGGCAAATTTTTGCCACCCTGTGTTAACTCAACCTGAAATTCTTCCTACTGCATCGTAAGTACGTGCCCATTTTCACATCGTTTTCGTCCGTCGGTAGTCAGCGTTCAGAAAAATTATTTTTCCAGGAACGGGCGTCGTTAACGAGTATTTACGAGGACAGTGCGCCTCTACCTGACGGAGGCTTCCACTAGAGCGGCCATAATTGTGCCCAATTAGAGCATTATGCTGACGTGAATACGGCCCGGACGCGATAATGGCTACAGGCTATCTGTTACCCCCCCTCCCTAGCCTCCCAAAAGGCAATGAGACGATTTCCTTACCCCCAATTCACATTCCGTATCTCGGCACATTCGCTCTGCATTTCTTATAAGACACGTAAAATGTTCACGTAATTTACGCTCGATTAACCAATGTGATTTTCTTATGAATTCGTCTCCAAATTTCATTACAACGGCCATGGCGGAATGTGCACAGTAATATGGCCATTTGTATGGTCCTGATTATAAATGGAGATAAGCGTTATTTACATTACAGCTCGTGTTCAATATTCCGTACAAAGAGAATACGAGATACTTATACTTAACATAATTTGTTTGCATTAATGGAATTCATTTGAGACTGTCTGAGAAATTTTAAAAAGGTGTTTACCTACTTTTTTGGATATTATGTGAAAAATTTCACGAGGTTTTTTTTTACCATACATACTGCTAAACATTTCGTTTGATGTAGCGTCAATGGGCTCCTGGCAAGGTTTGTCACAGAACACGCTCTTGAGCCTTTTGTATCCAGCGGCTCTCAGCGACTCGCTTGAGATCGTGCTCTGTTCACCCAGTGGCACATTTATTATAATTACCTAAGTGACTTTCAGATAAAGACTTTCAAAATGCTCTTGTGCAGTTCCACCAATGCTATCGATCCCGAATCAATTGGAGGCTGCCTATGTAGGGCAGGACGTTACGCTGGAGTGTCACACGGAAGCCTACCCCTCCTCCATCAACTACTGGACTACGGATCGTGGCGATATGATTATATCTGGTTAGTTTTTTACCCGGATACGGCAAAGCCAGACGGAAGGATTGTGATTTTAGCAGTCTATATATGTATGTATGTATGTATAGGACTATTTGCGAATGTTCTACCATAGCGAATAAACTACGGAGACCATTTTTATTAATGAGGTGTCAATCGATTCTTTATGATGGTTCGGGTGACATAGGTTACATTTTATATGAACAAAATTAATATGATTTGGATGCATGTAATATAATAAGGTTATATACGGATGTTATATCCAATTTTCTGTAGTCGGATTAAAACTTTAGCTTTGTTCCTTTATAATGTTACAATAAAACTTATAGCCAAAATAGTCTGTTAAAATTAATAATGTAATGGTTAGTCATAAACGCTTGAAATTGTGTTTAAAATACTAGCTACATTGCTACGCTGACCAGTCAAGTTGATTTTTACACAGTGTACCTTTTATCACCAGATGAAGTAATTAACAGTAGTGAAATATCTTGTACGATATTCTTTGCATAAAAAACACCTGTTGCAATGTATGAAAGAGGCTTAAACTATACCTACTCTATCTAAGTCTATGGTTTATTAATTTTCCTCCTTCTGGTCTACGCCATCGACACGGCATGCAGAGTGACTATTATTTATGCCGAGTCCTGAATTATTAATAATTAGTATCAAGATCAATCTCAGTTTCCACAATCTGGAACCATCGAGAGCATTATAAACATAAATGAATTTTACCCACTCTACAAATGTTCGCGCTACGAACAAACCAAAACATGTACAGAATATCGTACGGTTCCTAACAAACACCGTAATTATAAATAGCGAGGATTTAAAATCACACGATAATTTCCATACTATGCTACAAAATCGCGGCAGGTAAAATAATCGCCGGGAAATTTGAGCGTGCGAGCTCTAACTCTAAAACTTCATAATACTATAAGGTGCAAATTTTCTGTTGTTTCTAAACCGTAGTTTAACTTTGCAAACTTTACATTGTAATTCATAATAAACGAGCTATATGTTCGCAGGAAACAAGTACACTACAGCTTTAAATGACGATGGTTATAGCCGGAAAATGAAGCTCACTATACGCAAAGTGTCGTCCAGAGACTTCTCTTCTTACCGCTGCGTGGCTAAGAACTCTCTCGGAGAGACAGATGGACTTATACGTCTAGATGGTAAGCAAGTACTAAATTCATTCTTTCCTGAACTGTAAAGTCAAGTGACAAATCACATCTTTTCAGACGGAAACATAATATGAGCTCTTACTTCTATTTATCATGTGCTTGAAATGTTTTGAATACATTTTTTCATCCGCAGAATAACAAATGAGACACACAAAAATATATTTGTTAGTTTTCAATTTAATAATAAGTGTTAATACAGGTAGTTGATTGCAAAAAACATTTCCTTCTTCTTCTTTATCAACCGATAGACGTCCACAGCTGGACAAAGGGTTCTTATATAGCTTCCACAGGCCACAGTCTTGCACCGCCTAAATCCAGCGGCTCTCTGCTACTCGTTTAATGTCGTCCGTCCACCTAGTGAAGGGTCTGCCAACACTGATGCTTCCATCAGTGATGGCAGACCCTGATATCATCAGCTGTCCCGATGGACAGCTGATCGTTAGGGTCTCAAGGTGCTGAAAAAAACCATTTAATTTGAGGTTTAAATAATTGCTGTTTTATATTGAAACACTACTACTCTATAGAATAGTTTTGTTATTACGCAATATATTTTGGTTTGTTCAGAAATACCAGCGCCGTCCACGACAAGCACAACTGTTAATTACGTCCCGACATTTCCTCAGAGGAAAAAAGGTAACTATCACAATGAAACATTTACCCGTCACAGCAAGAAATAGTATAGTAAATATTAAACACAGCCCAATAAGACAGAAATAATAAAATGAAATTCTTGAATAGGTAATGTCAAAACAGGATTAGGGTCTAAGGAAACCCTTTCGGGATCAGATTTGAAATTAATTTTTCATGTTCATCTCGATTTCCCTTCCTATAACTGCTTATTGGAAAATTTGTAAATTCAATATAGGCACGTAAACCACGATCGGAAGGGCAATAGCAGTCAAAACTTCTGTTGGCCCGCGTGCTGTTTATACATTCATCGTCGACCTGTACCCCGATCGAGAAAGGTCTTCGGTGAATTCTGTATTTATTGCTTTCCCCACCGAAACCCAATGCTTCCGTACAATTGGGTCGTTAGTAATATTATTGTGGGAAAAACGATTTTGTTTGCTCTTTGACTCCCAATGTACGTATTTATTGTTACAGATTTTGGGTTTCCTCTACATTCTTTATGATTGTGTTCAGACTGGAAAGCCTCTTCTTCCAGATTGTTATTTGTTTTATGTAATTTATTTTTTAGGTAAACAAAAGAACCGTTGGAGGGATACTTCAGCGGAAAATAGAGTTATCGGAGATTATGAGGTTGAAGAATGGAAAGATTTAGGTATGTTTAAAATTCATAACAACATCGTGCAGTTATAAAATTAAAATCGTCTACCCAGTTTACAATACAATAATAATGCACAAAACTTATACATATACAGAAAGTATTTATATCTAGAAATATTAAGAATTCCTAGAGGCCTGGAGTTAAAAAGTTGGCAATAGGCCCCGTAATTCGGAGAGCGTGGAAAGCCGTTGGGCCTGCGTCTGGTTTCTTTCCGGGTGCGTTGGATATTTGTTCCACGGACTATCAGAGTGAGGAATCACAGGGTACACCTTTGTGCAAACATTTGTTCACTGTCATATCTCCTTCTTAAATGGCTAATCTCTGTGGAAATTTATAGAAAGTTATAGAACTTGTTGTGTTTGTTGCAGATTATGAATCAACCCAATCTTCAAGCTCTTCGACTATTCGTTGCTTCATTCACCCGTCATATCTATTGGCAATGGCGCTTATTAGCTGACATGCCGTTAAGAGCCTCACCGGAGTTTTGTAGTGCCAATTGACTATTGAAACGAACTCATAATTAAATCAGGCAGTGGAAGCTAAAATAGCAGTTGTTACAGTGTATAAATTTGAAATAGATGATTGTGTAGTTTTATAAGTACTTTAAGGAATATTTCAAGTTTTCTCTGTTCTGCCTTTATAATAAGGGCCGTAATAGAAAGTATAGAAACATTATTTGGCTCAACTGATAGGCGTTAGGCAAACTGTCGGGTTTATCTCGCAGCAAACTTTTTATACTCATTGCAGCGCTATATCTATCCGCCGGTTGATGTCACCACTTTTCACGATCAATCACGAGTAATGGTTATGATAAGGTTATCGCTATTACTGTTAACAATGATACATATTTGGTTTTCAAAAGCTTGGCTGCAATCGGCGGTAAATCTAACAATTAAATGCAAGTGCGATCAAAATCATTTAAATTGTAAGCCAACATTAGCAAACTTACATTGGCTGTAGCTAGGGCAATATCCCGTAGGCCCAAAATGTAGATGAAGCATTACCTAACATCGAATACAACTTTTCTCGTATCCCAGTTTGCAACCGAACATTTCGGTAAAGTAAACGCTAACTTGTACACCTATGCGCAATGTGTAACTTAGAATACAAGTCAAATGGAATTTCCTAGACGATTATAACTTGAAACGATTTTCAACGAAGCAAATTTTGGTACTTCTGTACAACTTAGAAGTAATAATTCATATAGGTAAGGCATTTAAAAGGACGTATTTGAAGTTGGTTTTCAGGTAAGCTGACAGTAGTTTTATATTTAAAACCGACTTCTATTAGGTAGAAATAAACTTACGAGCAAACGATCAAATTCAGTCACTTTTTATTGCCATAACCCGGATTCTATGTTCGTGAGTTTAAATCACATCATGAATCTATTTTAAAAACGTCGGCTTATTTCTTAACCAACTCTAAAAGAACCTATGCCTTGTTATTTTTTTCTAAAATATGAAAATGTGAAATAAGTATAATTTGTTGTATTTGTGAATTTATTAAATGTAGACGCTAATTTACTCGTAAATTTATAAAAGACTGATAGATTTACGATAATAATTGTGCCATATCTGAATTAATATCGAAGTTCTGCTACTTACCTACTTCTAATTATATCAGATGTAAATATTACAACTATTATAATATAACATAGATATAATATTTAAAAAAATAGTGCTGCTACCATGCAGCAGAGCTTTTTTATCGAAACTGCAATATTACGGACTTCCTACGAACCTACAATTGGGTCGCTAGCTTTCTTAATGAACGCAGCATCAAGGTCGCTGTCAACGATTTTTGCTCTGAACCTAAGCCCATCAATACTGGCGTTCCACAGGGCTCAATGCTATCGCCTACTTTGTTCATTCTGCATATCAAAGACATGTCATAACATATTGCATAACAGCAGCATTCATTGTTATGCGAATGACAGTGCTGCAGATACCCTTTAAAAAGGCCATGCACAGTTCTCTCGCGCAGTGCTGGAGGAGAGTAGAGCCAAATTTGTGTCGGACATTGAGACTTCTCTTGAGAAAGTGTCAGTATGGAGTTCACAAAATCTTGTCCAATTCAACCCATTAAAAACACAAGTTTATCCGTTTACCGCAAAAAAGACCCCTTCACCGCACCTCTTCTCTTTCAGAACACTTCCCTTACCCCTTCCAATAGCATTGGGATTCCCGGTGTTCGTATATCTGACGAAGTCCAGTTCCAGAATCACTTAGAATGAAAAGTTAAATTAGCCTCGAAAAAGCTTGGGGTTCTCAACAGAGCAAATCGGATCCGAGCATAGGCTCCTACTCTATATCTAAAGCCCAAGTCCGTCCTCATATGGCGTATTGCTCTCACCTTTCAGCTGGAACAATCAGGATCAACTTTTTCCATTTGACTGGATTTAAAAGAGGGCAATTCGACTTGTGGACAATCCCAAATTAACCAGCTCGCTGGGAAGCTGGAACATTGCAGAGACGTTAGCTCTCTTGGCGTGTTCTATCGGCAATAAAACGGGAAGTGTTCTGAAGAGCTATTTGATCTTCATTTGATCTTATTCCTCTCTTCTACAACCGCACCGCGCGCCACCGATCGCAATTTCACCCTCACCACCTGGGTGCCTGGAGCACTTCGACCATCCGTTGCTCCAGATCTTTTTTTCCACGTACTACCGAATGGTGGAATCATCTCCGTTCGACGGTGTTTCCAGTAAATTATAACATGGGGTTATTCAAGGAGCGGACTAACAAATTCCTGAAAAGCCGGCAACGCATTGGTGGTGCCTCTGGTACTACAAGTGTTCATGGGCGGGCGCCTGCTCGTTCGTCCACTATACATATAAAAAAGAAGCAGAAAATCCCTCAACGATTTTCGAATTAAACCAACATTATATTTTCAAAACATGCGACCTTACGTAAATTTTGTTAAGAATACTTTTATCCAAACACATATATTTTTATGAACTTGCACATAGCGTTTATTTATTGTAGTACCTATAGTATTATGATTCCGCTACTAACGCTTAGAATTCTCAGTATTAACATTTCAATATACTATTTCAATGTTTAGAAATATACCAGTACCTACCTAAATAAATAGATATCCTCAAAATAAATATCATCCCTGGAACACTATGCGTTGTTTAAATAAACACTGCATGCAATACAGTACGGTTGCATGGTTTATATTTACAAATAGCTAAGAACAAATAGAGCTAAGCAACCATACGTAGATGACAATATGAAAGATGAGTTACAATATGTATTTGAAAAACTATTATTTACCACAATGGGTAGACATTTTAAACTACGTACAAGAGAATTTGTTAATCCTAAATCCTTACTTATATTATAAATGCTTGTTTGTTTGTTGGTTTGTCCTTCAATCACGCAGCAATGGAGCAACGTATCGACGTGATCTTTTACATGGGTACATTTGAAGATTTGGAGAAGGACAAAAGCCGGAAAAACAGAGAGTTCCCGCGGGATATTTTAAAGCAAATTCCACGTGAATGAAGTCGTGAACAAACGCTAGTTTAAAATAATAATTATCTGTATAAAGTTTTCAAGAAACATCATATTTATTTTAAAATACCTTTTCAAGGAGGTCTTATTGTAGGACAGACTAATTTTTTTATTATTTGTATAGGTATAATGGATATAATATCGCTCCATATTCATATACGATTTCTATGTAGGGAACATAAATAAAATCAGCTAGAAAAGCTAGTACCCATATTTATCCCATTCTGCGTTAAAGATAAATGGCGTGCTTTGTTATATTAATTTCTAGTCTGAATAATGATCTAGTATTGTGTATAGTCCAGTCAGTCTCATAAATTATAACGATAAATTTGTAAATTCCCGAAATAAAACGAACATCGCGAAATAATATGATACTTCCCGCCATTATGTTAATAAAGAGATAATGTCATTTATTTTCATCAAAAGTGAGATGGATTTTATTTTTTTATTTATTCTACTGTGCCACTTACGGGCGAAAGAAAGGTCACAAGTCATTATTTATTACTTGCTACTTATAACACGATCGAGAGAATAACAAGGTCTCGTCTCGTTTCGAATGTCTGCTTATAACCAAAAATAGGTGGCACCAAACATTATCCCACTGTCGTTAAATGGAATAAAAACTCAGTCTAAATCGTAGTAGTTAGTTAAGTATATGTAAAAAAATCAAGCACTTGTTAATTACGTAACTATAGAATATCGTTAGTTGTTTCTGTAAAAATATAAAATAAATAACTTTTTATAAAAATAATGTATTTCATTACTTCCCTTTCCATGTAGTTAAATGATGTACATTTTAAATACATTTGAGGTACCACACAATCAAATTCAGTGAGACCAGCGAGTCGCTGAGAGCCACTGGACACGAGCGGCACAAGACCGTGTTCTGTAGCGTCACTTGCAAGAGACCTATGTCCAGTTGTTGACGTCTATCGGTTGAGATGACAAAGAAGACGTACTGCGACATATCCTTAATCATATTCAAATATAAGAAATAAAAATTTTACATTTGCATCCAGGTATATACAAAAATGAATATTATTATTTAAAAGTCGTCTGCGTCTGGACTCATTCAAAGAAAAGCAAGAATGACAAATATCCTCAGGCGTTATATTACAGTACGCAAACACTATTCCAGCGACCTACTTATAATAATGGAAACTAACACTTTACAACTTTCATTTCTTATCCAGTTGCATCTCAGTGATCCCGCTGCTACGCCAGAAAATATGAGATGTCGAGCTGCAGAACTCTATTGTTTCCAAAATTATTACACATTTATTCCTAGTGGAGTCTCGTTTTGCATAAAATAATAGGCGGAGAAATCTGGACGCTCGGCTGAATACGGTGAAGTCTCGATGCACTTATACCGGGATAACTGACGGGCTTGGATATAACTCTGCCAGTTTTTAAATTTAGAAGAGGCATTTCAGAGATATATTCATAAATAGCCTCAGAAACAGTCGTCACATACACTTCGCATGAAATAGATTAAGAAAATATGTACCTACTAAGGATAAGAGATTTTCTAATTCAGAAATTATCATAAAGTAATTTGCTTAAAACAGGAATTACACATGCTTACTTTCAGGAAATAAGATACAAGTGATCGTAAGAACATTGTGAGATTAGGTAAAGTATACTGTATGCGATGGCATACACTATACTTTATAAAACTTTACTTTATATTTTTTTACAGTAAAAGATGTTTAATACGTATAATAATATTTGATCTGAATTAGTGATAATTAATTAATAAAATTAGAATGCAAACAATGCATGTTTTTGATTAACTTAATAGATATGTAACAAATAATAAAGGAAATACTTATAGTGTATGTCTTCTTTTTCTACTTGAAAATAAATCAAGCTTAGAGCCAATTTTATCATCTCCGAGTTTTTGTATTCAAAATTAGTTCGGTCAAAATTCGGAATGCTAGGTTAAATGTTAATTGGCAATGGTGAGTGGCATGGGCACTTAAAAAAATATATTCGTAAATAAAATTAGAAATGTATTAGAATATAATTTTATTTTTTCACTAGGACATCTCTTGTACTAGCTACACGTGATGACAGCTTCCGTCGGATATAAGGACGCCTGCCTCCACTCGCTTGCAACGAATTTTTTTACAGTGAAATATTTTTTGTGCCCAACATACGAGTATGCGGCTTCTAATACCTTTCATCTCGAAAACTCTTTGACATATGTATACTGTAGCGGGCCTGCTGTCGTCAGCGTTTTGTAAAATGGCTTTTGTTAGACGGCAGTAGCACACACCGGCCAGTTGTCCCTTGCCCGCCGCGTGCGATAGTTCTCTTGTAAACATTGTAAATTGTAATTGGCCTAACTAATTAAATTCCTAAAGTCACTGTGTGAGTTGTCATTTACTGTAACCTTGATAGGGGAACACCGCGCTACTAGGAGATTCATGGGGTTCTGCATTTAACCTTAACCACAGAACATCCAAACTGGTGACCCGTCGACGCGTAGTGATCACCGAGCAAAGCTATCAAGGTTACACGTGTAAACTAAATTAGTGTCATCGTGCCTTGGAGCGGCGTGTGCAAAAGGGGCAACTCAGCAACTCACGGTGGACAGTGCATTTAAGTAAATTAATAGAGTGTAAAGTTCGCATAGACTTTTGAAATATGGCCCAACCAGCGACTGTACTTAAACTGGAAGATTCAGGGTTAGCGTCCATATCCCTTGCATCAAAAATCCCTGAATTCTGGACAGACCAGCCGAGAGTCTGGTTCATACAACTAGAAGCAATATTGGCACCACAAAAACTGGGAGACGAAGCGAAATACAACTTGGTGGTAGCTAAGTTGGGTAAAGAAGTTATTCAGCAAGTGACGGATATCCTGGTCAGCCCACCGGAAGAGCATAAGTACAAGGTACTCAAAAACAGGCTACTGGAGATTTATGAAGAGTCCGAGAATCGTCAAATTCAGAAGCTCATCGGAGAAATGGAGCTGGGTGATCAGAAACCTAGTCATCTGCTCAGAAAAATGCAGGATTTGGCCAGGGGTAAGATAAATAACGATACCTTAAGCGTGCTATGGCAGAATCACCTACCATCGGCAGCACGAGGCGTTCTAGCAGCAACAGAAGCTAAAGACCTGGATCGACTAGCCATCATAGCGGACAAAGTCATGGAAAATATGAAACCTCAAACAATTGCAGAAGTGGCAGCGAAGGAAACGGTTTCTGGAACTACGTCGGTGTTGGCTGAAATAGCCAAACTCACCGCGAGGTTGGACCAGCTGGGCCGCTCCAGACCCGGGTGGCGAGGCAGGCGAGGTCGCGGAGGTTTCCGTGGTCGTTCGCGTTCTCGAGGAAGAAACAGCAGCGGGACTAGGCGTACACCGGATAGCCCAGACTGGCTCTGCGTATACCATTTCAGGTACCGGGAAAAGGCAAACCGTTGTGAGCAGCCGTGCAGCTGGAGGAAAAATCAGGAAAACTAATTAAGATGCAGGTAGAACCGGTGGGTACCTGCGTCGAATTAGGAAACCACCGCTTATGCGTTACAGACAAGGAAAATGGCATGCGATTTTTAATTGATACAGGAGCAAATATTTCAGTGCTACCTAAGACTTATAGAACCTTGCGTAATAGTGCAGTGAGCGATAAGTATAAACTTTATGCCGCGAACGGAAGTGAAATACAGACATACGGAACACAAACTTTAGTGTTAAATTTAAGATTGCGCCGTGCTTTTAAATGGACTTTTGTGATAGCCGACGTTAAGCAACCTATTTTAGGAGCGGATTTTTTGTCTAAGTATAATTTGTTAGTAGATTTAAGGAACAAGCGACTAGTAGATCAAGAAACAAACTTACACGTCGTTTCTACAATTGTAAATTCGCGACATGAGTCGATTTTCACTATAGCCGAGTCCCATCCTTGTTATCTCCTTCTAAGTAGGTTTCCGGAATTAACTAAACCGGTGACTTTCAAAGAGCCACCTCAGCACAGCGTGAGACACCACATCGAGACTACGGGTCCGCCAGTGCATGCGCGCCCGAGACCGTTGCCACCAGACCGATTTAAAAAGGTAAGAGAAGAATTCCGCCTTATGCAGGAAATGGGTATTTGCCGCCCGTCTAAGAGTGCATGGGCTAGTCCGCTTCATGTCGTACCAAAAAAAGACGGAAATATAAGGCCGTGCGGAGACTACAGAGCCCTAAATGCCATTACTAAACCCGACAGTTACCCAATTCCTCACATAAAAGATTTTACATTTATTTTAGCCGATAAGAAAGTGTTCAGTAGGATTGACATCAACAGGGCGTATCACTTTATTCCGATAGCAAAGGAAGACGTAGAAAAAACAGCGATTATAACAAGTTTTGGTTTATTTGAATTTCCATGTATGTCTTTCGGTTTGAGAAACGCAGCGCAGACGTTCCAGCGTTTTATGAATAATTGTGTTTTACAGGATTTAGAGGCAAATTTCCAACAAAATAATCCTGAATACGCGGAATATAAACCGGAATTCGTTTTCTCGTATTTAGACGATTTAATAGTAGCAAGCGAAAATAGTAGTCTGCACGAAAAACATTTAGAGGCCGTTTTTGAAAGATTGCAGCAAGTAGGCTTAACTATTAACTTAGCGAAGTGTGCGTTTTCACAGGAAAAAGTTGAGTTTCTGGGTCATGAGGTCTCAGCCAATGGCTTAAGACCACTGCCAAGCAAGGTCCAAGCCATTGTAGACTTTCCCAGACCAAAAACGGTAGAAGAACTTCGTAGATTTCTTGGCATGGTAAACTTCTATAGAAGTCATTTGCGTCATGCAGCTCAGTATCAGGCAGAATTAAATAATTATCTTCACGGGGCAAAGAAACGTGACAAAAGTAATATTGTGTGGACAGAAGGTGCTGTTCAAGCGTTCGAACAATGTAAGTTGAGTTTACAGAACGCTGCATTGCTAGCGTATCCGATTTCAGGTCAGGCGCTTGCCATTATGGCAGACGCATCAAATAGTTGCGTCGGGGGAACGTTACAACAACAGGTGAATAACGAATGGGTACCATTAGGTTATTTTTCAAAGAAATTGACTGACGCTCAGCAAAAGTACAGTACCTACGACAGGGAGTTACTTTCGCTTTATTTGTCGGTGCAATATTTTAGGAACATGTTCGAAGGTAGGGATCTCATTTTGTATACGGATCATAAACCGTTGACGTTCGCTTTTAAAAAGCTAGGAAGTAGCAAGGAAACGCCTAGGAGAACCCGTCAATTGTTATTTATAAGTGAGTTCACGACGGATATTCGTTATATGAAAGGCGAAGAAAACGCGCCCGCAGACGCGTTATCGCGAGTCGAAGCGATTTCGTGCCCGTCGGTACTTGATTTCGCTGAAGTGGCACAGGCCCAAGCGAACGATAAACAGCTCGCAGAAACGATTGCAGCAGGAAACGGTAATACGAAACTTATAAAGATAAACCTACCTAACGTACCTACAGCGATTGTTTGTCACTTACGGGGCGATAAGGCCAGACCGTACCTACCGGAACAGTTTAGGCGTACTGCATACGAGGCTATTCACAACCTTAGCCACCCAGGCATTAGAACAACGAGAAAAATGGTAACTAATAATTATTTTTGGCCTGGAATGAATAAAGATATAGGTATTTGGGCTAGGTCGTGCATAGAGTGTCAAAAAGCAAAGGTTCAGAGACACACCATGTCACCACTAGGACAGTTCGCAAAGGTAGATAGGATGTGTCATGTACACATAGATATTACTGGTCCCTTTAGCACCTCTGAGGAAGGATATAGATATTGCCTCACGATGATTGATAGACAAACCGGATGGCCGGAAGCATTTCCTATTAAGGACATTTGTGCGAAAACTATAGCTAAACTCGTGTATGAAATGTGGGTCTGTAAGTATGGAATTTTTGGCAGACTGAGCTCAGATCAGGGTCGTCAATTCGAAAGTAGTCTCTTTAGCCACCTAATGAAATATTTAGGCGTCCATAAGTTCAGGACGACACCATACCATCCACAAAGTAACGGTGCCATAGAGCGTTGGCATCGTACTTTTAAGGCCGCCTTAATGGCGAGGTTAACGGACAACAGGTCCTGGGTTGACGAAATGCACACCGTTATGCTGGGACTGCGTGCAGCGCCGCGCAGCGACACCGGGGTAAGTGCCGCCGAGCTAACCTTTGGGCGAACTCTGAGGCTCCCCGGAGAGTTTTTCGAACCATCAGACAGTAAGATAACGGACGGTGAAGAATATCTAAGGCAGTTGAAACAGGTAATTACTAGCTTAAGACCCAGACCCAATACCCAACGAGACTCCCGGACTATTTTTGTACATCCGGCATTAAAGGATTGTAAAAAAGTTTTTGTAAGAAATGATGTGATGAGGAAGTGTCTGCAACCCCCTTATGACGGTCCGTATGACGTCATAAAGCGGTTTGAAAAAGGGTACGTTGTACAGTTACCCAACCGACAGTCACTTATCTCTATCGACAGGTTAAAACCAGCGTTTGTCCTGGATGTCAAAAATCCACGACAAACGCCGGGTGAAACAGTAGTTAATAAATCAAGTAGTGTTAGCAACGACGACATTTTGCCGACTCCGCCGATTACTCGTACGACGCGCAGTGGCCGGGTCAGCAAAATGCCCGTAAGATTTAAGTAGAACGCTAAGTGTAGCAAATAAGCATAGTTATGTACTTATTGTGAAATGACCCCGATCCGCAGTTTTGCATTAGAAGATAAAAGTAGATTTTATTATTTCGAGAAACATCTTGTTCATTCCACATTCAGTCACCAGTCATTGAATATGGGTAAACAGCAGAGTAAAACAAATACGGTCGAAGAACAAGTCATCATAGCACAGAATGGATCGACTGGAAACCAGGAATTAGAAAGCAGCATAAGTTTATTCGGGAATATTTCAATTGGCATTGTAGCACTGCTATCGCTTATTATACTGTATTGGATATTGCGTAAGTGTAACCAACATTCGAAAAGTTGGGTGCGACGACAATTGGACGGCGCGGGCTTAGCAATAGGGCTCACCGCAGCGACCCCGCCGCCTCCTGCACAGGTTGTGGTGACGTCAGCGAACGTAGTGTAATGTGATAGTGCATGTGTCGAAAGTGAAACGAACAAAGTAATGACGTTATAAGGGCGAGTACATTTAAGTAAGCTGAAGCGGATCTGGATCATTAGATAATAGGGTTGTCAAAAATGAAAGAATTGGATTAATTGTCAAAATTTTTTATTGTGTGTACTTAGACTAAGATTTTTGTCATTTTTTTGTTAATTTTTATGAGATAAAAATTTGGGGCGGTGTGATGTAGCGGGCCTGCTGTCGTCAGCGTTTTGTAAAATGGCTTTTGTTAGACGGCAGTAGCACACACCGGCCAGTTGTCCCTTGCCCGCCGCGTGCGATAGTTCTCTTGTAAACATTGTAAATTGTAATTGGCCTAACTAATTAAATTCCTAAAGTCACTGTGTGAGTTGTCATTTACTGTAACCTTGATAGGGGAACACCGCGCTACTAGGAGATTCATGGGGTTCTGCATTTAACCTTAACCACAGAACATCCAAATATACGTTCGAAAATTTCTGGCAGGATTTGTGAATTCAAATTAGAAAAGTTATAACTAGATCTGTATTTATCCGATGATACCGACCCAACGGTTAAAGTGGGTTAAACTAATCAGTTTCACTGGTGGGAACGAGCCTAAATAAGAACAAAACGTACCAAAGAACTTCAGTAAAAATATCTTAAGGCCTCTAAATTGACACTACAAAATCTCGTATGTACACAAAAAGAATAAATACATGAAATTAATATTAAAAATTTTGGCGGGAACAAATCTCATAAATTAAGCCAAATATAATATTTAAACGAAATTTCTGTTGAACCGCTTTAATGAAAGTCATTTAAATCTTTATGGATGACCTCCCATTATTATTTTTCTTTGTTTTCAAATCTTGGCCATTTTGGGTACGTATCATTTTTATTGATAACATTCAGTTTTTTTGGCTTTCTTACATAGTTTTTACAAATACGTTTTCCTTTTAGAAGGTTACACATAATATAATCAATTTGACAAGATTTTAAGAAATACGGAATGGGGTTTGAAGTTTCCGGATTTTCTGTTCCCTGACTGTGGAGGCTTTTACAATAATAAAATTACTTCAAGACATTTTCTTGTAGTAATACATTGTAAAATAAACTAAGTGAAACTGAGCTTACCATGTTGCTGTCAAAACTGTATAAAGTAGTCCTTAACAGTTGTGATAAACACTTGCAGTTATGATACTAAAAAAAACTAGTGGAACATTTCAAAGTCGAACATTTTGATTGCAGTGTAAAATCGAAAAGAATAATTGAATACGCTTACAAGTAGTTATGAAAACGCAGCAGAGAATCCAATTTAGTAAATAACTAGAACAGATATTGTAGTGCTTGATGCCATAATGGCAGCGCTCCTTGCGATTTGCCTCCAGGGGATACCAGTCGGGGAAAACCATTCGATTACACAGTTGTGCATACACAATTTAGTGCTATGAAATTACATCCAATGAATGTAAAAACTATTCCATTTATCTGGCACATCTAATTTCTCATCTCGTGATATGATTTTTCAAAAAAAAAAAAAAAACAAATAGGTAATTTAAGCCATGCTGAAATCGAGTAATATTCTCCTCTCTCCTCTCAAAACAAGCGTAAAGCCTGTGTTAGGAATGGGTTCGACAACAGTGCAATTAGTGAGGATTGAACAGTCAACCGATCGGTTTCTAGTCCGCGCCTTTAGCCGTTGCAATCAAACTAACCAATTAATAAAGCCTACTATTAACTTGTCAAATAAAGTCTACTATACAAAATAATCATGCAAGCTTTGAGAGTCCAAAGAATACTGGCTAAAATGCCGCGCTGTTCAAGCCAGGTTGATTCTTTGTCGCAGATAAGGTAGTTAAACGCGATTAAATGTTTCGTAAGAAATATTTAGCACTAGCTTTAACCCGCGGCTTCGCTCACGTTAGGTTCGATTTTTTAAACTCAGATAGATTATGATAAATTTGTGGGTAAACTTAGAATTAAACGTACAATACTCGTAAAATTATTACTATTGTATACACATCTGACTGCTGAAATATGTAAATGTTTTACTTTTATTGTTTTCTCTGTAAGTGAATTTGTAATTCTTTGAGAAAATAAAATTCTTTAACCTGAAACTCCTATTTTACCTCCTTCGGGGTTGAATTTTGAAAAATCCTTTCTTAACGGATGACTACGTCATCATAGCTACCTGTATGCCAAATTTTAGCTCGATCGGTCCAGTGGTTAGAGCTGTGCGTTGATAGATCAGTCAGTCACCTTTGCCTTTTATATATTTAGACTAATGCTGAGATCTATAGAGCGTGCTCTGACTTAGCTCGGACTCAAGATAAGACTTAAAACTAGACACAAATATACTCCGATATAAATCTGTCTCGTTTTATCTCTGTCTTGAGTCTGAGCTGAGTGAAAATACGATCTATAGAATTCAGTCTAAGACTTCATGACTTCCATGGCGGCTTCAACAGCAAAATAATATGAAACCCTCGATGAGAGAGGTATACCTAATCGCGTCGCTGACCGGATGAATAAGCTATAGTCAAACTATTTGAAATGAATTTCTTAATGGCAAAGCTGCAAGGAAACTATTATTAGCTTTGAATCCAGCAGTCCATAAAGTAGAATAGTTATTATCTGTTATATCTATTAACCATAACGGTGGTAGTCTTGTTTCTACATACTCTGAAGCTCTGAAGGTCTTTAAAGTGGGCCTATATAAACAATTGATTTAAGTTTAATAGGTTTTCATCCACAGTATTGTTCAATCGAAATCGAAGTTGGCTCAGGTTTTGTCGACCCTAAAGATTTTTTTAATGAAAAATTCCGCACAAAGGCAAGATGAGTGGGACTCGATTCTCTTTTAATTTTTTCTAGTATGAGGGAGCTCAAAACAGGGTTGACCTGTTAATGTGAACTAATTGTTTTTTTCTAAAGTCATAAGGGCAAGGGTCAGAAATTTTTCGCAAATGCTTAAGCTACTGACATTGGGTATAACTTCAACCAAATACTAATAGGATGGCCCTAACGACTTTGTAATATTACTTAGTGAATTGTATTTCACTATAGATAAACCGCCATAAAGGCCCACCTGTTGGTCTGCGGGATGTGGGGCGAGAGCGCGATCAACCAATGAGTCTGCCGCTGTTCGCCGGCAGTGACTGGCGTTAAGGCTAGCCTGTGCGTTATACTTTCCTAGCGACTGATGCGGTATTTTATTATTATTGAACAATCTCGAGATAAATCATAGAAATCTTCAAATTAAGAATGTTCTAGTGATGCAGAACATTCAGATTAATGTTAATATATTTCTCCATTGTCTTTGTAATACATTTATTTCTAACAAGGTGATACCCGCGGCTTCGCTTGCGTGGATTTTTTTAAATCCCGTGTGAACTTTTTGATTTTTCGAGTTAAGGACAAACAAACACACTTTCACATTTCTAATATTAGGAAGCATAAAGAAGGATAAAATAAATGTATTCCATTTTAAAAATATCATAGCATGTATGTAGTTGGTCTTAAGGTGTTAATTAGGTGGCATTGTGTATAGCCGACCGCATCACCCGCACCGCGTCCTGCAGACCATCAGCAAGGCTAAGTTTAGGGCGGTTTACCAATAACGAGTTTGCTAGTCGTAGATGTCAAGGTCATTATAATGTTTGGATGGGGTATTATACCTTGCTTAAAATTTAGGTATCCGTAAAAATCACAAGAGAACTTGTAAGTGGCCGTATCAAACGCATTCATTATTACAAGCGCTCTACAAGACTATCTATTGATTTTATGCAAAATGCAACTAAGTTCCACGCCGTGAGCTGCTTGTGCCATATTAGCCATAAACCCGCTTTCGAGCCGCCACACCCCACACTTTATTATAAAATGAGCCATCAATTTATCATACCCACTTATCACGCCATCTCTGTAAACTTTTGTTATTAGGAATTTTATAGTCTAATAACCCTTTAATGAAAGGCGTTAATAATAAAGTTTCAACATTGTACAATTGTAGGTGTTTTACATACCTACTTTCAAAGCGACCTCAGTGTTTAATATCGGCTTCGTTTAGTGTTCTTATTAAAATTCTAGATTTTGCCAGTGACATCGTCCGCGTGGAATTAGGTTTAAAAATCTCTTGGGAATACTTTATTTATCCGAGATAAAACGTAGTCTTCAAGTCCTCGATCATACTCATGCAAAAATCACGTCTATCTGTTTGCTCCGTTGCTACGTGATTGAAGGACAAACCAACAAATTATGTATTAATAAGGATATCTATGGACATAATGAGATGTCGGTTAAAAATAAACCGCAACACTTTTGTTAAGGCGTTTAGTACATGCCTGCAGCAAAATCAATCAAAAAGCAGCAAATAGTGTTGGCCTTACATGCCGTCATCTCTTTCCGACATGATTTCGATGCTTTACACATGCCACTCATATCTGACTCCGCGTGTGGTTTGGCTAATCCTATATTTGTTTCGCGTCCGATTTCATAATAAAGTTGAATTAATTAGTCCAACTGCATTAGAATATGTAGTTTTACTTCTCTCATATGACAGACAGACAAGTCATGCCGAAACTTCTGCGGTTCCGCTATTATTTATTTTGCTAAGGTCTGCTACAAGCTTAAATCATAAGTTTAGTAAGAAGTAAATGCTTTTCATTAGTTTTCATCTTCAATAACGCTGTAATGAAAAGGTATAAAATAATAAATTGCTGAAAGGAGTGAAATATAATAATAACGCCCCGAAGAACATTTTGTCCAACAACGCCATACGTTAAAAGGATTTTAACTTCTTATTCGAGATCTCACATATTATTTTGTAATACGAATAGCTGGACAAAAGGTTTCTCCGAGTTCGTTCAATTTGAATTTCATGTTCCTTTGAACGATACAATCGTAAAGAACAATTTCGATGACATTTACAATTTTTATTTGTGAGTTATTGTTGTGAGGTTTATTAGAATTTATCAGCATACGCCGTGCAAGAGTTCTTAATATTCCTAAAAAATATATGTTATTTTTTGTATTTCTATAAAGTAACTATTCTAAAAGTGGAGATAAAGTTTCATTTTTGTATTTAATAATTTTGGTGTAATTAATATAAAACAACAAAGAAATAAAAGTTTTGAATTTGCGTTAAAGTTTGTACCTACGACTTTTTCGACAGCGAGCAACGCTTCTTTGGACCGTTTTCAGTTCATCATATTCTTTTTTGTGCATTGTATCTACCGATTCACTGGTCAGGTCTCTATTCCTCTTGCACGACTTCACACAAGCGATAAATTCAGAAATCCAACAATTTCACACACTACCATTTTGGTTTGCCACAACAAAAACAAGCACTTTATTGCCACAAAAAAGCTTTTTTTCTCAAAATAAATAGAGAAAACTTTTTTTATAAAACTTAGAGTGACAACATACGGAACACGGTGTGACTGTTACTTCGGTAGCAATTTTATCAGATTGAATTCCACTCTGCAAATGTTGCGTCGCTATTTATTGTATGCACCGTATTAAATGCTATGTAGGACTATGCAGTGGGGCCGCAGAAGCAACGCAGCGACACCGCAACTGCATTACTACTCTTAGTTCTCCCTACCACTTTACCTCTTTAGCTACATTTGATAGAGTTTTCTATCAAAACAGCAATTAATGATGAAACCGGCATCGACGCTTTACTTCTCACAATTAAAATAATCAATTTTTCTTTTTAACCAAAATTACAATTACAGAATTATTTTTATTTTTACCAAGCCGTTGCCCGCGACTTCGTTCGCGTGGATTAAAGTTTTTAATTCTTGCCAAAAAGTAGCCTATAATTATTATTATTCCAGACTAAAAAATATATCTATGCCAAATTTCAGGCAAATAGTCTATGTGTTAATCCTGGGTATGAGCTAACTCCATTCATCATCCATCCATCCATACATTCAAACTTTCGCATTTATAATTTTAGTAGGATGAATCTAAATCCAACATGATCTAAATATGAAAATAAGTGTAAGAGAAATTATAATGAATCTTATCGATTTTATCTCCGCTGGATATCCTATACAATACCAAGTTTCGATCGAAAACATTAAGTTTTGGAGCAGAGCCAACTTAATTTGCAAGCAGCACAATCTAATGAATAACTGATAAGGTTGTTGTACTAAACACATAATCTTATTCACTTACTTTACTCATTAAAGTAAACCAGTTAATGAGATATTTTATTTAGTATTCTACTTATTCAAAACCAATGATATTTATTATAAAAATCAATGATTTCATTGAGTTTTCCTTTTTTTATAAAAGTTGAACGTTACTCGTTAAAGAATATGCATATAATTTATTCACTCATTCAAATAAACATGATAACCGTATATTTCCCACGCTCAATAAACGAGTAATTTGCAGCACGAACTCTACCTCAAGAGGAAAACATCGTTTAGTTAGCCGAGCTCAAGTATTTTACTGTCTAGTAATAGCAAAATAATTATATTCTCAATAATATTTGAGTGGATTTTCTTTTCAAATAAATTCATATTTTATTGGTGTAAAGTACTGAAGTATTTAATATTACATTTTACATATTGAAAACGTTGACAATTATCAACTCACTACATGTTAGTTTGTGTGATTATAATCACACAAACTTACCTTTAGTGAGTTCGATCTAAATGATAATGTTCACGTTAAGTTATTTAGAGCCTATTTCTCAATAGCCAAGTAAAGTTTTACAAACAAATAAAATTGACATTTTGACAGATTTCCAATACAAAACTGTCAATTTTATTCTTTTAGTATCATCTATTAAAACTTTACAAATTTTCATGTCTGTTACATTTTATTACAGTTTATTTTTGATCTCATAGAGCAGTAGTAAATACCTAATAGCTATTTATATTTACTATATTATTTTGCTATTCATTTTCAACAAGTCTACGGAGTCAAGTGTTACTTTAAGTTTTAAATATTTTTCCGATGTAAAAGCCAAGATTTCATAGTGAAGTTTAACGCTCGTAGTCAGCCAGTTGTTTAGGAGTTGTATCCCCTCTAAAGCCTAGCAGAGCTTACTGGTGAACTTGGCGTAAGCTGCTAGTGTTATTTTTCATTTACCATTTTGCCAGCTTAGATACTGGCGTCCCAAATAGGGTAGAGAGAAAACTCTCTGAGACTAAAAATTCACATAGGTAACGTTTCAAAATAAAATGTTGAATAAACAATCATCATCGAGAATTGAAAAGGTGCCCTAATGAAGGATTTTCTCCCTAAATTCCATCCCCAAAGAGGACAAAATAAACCCACGCGGAAGTAGCATGGGCATTAGCTATTGATAATATAAATTGTATTCTTTTTGTAGCTAAATGTAGCAAACTAAAAAGTGGAGAAAAGTTCCATTACTGCATACAAAAAAGATACGCAAGTGACTAGTCTACCGTGTAATTTCACGACTGGAAAGTGCTTATTGTTATGCCCCTAATACGGTGAGATGACAACGTGAGCGTAATAGTGGCGTATCTCCGTTTTTTCTACCGCTTCGCAACCGGTGTTTTAATAAAACCGGATCACCGCGCTCCGCCTGAATATTGTCGCAGATATTTCAATATTGGTGGGATTAGCAGCCTATTGAAACATCACATTCAATGTATTCACCCCGCTATATTGGAATACAACTGAACGTTCTGTGCAAAGCATCCCAGAGGATTATTACTGAACGTTCCTCTACTGCTATCATCAATTTTCACACTTGCAAACTTCTCTATAAAAGGCATGTACTTAGAAAAACCGGCCAAGTGCAAGTTGAACTCGCACACGTAGGGCGAATGCTGTATGGGGATTGGGAACACTCCTTTATTAAGCTATTGCATAGCTTCTATCGCGGGCCTTGAGCGTGGAGACCGAATCCAGCAATTCCGTAACGAAAATAACCTGACACGGGACTCCTCTCACCGCTAGATGGCGTTGATAAAAAATGCTATGCAATAGCTTTACCGCGGCAGTCCCCGAGTGCCATACGTCTTTTTTTTTTTATCATTTGATACTTGCCTTGTGTGGATAGACTTCACACATCGGGGAGAACACGATGTAGAATTCTCAGGCAAGGCTTCCTACCGCATTTTCGGTTATTGTCTGAACCAGTGATATCACTTGTTCAGACAATAACCGAAATTCAATCAATTTTATTACTAATCATTTAAGTACTTGCTTACAACACGCATATCTCTGAATAGTAAAAAAACTGGAATTCAAATGTTCAAATGTTCCGTAACAAGACATACGGGGGATATTTTTTTATTGAAAAAGATAAAGGTAAGTACATGGAATGCAATCGGCCATTGCGTGAAATTTACGATATCTTAAAAATAACTTCCTTAGACTTTATAACAAGCATTGGGGAAGCCATGAATAAATATCTCCGCCCAAAATCGGGTAACATCATTTATCCTCGGGTAAAGCTTCATAAACTGTCTATCACATTGTTATCATATCGCCTGACATTTATTGTTTCTGCTCCGACTCAGACCGCCTTGATTAAATAATCAATGGGAAAGCGAATCTGCGTTTATTCGCACTATAGGTACGTATTAGGGATTCATTTGAGACTGACAATGTCTTAGTAATAATTCAGGACAATGTTGATGAATAAGTTGCGAATTGTTTATGTAGTATAAAGAGAGTATAAAGCAATAGGATGATCTCTTTTAAATAGATATTATACTAGTGTAAATTTAAAATTTAAAACACCCCCGACCTATTACAACATCCTAATCGGCGGGCGGCAGCCATTTTGGACCGATTTTCATCAAACATAGCTAAGAACACCACTCCCGCCTAATTCACCTTTTAAACAAAAAAACAAAATCAAAGTCGGTTCATTCGTTCGGGTGCTACGATCCCACAGACAGACACACACACACGCACGCACGCACACACGCACGCACGCACACAGACACATACTACTGTTCTTACTCTGTAGTATTATAAAGTGCTCTCGAATCGTCAAGTGAATTTTGTGATTCCAAATGGCCTTTATTTCCGGAAGCACCAGCAACAAACTTTGTAGTAACTCTTTTCATACGAGTAAGAGTAATAAAATTAAAGCTATTTAATAAAACACCATCAACAATTATAGACATAGATAGGTACACATTATGCAATAGTTTGTACGTATTACCTCTCTACATCCCATAATCATTTATTTTTAATTTCCCACTACACTATAACTAAAAGAATAAGGCACCAATGTAATCATTTTCAGTAGTTCAGTAGGTAGTCCAAGGCACAAAAAGCGAAATGCAATGTTCCATTTTCTCAGAGCAGTTACCTAGGATGGTTAGAACATTGGAATGCTTTTAAAGCACGAAATAATTTAAGTGGAATTATACACGGTAACGTTAAAGCAAGAAATGCAATGCGCATTATACAGCATAATCTAGAAAGGTCTATAAAATATGTCATAATGAACCGGTTGATTCGGACACCGATTTGGGTTAACTAAAACAGACATGGCCATTCCAAGTTAGCCCGCTTCCATCTTAGACTGCACTGTCACTGACTACTCAGTTGAGATTGCAATGGCTATCTTCTTATCGAGTTAAGAAGAATCTACTCGTGTTTACGTGAAGACGGAAATACAGTGGTTAACTCTCGATAAAATGTATTCGCTCTATCACTATATCACTTAACGAAATTTGAGAATTTACTGAACACTGTGATGATGAGGAGAAAATCTGAGACTTGTTTCTCACAAGCAGGGTTTCTACTTCCTATAATCCATTTAGGAACACGAACAACCTGGCGTCGTGTCAAAGTGATTGATGTGGATGCTTGGATGTAGGCGATTCATGCGGTGACTTTATCTGAATCTCCGATGCCTATACAAACTATATGCCCCAGTATAACTCTCATGAATGTTGTAGCATAATAATATCAGTTTTATAATGTCTATGAAACTTGGTAGCTGATAGTATGGCAAAAAATAAGCTTACGTCCATATTTAAGCTGATATTTTGTTAAGTAACAAGCCAATACAGATTTCTCACTATATTGTCATCTTCTTGATGCTCAAAATCGTCAAAAAACATATTATTCAATAATGTTTTTGTTTTTAACGTAAATATGAGGGCGATACGAGAGGATACATACTTACTTCCATTTTTGTTTGTTTTTTCCATCATTCGTGCCGCAACAGATCTACTGATCGACGCTTTTTCACCTATAGTTTAGGAGCTGGAGAAGGGGCATAGAATACTTTTTATCCCTGAAAAACAAAGAGTTCTTGCGGAAGTTTCAAATATCTATTAAGTCCACGCAAACAAAGTTACTGGTAAAAGTAATAATTTTATAAATCATAGAATTCTGAAGACACTTATTCTTGCCTTCATGAAGCTAATTAATGAAACCGGATGAATTAATCTCAATATTCATCCTGTTTCGAAGGTTTGTAAACCTTTGACATCGAAAATTAGAGTAGAAATATTATATCTAAAGTCAGGGCATATAAAATTTTCCAAAAGTCATGATGGTGGTTGGTTTCATTTTAATATTATACCCTTACCCACTTGCGTGGACAAAGTCACAAGTAGTAGTCTTTGATGTGTCATTTGCATTTTCAAAGATGTTTACTTATTTTATGTTCATAGCCCGACTCATAACTGAGCCATACGAGAACGATTGTTAACCACTAATTACTTACGCTTCAGACATTGTATTCATACACGAGTTTCTATTATGTTAGCTATTTCTAATACCACAATAGTTTTCTCATCTCGTTCGTGACATTGACTATTATAGCTAAGTTTTCATTAAACGACTACGTAGATACCGTTCCTTACCTTATATATAGGGAGCCCGTAACCATTAAAGTCTCGTCATGCGTGGTGATTTTTTTTTTCTGAACTGATAATAATTAAAAATTAGTCGAACAGTATAAAATTGGTGTGCGTTAATTAAAAAAAAAAGACGTGCGGCACTCGGGGACTGCCGCGGTAAAACTATTGCATAGCATTTTTTATCAACGCCATCGAGCGGCTCACAGTAGAGGAGTCCCGTGTCAGGTTATTTTCGTTACGGAATTTCTGGATTCGGTCTCCACGCTGGCCCGCGATAGAAGCTATGCAATAGCTTAAAAATATTTTTTTATTATTCTTTGCAGTGTGTTCGATCGAAAAAGTACTCTTTCAGGAGAACAATGTGCATACAACTTTTTTTGGCTGGACTGATCTCGCATACTTATCTACTTGAAGTGTACGATAAGGGACAAAGTTTCTCCGTCATCTTGTGCGTTTGTTTTTTCTGAAAAAGTACGAATATTTCTATCAAATATACTGCACGGTAGGTATAACAATAATATCCGCGATATCAGTAACACATTTTTGCATTTAAAAATATTTTTTCAACATTTTTCGGGTATTTAAAGTAATGTATACCAAACTTAATTTAATGATATAATTAATTGTCTATCTAATTGCCACAGTGAAATAAATCAATAAAATAAATAAAGAATTTTCAATTCAACTTCTAGTTCCGGCTCCCGGATCATATTATCGTCCGGTTATATTTTAGAACGTAAGAATTTGAAAGAAAGAAAGAAAGATAATATATTTATTCTTGTTTAGTGTTACAAACAGTACATTTAATACTAAAAAAAATAGTAATTTGCGATAACATCTACTTACTTTATAAATATACTGAAATTATGTCGGATTTCACTTGACCGATATTGAATGTCCCACCTACTTTATCGGATCCTACGTACATTCTGATGCCGTATTAATATAATATCAGATAATATTATAACATAAAATTTCTCCTTGTTCAAACATACAGGTACGATTACATTTCATGTTTGTGATGATGTTATTTGATATTATCATTGGATATTATAAAACAACATTATTAGGTAAATCTACAATTATTCTACATATTGCTTATATTGTGTCCGAATTGAACAACTAGCTGAATGTCACTGAAATTCATAACTATCCAGAATTTATGTTAATACAGGATAATGCCCTAGCGAACCTAGCGTACACCCTTATAACTCTTTCTCTAAAATCATCAATTGTTATACTCTGCAACAAGGTTTCTATGCAGAGATCGCTTCTAAGCGATAAGACCTCACTCTTTATCAATTCTTTACTAGATGCGCGTGGTTTTAATTCCCGCGGGAACTCTTTAATTTTCCGGGATAATATGTATATGTATATGTTAATCCTGGGTATAAGCTATCTCCATTCCAATTTCTAAGTTCCATCAAACATGTATCCGACCATCCATCCATCTTCATAAACTTTCGTACTTATATACCTTTATACTTACCTACTTTTTCGTACCTATATATTAGTAGGAAGTTTATTTTTAAGATTTGTTTTTTAATGTGGTGTACAATAAAGTGTATTCACTCATTCATTAATTATATTTTATCTGCTTAGATAAGAATCTAAACAGATAAACATCTAGGTAGGTAAATACATAACCATGAATAGCTCTAATATTTAGATGCGTATTTTACAGTAAATAATATTAAAAAATTTTAAAAATTCTTACATAATAAGTTATAATTTATGTCACAATATTATCCTTATTAATATTATAAACGCGAAAGTGTGTTGGTTTGTCTTTCAATCACGCCGCAACAAAGCAACGGATTGACGTGATTTTTTGTATGGGTATAGTTGAGGACCTACTTTTTATCCCGGAAAATCAAAGAGTTCCCGCGGGATTTTAAAAACTAATTACACGCGAGCGAAGCAGCGGACATCAACTAGTAAGGAAATAAAATACGCTTCTCACGAAGGCTCAATCAGGCAAGAAACGATTCGTTTTTTATAGTCGATAAACTCCTATAAAGAAAAGGTATAAAAATAATAAGGCGTCGAAATGAAGAATAAAGCTTAATAATAACGTCCCCTCAACGTCATTGTCCAAAGGCCCCGTACGTTAAAATGCTTTTAACAGCCTTTACGAGTTATGCGTATTAGAAGCTGAAAAGGGCCCTTGATTTTGTACGATTTAAATGTCATGTATAGTAACAATAAGGCGAAAATATGTAACATCAGAAGTATCTTTATAAGTAGGTAATTATAATATAGAGAAAGAAATTGCTATTATGCATTGCTAGATTTACACTCATAGGTAAAGATTATAACTAACAGTTTTTAGAAGTAGAGATATTTACCAGAACCAACGGATAAACTATAAATAAAAAGTAGTTCCTACTGCTTCTTCTGCTTGACGCCTTTTGTCTTTAATGCTCAAGTGGTGGAGGTGCCGGGACAACCTAATCTAGGTATACCTATTGGGTGATGTGTGGCACAATTCATAAAATAAATGTTTCTTTCTTTCTTTCTTCCTTAATTGGAGCTATTCTTTCCATAAATAAATTTTAAGGAAAATAAACAAAACGAATAAAAAGCACTTAAGCTATAAAACTGTTGAAGATAAATAAACAGATAGCAGGGTAAGTAGGGTAAGTAGAAACTATGTTTCGATCGAAAATATCAATTTCTGGGACAGCGCCAACTTATTCTGCAAGCGGCACAATCTAATGAATACCGGATACAATCGTTGTAGATTACAACGATGCATATTCTATCAACTCATCTAAATATACAAAATGACCGTGTTAGTTAGGTATTTGAATAATTAGTGGCGCGTTCTTAAAGCACTATGAAACTAACATTTAACAAAAATATAGTTTTTTTAAATATAAGCTAAGCTGAACTTCATTAACATTCTCCTCTCCCCTTCAAATAAGTGGAATACTTGTGTTAGGAGTGGGTATGACAGTAATGCAACGGATGGGGATCGAACCTGTGACCTTTCAGTTTTTATTCCGCACCTATAACCGTAGGGCTGTTGAGACTTTAAATGTGAGATGATTAAAGGGATTTGGGTAAAAGTGGCATGATTTTTTTTTCTTGCAGCCACTTATGAAAATTATTTTATTAGAAAGTACACAATAATACATTCATTTTATTATATTAAAATTTCTTTCTAAAATGTATCGGAGCTGAGATATTTTAACATGAAAAATACATAAAATCATGTTGCCACTTAGGTACTTTGTGTCTATTTTATTTATTATATTTGATGGTTCCCTATCATTTTTCTTTTAGTCATAAACAACAAAAAAGGAGCCTCTAATGAGCCAATCCTTTTTCAGGACATGCAAATTATTTAGTTGCATGTCCTGAAAAAGGATTGGTATGCGGATCTTCTTACCTATTATTAATAAATAAATAAAATCAGTACACATAATGTAATGTTAGCTATAAGTTTCAGTAGGTACCTATACTTTTTAATAAAAAAATAAGATCGTAATTTTGTAAGGCACGGAACTACTTAAAAAAGTAATGTTAAATTTTCCCACATCACGTACAAAGCGCTTTGCTTAGCAAACCTACGCTTTCTCGTTTTTGTTCTTGGAAATCCAAGAACTTTGATTTCTAAGGTGCTAGAGTGGCGGTCTCTCACCGCTTAATAGATCGACAGCATCAGACGAGTTGCAGCGAACAGCTGGATGCAGGCTGTACAAGACCGACATGTGAACGTCCATACAAGAGACCTACATAAGTCCAGAAGTAGACATCTTTCGGTTTACAAAGATCAAGTAGAAAAACTTTGTTGCTTTATTCTTACAATTGACAAACAAAATAGATCTGATAAGTGATTAATTTGCTTAACAAAATAGCAAGTCATCGTCGATTGGCGCTTTATAAGCTGTTTCTATCACGTTGTAATCGAATCGCGTGGCATTTATTGTTTCTGTTCCGTCTCAAGCCACCCTGATTAAATAATCAATGTCAAAACCTACTTATACTACTGAGCCCATTTTTTATTTTTGCCATACTTTTTGCATGTTGAATCCGTAGCTCGTAAAGTTACGCACAAATCTTTTTTTGATGATACCTTTATTGGCATTCAAAACTTCGTTAAACAGAATAGATGGGCACAAGTCAACACTATTCTGTGTACTGAACGTATATGTAGATAGAACTTTCACTCAAAGGTAGTTCAGAAGCATAAATAAATAAAGTAAATGTTAAAAAAAATACGCCGCCAACAGAAAAGTTCCGCGCGTGCTCAGCTCGCTAAGTGTAGACGAAGCTTTACAATGTTTTGGATATTGTTTCTATCTGACATGGGATACGAAAATAAATGAACGGGGTAAAAAGGGCCCAACAATCCACTCTAACTTCATTAATCAACTACGAGCCCATTTCATAAAGTGACATTTTCATTGTTACGACGCCCTTAAGTTCCTGCTTACTTATTTCATGTTTCATAACTTCACCCGTAACAAAGCCATACGTCTAATAATAAAACCACTAATTAGTTCCACTTCGCACATTGTCTCCTCATTTATGACTTCTATTGTGTATAGGTATAGATTTTTTCAATGTAATGATTTTTTCATCCTACAATGTTGCAGAGAAATTGTTAAAACAAAAAATTTTCGTCATGTATGCAAACACATCTAAAACATGACAAATTACATTATAAAGCTACATGTATGTTCACTACACGCATAACATACAAATTTATTCTTAAATTAAGGTTATTAGACATTATTTGTTCCTAGAATTTTCTCCTTTTATAAATGTCAGATCGATAGAAAAAAGGAGAAAATTCAACTTTTAAATATTTGTCGCATCTCTTTTGGAGGATAGTAACATTATTTAGGAGTGGTACTCGCTGCGCAGCTACACTACCAATCCTAAATCTATGAGTAACATATTTTATCAACCAACCAGTCACGTAGTATTGTTTTGAACTCATGAAATAGCAAAGTAAGTGTAGAAGGTAGTTTATTGAATTCTTCACGTGTTAGCAAGTTTTTGAACTCAGAGCAGATTTACCACGAGGTTAATAAACTTTATTTATATCTCTTAATTAAATGTTAAAATATTTTGGGTTTACCTCAAAATAATCATTTAATAAATTGTGATGATTATTTCAAAAATATCCAAAATCTACGTAAAAAAAGACCTACCATTATAAGATATAAAATATATCCAGTATAAACTTTGTGTATAATGAAAAAATAAAAATGTATATAAAACGTGGTACACCATGATTTATTCTTTTGGCTGGAGGTTAGAAAATTCGAACGCTTTTAAACATCAACGAGATTTGTTAGTCACTGCTCCTTCAATTCCCATATCTAAACCCTTTCGAGTATCCCGGAGTTAATTGGATCTTTTGAAAAATTCCTGCCAGAGCAATTTTTCAGCTATTTCTTTTCTTGTTTGCTTAGAAAATATGCCTTTGATGTACAGATTCTTAAAATTTAATGGTCTCTAGCGATGTAATTTTTGCGTTAAAGTTATTTAAATCTTTATATTAATCAGATTATAAGTAATAGTTACCATTATTATTAAAAAGCTAAGCTAGCTTCTTTGCGACCTCATCCCCGTGGAAGTTAAGTTTTTAAAAATTCCGCAGAAAACTTCTCTATTTCCGGAATCACTCCACCCAGCACACTCTATCATATGTCACTCAAGTCCTCAACTATACCTATTCAAAAAATGACGTCAGTCCATTGCTCCGTTGCTGCGTGATTGAAGGACCAACTAACAAACCAAAACACAAACAAGTACAGTTTCGCATACTACAGCACGATACATTGTATTTTACTGACAAAATAAGTAGCTAGGTAAGTATTGAACGTTAATAGTGAATTTTTAAAAGAAAACCTTATTTTTGCAATCTTTACGATGTCTTCAAACCTCGTATGCTTTACGCATTATAATATTATGAATATCAACATTTTGTAAACACGATCGTCTTTACAACTTCCATGAAGTTTCACGATCCAACTTCGCGGGTTTACAGCTTGATTATGATCCATTGTTCGCACACAAAGCAAACTCATTCTAAATCCTATAGTAATTCTAAGTAAAGTTACGGTTATGTACCTTTATAAGTACTGTTAATGATTGCTGTTATTATATCGTGACAAGCATGCCTAATTTCTGTGAAAACTTTCATTAAGATGTTTTAATTAATTAATTCATGCGAATCGTAATTTTTTTTATTATTATAAATGTCACCGAAGAAATAAGAAACTTAGGATTCGTATAAAACTAAGAAATATTATATTATACAATTCTTTAACAGTGTAAGTACTCGTAAGTGTATACAAATCGGCTCTTGATCTTGTCTGTCCTAGCCACAGAGTTTTTTCGTAAAGTGCGGAGCCACAAGGGAAGACGTAATTATCTTAGGCTTCGATCACATAAAATAAGATCTTAGGTATTCTTGAGAATTAAACTCTAATGCCGTTCAATAGCGTAGTTAAACTCTAATGCCGTTCAATAGCGTAGAGTCCACCTTAGAGTCTAATATAAATAATTAATGTTATTTATTTTTATGTACATCGATGTCGCGCGCTACCTGATTTTATGCGGCACTTTATGGCGCATCCGGTACAGGCCATAAAATAGACTTCCAAGTGATTGCAATCGGCCGATCCTGTCAGAATTAATATCCTTTAAATTTTGTGATTCTTATAATGCTTGGTTTTATTGTCAATTTCACATAAATCCGTACAACAGCGCGTAAAAATATTGTTAGCAAGTCATATGACAGCCAATTAATCGTATTAGTTAGCGTTTGATCCAAGGTTTAAAAAGTTGCGAGTGGATTTAAAGAGGTATGTTGATACTAACGTATCGGTGAGTGAACTTTGTGAAAAAACAATAAGTAACGGCAAAAGCTTAGTTTTAGCATTGCTTCTGCCCACGGCTTCGCTCACGGTAAGTTCGATTTTTCAAACCCATATTTTATTGATTGAATTTTCAAAAGTCCTTTCTTAGCGGATACCTACGGCATAATAGCTAGTTGTATCCCTTTTATCCAATCCGTTCAGTGATTTGTGCTTTGCATTGATAGATCAGTCAGTTCTATCCTTCTTTTTAAGAGTATTTATTTTTGCAAACAAAAAAGTAGCGATGAAGAGAGCGATAAATTATTATTGAGATTCTTCAGCTGTGAAAGTCTTTCTTTTAATATGATGATGATAACTTTAGTAAAATAATTATAACAATTTAACAAAAAATCCTAAATCTGTTGATGATCCTGAAAATTGATTAGCATAAGGCAATACACAAAACTGCAGAGTTAAACATAAAAACTCTTTTCAAAAAAACCGACAAACCGACTTCAAACGCAACAAAGCATAAAAATAGTTTTAGTTTGTACACGTTTGGTGAAGTTGGGCGACTTAAATAGAAACGATGAAACCGATACGCGATGCTCGCCCGACTGCAATAAACGTGCCTCTCATATGTTACCAGAAGGTCACTTCTCCTTTTTGGAAGTGGTTAAAAATAGCAGTAAACATAAATCGACAAACCCAACCCGGACAGTTCGTCATACCCGGTTAAATCAAACGTTTATTATACGCCTGAGGAAATTACGGTCCATACTGATATGATATAAATCCCCAAATATCGGGTTACACAAGGATCAAGTGAATAGTAAATTACGAATATAAACTACTAGACGATGCCCGCGACTTCTTTCACTTAGATTAAGGTTTTTCACTTCCAGCAGGAAGTCCTTAATTTTCCGGGATAAAATGTAGCCCTTGTGTTAATCCTGGATATGATCTATCTCCATTCCAAATTTCATCCAAATCGATTCATTTGATGTGGCGTGAAGGAGTAACAAACATACACACACACACGCGCGGACGCATACACGTACAAACTTTCGCCTTTATAATATTAGTGTGATATGATGTGATTCAGTAAGCGTATAGCAGCAGTAGTATATTCATATCTGTAAATAAAATATTTTGTAGCGGAAATAGAGAATTCATTTCATTCAATTAACTTACCTACTCAATAGGTATTCGATGGAAAATGAAAGTTTTTATTGTAAGATACATGGCATTGGATACGTTTCTCTTGGTTTCCAATTGTATTATGGTGATAGCAGGCATTACTAAAACCTTATCTAAATTCCTTCCCGGATTAACTTAGTTTTCTTCGCCGCAATTTATCGAAAACCACTCGATAAAGTTGTCAACGTAAACGGATCTGGGGACGATTGGAGAGAGCGCGGCACAAAAACTGAATGGCTCCTTCGTGTTGAGCTTTAAACAACTTTGTTAGAATTTGAATCGTTCAAAGTCAAACCGTACCAAGTAAAAGAATTAGGATCAATGAATTGATTTCGAAATTAACGCTATAACTGACCTGATGGTAAGTGACGTTGCAGTCTAAGATGGTAGCGGGCAAACTTGTCGTGCACCTACTTCTAGCATAAGCTTTCCGCCTATTTGGAAGGGAAAGGAAGATTATTTAGTCAACTTTAACTTGGCTGATTCTCTTGTATGTAAAACTATGTAAAACCAATCTATAGTCCTTTTCTCATAATTTTCTTAAACGGTGAACATTTGATTTAAGCACCAACCTACGGCTAAAAACGACACTCAAGGGACCGCCCTTACTATTTCCCAACTTTTTACAACCTTTTCTTAGAAGTTTTGTACAAGAATTTCTAAGGAAAACCAAATTGTACAAGAATGTGAACATTTATAATTTTACTAATGCTTGCCAGTTTATTCTATAGAAACTAAGGTTTTAGCAATTCATAATCATACATCATCGTCATCATCATCAACAACAACAGCAACAATCCATTAACGGCTCACTACTGAGCGCATGTCTCCTCTCAGAGAAGGGTTATAGGCCATAGACCGCTATGCTTGCCCAATTGGTAATGACTTAATTTAATAATTTTTAATTGACTTCACATACCGAGACACATAATCATACCTAAATTTCACTACGGGATAAATTTTGATTGAATTTATAAACAGTTACCGGAAATTAAACGTGAAAACTATGCAAATTAAATCGACCAACTTTTAACTTCAGCTAATTTGAAAGGTCAATTAACTTGTGGGTCAATTAACTTGCGAATCAATAAAATCAAATTAAGTACGTAGACATATATCACTTCCAAAATAGCTCATGGGCATTTGGCAACAATCTCGCAAGAAAAATCACTTTTCCGAAGTATCCAAAGACAACTCTCCCGGCGCAATAGTGATTATAAATACTGGGCACATTATAAGACTACAACGCTTCTCGACTACGGTTTCCGAAGGGACAGTTTGGAAATTAATAATTTTTGCATTATCTATCTATCTCTGACCTAGTCCAGGGAAGAATTTGTTCGTGGCTAGCTCTAACCATACCATCAGGGATGTGCTGCCAAGCGGTTTAGAGGTCTGGTACGAAGTCGCGTAGAAACAGATTAATGACATTCCAATTTAGCTCTCTACCATCTTAGAGTGCATCGTCACTTACAATCCGGTAAGATCGCAGTCAAGGGTTATTTTGTCATGGAATAAACAAAACCTCTCAAAAGCTGCTATGAATCGATTGAAGCAATATCACCAACGCTTTATCGCACAGGTTTACCGTCGCAAATCTTCTTGAGCTCTGGTGAGTCACGTGACAGCGGATGGGTGGCAATGTGTGCAGATGTGCAGTGCAGGTTTGTCAAGTGTATTGCAGAAGAGAATATTATGTGGAGATTGTATAAGATTGCGTTAATGTAGCTGCAAACTTTAGGTACTGTACTTCACTGTAGTTAGATAAAAGCGGTGTTATGACGGATTCTGGGCGTGCATTCAGCACAAAAGCTTAACAAGCCAACTTGCTCGGATTTGTGTGCATAGAACTTGGTTGTTATTAATCGGGCGTCAGCAAGTTTATGCGGGGTATTCTTACCTCGCGATTCAAGCTGCATTGTTAAGCTCAACTGCAAACTAAAGAGCGCGTGTTTAATATTTGTTTTCGCAGTTCTAGCTGTACCTATTTATTTCAATCTGTAGAGCTTGTGCATGATAAGTTATTTCAATTTCGAGTTTAACATTGTTAAGTGCAACTTATTGATGTATTGAAGGGTAAAATCTGGTTGGCCTATTCATCGCCTAATTTAGATTGGACCTGTGTCCCCACGCAAGCTTAAAATCTGGGCTTTATCCCGGTGGAGTACATACGTTATATACATATATTGAGGAGTTTTGTAAAAAAAAGAGAAGTTTAGCCAAACTGAAGTTGACAGCTTGTGTTAGGAGTGGGGACAAAAACACACACACACACACACACACACACATACACGCACGTATATACAAACGCCTTTATAGTATTAGTGTGATGTTCAGTATATAGACGCAGAAAACTACATAGGGCGGTCTACCACCAAAACATAAAATTATTGCTGTCAGCAATTTAAAACATAGCGCAAACCAACACATGTCTCGCTTATTTTGTTTTCATGTAGGTACGGCTCTGTAGTACACAGCTGACATGGTCGCAGCTTAGCAGTGCATGTACCGGGCTTAACTAAAATAAGGTACACCATTTGTGGGAACATAGCCTGTATTTCAGATTTCCTACTACGGTACACTTGTATATTTGAAAAACATTTTTAGTTAAAACCCTACTTTACGAAGAAATAGTGCATTCACTAATAAAATTAAATGTAATTTTAAGCCTTGATAACCTGATGATAAAGAACCTACCATCTTCCTTCTTTTCAACCGATAAACGTCCACTGTTGGTGATAGGTCTCTAGTATGGTCTTCCACACGCCTTAATTCTGTGCCGCCTGTGTCCAGTAGCTCCCTGTTACTTGTGTGATGTCATCGATCTACCTAGTGGAGCTTGACGCTTTCCGGTGCATGGTCGCCATTTCAGAGCATCATGGGACTCCAACGCTGCCGTCCTAAAGCTAAAGTGTCGTTAACTAAAACGAAAACCATATTATGTCCAACTATGATCCACCATTTATAACTAATAAACGGTGTTTTTCATATTGCTATATCAAACACTACAGCAGTAAGGAGAATACCGATTAGATGGATCGATAGAGATTTTTTTTAAAAAAGATAACATTAAAAAATCGAATTCGGCCAAATATTGGTTAACGACATTTGCTTGAGCTTGAGGAGGGCAGAACGACATTTGCTTGAGCTTGAAAAGGGCAGAACGACATTTGTTTGAACTTGAGGACGGCAGAACGATATTTACTTGGGCTTCAGGAAGGCAGAACGACATTTGCTTGAACTTGAGGAGGGCAGAACGACCATCTGCCCACTGTAAACTATTTACAAAACCTATTGAAGCAGAGAATAAAATCACCAAACATAAAAATATGCCAAATGGGCTGATCGCAATGTTTATTAAAATCATCTTAATTAGTTTATATTAGGTATGATTTGAACAAACACAGGGAAGAAAATAAATGCTTTCGGGTGTTCAAAGAAGTTATAATTATATTTAATATTCATTGAACTTGGATAGAATCACTTTATTCTGTACTTTGATCCTTGACCTCTGCTTTGACTTAACGAATAACGTAGATATAATGAGCTTGATTTGTTAATTGAAGGTTCATTGTATCTGTTAATGATAACAATTAGTATAGATAAAATAAATATAATCTTATAATTATGTATAGACAGGCTATTCATACATAATGAATAGCTTATTCAATAAAGTTAAGATATTAATCATGCTATACACGTTTCGCTAAGTTTACCAAAGTTTATTAGATTACCACAATATCGATTTGATACATTACTGTCTGGATATTGTTAGCAAACTTTCATCTTGAGTACGAGATTGAGTTCATATAAGTAAATCGACCGAAATGAAATGAAATGAAATGAAAATATTCTTTATTATTTAATACTTCGAGATGGTTTTTAAAAATCAATTAAGTAAATTATGGCTTTATCGATTGAATAAACATGATAGCTATCAGCAGGCATATTTGGACTATCAATATTTTCAGAACTTGATGTAGGCGTGAAAGGCTCAGATAAACTCACCGTGTGAACCACCTTACATATACCTACATCAATCACTCTGACACGATGCCAGGTTGTTCGCCTAAATGGATTATAGGAAGTCAGGGCCCCGCCTGTGAGAGGTGATTCTCAGATTTTTCTTACTTACATTTATTGTTAGAGCTATAAAAAAAGCTTTGTAGTCGATTACGAAGAAGTTTGAAATGTTTTTTGACACCATACCAGTATTGAAATGACTGACACTATCCGTGATGAAATTTCAACGTTCTACATAATGCCTAGTGATCCACCTCAACTTCACACGGGTGAAATTTACTAATGAAAAAATGAGGAGTTGAATGGAGATTTTCATACAAAAATACAATTTCTGACTTTTCCAGTCGAAAAAGTTTCTTCCTTTCATACAAGATTGTATGAAAGAAATTGCAGTTCTGGCAGTAATTAACATAACAGAAAAAATCAACTAAATCGGTCGAGCCCAGCGAATAAGAGCCATTGTCGAGTGATGATATTTTTATACATAGGTTATATGCGCCAATTGATTTAAAGGATTCCGAAAAATAAAGGACAATTATATGATCACGTTATTTTCTGTGGGTCAAGGCCTTTTCAGCTAGGAACAGCTTGAGGTACTAAGTTAAAATTTATTCAGAATACAAATGTGATTGGTCCCTTAATGTTGTAAAAATTTCAAGTATCTAGTTCAACTTAATAAAAAGTTACAACTTTACTTTTTTTAAGTTTTTATTTGTATTGATAGATGTGATCCGTAGAACGTGTAACACTTGCAAGACAAATCACGGTAAATTGGCACGACTGATATTCTGACAAAGCTTTATGAACAAAGTAACAAACTTGGATCGTGAAATTTTATGCAAAACGCCCTTACCAAAGCTATAAAGTTGAACGTGTGTGACGAATTTTTGATATTCATATTGTTACGTGGGCTACATGATAAAGGTCATAAACGAAGAACTTGAAAACACTCTACAAAATCCGATTGCATCTAGTGTGTTTACTTTATCTCCCAAAATTAAATAATAATCTCCTTAACTCCTCCTCTACTTTATTAAGAAAGTAATATACTAATGGTCGTTGAGGTTTCAAGTACTGGAGTGACGACCGGAAAGCACATGGTGGATTGACTCCTCACTAGATGGACCCAAACCTCAGACAGATCGTAGGGATACTGGCGGCGCAAGATGAGAGTTGAGATGCAAGAGACCCTTAACCAATCGTGGACTCCTCATCATCATCATCATTTCAGCCTGCGGATATCCACTACGGAACATAGGCCTTTCCCAAAGAATGCCACCACACCCGGTCCTCAGCCTTTCACATCCCACCAGTCTTGACATATCGCCGGTCCATCTTGCTGGAGGGCGCCCCACACTACGTTTACTTGTTCGCGGTCTCCACTCCAGAAATTTCCGGCCTCAGCTGCCATCGCTCCTGCAACAAGCAAGGTCTGCCCACTTCCACTGCAGCTTACTGATGGTTTTGGCTGTCTGTGACCCTGGTTTTCCTACGGATCTCTTCATTGCGATTTTTATCCCTCACAGAAACTCTTAACAAAGCCCTCTACATAGCTCGCTGGACTCCTATCGGTTAATATAATCGAAAAGTCATCACATGTTTGCACAAACAAATAATAATCCTAGAAACGGTATTATTGAAAAGTGCCAATTTACTTTGGCAATCAAAAAGGGTTCGGAAGAATCAAAAAATAAATGACGAACGGATTTCATCAATGATTGAAAGCAAAAATAATTTGAATTGAACAAGTTCGATCGATTGCTCTGACCGACGACGCGAAGCCATATTTCTTTTTCTGCAAGAACGAACTTAACCTTCATAATATAAACAACTATAATAATCTGGCTATCCTTAACACAGATTGACAAAATCTAGCTAGGATAGCCAGTTTTGATTTTTTTATTTTTATTTTTAGCGAGTAAACGAGCAGGCGGGTCACCTGATGTTAAATGATTACCGCCGCCCATGAACACTTGTAGCACCAGAGACACCACCAGTGCGTTGCCGGCTTTTTAGGAATTTGTTGGTCCACCCCTTGAATAACCCCCTGTTGTAATTCAGTGGGAACACCGTCGCAGGAAGTTGGTTCCACAGATTTAAAGTACGTGGAAGAAAAGATCTGGCACACCGGACGGATCCTAATAATATATGAGTAAGTGTTTTCTTACCAATTGTTGTTATTAGGTCCTTAAAAAAATCTTATAACAATACTAGCTGATGCCCGCGACTTCATCCTTAAGGTTTTTTGATCTATCTCCATTCCAATTTACAGCCAAATTCGTCACTTTCGCCTTTATATTATTAGTGTGATTGTAATGTTCAATAAAATGGAATTCATGATCGCGGTGTCGGCCGGTGGTAAATAACTGTCCCTTGTTACTGGCATTCACGACTTCCTGTAACGGTTCGTTAATTGGAGCATCGCAAAACATTTTAATCGCTCCGATAAATATCTATTTTATTATTCAAACAACATTCATATATACCTATTGGTAATTTTTAACAAAACAGACGTCTCTTTAATGCGGGAATAAGGTCAACAGTGTTCTGGCTTCGTTAACACAAACAAGGCAATTAATTCATGTAGGTATCATTTTTATTACTGTTAATTAAAACTTTAAAACAATATGGTGAAAATCAAAAGATAGGTATGTTGTTCTTGTCTTTTATAAAATAGCTTTTACTCGCGACTTCGTTCCCGCCATCTAAAAGTAATCCGATGTGATGATTCCTATATAAAATTACCTATTTCGATTTTTCGATTTTTCAGGGGCTCCATATTACTTTTTTTTATATATTATACTAGCGGACGCCCACGACTTCGTCCGCTTCTTCAATTCACAATCGACAGTTTCTAAATCCCCACAGTTTAGTTGGGCAGAACCCCTGCAGCATCAGGATTGAAGAGTTAAGTCCTGGAATTCAACAATGTAGTCTCTACTTGGTAAAGACTTTGGTTTACATACTATTCATAATAATCGACAGTTCCTAAATCTCCACAATTTAGGGGGGCAGTACCCCTCCAACATCAGGATTGAAGAGTCGGATACCGAAGTTCTTATGAGAGCATTTCGCAAAGTTTTTGTATCGATTAAAAAAACATTCACGCAAATTGGTTAAAAAATCACGGATATATCGATATACAGAGGTAGAAAAACACAACTCCTCCTTTTTTGAAAGTCGGTTAAAAAAGTAGCCTATATTGCGCCCGATAATATCAGCTATCTACTAGTGAAAGTCCCGTCAAAATCCTTCCGGCAACAAACAAACAGACAGACAGACAAAAATTTTAAAAATTGTTTTCTTGTTATAAGTACCATATTTACTTTCGTATGCAGTTAGAAAAAAGCTGTTCTTTTGATGTTACTTCAATTTTATTTATTTGTACAGATGTATAGATTGTATAAATATTTTAATATATTTTTGCTTAGGCTTTTCTATTAGCAGAATATAAAGTTGTATATTCCGATACGGTTGATACACGAGTCAAAAAGGGAATCCATAACAGCCGCTCTATTATATTGTGAGGGGACAATAGGACGACCTTTAAATTCAATACATTTGATATGTTGTGGCATTCATAGTGTAATCAAACGTGTAGGCAGGTTACCCTTTTAGAGGTATGTTTGGAACATAATATTGTAGGGCTTGTAAGCGTAGGTGGTAGAGATACTTACTTTCAAAGCACTGATTTGCGTTGTATTCATAGTTCGTGTATCAATCACTTTGCCGCAATATACCTAAGGTTCTTTGAATAGGTAAATAGATCAAAAAACTTTTTCATTCACAATATAAAAGTGACCTTTACCTTGGGACTATTTAAAAAGAGTTTGAGCTGCCTAATTTAGTGTTATATAATGTACATTCAGAGCCTGAAGTTTCGCTATACCTACCGTACCTAACTATCTTGACAGGTATCTTCTCAAAGTGTGCTCTCTCTAGCTTCCATACAACCAACAGTGAAAAAATCTTTTCACGTTAGATATGCCATGCCGGGGCACTGTGACTTGCACGGGGCCGAACCTGGTCTAGACCCGGTGTAAGTGTAGGGAATGTGTGTTGGTTTGTCCTTCAATCACGTAGCAATGGAGCAACTAATCGAAGTGAATTTTTGCATGGGTATAGTTGAGGACTTGGAGAGTGATATAGGCTAATCTTTATCCCGGAAAAACAGAGGGTTCCCGCGGGATTCTTAAAAACCTAACTCCACGCGGACGAAGTCGCGGGCATACTACTAGCTAGTAGTATAAACATATAAAAGCTTCCTTAGACCATTACCCCGTGCGAGGTAGGTAGGTAGTGAGTTGAGTGAGTATTCTAGTTTTCACGTTGAACGCATTTTTCACAAACCGTGACGTTGACAACTTTTTGTCCGTGCATAAAAATTGAAACCTTAATCGTTGTCATTAGCGAGAGCTACGAGATGCGCCGCTGGAGAGCATCAAAGTCGATTATTGCACGGCCGGAGTGCGCGGAAAAGTGCCCGTTAACGATCCCAAAAGAGGACCGCAAACGGCGGCAGCGGCCTGCCAGAATAAAACGAAAACATCAAATACATCCTAGCTGTCCGGCGTGCGCAATATTTTCATACTAGAGGCACGAGAGATGTTTCGCACGGGTGCAATTTACCTACTAATGAAGAAAATCTGCCCTTATGCGGCTAACAAAGGAACTGTAACCGAGCTATTGGATAGAAAATTGGATGAAACATCCGTCATATTCATTTTTTTTTCTATAAAATATAACCTGTATCACCGGGACCGTCACAATGAATCGATTGACACCATACATACTTACTTAATTATTATATGGAATGCTAAAATCATAACTCTTGCGGTATTCGAGTAAAAAGACTAATTTGATAATTTTAGGAAGTTGGCGGTGTGTCACCCCCTTGCCTCGGAGAGTACGTAAACCCATTAGTCCAACACCTGATCTCTCTGCGGTAGTGTCGGATTTCCGTCCCATTGGACTATGAGAGTGAGGGAATAGAGAGTGCTCCAGATGGCGGATTTCTGAGAAGATTTGCCGCTATAACCGGATTCGGTCAGAGGACATTATAATAGAAAATTTTCGTAAATATTTTAAGCAATATTGACGCATTAACTATATTAGTGCTCTAAGCACTAAGTAGCACACAAAAGTTAAGGTTCAAACGAGAACAATATGAATAAATCTATCTAAAATAATCGTCACGATTTCTGGAGCGCCAATGTTTTCTAAAAATTTTACTCATGTACAGAAACAGAGAACTGCATTTAGAAGCTAAAAGGAAAAATTGTTAAAATGTGATTCCATCCAAAGTAATAAAGCAACTTATTATTGTACTGAAACGATTAAACAAAACTCATCTCCGAAATTTACCAAATGTCTAAACAAACACAGTTATTTAGAAATCGAATAATAAATCGAAACAAAAATTTTCAGTTTACACAAACAAAAGGTATTTTATTTTAAGGCAGTCGATTCAACTATTTATACCCTTCCGGTCAATTTACGGAACCGTCGGTGCACGAGTCGAACTCGAACTTGGCGAGTTTATTATTTGGTCATGGCCATTAAATCAAAATGTTATTGAACGAGCGAAGCGAGTTCTCTGAGTCAACTAGGGCGCTTGCCTACTAGACAGAGAAGTGTGTCCGTCTAAATGTCTGTCAGAGCCCTATAACTTCTGAATTACTGAATATTAGAACGTGAAACTTGGTTGAAAATTCAGTTATATCCTGTACTTGAACAACAAATACTAAAATTAGATAAATGTTATAAAGAAACGAAATTATTTAATTTTAATGCGCCATCTATTAGCATTATTGTGAAGCTAATAGCTTCACTATAATGCTAATAGATGGCGCTGTGTCAGTAAAACAGTTTTATGTCAACTATTTTTTTTTTATTGCGTCTAATGTTAAAAGTTAATTATTACAATATATAATTAAAACTTTTGGGAATTATGGGATATCGCGAGGTCTCAGTTCGGGGCGAACCACTAGTGATATAATATAATAAATAATACCTGCATCATTCAAGTTAATTACGAGGTATTTTTTTTAAAAACGAAGTCCAAAACGATTAGAACGATTTTATTAAAATGAACAAAAGACAACCAAAGTTTCCACTCAAAATTTTAATCCGGAAACATTTTAAGAAGGAAAACCCGTGCCTTGTTCTTTTAATTTCCTTAAATGGAGAACATTTGATTAAAGTACTATCCCACGGCTAAAAACGGCTCCCGAGGGACCGCCCTGACTATTGCCTCTTGTTTTTCTGCTCCGATTTTTTACCTTTTTGAAAGGATAAGAGCTAAAGGCTTTTCAAGAACGTGTCGTCCATAGATAAGAGGGAAACGACTGAATTATTTATTCTTCTAAGATGAATGTTGATAATTGAATTGTTATAGCTGAAGATATAAAATCATACTGTGTATACTTACAAAGCGGTCACGCATTGACTGTGAGATATTTCGTTCCGAAGTTATGCTGCTATTGCGCTTTACGTCGATCCAGGCTTTACTGTTTGTGTACCAGCGATCCAGTTGGCAGCGATAATGATCCTGTTCACATTCATGGTCCATCGCGTGCGGTTTGTTCACTGGCCGCTGATTCTGTGAATACACAGCGCGCTGATATCGAATTGTTTCGATACATTCTAATGCGTTTCGTGTAGACCTAGTTAATGTGATACCAAAACGTGTCTGAAACGTCCACACTCCATCCATATTTATGTCCACACTCAAACGATCCTAATTATTTTGTAATCTGCGTTTGTCGCCTACCTTGATACTTAAGCCATAAATTGAAAATTTTAAAGATTCTAATTAAATACAAACCGATTGGAAACAGTTTTTTCGTTAGAATCATTTTCCATACACCTTCCCAAAATATTTACATAATATTATAATTTCCACCTGCGTTGTGACTTTTTTTATAAAGTACAGTATTTTTTTTTTATTATTATGAGTAAGTTATTTTTGAAAAGATAAAACATGATTTTTTGCTCAAGTCAGGTTTGATTTGATTTTTGTTTTTTGGTCAAAAACAAATCAATTGAATATGTAAATTAAATTTAATTAAACATGTAAATATTTAAAAAAAAAGTAAGTACTTAAAGAAACACACCCATTACCAGATTTAAATTAGTAGGAAGACACAGCTTCCCTCCCCTTGTTCCCTGAAGAGTGTAGCGTGGGTGTACCTGGTAACCAAAATTAATTGGTAGGTATCTACAATCATTTGTTGACATTATTCTAATCGTGAATGCAAGCCCGCTCCGTTTTAATGTACCTCTACCTACATAAACAACATTTGTGCTAATTAGAGCCCAATAACATCACAGACGGGTTGCTATTGTCGGCGTCATGAGATGGAAAATATTAATTAACATGGCATTACGTATTATACATACGTAAGTTTGGCATCGCTGTGTATAAAACACAACAATCAAAGGATTCTCGTTCGTATTTTAAGTACTCTACATTTTTTGAGTTCTTAATTGAGAAATCAAACTAGAGAAATGTAAGACTACATCTCAATAGAATAGAAGAAAAAGTTTTTATTCAAATTAACCTTTTTCAAAGTGCTTTTGAATCGTTAACTGATGAATCTATCAATCGTTACGTTAATTTAATTCTAACTCTACAAATAAATTGAATATTTTGACTGATTTTCAATACAAAAACTGGTAAAGGTCTTAATTCCTCGGTTAAATGCTGGGCGATTGAGAAATAGGAGCTAAGTCTGACTAGTTTCGAAAACAGTTTTTTTTGTAATTTAGGTATACCATTCGTATTTAGTAAAGAAGTAGTAACGATAATTTAGCAAATAATTTCGAAAACACACCGTATCTCGGAGGTCTATAAAATTCATATTACCACCACGGCACCGTTATATAACTTCTGATAAGGAAGCTTAGACGTAAGTCCTCGCGAACAATTTTAAAGCCGCGACAAACTTAAAAACAAGTTTAATCCGACTTGCTGCGGACGCCATATACCTTGATCCCGGCAAGCTGCCTGCACTGCCGTCGGATAAGCCATCCTTAACTACCGTGACTTTTCGCTGCTTGATTTTCAAATAATTCATTTTAAATACTTACCTGTGGCAACGTTCTCCAGAAAAACGCTACGAAAACAAATTGAACTGATAGAAATGGAGAATATTCCTATTTTTTTACAAACATTTCAATACCTAGTAATAATAATGTCCTCCCGATCGAATCCGGCCACGGCGGCCAATCTCCACCGAGATTAAGATGTGTGTGCAAAAAAAGGTGCACTCTTTATTCCCTCACTCTCATAGTCATCGAACGGAAAATCCGACACGAACGGAGAGAGATCAAGTGCAGTAGACTAGAATATACTAATTATAAATCCAAAAGTGTTTGTTTGATGGTTTGTTCTTCAATCACACAGCAACTGAGCAACGTGATTTTTTGCATGTGTTTAGTTCAGTAGTTTAGTGTGATATAGGCTACTTTTTGTCCCAAAAAATCGAGGAGTTTCCAAGGATTTTTTTCAAATTTATTTTATTACATATTAGGTGAATAATATCGACAGATAAATCTTAAAAGGTAGTGGAAAGAAGTAACTAGTGTCGCAAAAGCCTTTACGTAGCGTAAAGCGCTCGACCCAACAGAGAGACAGAGATAACGATCAGTTCCTTGTTAGTAAATAAATCGTTTTCAACGATTTTATTTTGAATCTGGAAATTCTTTTGGCGAGAGCCCAAAATATACGTATTTCGGGATACATTGTTTTCGTGTTTATATCATTTAGGCGATAAAATTACTGCACCGTGAAAAGAGTATTAAGGGATATAAACTACTGCTTTGTCTCGAATTCTTGTGGAAGCTGTATCCGCTTAGGTAGGTCATTATATGACGGATTAAAAACAAACAATTTAAAATGTAGGTTAGAATAAAATATTATTATCTACAATACGTTTGCTTGATAGTATCAATTACTTTAATATCCATTTTAATAATAACATCAATAAAAAACATGCATTATATTAACATGACTGTTATTATAATAAAACTTTGGAATCATGAGGACAAAAGAATTATCTTCTATTATTCGCAACGATAACCGGTAGTTTAAAGTAGATATATGGGCAAAATGAAACAGAATATTATGCGAATATTAAGTTATTAAATCACACCACAGTTGGTCAAAACGTTTGATATTAGCGGTTACATTTTGGATACTGATACTATGAATATATGGAAAATAATTCAAAAAGAACTTATATAAATAATTTGAGATAAAACTTTATTTAACTAGATGTTGCTTACGACTTCATGCGAGTGGATTAAGGTTTTTTAATTTTCCGGGATAAAATTTACGCCTATGTATTAATGCTAAAAATGAGCTGCCTTCATTCCACAGCCAAATCGGTTCATTCGTTGTGATGTGAAGGAGTAAGAAACATCCATCCATCCATCCTCACAAACTTTCGCATTTATAATATTAGTAGTGTGTTTAAGTGGGATTTATTTCAGTTTTAACCGACTACGGCAAAGCCAAAAAGAAAGGGTTATGATTTAGCAATCTATTTATGTATGTATGAATATATGAATACATTCAACCCATACCCGTAATCTTTTCTCTAACTCCATCGTGCCGGAACGCTACATTGCATCGCTTGGCGGCACGTCTTTGACGATAGGGTAGTAACTAGCCACGGCTAAAGCCTCCCACCAGACTAGAGAGAGTTCAGAAATGATAAATTCCCAAATTGCCCCCGCCGGGATTTGAATCCGAGATCTCTCAGTTATAAGACCACAGCGCTCACCACTGCGCCAGGGAGGTCGCCAAAATACACAACCTTTAGAAAACTCCCATCTTTAACTTCAAGTTGCTACTCCAATTATTGTGCACTGCAGCAAGACGTGGCTTTTTGAACGAACAGCTTTGCCGAGAAAAATGAGAAAGGTATTATATGCTTAATTTTCTTTACCAGTGAGAATATTCAAGCAAAATAGAAAATATGCAAGAATTTTCTTAAAAATCATTTTTATAATCAAAATCATCAAATATAATATAAATGATACATACCAAACAGGCACCAAACAGGTAATCACTAAAACTACGTATCACGTACTTTTAAATAAAAAAATGTATGAATTCATTTTAATTTATTTTATTCATTTTTTTTTGGCAGGACTTTAATAAATAGATTTAGAAGATTATTCTTTATTTATTTTTATCATATTTTTATAAGAATTATACCCACTTGATGTCACTTATATCATTACTGTTCTAAGAAGATCACTTACGTTATATTATAATAGCGCTCTATTAAGCTTGTCAAACTTCGTTACTTTATATAATATCATTAAGTACCATAATAACATCGATTTGATACATAATATTCTTGTGACAAAGTTTTCGGGTGAAGGGCTCACGGCTTGTCATAATAATTATTCAAAATCGTATTGAAATAGACTGAAAGTAAGTGTTCTTAAAGTACTTCAAACTTAACAGAGATCAATTTGACACCTACGATTGAAGCAAGTGCCCTTAAAACTATCCAAGTACGAGTATCTTTGAGATATCATAACCTTGAAGAAAAGGTTCAGTAGTTTCAGTGTTATCTTATCAACAAACTTTTACTCGCAATCTGTCCAGGAGGAGGTAGGTTTTTAAAATATACCGGGAACCCTTCGTGTTTTAACCCAGGAATAAAATAGCCTATGTTACTTTCAATCAAGAGTTCAACGCACAAATAGCTTTTGACTAAGCACCGAATGGCATTGCACAGATTTTTCTATATAGGACGCCGCAGAGACGCAGCAATGCGTCGCACTACGCAGCGCACCGTGTAACGTCATTAGGTTTTTATTCAAGACGCCACAACCAGCGACATCGCAACATGCCTCACGGATTGCTCCTATTGTTAATAAAGATCTAATAAAAATTATTGTTATTCGTAAACAATGTGCTCCAAGCACGACTGATGGAAAGGGTGCTTGAGATACCAGAAGCGACTTGAAGGACAAGACTTCGACACCTATTTTCGAAATAAGTGCCATCGAGAAAAGTTCTTGAACTTCAATTGTTGAAGCTGCCGTTATTTTTATTTTCTGTTTCCGTTCCAAGTGCTCTTAATAACGAAGAATCAAAAGAGCTTGTTGTAGATATGCCTGTGTTTTATATTAAGTAAGATAAGATTCATCAATGCTCGATATTAAATAAATCTTACTTAATTAAGTCATCTCACTATCTTCACACATCCTTACTAATATTAAAAATGCGAAAGTGTGTTCGTATCGTGATTTGTTGGTTTTTTCGTCAAACACGTAGCACACGTAGCAATCACCGTGATTTTTTGCTTAAGCATGAGATCTGGAGAATGACAGAATATTTATCTCGGAAATAGAAAAGCCAAGTAAAGAATCGCCAAATCAATTTGATATTTTGATAGTTTGCCATATTTTTAATATTATTTGCACAGCTAATAGGTGTAACAAGCTATTTTGGTCAGATTTGTGCATATTAAACTCAGTTGCTTTTAATATACCGTACCTATACAGCCAACGGTTTATTTGGAGCGCTCGGAACTTATTTAGCAACGAGAAATTGCACACGTGGCCTGTATTTCTTAGCATATTTCTAAGAAAATTTGCGCAACTTTGTGTATAGATGCATATAAATTAAGCACTAACGTTATGGTTTCCTTTTAAAAGAGTAAGTAAGTACATAATTACAATTTTAATTTTAAATTCGTTTATGTAAGCATATCGAAATAATTTGTTTTCTTACGAAATACGACTGAAATGAAAATCCTGTTTAAACTATAATATAAACTTTTCATCTCGAATGGGTTGAGGCTTTTAAACTCCCGCGGGAACTCGGGAACTTATTATTCGGGATAAAAAGCTTATGTTATTCCAGATTATAATCTATCTCTGTGCCAAATTTCAGCCCAATCGGTTATGTCGATGAGACGTAATTGAGTAACTAACGTCCATACACCCATCCATCCTTCCATACATCTATTTTCATAAACATTAGTAAGATAATAAATCATATTTTTAAGACCTGTTAGACACAGGATTGACAGGTCATTTCATTTGACGAAATATAGGTTAGACAGTTCTTACAACTCATTTCATATGACGAAATATGGGTTTGACAATTCTTATGACGCAATTCGTTTCACGAAATGTAGATTTGACAGTTCTTATGACGCATTTCGTATGACGAAATGTGGGTTTGACAGTTCTTATGACGCATTTCGTATCACGAAATATGGGTTTGCAATTTCTTAGCTAGCCACTTTTGATAGCCACTGAGATAGAGAATAAACTAAACTCAGCCAATGTGAATATTTCCATTCATGAAAATGTGCAAAATAGTAAAGAACAAACGTTTTGTGTTACGTGCCATAAAATAAGGCCAAAGGCATTAGATAACGGAGCCTCCACTTTCGAACAAAAGGAATATAATAGTGTCCCCGCTTTCAGGTGTCACGATTCACACACTGCGTTTCAAATGCAAAAAGAGAAACGTATCAAAGGGACCCCCGGCGGTGTTTAGATCAAGTGTGAAGATATGATACGCTGGCTCTGATGGATAGATAAGAATTTTCTAGTGAAAGTCAGGAATTGCGGTTCTTGTATCAACGATATAAAGCAGCTGTAGACACTCAAAAGCATTTACTTCTTTGATATCAAGAGCAGTTCATTCATTAGTTCATTGAGATTGTAACAAGCTATAATTTAAGAAAAATTCAATGGACTTCAATATTCTGAAATAAAGAATAACTAATAAGAGAAAAGTGTCCATATCTTGAAAACTACTGAACCGATTTCGATAAAATCTTCACTGTCCGATTAGTTGAAGCAAATGTAAGCAAATAAAAATGATCACAATACGATTTATAGTTTCGAAGAAATGCATGTACAAATATTTTTTATATGTTTGGAAGCCCTAAAAGATTTTCATAATGTGTAAATATTTTGCAGTTCTAATAATATTACATACATACGTATCTAATTGATAACCTGCTTTTTTTAAGTCGGTTAAAAAGAATCATTTGCAGTAGTTAACTCGTGCTAACGGAAAAGTTGTACTTATAATTATTTGTGGTCTTGCCATTCACACATCTAATTATATAAAAGGAAAAGGACTGACTTTTTTTAATTTTTTATTGAAGTGTTAACCTACACTTAAAGGAAATAACCTAATAGATTTATAAATACATATCAAAAATTCCGAGGCCGGCGGGATTCGAACCCACATCTCTCTGGGAATCGCGCCCGAGTGTGTTATCCGTTACACCACGGCGAACCACACGTCAGCTACGAAATTAGTGATATGTATCTACTTTTTCAATCAGTTTTATAGCAACTGTTAGCGACATCTAGTAGCGACACATTACAGTTGTCGATCTACTTTTTCCCAAGACACCATATTACAATGGAGCTCTTAAGAAATTATAGATGCCACATTGCTTGTTACAATTTTTACAATCGCTAACAGTTGCTATAAAACTGATTGAAAAAGTAGATACATATCACTAATTTCGTAGCTGACGTGTGGTTCGCCGTGGTGTAACGGATAACACACTCGGGCGCGATTCCCAGAGAGATGTGGGTTCGAATCCCGCCGGCCTCGGAATTTTTGATATGTATTTATAAATCTATTAGGTTATTTCCTTTAAGTGTAGGTTAACACTTCAATAAAAAATTAAAAATTGTAACAAGCAATGTGGCATCTATAATTTCTTAAGAGCTCCATTGTAATATGGTGTCTTGGGAAAAAGTAGATCGACAACTGTAATGTGTCGCTACTAGATGTCGCTAACAGTTGCTATAAAACTGATTGAAAAAGTAGATACATATCACTAATTTCGTAGCTGACGTGTGGTTCGCCGTGGTGTAACGGATAACACACTCGGGCGCGATTCCCAGAGAGATGTGGGTTCGAATCCCGCCGGCCTCGGAATTTTTGATATGTATTTATAAATCTAAAAGGACTGACTGACTGACTCACTGATCTATCAACGCACAGCTCAAACCACTGGACGGCTGAAATTTGGCATACAGATAGCTTTCATGACAATCCACGATAGGAAATGATTTTTGAAAAATCAACCCTTAACGGGGTAAAATAGGGGTTTAAAAAATCGAACTTAACGTGAGCGAAGCCGCGGGCAAAAGCTAGTCCAAAATAAACGAGGTCGTTTCCTATAGGTTCATTGCCCGTAGAGACCAAAAATAAATAAAGGATCTGTTTCGGTGCACTTTCAGCACTTTCGCGTCTAAAATTCAGCGCTTTGCATCTGTCATTTCACATGCGAACAAAGAATATAAATATTATCTTAGCAATTGCATTAAGGCATTTCCACTATTATTTTTATTTAAAATAAATATTTAAAGACGTGTGGCACCCGGGGACTGCCGCGGTAAAGCTATTGCATAGCATTTTTTATCAACGCCATCTAGCGGCTCACCGTAGAGGAGTACCGTGTCAGGTTATTTTCGTTACGGAATTTCTGGATTCGGTCTCCACGTTGGCCCGCGATAGAAGCTATGCAATAGCTTAAAAAAAATCTCTTGCAAAAAATTTCATAAAATTATGATCATGATATCGGATAGTACAATAAATCGCTTGGAATCGTACACCTTCCGGTACAGGGTCGGCATTCCTGCATTTTGGAACTTTGGTAACTTAAAGTTTATCAGCTCTTCATGCTAAAATTTGTCCCCGCTCCTTTACTTCAGCAGGTTTGCGCCACATTGCTTTGATTGTTACTCTTTGTCTACCTTACTCGTCATTTCTAAATGTACTCTGAGCATACTTCTTCCCATCGCCTACTAGTGATTCTGACCTTTTCAAACAGTATGTCTATTAGGAAAGCTTAGCTTTTTCATATACCTACATATTCTTAAATTTATATTGACTATAGCGCGTGACTGCGATCACACCTTCAAGATGCAGCCTAAGATGGAGCGCGCTTGCCTAGAAGATGACTCTTTACTCTTGATTTAAAGTTGTAATAACGGAAGCCGGAATAATTAACTGAAAACTTCGTTTTCATTATTAGTCGGGAAGGCTTACAAGACGAGGCGGCTGGGAATATAAAAGGTATAAAAGTCAATTATTCTGCACCAGAATTGCATAAAATGTAAATATGATTAGCACAGCATTTCTAAAACCATACCAAATTGGACAGCAGCCGGCTAGTAGATAAGCCAGCAATAAAAGTAAATCGATGCCCGACCTGGGATGTTTAGAATCCCGGATTAAATCAAACGTTATACGTCTTTGCAAATTACGGTCCAAGCTTACGTATGCTCCCTAAGTGCGGATATAAACAGACACAGGTGAAAAGTTAATTTGAATATACATATTTTATATTAAGTAGGCATCTTTAATCTCAAAAAAACATTTAGTATTACTGAAGCGACTCATTTCTATTGCAGTTTATTGTCTCTTATATTCATGTTTTAAATATAATATTAAATGCAATGTTATAAGGTATTTCACCTGTATTTAAAATACATTTGTGTGTTATGTAATCTATACCACAGTCTACACACACATAGGAATAAATAAAACTCATAATATGATGATTTAACGAAATTATAAACCGAACTCAGTTTTTCCAACTCAGTTGTTCAGAAATCAGGCCTTTTTATCCCGGAAAATCAAAAATAGCTCCCATGAGATTGAATTGGACTAACTAGTTATTTAAATAAACACCTCATTACAGAAACAAGCTGTAATAAGTGAATGTTACGTGGCGTGGTTAAAATAATTAATTAATTATTCCTTGATGAAACAAACAATGTCCCGGCAAGTAGGTAAATAGCATCACAATATTTGTTAGCAAATGGAAAATCATAAGTAACGTTACATTACTGCAGCAATCATGTGAGGAAATCGTAATTACACTTATGAGATAAGACACGGAACTAATGATGAAATTGGTGTATAATAGCTACTGTTATTATAAAGACCTACTACAATCCTACTCCTGCCATGTAGGTACGTTATTAACCGACTTCAAAAAAAGGCACACGTTCTCAATTTGTCGGAAGCTTTTTATGTATATTCCCAGATTACTCAAAGACGCCTGAAGCGATTTTGAAAAATTTATAAGGAAAAATTTATGCCGTCAATGAAAACGACAATGTTAAAATTTTTATTTTTAAATTAAAAAGCTCAGATACTTTGAACCTTGTATAAAATTTTTAATATTATATTTTCCAAAAGAAAATGTTTGGCATTAATAACAATAATTCAGATAAAAAAATTATTACAGATATACGGATCACTTTGTATTATGTTCACACAAAATCCTGGACGCATACAATATTATTTTTGTCACCATGACATGATCCTTTTTTTCTTTAAAAGGGTTAGGGAGAAAGCTCTTTGATATGGGTCACTTTTGGAGGATAATATTGTGATCTTTTATTTTGGTCTGTGGGACTTATATTACACTACGTGTAGCCTACGATTTCGTCCGCCTTGATTTAGGGTATGTTTTTTTAAAAATCGCCTCTGAACTCTTTATCACCAGGATGCAAGCTACGTCTGTTAATTTCGCCAATATTACCTTAGAGGTAGAGCCGTGATTGATTAGCAAAAACAAAGAGACAGGCGACTTTCTTATTTATAATATTAAGTATGGATGTCTATAGATCTGGAGAAACGTGGAGAAAATTAAATGAAAATAATGATGGAGAAAGTTTAAAATGAAGAATAATGTTTCAGTATTATTTTTTACAAAAATATGTTATGAAAGTCAATAATAATAAGAAGGGTTAGTTCAAGTAGTATACGCGTAGCGCGATATTAAAGCATTCAATAAATATTACTTATTTGAGGTTGCTCTGAAATTGTATTCCAATATGGCAGGCGAGGCATTGAAACTGATGTTTAAATAGGCTGGTAATCCCACCAATATTGAAATATCTGCGACAATATTCAGGCGGAAAGCGGTGATCCGCTTTTATTAAAACACGAGTTTGTATGCTTAACCGTAGAAAAATCTGAATTATGGGTAGCAAGTCGGCACGAGATTTTGACTTCATACTTGGAGTGACGTAAGAAGTGAAGCGCATTTAAGACTACACTATACCAATGTACCTACGATGTACAACTACGATATAGTAAAGCATCTCTTCTTTATCGTTTCGATGGCCGTGGTGACTTAGCTTGCTTCAGCATACGTCTTCCTAATTTCCTAAGTGTTGTCACACGCTTCACTCCTTTTTAATAACTACCTTCCTCGTGCATTCATGTAACGTGGCATCTATCGCAGCCCTCACTTGGTCTGTCCATCTCATGGGCGATCTGCTACGTACTCTTGTGCTCTCTGCTCTTCCTTGAATCACTAGACGTTCAATTGAGACATCATCACCGTCTTGATACGTGACCAAAGAAAGTGAGAATACGAGCCTGTACAATGGAGGACTGCTTGATGCTTGAGTTCTTCAAAAATGGGCTTGTTGCTCCGGAATTGATCCCAGGACACTCTCAATCACTCTCTAGCACCACATCTCGAGAGCGTCTATTCTCTTCTCACTTTCTGGAAGGGTCCCAGGTTTTCGAGGCGATAAAGAATGCGGGAAACATAATATTATAAGCACTCTATTTACTACTAATAGCATACTGCGTTATAAACATAACAAGCCAATATTACGAGTGTTTTTCTTTTAAAACGTGGGTAGGTAGGTGTGCCTATAAATGAATGAATTGTTCCGATTTTAATACTACTACTGCTACTAAACATTTATTTTCTTGATATGATAGCATAGTCTTCGAGACATATAGCAAACGTTGGATGCTGGGGTCTCAAGGTGCTGGAATGGCGACCCCACACCTAGAGGCGAATTGTTGGTGAACCCGACACTATAACCTGTTAAGGTTAATGGGCGATCTCAGACGAGTCGCTGGCAGTCACTGAATGCCGCACAAAATCGCGTTCTGTGGCGATCATTTCAAGAGACCTAAGTCCAGCCGTGGACTATCTGTTGAGATGATGATAACATATTTGGAACTGCACTTAATACATTTTTACGGTTCTTACAAGTCTCTAAACAGTATGAAACAACAATGTAGAGCAATCGTTTGACTGCTACAAAATAGCTTCTCTTGACTCGTTACCTAAATAAATTAAAGGACGACGTTAGACGTCTTTAATACTCAAATATAAACGCATTAACGGACATAAAACAAACATTAAACGAGCTGTAACTGTAGTTATAAATTATGATGTACCTAGATTCGAGAGACCACTAAATGTTACTTAGGGTGAATACTTACACAATTCATCTAGAAGACGGGAATGATTCCTTTTATGTTTCTGAGTAACAAGTATTAATGGTCCATCCCGGGACCACCTTCCAGGGGCACAGTCATTTAAGAGCAATTAAGACACCCTCGTTTCATAAATTGTCTAAGAATATTATTTAAATATCCTTTTTTTATTATTTTCTAATAAGAGCTTATACCCTACTTCCAACTACATTAATGCGAAGGTGTATGTGTTTGTTTGTTCTTTAATCACGCTGCAAAAGAGCTCCGGATAGACTTACTTTATTTTTGCGTGGATACGTGCTATTTATCTATGAAAACTATACTTATTCCATGTTATTTTTTTTTATTCTCGCCAAAATCTAAATTATTTCCACCAGAGAAATTCAAGTATCAACACAGCAAATCTTATTTGTAACTCTGTACATACAATTCAATAAAAGACGTTTTTTAAAATACAGCGCAAAAAAAGTGATTATTTTAATGGTGGGAAGTCATAAAATGCCGGTGTCGGTTTCGTCATTAATTTGATGGACATAAAATTACTTTTCTGATAAAAATTCTGTAAGAAATGTAGGTAAAGTGCTGGCGAAAAGATTTTAAAATATAGAATCGTTTTGCATTACGTTCAGTGGATACTTGTTATATTTTATTGATGGTTACATTTTTGTAGTAATATGAATTACACTCGTATTTGTATATACTGGAAAAAAATCTTGCTCTGTAAAATATCACAAAACAATATCGAAATCAAGAAGTTTGAATACCAGGTGACGGGGCTGAGCCCCATAGTGTCGGAGATTTAAGTTTGAGTTATGAATTGAGTTGAGTGGAGTTAACGGCTTTTCTTCGATTCAAAAAACCTCCCAGCACGTAAAAATACGAATAGTTATTACTAATTAGATTAAATAGCACGGCTGCCTCATTTCAAAACCTAGTAAGTGTGATTAACAAAATTTTACAGGGACCAAAAAAACATGTAGATGGCTTAGGGAAGTAATAAATATATCCAATAAAAGCTTTCAAAGTATTTATTTACAAAACATTAATTCACCAACAGATACTGAAGAGTTCAGAGTTCAGAAGGGCTACCACAAATATGTTTTTGGTCTCCTTTAAAATTTTGTCAATCACACTTACTAGGTTTTGAAATGGGGCAGCCGAGAATTTGAAAGTATCTATGTAGTTTTGTTTATATCGTAAAAATATTCAATTAAGTCAAAAATCCGAACAATGTAAAACTAACCACTATACGGATAGTTTCAAACTGAACAATGCATATTTGTACGAAACGCGCTGAATTGCATGGAAATAGTTCGATATTTGCGCGCTGTACAGTTCCAGAATGAATCAGCGGTCAGTGTTTGAACAAACAGTACGCAACAGACCATAAATGTGAAAACGAACATTAGGAAAGCTAACTGTGCCATCGCAATGCAAACTGTTATTAAGTTCAGCTTTATCGCCTGCAAATTTTATCTACGCGGTCGACTTTGAGTACTTCTTCGGGTTCCGTAGTAAAACTACAAGGAACCCTTATATTATACAACGTGTATAATATAAGGAAACTGAACAACTTTTCCCACGGAACATAGGTCGAAATGTGAAAAAAAAAGTGGACCTCCCATACAAAATTGACGATCAGCTGATTGATTTACTATGGGAGGTCAAAATTTTTTTTTCATATTTCGACCTATGTTCCTTGGGGAAAGTTGTTCAGTTTCATGAGCACATTCACCTCCTTCAGTATTATTTCGGAGTTTCAATACACGTTGTATAGTTTCACCAAGTCCGTCCGTCTGTCCGTCAGTCCGTAGCCTAGCACAGAGATTATTGGTACTGTAGAGCTGTAATATACGATTATAGATATTAATTACACCGACAAAGTTTTACAATATAAAACCGTAAATACGAGTCCTATCTAAGAGAACGCGCCGTATAACATTAACAATTCCGTACTTCCGGAAAACTAAAATTAGGTACATTTAAAGTTCGTATTGGGATGTGTACCACCTTACAATACTCTCGGTTGCTCCCACATCTAGCGGTTTATAATTACCTACTAGGTATACATTTGATATTATGTAAAAATTTGGATTTTAATAGTCAAATACACACTTCATTCCCACATTGCGCTTTTATTAAAATGTTACAATATAACTCACAGCTACATATATCTATCTAATTAGTAATTACCATAAAAATAATATTGTCAATGTTGGTATATTCTGACGTGTTCCGTTATATTATGTGACTCATACTTTAGGTAACTACATACGCGCAGATAAAAATTACAACAATCAATAAAAAATTAGCCCATAAAATTGAATTTTCTAAGAACCTCCAGTTCAGATCCCGCTAGAATCACAATATAAGAGCCCCTTACTTACTTCAGATTAATACTCGTAAGAAGCGAGATTTCTATGCACAATAGAGAGCAAAATGGCTTATGAACCTATTATACTGCTATATTCTATAGAGCATTTTGACTTCTCTAATAACAAAATTATAATTTAATCACGCCTTCTTCTTTTTTTTTAACAACTGCTAAACTCCTCCTGACTCCTGAACGAGGATCTCTTGCATGGATTTCCACAGGTCACGATCTTGCGCCACCTATATAATTCAGCGGCTTCCTGCTACTCGTCTGATGTTCCATCTCGTGTAAGGTTTGCCAACACTGTGCTTCCCGCTCCGGGGTCACCACTCCAGCACTTTGGAACCCCAGCGACCATCAGCTCTTGGAACTATGTCCCCGCCCATTGCCACTCCAGCGCCGCGACTTGCAGAGCTATGTCACTTACATGTGGTTACAACAGATCTCCTCATTTTTTATTTGATCTCTTCATCGGCCGCTAAGTGACCCTGACCCTGGCCTAGATAACATAAAATTGTACCAAACGAAAAAATAAGAAGTGGAAGTTAAAAAGTTCGTAATAAGTAAGTAGGTATATCTATCGTATCTATCAGAACGCTCCCCGACCAAACAATTTCTTATTTCTTTCGATACACAGAATAACACACGTCGACGAACAGACGTCTCCAAATGTTTCTTTTTCCGAAAAGCTTGTTAATTAATATCAACAAAAAATTCTCTGTTGATTTGAATTCGATCATACAAGTCGTCGAAGTATTCGTTTATTTTATTGTATTGATTTTCATTATTTCTCACAGTGAATAGATTATTGTTATTTAAAACTAGCCGATGCCCACGACTTCGTCCATGCTTAATAAGGGTTTTTTCCCGCGAGAACGCTTTAATTTTCCGGGATAAAGTAACTATATAGTCTATGTGCTATTCTGGTAAATAAGCTATGTACTACATTGTTAAGTTCCTTTCAGTTACATTTCAGTAGTTTTAGCGTGTAAGAGTAACAAACACCCATCCACCCATCCATCCATCCATCCTCACAAAGTTTCACATTTTTATTTTTGGGCGAAACCCTGTTTCGAAAAGTAGTTCCTTTCCGCCCTTATACGAAATATAGGAAATCAGATTTTTATTTATTCTTCAACTAGCAACCCGCCGCGGCATTGCACGGGTAGTAGAAGTATATTATGCTTACAATCATGTTTTTTCTGTCTTAGAGTCGCAACTCGCATCAGCTTGTTGTCGGTGTGAGACCCGCAGCGCTTGAATTTATTTTCGCGCGCGTTCGTTTTTATTTGCGAAAACTCCTAAGATATTCATTTAAGTTATATAGTGTAAATGATTATCATAATGTACATGAAATTCTTATTCTAGTTAACTTCTTTCATGTGTAAATGTGTATGTGGCCACTTACACATTTTAAAACTGTGCGTGCAGGCCACAACATCACATCTGTTATTGTGGTGTTCATGAAAACCTTTTGGAAGTTTGTTTTTAAATTTTAGTCCCAATATAATACACATTGATGATAATTTAATTGTTTTTTAAATAGTCCTAATAAAAACACATTCCCATTTTGATGACGTAGGTATTAAGAAGAGCATGCACCGTCCAGCTAGTTCAAAAAAATTTTCCAACATCATCGTTCTGTCTAAAATTTAATGAGAACGTTGATATTGGGAACATTTTTTAACAAATTCATCTAGTATGGCTCGAAATTATCGAGAAATTTTCTTCGGAAATATGAATAGAGTCCTGTGTGACCCTTGTTACGGTAAATGTTAGTTTTATGGAATTTGAAGCTATACCGGAGAGGGCCACTTAGAAAAGCTTGGCGGACCGCAGGTTGAGCATCGCGTGGCTAACTTGTAGGTAAGAGTTAAAATACCCGTATCGGTTTCCGTTCAGAAACGATAAAACGTACGAGTCGCTTGGCGGTACGACTTTGAATGTTAGTTGTTGATTGGTAACACCGTAAATTCTTAAATAGATCCTGCTACCAATCGAACCCGAGTCGCTGCCCTACTTATAAGTAGAGTTGTTCAAAAATGCTATAAATCAATATCATGCTACTGACTTTAAACTATAAAATTTTAGCATGCTATAAAAATGCTATGCTATGCTATACAACTTTAATTAGGAAGCTTGTGGGTGGACGGCGCGCGCGCTATGTCTTGCAACACGCTAAATCATATAGCATGTTTATTGCGAGTTGCTATAAATCCATCTGCTATCTGCCCGGCCGCCTTAGCGCCGCTGCTACGCACGGTGTGCTACACCTACACCGCGTGATATTTATAACATCGTAGCACCACCGCGCCTACGTATGTAGCCCTTGCTGTGTGCTATGGAAAGATAGCATGCTGTAATATGTTGCTAAGTGCTATATTAACCACCTCTACTTATAAGACGTATGCGTATAATGTTGTACACTCATCACTCTGCCAGGAAAGCTGACAAATACACTCAATTATGTGAATTCAAAATGTGTAAGGAAGATCAAAGAATAATGTGAAGTAGGTAAAGTTTACGTGTCCGTGTATACACGATATATCGAGATATTCTGAACCAGGCGGTCCCCTGTTTCTGGATATGAATAAAATTCTTAGATAAATTGAGAGTTCGAGAAACGTATCGATATCCTTATTTATTCAAACCAATTCTTTTGAACGCTTTTCTGGGATTTTCTACGCGTATGTTGTTTCCAGATTCTGCATCTAACACTAGTTATCATAATCGTTAATTTTAGATTAGATTACATTAATTTCTTAAACTTATAATAGGAATATATAGGATGGGAATAAATTATTATTATTATTTATTCCTATCCTGAACTAAGGTTTTTAATTCCCACGGGAACTTTTTAATTTCCTGAGATAAAATGTAGCCTATGTGTTAATCCTAGGTATGAGCTATAGCTCCCCCTTCCCTTCTAAATTTCAAACAAATTGGTTTTTCGTTGTGGCGTCAAGGAGTACCAAACATACACACACACACACATACAAAACAAATTCGCGTGTTGATCACAAAATGGTATTCATTTAAAAATTAACTAAGCTACTATAACATTAGGTACGTGTAGGCGTACGTATTAACATAGTTAATACCTAATACCAGCAGGCAATTATACGCTCACCAAATTATACGAATGCATTTAGTCAGTAATAGGCAATAGTGTTACTACGCACTTAAATACCTGCAAACCAAACATTTGGACCAATGTAATTTATCGAAAATTCATTCGGCTAGAATATTTTAAATGAATACCTAAAACATAGTTGGAAACTTTTTCACAAACTGAAAATACACAAATTTTTCTCTAACTATGAAGCCCAATTTTAGAGCCAAAGTAGTAGCCAAAGCTAACTTTTGCCAATTAGAATTTCAGGAACTGCGTCTGGTCAATACGTTCAGTTCGGTTTTGTTCCCGAGTGTCGTGTCTAGGGACACCTAGCCTGTACTTATTAGGTATCAAACTGTGCTGCTAGTGCGATTTTGTAATCCTGAAATCGATTAAAAAAAGGAATCATATACTACATACAACCAAACCAAAAAAAACTTAAACCATGAAAAAAAATGCAGGGAAGCTCCCAAAAAAAAAGCGCAAAAAAATATTTTCGCTTACCGTTTGAGGTATGATAATAAAGAACTTTTCAAACAGAGTACTATCTATGCGCAAACTTTTAGGATGCGAGCACTATGTGTAGCAAAATCTTTCTTTGCATCGTATTCCTCATTGCTGAAGGTCGAGACCCCTATCGATTTATTTATTACGGTAGGAGTTTTCTTTGGATAATAATGTGGTGATTTCCCAGATACTTCATCAAAAAGTGTATAGTGGTAGTAGTGGTGTATAGTGGTAGTAGTGTAGAAGTTGTGCTACTTCGACACACTTAGTAAAGCACATTTTCGCACATACTCGTTTGAGATTAACACATGGCTAAATGTAATGTAGTTGCTGTACTGTGCACTTGCCTAGCCGCAGCAACGGATTTATGACTGCCACAATCTCATTAATCGCACGGTGCACAGACCAGAAATCACAACGTAATAGATATTTTATTATTATTATTTATCTCTTATGCTAGTATCGTACAAAACCGCAATGCATTGAATTTCACAACCTTTCTGCATCATTCTCATATATTTCGTTACGTTATATATACAACATTATGTGGTTTTAGGTTCTTTAAAAATCCCACGTGAACTCTCCTTGCCGTTAAACCGTATTGTCCTATTATTATTAAATGTTTTTATTATTCACAAAGAAGCTCTAATTTTTCCCGGGATGGAATTGCGATGGATGGATTCGAATGGATGAAATCGTCCGAAATCGTCGCTACAGATCGAATAATATAGTTAATAGGCGGCCCGCTTCGGCTTCGCACGGGTATAAAATATATAGCCTATGTCATTCACTGTTAATGGATGTTATTATACATATAAACCTTCCTCTTCAATCACTCTATCTATTAAAAAAAACCGCATCAAAATTCGTTGCGTAGTTTTAAAGATTTAAGCATATATATGGGCAGAGAAAGCGACTTTGTTTTATACTATGTAGTGATTGAATAAACTTTAATAGGCGTTAGACGTGACACTTTTCTTTTAGTTGTGTATATTGCTCACTTTTTTTTTTCGCTCACGTAGCAACGGAGCAATGGATAGTTGTGATTGTTTCCATGGATATAATTGAGGACTTGGAAAGTGATATAGGCTCCATCAACGGTTCAAACCCCACCCAGTGCACTATTGTCATGCCCACTACTAACTTTATGCTTCCTTGGAGAGGATCAAGTTCAGCATATTAATATTTTTTTAAAAACTTTGTCATGACAAACAAGTATACATACAATACACAAGTAGGTGCAATGTAAAATCCTAAAGAAAGCTGTATATTTGCTTCACGGCACACTAACTTCGTGGCATAGATGGCGTAAACAAGACAACAGATAAAAGTATGCTGAATTATGCGAGTTATATAGATTTTGGAGCGTCGCCAAAGGAATTTCCAAATCTATTGAAAGTTGAAAATGTTTTTAGGATTACGTAGCCAAAAGAATAAGGCCCTATTATAAAGCCTCCGCTAGGTATCTCTCCGTCTGTTCGTCTATTCATCTGTCATAGAAGTGTACAGTTTCAGACATGCATAAAAGATTTAAACAGATAACTAAATTTAACTTTTATAATTCACTATTTTATTGAAAATCTGTCAAATTTTAATACGATTAAAAATAAACACGATCTTAAATTTATCATTATCGTCTGGTGGGAGGCTTTAGCCGTGGCTAGTTACTACCCTACCGTCAACGGCGTGCCGTCAAGCGATTTAGCGTTCCGGCACGATGGCGTGTAGAAACCGATTAGGGAGGTATGTGATGAATCTACACTGCCATACCCGTTAGAAGTTTGCCCATTACGATCTTAGACTGCATTGTCACTTACCATCAGGTGAGATCGCAGTCAAGGGCTATCTTGTCAACACATAAAAAAAAATTGTCATTCAAACGATATTCAAAAATAGCTTGAAATTCCGGTAAATTCGTCCTTTGAAGTAATGTTTGTGTTGTCCTGCGGGAATTTTCACCCTGCCATTTCCACGACACGAGCTGCACACTAGATTTTGCGGAGCGAAACTGAAATACCTGTAGGTAAGGTATAAAGTAGGGCACTGGAGGTGCTAACAAGCGCTGCATATTATCATGACATGCATTTTAAACAAATATCAAATCTCCAGCGAGATTAACAAAAACTAAAGTCAATGACATTTAGCGAGTTGCGGGATCTTCAATGTGATTATTGATGTGTTTCTACAACATCGCTGCGACATCCTATAGAAAAATCCTTGGTTTATAATAATTATGCATACACTGTTAAGCGTGGTGACGTCACTGCGGTTATTCTGCGGCGACGACATAATACAAGATGTAATGAAATTACAAATGTCACTCATCTTAGAAATAATCGGTTACCAATATTGAAATTTTGAACAGACAAATGTATCTCGAACAATGAACGCCGATACCTACAATGCACATGCAATAGGTATGATAAACTTTTTATAAACAGCTGAGAAAGTTTGTTAAATTAGGAAAAACACTGACTTTTGAGTTGAAAAGTCATTACTCGCACAGTTCTCATATCCTCCCGCTAAATCTTGACGTAGGGTCCCTTTGATATTTTCCTTTTTTGCATTTGAAACGCAGTATGTGAAAACGGTGACTGTTATATTCCTTTTGTTTAACTTTTAAGAGGGGCTGCTTTTCTGACTAATCTTAAGAGGCTTCACCAGTTCCGATTTTTAACAAAAATGAGAGAAGGATAAAGTTATTGTGTAAGTTTGAAAATTAAAAAGTTAATTTTAATAGTAGTGTAGATCTTTTTTCTCATTCATACATTAAAATCCATTGATATCTTGTACTAGTTGTACCCAAAGTCTCAATAGCCCAACGGTTAAAGGTACGGACTGAACCCTGAAAGGTCGACGGTTGGATCCAAACGCGTTGCACTATAATTTTATTGTTGTACTCACTTCTAAGAAAAGCTTTCCGCTAATTTGGAGAGGAGGGCAAATCCAATTTGACTAATGTAGTTAAACTAAAATTCAACACATGAAGTAGGTACTGTGATTTATTTAAATCTAGTTGATACCCGCGTCTTCGCTCGCATGGATTAAGGTTTTTTATTCCCGCGGGAACTCTCTTATTTCCCGGGATAAAAAGTAGCCTATACTCCAGACCAGCCAGACTATAATCTATCTCTGTGCCAAATTTCAGCCAAATCGGTTCAGTCGTTGCAACGTGATTGAGTAACAAACATACACATTTTCGCATTTATAATATTAAAATAAACAGGATTAATACAGCGATCACAGAAGAAGCTGGATTAATAGGATAAACAGAAACTGAAAAAAAAAGGTTTAAAATATCATATGCATAATACAAATGGATTTTATCACATTATTCAAAATAATCGTTATGACCAATGCTGGTGTCGATATTTTATCATCATCGCACGAACCGTTTGTTTAAAAAATAATATTCTCGTATCCATTTTATAGAATTTTAACAACGTATTTCTGAGAATTAAAAATATATCCATATATAAGTAAATTCTTACGAAAAGAATAATAAAAATATGCCGTAGCATTTGTAGTAGCTCTACGACGTAGCATTTAAAATTTTCTCTGAGATTCTTGGTCAATCAGGCGCCATACTGAAAATTAAGCGTGTGGTTGACACAATGATAAATATCTTGATAAGGCTACAGATCTTAAAATCAGGGACTATATTTTGGTTACTAATTAGTAGTAAGGCGAATACTGATCCATGTTAAATAATAAAACTTTATGTGCTACGAGATTTTCATTCGCTGGCTACGAGTATATAAAATACAAGTACGAAAAATACATATTATGGTCTTCGCTCTACTTATAGGAATGGTTTTTATCTCAAGATTATCAAAATCTATCTAAACCATCCTTTAAATTGATCATTATTTAAATCTTATATTGCATATAACCAAATGAATAATAACTTACTGAGTTTCTAAATCTTAAAAAGGAAAATACATTTGCGTTGTCGGATAAAGGAGTTCTGAAACTTTTAAGATTTATAGGTCGTTTGTTCAGCAGACAAGAGAAAAATAGCAAGATTTAGTTCCAGCAAGAGAGACGATTGCTGCAAATGGTGCTCTACAAGTATCTAATATAACAGGCTTAACTGTACATTTTTGTTAAAATTCCCACAGTAATAAATATTATGATTCAGACCGAGTTAAATATGGATGATCGATGTGATGTTGTAATTTTATTCTTACATAATTGTCAAAGATGTGTGACCCGACACTCTTTGTATTAATCCGTAAAATCCGATCTTAATCAATCATCATCAATCCGACTTTAGATTAAATAAATATTGTAATCTGTTTAGATTGCCTAAATAAATAAATAAATCCACACGTCCAGGTCAACGTGATGGACTATGGCCCAAATCTTTTTTTTATTCGATGACAAGATAGCCCTTGACTGCAATCTCACCTGATGGTAAGTGATGATGCAGTCTAAGATAGTAGCGGGCTAACTTGAAAGGGGTATAGCAGTGTACATTCAACCCATATCCCTAGTCGGTTTCTGCACACCACCGTGCTGGAACGCTAAATTGCTTGGCGGCACGTCTTTGACGGAATCCTTCTCATATTAAAGGATATCTTTGCCTAGTAGATAGATTGAAATAAAATGAATACATTTTTACATCGTTATGTATTGATTGCCGTCCATAAACCATCCATTCATAATTGTTAGTCACATGTTAACGTTGCAAATATCGATAGTTTAATTTATTTAATTTGCTGTGCTGTGCATTTTTAAATTGCTGATGACTTTTTTCAAATAGCAATATTTTTATATAAATCCTAGCATCGTAGTGATTATATTTGAAAATGAACCTTTCTGATTATTTAAATACTAGTTTTTTTTTCACATCATTTCGTGGTACCTTTGTTGATGGTAGAATGGTGATAGTGGTGCCAAGTAAAAGTTTCCTGAGCATGCTCTCCAATATATTCTGTAGAATACCGACAGACAAGCAACTTTTCGCCAACATTAACTTTTATGTAGATAATAAAAAATATTGTGTGTATGTATTGTGTTGTAAATATTTTGTAATTTAAAAACATTCGCTTGGCTCGTTTTTCTGCACTCTGTTCTCGATCCCAGAAGAACAGTCTCTTTTACTCTTAAATGGCATTCAAAAGTTGAGGAATGCAATCCAAGAAGCCATTCACTTTCAGTGGCGCGTTCTCTCGAATTGGCTCAGATCCTGTTGACAACTTTATCGAGCGGTTTTCGATAAATTGCGGCGAGGGAAAACTAAATAAATCCGAGAAGGACTTTAGATAAGGTAATGGTTTCGGTAATGTCTAGCGAATGCCGTCGCCATAATGCAATCGGAAACCAACCGAAACGTGCACTACACACTGCTGAAACGTATCGAAAGACGAGGGTTTTTCGACCTCTGATAGATAAAGTGGATTCCCATTGGCACTTACACTATCGAGAAAAGATCGCTAACTTAGCAAAACTGCGCAATACATACAAGTTACGTTCATTTAAGTGCTATTATTTCGAATAGGTGATCAAAATGTTGTTATACTTTTGATTTGTTTTAACTGTTTAATTTTTTATCTTTACTTCTAATGACCTGAGCAACACCTGTTTATACAAACCTTTTACAGTAGGTGCTTTGTGATATAAGAGTGGGAAGTAGGCTATTGATGGTTATTTGGGATTTACCGAACTAGTACAGTAAAATTAATTTACAGAATATATTTCATCATCATCATCCTCTCAGAGAAGGATTATTATAGGCCATACTCCACCACGCTAGCCAAATACAAATTGGCACACTTCACACACCTTTGTAAATATAACGAACAACTCTCAACAGGTTTCTTCACGATGTTTTCCTTCATGTTGAAGTTTGTGACATTTAACGTAGATAGCTTTGCACTGAAACGTGCCCGTGATCGAATCCGTGACCCCTTGATTAGGAGAGTGCAGTCCTTATCATTTAGCTATCACTGGTCTCCACTGCTAACCATTAGGATAAAGTGACTAGCCTTGAAAGTCTTATTCGAATAAGTGTATTGAAAAATATTATATTCGTTAAATTCCGTAGGTACGTAGTACGTTCCTACTTCCGCTTTGTGTATCCAATGCAGTCGACTTGAGGCAGCTAATTTGCTTTGATTGCTATTTTGTTTTATTCCACAGCGAATGAAGCCTGATGTGGTCCTGTTCTCTGGCTCGTTAACAGCAAATGTGCTAATCTTTGTTACACACGAAGCGCGCACAATAATCCGCTTTGAAGCTCTCGTACCGCGCTTCGTAACTCCCACTGATGGCGACAATTAAGCTCTCAGTTTTTATCCACGCAGAGATTCATTCGCAACGCTCTAAGGTCATAACGGAAAATGGAGTTATGCAAAACAACTTCGTCCGTCGAGGGTGAAATCATACTTCGTTATCTTTTCATTTGGTTTGAAATAACTCAGTAACTGGCACTGGAACAATGGTGCGCGGAGGTTTATTCTCCATACAATCAAACTTTGTTACTACTAACTTTCACGTTAGCTCCAGCAAATCCTGACAAAGATATCAAAATAAATTCGCTTTAAAAATTTATTCCTCCTTAATAAATTAACAAATTATGTATTTCATTTGCTTACGGAAACAAAATCTAAACATTTTTACACTAACTTTTACCTGCGAATTTATCCGCGAGGTTTTAAACCCCTTTGTTATGCAGGATATAAAGTATCTCTCTAGACTAGTAATAGTCACTCTCCAGGATCTAAACTATACACATATGAAAAGTTACATTGATTCGTTGCTCCGTAGTTGTTTTTGATTTTTGAAAGGCAACCCAACTAAACCAGCATAGTAATACGCTTTTACATTAATTTATTTAATAAAATAAAAGCAGGGATAAAAATCAGTTTTTACTGCCGTTATAAAAAATGATTTTTTTAGATAACAGCTAGATCTATATTTATAATACTTTAAAATAACATCATGATATGATATTTACCTATATTATATACCCTAATGTGAGCTTAGTATAAACTAAGTATTGGAGCGTCGTAAATCAATTTTAGTTAGCACAGTTAGCATTACGAGTATGCTAACGTTACCGAGTGTTTAACGTTCGATAAGCTGACCAACACTGACGAGACGTATTGCTACCCTCCTTCCCTCGCCATTTAAACCTGAACCCCCTCCTACAACTCTCATGTGCCAAACTGAGTTAGTTATTCAAATAACTTGAGGACCGGAGGCTCTCGCACTATTAATGTCCTCAAGATTCTTCCAAGACGTCTTCAAACAACCTATCCCCGTGTATTTTATCAACAACTGGTTTAATGGTTACACCGAAATTAAATTATTATATCCTACTTAATATTATAAATGTGAAAGTGTGGATGTTTGGATGTTTGTTACTCAATCACGTCGCAACGACTAAACCGATTTGGCTGAAAGGCACAGAGATAGATTATAGTCTGGAATGCACGCTTTTTATCACGGAAAATTAAAGAGTTCCCGCGGGAATAAAAAACCCTCAATCTACGTGAACGAAGTCGTGGGCAACAGCTAGTTAGTGAATAATATGAGCATCGTAGGGTTACGGTACTTAAGGGACGGTTAAGTACGGGTAGGGATTAGAATCTATAAATAGGTCATTGTGATTCAGTTTCGATTACAATGTAGCTTAGTTGCATAAGCTTGTTTAATCAGCGCTTTGACTTAGACGGAAATTGCCATAAATAATGGAAACTGCTAACGATTGATGTACAAGCGTCCAAGGCAAATCCATTGTTACTCTCTCAGTCGTGCTGTCTCTTTGTTTAACTTCTATGATTTTACCAGTAATCTCAGAGTACTCGTTTCTGATAGATTAGGTTCCGCCTGTATCTTGTGTCTCTAAGGCATTAATAAATCTAATGAATTATCTTCTTTAATATATACCTAAAACAAAGTCGGCTTTGTTTGTTCGAGCAGTTATAACTCTAGAACGGCTGGACCAATTTTCATGGTTTTTGATTTGTTGTATTTGTCTCCGTCCTGAATAGCAGAATAACTATTAAAATATCAGAAAAATTCACGAAAAGAAAAATTATGAAAAAATTTCATTTTCTCATACATTTTGTTTTAAACGGGTTTTTTGATGGTAAGGAAAGTGACTTTTACTCCGGAAAAACAGTAGAGATTTTGCCTCGTATTTACGATTTTATAGATATTGGAGTAGAGAGTAGATACCTATTTAAATATGAATATGCACTCAACACATGCACGGATTTTCCTATTCGATTTATTGGATCTGGTATATAGCTTTCCATTTTCATTTGAACGCATCGAATGAATTTGCAAAAGAACAATAAATTGCCGACAAACCCGATTCGTGGCACTCGAATTATAAGTTTCATTTAGCTCAAATTGCAATTCCCTTTGACATTTACTACGCCTACGCAATTCTCATCACATGATGAAGCGGAGAATTCCAAAAATATTGCTCTATTTTTGGAAAAATGTGGATATGCCCTAAATTTGAAGAGCCAAAGTCGAGAAACGTGTGTAGGCAATTATATAAATTGTTCGGGTTCATCATATAGCATGATTAATGATAATAAAAAAATTGCTTTTTTATTGAAACCAAAATTAACCTACCATAGGGTTAATTAGGCAATATGCATTTGTCAAAAAGCACATCCTTTCCAACGATTACCTAAATGTAATTTCAAGCTCAGTTGCCTACAAGAACTCATTGAGCAAAGATACTGGATATTTAAATTCAATGCTCTTAGTCCAAAACGCACTTATCCTGTAATTAAATGCTTCAAAGGGAACTAGAGTTACCTAAATGAAATTGTGTTCAACAAAGTGTACAGTGGAATTGTATACCTACTTTTTACCTACTGTAATCTTCATAGCGATATGTATCCCTATAAAAAAACTATACAATATCATGTACTTTTATTCTCTTGAAAATAGTTACTACCTATAAAGTAGCTATAAAAAATTTTGTTACTCCACACCACAATTTTTTCCAACAAGAAACATGTGTACCTACTGCGTTTAAATATCGTCAATAATATTTACTCGATGAATTAATTATTACGACGTTTTGACAGATTTTCAATAGAAAACCCGTCAGAACGTCAATGTTATTTAAATTGACCTTAAATGTACTAAAATCACTGATCTGAAATCAACTGTCGTATTATAAATCTAGAATACGAAATCTCGAAATGAAAGAAACTAAAACACCTGTGCAAAGATGAGGGCAGACTTTCGTATCGCAAGCGAAAGCTCGGATATATCCCCTTCTGCACTAATCGAGCAATTTTTCCCATGTTGTTAAAGGCAAATTGGAATGTTCACAGACCTGTGCGTTCTCAAAACGAGTTTCTTATAGAGGGCGTTGAATTTTTAAACAAAATTGGTTCGTCCCGTAGAAAGTAAGGGATAACAGTGGCGGACGCGAGGAGTCCCGTACAGGACTTGGGTGAATTTCACGAACATTTCAGATGATGCTATACTATGCGGCCTAGAACACGGATAAACATCTTCCGGGACCCAGCACAATCATTATCCTCATCACCCTATCGTAGACAGACTACTCGGCACAGGTCTCTTCTCATAACGAGAAGGGTTTAAGACAAGCCAGTATAAATTGCAACATCCATCCAGCCAAACTAATGTAACCTAATAAATAAATGCGAAAGTAACTCTGTCTGTCTGTTTGTTACGATTTCACGCCCAGCCGCTAAACCAAATTGTACTATACGTTTGGTAGGTATGGAAATACATACTTAGATTGGACTTTAGAAAGGGTCATAGGCTACCTTTTATTGCAAAAATCAAACAAGAAGGAGGTGAAATAGAGATGATTGTTTTGGCGTTTTTACTCCATAGCCTCGTAAAAACTGAACCAATTTTGATAATTCTTTCTTTGTTACAAAGCGTATATTATTAGGCAAATATTTAATTTTGGTAAATATAACACTAAATATTGACAGAGGTCACAACTCCTGATGGATAGCAGCAAGTCACTCGCATTTAAAGATCTGAATACTTTTTGGAATTTCTACATAAAACCTAAATGAACACGGACAAAATCGCAGGCATCAGCTAGTATCCAATATTCGTGACGTTTTAAATCACTCGCATCCTTAAGGAGACACGGCTTGTGCCCGCCACACCATCGCCATCGCAAATCATCCTTAAAACTACTCTATCAACTTTCAATGATTCCTACTAGAACTAATACCCTCATCGACACCAAATTACTTACACAGCATCTCATTATTATACTCGATCTTGATTAAATTTAGTTTCGTTACTTCAATCCAACCGATAATCACGATGAAGAATGTAAGTGGTAATTTAAAATGCTATGAAACACAAACGATATTTCCCCGGGGCGACGTTAATGTTCCGGTGGCGGCGTTCGTCCATTCAACCGAATCTCTGGAAATTAAGGCAGGAAAAAAGTCAATAAATCCAAGCAAGCCAGAGCAGATAAAGAATGTCTCAGGAGCGACATAAGCGGCTGGGATATCGGGAAACTGCGTTAATGTGACTCCCAACATCTTGAGTCTCTCAAAGGTAAATAATGGAGGCTTACTGTTACCGAGAATAATGTAATTGAGTTTTAATAAGCTATCCATTTATACGACTGCCTGAAAAAAGGAGTATATTGTTTTCAGTGTTCATGTATGTATGTGAGTATGTATATTCCACCATAATTTCTATACGCCTGAACCGATTTTGATGAATGGGGTATCGTTAGAATCCTCAGCTTATTCCGAGTGACATAGGCTAGTAAAATTAAAAAAAATTGAAAGGGTGACTTTTTACACTTTTTTACTCATTTTTTGGCTGGGCAGTCGTGTTTTTAATTATAACTTTTTTAGTTTAGTCTTTAGACTTTAACAGCTAACAGCAAGTAGTAGAGTCCTGGCGGAAAAAAAATTTGAAAGTTCTGGCGGAAGCATTAAAATAGTAATTTACTTGTGACTGGGTTTTCCAAATTAAAAAAAAACTTTCAAAGGACTGGAGTTGCGAAGCAGCAAAGTTCGCTTCGCGTCGCGAACATAGATCGGTCCACTACTAGAAGTTGGTCAACTAATCCAAGTTTCCCTCACGGGCTAATGAGGTGAGTTTGATTTGAATTCCCTGAACGCGGGGAAAATAGGCACTCGCTTTATGTAGTTTTACATAAACGTTACGGATGCTAAGGTACAAAGATATAAAGTAAGTAGTTCTTTCAGAAAGAAAATTAACTTGTATGGGCACTTGCTTCGTAAAGAGAATTGGTAATATTCATTGTTAGAACTGAGTACTGACATGCCTACCTTTTTAAGTTAAAATTAATTTTATACTTACAGTTCGTAAGTATAATTTAAGGATTAATTTTATAATAATTAATAGGCTTCATCATTGAACTCTGGGTCCCAATTCTTCAATCATGATTCTAAAGGGTCCTGCAATCCTTAACAGTGAGGGTTTAGAAAGTGTTATTCTGGATTAATATCTCAGGTATCATGTTACAGTCTATTGGCTTCAAAATTGAACTTCAGGTTCCAATTCCTTAATCCTGATGCGCGCAGCGTACTGTATTTCTAAGCCATAAGGATTTAGGAACTGTCCATTGTGAATTCATTTTCACAATCATATTTAAATCGTATTTAGAAACTAGCAATGCAGGTAAATATAATATGAATATCTTCAACTAACCTACATAAATTGCAATTAATCACATTACCTAAATGTGAAATAATGAAATGAATATTGTAGGTAACATTTATTACGTCTTCATTGTATACTCTGAATAACTGCACAATCCTGATGCTACTGAACTGCTAAGTTATAGGGATTATGCTCAGCAGGTCCTACAATAAAAAGCTTAAAATAAAACTCTAACATGCACTGTTCTGTGGTGAATATGATTGATTTTCCGTTGAAAACAAGAAAAATAACTATAGTCTAGAAACTGAGTTTCGATTTAAAAAGTAACGTAACCTTAGGCAAAGATCTATATAGCGTACTCTGACTGCACCTTCTCAGACTTTACTTTTAAGTTACGACTATAGATTTATAATAATGTTTGAATAAATCAAAAGACTTAGCAAAGTCAAAATGTGGTCTTGGATAGGTCTCAGTCTTAGAGAACAGAAACTAATTTTCAATTTCCTTTGCTAATTACTAATTTTGATCTTTACGCTTTAATCTGAACGGCAGCAAACAAAGCGTTTGACTACTAATGGAAATTACACACCCTAAGGTCGAAAATCAAATTGACTGAAGAGGTTAAACAAACGATGTGGCCTGGGAGAGCCGAGACCGGAGTCCGTTGAATATTAATCGGTTCGTAAATGCGCTTTTATTTGCTTTTCCCTTACAGCGTTAGCGCGCCTGTCGTCTGCCGAATGGCTCAACGCCTTGGGGTAATAGAATAGAAGCTAATATTAACGTACAATCGAAGGCAGAAGCTGAACCTTAACGCAATACTTCACGACGCACTGTGACGCCGCAATGTTGTGAGTTTATCAGATTGTATGCCACACTGTTATTGCAACATTCGCAAAGAATATAACGTTTTTTTTATGACGATATGACGGCAGTGATGAGGTCTAAGTTGGAGCGCGCTTACCGAGAAAATGCCTGTTCACTCTTGCCTTGACGGTACTCAAATTATACGTGGCCGGAACACAGACGCCGAAAGTGCGTTCCACACCTTAGCGGTTCGTTTCAGAAACGTTAAACTAAAACATTTCGTGCGAATAGATTGGATTTCAACCACGTAAGGATGCCATCGCTCACGATTTCTCGAAGTTATAACGATGAAGGTAACACTAGATTGTTAAGTTCCTGAGAGCACCCTCCAAAGTATAGGTATATCCGATAGAAGACCAATAGACAGGTGACATTGCGTCGGTGCTGTAGGCATTATAAGTTGAATAATAATTAGATTAGACGTGTGGCATACCACCTATATTCCTTTATACCTTAAACAAACCAATGCACTAACGCATTCGCATATGAAATGCGGTAGCGAAATGTTTTTGCTTTTATTCCTTTCACGTTAAAATATTTAAAATCACAGCATGCGAAACGCGACAGTGCGCTAACAGTCGCGCTCTATAAACATATATATGTGTTAATTATCTTCTTCTTCTATCTAAATTTATAACAGGTGGCTGACTAGCTGACTGATCTATCAACGCACAGCTCAAATCACTATTCGGATCGGGCTGAAAGCCAGATAGCTGTTAAGACAAAGGCATCATTCATCGCATAAGAAAGGATTTTTGAAAATCAACCCCTAAAGGGCTAAAACCTATTTTATTTTAAACCCCTAGGTTTGAAAAATCGAATTTAACGTGAGCGATGCCGCGGGCAAAAGATAGTTACGAATAAATCTCTCTATGTATATAGGTAGCTACTAACGAAGAGTCTTAACGAAGGGGATCTTTAAGTACCGATCAATAAACATCTCTGAGTGCCGCAGTTAGTGTTAAAAGGCGTTACATCCGTTAGTTATTATTATCAACGTACAGCTTTGAAACACACAAAGGTACATGTAAACAAAAATAATACTTATATAAGAAAATTTATCTTTTAGTAAAAAGTATTATGAAACTTACTTACGATTCTTCGATGTCCATAATAGTTTAACATAAGCGCTTAAACACGGACCAAGAAGTAAACAAGTTTTATCGCCGCGAAAGTTAACGCGCACCTTTATCCACCACGTGCTCCCTTTGAACAATAAACTTACGCTAAGTCATCGGATTTGTACTTGCTTTACACGGGACGAAATTTTTGCTTAAAAATTAGAAGCGAAGTCCAAGTAATGTTCTTGCAAGCGTAAATATATTTCATTTTTACAGGCTGAAATAATATTATACCAACATAAAATATCTCAAACGATTTAAAATTATATTCTTTTAGCTTTTGCAGTTTTTCAGTCAATTAATCATTATCTGCCCGAAAAACAGCTTGACCTAACACGACTGAAGACTAAGAAAAAAGTTATTTAGTAGAAACCAACACCAAAATAAATCTAGCTTAACTTATCTGTTATTGTTTACTTAAACGGGATCAGTGAAATCCGTTAAAATTAAATCCACAATAATATAAGTACAGTGAAATAAAATTTTAACTATTATGAAAAATATTAAAGTAAATCTCGCGTTAAATGTAGTAATCCCTATTAGCCGACGCTTTACAGCAAAATAGCCGTCCGGCGCTGTTGTAGCCATCGGGCTTTACGACCAATGAAAACGGAGCCTCTGAACTGAGGCCATTATAGGATTACTTATACACTTATACAATATACGAGCTAAAGGATAATGTTAACCTGCGGGTCGTTATTCCGTCCGAATGAAAGACCCAGGTGGTACGAGAGTAAAAACACTTAGGTAAGTGTTTGTTTAAATCAAACAATAATGCTATAGTGTTCCTTGCAATCTTTATAATTTTCTCCCAAAATGCCCGGTATTTCGTTCGGGTGGATTGAGATTATTTAATTCCCGCGAGAACTCTCTTGTTTTCCGGGATAAAAAGTAGCCTATATGTTATAAGTAATTCCAGAGAGTAATCTATCTCTGCGCCTAGCCAAATCAGTTCAGTCGTTGCGGCATGATTGAGTAACAAACATCCATCCATCCATCCAAACTTTCGCATTTATAATATTAGTAGGATAATAGGAAGACAGTTAAATGCTAAAAAAACGATGATACTGATGATGATACTGATGATAGCAATAATTTGCAAAGGAATATATTACTATGAAATATTCAAAACGGAGTTGAAAATAAATTTTATTGCCCGCGGCACAGGTTTACATCCGAAGAAGGGAAATGGGTGCAATTTAGCGCACGAATCGGTAACATGAAACGCTCACGTTATTATTTTTAATATAAAAGTCGTAGTTTAGAATCAATCTAAACTATCTGTCTGACCTGGCATATTATTTAGAATAATACTTTAGTAATTTAGTTTCCGGAATTTTCCTTGTCAAGTATATATAGTAATGAACCACTTGGGTCAAAAGTATACTGAGATTTTTACAATAACTGAAAATGTTAAAATGTGCGAGAGAGAGGAAACGATAAACGTAAACTGACTTTCTTCACAACCTTTACGTTTAGTTGGCAGAGAAAGGCGAAAATCAGTAATTTTAAAATTTTGCAACCTGGTAAAATCGATAGATAAAAAACCTATACTCTCTAAATACGAATTTTAAATGCCTGCCGTTGGTTTTAAAAATATTTGCAGAATTTAATAAATTATCACCATAAAAATGACATACACGCGCAAGGTGTTAAAATATACCGAAGCTAAAAGCGTAATTCACTGGGACATGATGAAAACAGTGAATTTCAGAAGCCTGTGTGTCGGCGAGTGTGTACAAATGTGTCTGATTTATCTGCAGCGTGTCCGACATTGTTTTATAGCTCTATCGTCGTTTTCCACAGCTCATTGCGCTCATCAGAGCATTGCCAGCGAATTCAATTTGTTCTTTAATGATTATTTATTAACGATCAACGACAGACGCTTTTCATCAGCGCGCTGCAACATTTGATTGCCTACATCATATTTTGAGTTGCCCATGAAAAAATTACTTCTAAAAAACCTATGAGTACTTTGACTCTCGTGAGTTTGACTTCACGTATTCAACTACAATGCAGTCACTAACTCACATTTATTTTTGAGATTTCCTTAATTTTTTGCCTAGTAAGTAAATAAGTATTTCCTTTCACTATTTGCACAGCACTTTCAATTGCACAGAAAAAAAGGGAAAAATTAAATCCAATTTTTTAAAATAGTCACCACAGTATTGCGTCATAAAGTTCGTTAGGAGTACAATTACATAATTCTATCAATATCGGTTTACGTTGTTATATGTATATTGACCTTACATCAGCTTCATTACAGTTATGAGATAGGAATAAGAAAATAAAACATGAGAGCTTGTCTGGAGCGTTTACTTTATTTTAGATGAACTAAAATTGATGTTGAAAAATTATTTATAGTTCCGCTTGTTTTCTCTTTGGAATACTTACACAGTAATAATGTACTTTCATAAGTAAACTTATTGAAACTTGAGCTGTATTTTAAACATAATTTTAAAAGAGCTTTGAGTTGCCTCAGGCTAAGTACATAAGTATGCCTCACATAAGTATATAAAAATTAAGTCAAATAATTTTAATTAAACAAAATATATTGTAGGTACCTACCTATTATATATTTTTTATTTAAATTTAATGTTTATGATTATTTACCAATTGATAAAACAGAATGCATTAGGTATATCAAGGTTTATCGGTAGGTACGTGGATTATTTAATTTAATTAAAACTTGATTAATCATTTACATACTTTACTAATGACAAGTAACTTATTTTGCCCTCCTCCTTCAAATTAGAAAAATCTGTAAGCACCGCTTGTCCTCCCGTCACCTGAAATACAGGAAAATATAAACAACCAAGCAAGTACATGCAAAAAGCAACCAAGCAAACACAACCTTGTCTTACGGCAACCAGCAAAGTGCTTGACGTTAGTCCGACGAAATGTAATTTACGGATATCTTGCAACGAACTTTGAGTGTATTTAAGTGAGTATGGTGTTGCATGTTGGATAAGTTATCGTAAAAAGGTCTCCACTATTGACAAGCAAAAAGTATTTATTAATGTCAATATTTGATACGAACCTTGAGAAACATCCCTCAACAGTTTTTGTCTACCTAAATAAAGCTTTTTTCAATAAAAAATCAGTAGGTGCATATTTAACATACCCATTCATCACTGAAGCCTGAAGGTGGTGTTTACTAAAGGCCCATAAAATCAACAAGCCGTCTCTTTTATTTCGGAGATGGAAGCAATTTTGTTCTTTTGTGCGATAGTATTGCCCCTCAGTAGGCGGATTACGTCTCCCCTGCGCAGGAAACTCTTTAACACGCACAAAATTGATTTGACAATTTCAAGATGAAATGTTTTTTTATACGCAGATAGGTACAACATTTTTGTTTTCACTGTAGCTGCTGTTGTATGTAGATATGTCAATCAACTTCCAACCTTACCATAGTATGTTTATCATGTTTCTAGTGTTAGGCTGAAATATATAGATCGCACACTCACTCAGACTCAAGACAGATATAAAACGAGATAGATTTATGTCAGAGCATATTTTGTGTCTCGTTTTACTCTAACTTAAGTCTGAGCTGAGTCAGAGCACGCTCTATAGATCTCAGCATCAGTCTTCGAACTACTGTGAGCTTAGGTACTTACCTACTTATTCTGAAACGAATTCCATTTTAACCAATGCCTAGGTTTAATCTAACTTTTCAAGTTTATGTTAACTGTGTTGGTAAATCTGTCTTGTAATAGTATGGACGGGATGGTGACAGAGAGTTTTTCCAAATTTTTGCTTGAAAAGTAATTATACTAGGATCCATCTACGGCCTCAGTAATTTCATTGTATCAATATTCAATAGTCAATTCAGCGGTTATCAGCGTGACATATCAACTATAAAATAAATATAAATAGAATGTGAAAAACATTTCTATTTCCACGCAAACGTTGATTGAATTTTTTCCAATCCACTAGAGGTGACAAAAGGACACATCAGCAAATCGAGGTGTTCTATTAAATATAAAACAAACTGCAATCGGCCGATATATTCAAATACAACGTTAACAAATAAATAAACCAGAGATGTGCTCTAACGTTGTATTGAAACGTACAATAGGCTCATCACTGTACAGGTCACTGCGAGCGTGCCATGTATCGAGTAAATGTGATAGGAATTTATATTAATTTCCTCTGACTGTCCGCCGTCCAGTTGGCTACAGCTGATACGGGCAGCGCTAACTGCGGTTAGCCGGCTTTCCTAACCTCACCATACAGCACGAAGCAAAATAATACATAATAATATAATCACAAATCGTTAATGTTTAATTAAAACCAGCGAAATTTGACTGAACAGTACGACAAATTCGTTATTCGTTACCAATTTATTTTAAAAATCGCAACAAGTATTATAACAACACTTCACACATCACATCTGCTGGAACCTGCAACGTTTATCTCAAAAAAGTAGTGATTTTCTAGTTAAAATACCGTTGTTAGAAACCTTTACTATGAAACTCTCATTTGAAAGCTTTAGACACAATATTTATATTTCACGACAGTGTAGGTACAGCGCGAGCGAACGCCGCGTTTTGCGATCAGTACAGTTTTTTTCTGGTTTGACGGATTATAGCAAGAGAATATAATTTTTTCTTTAAATAACATAGAATTTCACAAATTAACGCCTGCTTCTATCTAATATTAGACACATTTTTTTGAAAAATCGGACTTATTGAGGTAAAACAGTGCTGAGGCAATTGAGCGATTTGTTGAGTAAAATAAACATTTCAACGATAATAAAAAAAAATAATCCCTCGTAAATTATTAAAGCAACTAGACTAAAATCCTTGTTTATAACACAATAATCTAAGCATAAACTATTTAATACGGGTCCGCAAAGTAACAAACAAGTTTTATCGTTGCCCAAGTTTGTGGCGCACCTTTATCCACCACGTGTTCGCTTTTATAACAATGAAGTTGTAACAGTTATCGGATTTCTTCTCTGCGCGACAAGAATTAATTTAGAACTAATATAATAGTAGATTGTTACACAAGGGACGTAAGTAAGCTATTACAGAACAAGATCCAATTTGGCGCCAGTGCGAGCGCAGCTCGCATAGGGCGCTAATGGATCGCGTGCACCCGAGATATTTAGTCACACGAGCGAGCGCAGCGAGCGAGGGTGAATATAGTTCGAGGGTGTAATAGCTTCTTGCAACCGAGGTAAGCATTCTACTTTATATCATTCTTGCGAGGTAACTTTGGACTTATCCGGCAAAAGGTTTTGCATCATTTGTTCTGCTTCAAGCAAACAAAAATCAGGCTCTCCTCCTTTATCATCATCTGATGAAGTGCTTGACATTGTTGTAAATAACTTAAATCCCTTTACGAACAAACTTCACAAACTTTCAGATCAAATGAAATGCCGCCATTTCCATTTTTTTTTCGTAAATAGTTTTCCATTTTTTTTTTACGGCTCTGAGTTCCAAGGAGTTTTGCATAGTTTGAAATGTTCCATACATTGCAATTAAATGCCGCCATGTTCAGTGTTTTTTTTTTTTCAGTAAAAAGTTTTCTTACCATTTTATAAGAAAAGAGATTGTTTACCAAGGAGTTTTGCATAGCTTGAACTGTAAAGAGAACATTACAATTAAAGCATAGTGCGACGTAATGTTGCCTTGAATTGCAAACACCAACTTACAAGGAGACTTTCCACCATAGTAATCCCTAGTTACTGAGCAAGTATGATATAAATATTATTATGGTATTTTGTTCCTCTGTCATCGTTGACGTCGTTTCCACGAGAAAGTTAGCGTTCCTTACTACGGTACGGTAGGGTGTAACTTTATGGTTTTCACTGATAGCCTTTCATTCGTTCACTATTAGACATGAGGATGAGGCTGCTATCTCATTTGAGCTGATATCCAGATCCCAGCGGCTTCTAGCCAAAAAATTATATAAACGACTAGCTTTTGCATGCCAATTCATCCGCGTGGAATTAAGTTTTTAAAATCTCTCGGAAAACCCCTTTGTTTGTCTGGGATTAAATATAATATATCTGTGCGTGGGTGTATTTCAGGAATACCCATGCAACAATCACGTCAATCTGTTGCTCTGTTCTATCTTCTGTCTAAAGAACAAATTTTTTATTTTTTATTGAAGTGTTAACCTACACTTAAAGGAAATAACCTAATAGGTTTATAACAACAAATACCTAATAGGTTTAAAAAGAACAAATTAACAAACAAACAAAGAGTTCCTTGCTGGTTCTTCTCGGTTGCAACTGCGTTCAAAAAAAATCGAAATTCAAAATAATTTATTTCATGTAGGCCAACCCGTGGATCTTATGACACATCAAAACTCTACCACGCACCGTTTCGGAATGCACATTCTGTTGAGAAGAGCCTGCAAGAAACTCGGAAGTTGCTCTATTCATAACAAAATATTACAATACTAGCTTTTGCCCCCGCGACTTCGTCCGCGTGGAATTAGATTTTGGGGTGGAATTTTCAAAAACTGTGACACACGTACTTTTTTATTTTTAACTGAAAGCTCAAATACCAACTTTGATGGAAACAGCTTGAAAAATGACGGAGTTTCATATAAATTTCCATCCCCTATTTAAACCTCTTAGGGGTGGAATTTCCAATAATCCTTTCTTAGTGTGCGCCTACGTCATAAAAGGAACCAACTGTAAAAATTTCAAGTTTCTAACTTCAGTAGTTTAGGCTGTGCGTTGATATCTCAGTCAGTCAGTCAGTCAATCAGTCAGTCAGTCAGGACTTTGAATTTTATATATATAGGTTAATATAAAGCTACATAATATGAATGTAATAACGTAATAAGTTGTTACACTATCTTGTGGACAGCTGGATGCCTAGCTAGATTGATTCCATACAACTTTGTCATTCCGAACCCGTACCGTAGATTCACTGGAGAATTCAAAAGCACTTTGTGCAAGTTTATTTGAATAAAAACTGTTCTATTTTTATTTCTATTTCCTGTAACAGCTTGAGATCGTTCGACCTTCTAATAAGAGACTTTTCCTCCTCTAATAACAATGTTACGTATAACGAGATAATGGAAGTTGACTAGAAATTGAAGCGAAACAAACCGTTCGTAAAATATTGTTATTTTTCTGTTGCGTGCATTTTGATACATTTGGTGACTATCATCGTGAACTGGGCCACCGTACTTTATCCAAATACTATCGCAACAATTTCACATTAATTAATAATAATTTTCACTTTTTGACCGATGTGCCTGGTTCTTACTTACTAACGTAAGCTAGATAGGTACATCCTTATCCTTACTAATATATAAATGCAAAAGTGTGTTTGTTTGTTGGTTTTTCCTTCAATCAAGCTGCAATAGTGCTACGGATTGACGTGATTTTTTGCATGGGTATAGTTGGGGACCTGGAGAGTGACATAGGCCATTTTTTATCCCGGAAAATTAAAAGTTTCCCGCTGGTTAAAGTTAAAAACTAAATCTACGCGGACGAAGTCACGGGCATCAACTAGTATTATAATACTACTCGGTATATATACCGAGGATCGTAAGTTAATCATGATGAACTGACTAAATATCACAGGGGGATGTGATTGCCCATAGCGAATAAGCAATGTCGTAAATCAGTTCAGTTAGCAACGTGCTAACATTGCGGAGTGCGAAGTGTTTGATAAGCTAGATGCAGGCTGAAGAGACGAATTGCCTCACCTCATACCCTGCACCATTTAAACTTGAGCCCTGTTCCACCCATATTCCAAGTAATTTTAACTGCATTGCTGATCAAGGCTCTAGTGTCTAATAGGTCGGCTGCGAAAATTCTGAAAAATTTAGATTTTTTAAAATTCTTTCTCCTTTAAAATTTTCAGTAAATACTCGTAAAGGGAATAGAGTGTTTGCGCACTGTAGTATCTCTAGCGTAGCTGGCTAGTCTAGATACGCCGCTGTGGCAATTTAGTCAGAACTTCATTAATTTAATACCGTCAAAACGTCCGTGTTGTTTATTGATCCTATTAGGTCCTATTCAGCTAGCAACAGTATTTTATTGTAACTATATTCTTTGAATCAGCGCAAATTGTCAATAGGTATATATATTATTTTTATTGCGTTCGATCATGGGATTCTTGGCCTATTTGCACCTTTATTTGCACACTCTACACTTTAAAGTTTTCTACTCGTGTCAATTGGAGCTATTGGCTTCCTTTTGCTTTAAATGTCTTTAAAAATCATAATTATTTATTTTATGTCGACAAAATTGTAGCTCTTATGAGGCTTTACCACTGGTTCGAAAAGTAAATTCTGCTAAAAAGGACCGGCAGGAAACTCAACAGTTACTCTTTTCAAAATACAGGTCTATGTAGTGCATAGCGCAATAAATGTATCCAATTATTTAACTTAAGGTTGCTTTAATGCAATTTTATTGTATAAAAATCTTGACTTTGATCGTTAAAGATCGGAACTCCAAAGTTTGCCTCCTTTATTTGGCCATTCATCTGGTTTTAAGATATCCTCTCCATATTATATTCTCATTAAGTACGAGGATGTTTGTACGTATTAGGATAATGTGACACCATGTTCAAACTAGTCTAAATTAGATCAAGTTAATTTCACGTGACGTCATGTGTTTCGAACATAATATGGTGTCACTGAATAAACCACGCTCGAGCGGCGAATTGACGTTGACGAAGATTGCCATAAATAATGGAGGCGGTTAACTACTGATGCCGGCGAACGACAGAATCAAATCAATTGTTAGTTCATCAACGCCTATTGTATCTCGCTGTTAGCGCCAATCATGAACTATTTCTATTATAGGCACTCCTAATTTCATTTGAATGATACGTTACCACCACAATTAAATTATTGTTACGTTACGTTGTAAAATGAATATTTGAACAAAGTAAATTGAGACTATATTGATACATGAAATTGTTTTAACCAAGCTCGAATTTTCTAAGCTAGCCGTATCACATAGCATGGCAATTATGCATATACTACAAACATATAATCCTAGGAAATTTACATTTCAGACACATAATTCTAATTTTTAATGTAGTTACTTGATGATACCTTAGAATAACATTATTCTTAGAGCAGGACTCCTATCCTAGGAAACTAGGACTAGAGTCTAAGCGGTGTCAACTGCAAAGTGGCATTATTCATCAACTAGATGATATCACTATTATAAAATCAAAATTCAGGGACCAGTTGAGTACGTTGAAATACTGAAGCCTGTCTGTCAGCGCGCGTATACAAATTCATCACATTTATTACTGCGTATATACTTTTATCGTCGATTTCCACAGCCCAATGGACTCATCAGTGGGCGCACTGAGCACTCCTAGTGAATTAAATCCATTCAATCACTATTATTAAATCCTGAAACAAACACAACTGCACGGCAGCGGCAGGACTCGCGCTGAACTTTTGCGATTCGTAGTAGTAACACGGGAAGTTTTTTATTTCCCCTACCTATTACTACTTAATACTTACTGCTGCAGTAGTAGTAAAGACAATAAAATTGCTCGTATTACTACTGGTGCTACTGTTTAGTACCACGGACAATAAACAGAACTTGCGCGTAATGCGTACATGCATTTGTAATGCACGGGACTGAATGCATGCCATGTTGCTTTACAGTGTGAACACCCCAAGGCAGTGATCCTTTCACCAAGTGTTGATACTTTTGATGAATTTCCTCAATACATTTCACCAATAATACCTACTATAATCTACTACCTACTAATATCTTTCGATCACAATATTGTTAATCAGGATTTTTGTAAAATACCTAAAACATTATAGCCATTTAATGTTAAAAGCTTCAATTGATTAATTTAGGCAACTGCTAGAAATAGTAAGCTGGTCATACCAAAGGAATAAATATACCTATTACTATAGAAAATATAATAAAAATTCTTCATCACACTTAGTCTTGATAAAAAGAATACGAGCCTAAAGAAGGCTGCCTTTCTTAAGGTTCTTTATCTGGAACATACTCGTAGTTTAGTCTAACGCGAATGGGACGAAACATTGACCCCCTATTATGTCTTCGACAGATATCGATAGCGCACATTGTTTGTATTTACGGCACCCCGAAGACATTACAAAGGCCATCCTTTTTATGTAATGTTCACACTAAATTTATTTAACCTTTCCACGCCCAAACAGCTCAGAAAACCATTCAACTAAGAATTACGATATAAAAGAAAAGGTAATATTATTTGATAACAATTTTTTTTTTCATATTTTGTTCCATATTAGATTAAAGAGATATAATTATTTTTATGGAAAAAAATTAAGTACCTAAGTAATCTCCAATTAAAATATAATATACTTACCACATTAATGTAAATATTAACTCGAAAGCGAAAATCTGATAAACTCATTGCAAATTAAGTTGGAATATAGTCTGTGAAACCTTGTAGCCCGGCAATGCATTCACGGGCCGATTACATACAATATTTACATAATTATATGAACAGGTAAATCTCATGACTATGAAATGGTAACTGAATATACCAATAAAGGTACGACAAATAGAAACTGATTACTATTATTACTGAATAATCAATTTATTTTATTTCTATAACAGTGTTATAATTTGGAGAAGCTAAACAGCCAATTCTTGGAATACATAGCTCAAAGAAGAGATAAACACTAAAATAACTAAAATATTGTGGTCCATAGTATGTGAACAGGCACTACTTCAAACGAGACGCAGAGAACCGCTAGATTGAAGCGGTAAAAGATCGAGGCACGTGGAAGTATCTACAAGAGTTCCATATAGCTATCTATCTGTTGACCAAGAAAGGGGATAATGAGTGATTTGTTTATGCGTTTGCATGAGCAAAACCAGTACGACTACATCAAGTCTGATCAATAGGTTAAGAAAAAAATAATTTTATGCTGGCAAAGCTGTAGGTAGCCAATTTAATGAATGACAGAATTTCTCGAATAGACACTAAAATAGCAGGCAGCAAAGTTCAGTTTGCTTCGTGAATAGTGAATATGGATGGTATAGTAGTAGAAGTTGGTCAACTTAATACAAGTTTCAGCTTACAGGCTAATGAGACGAGTTTGAGGAAAGCGCTCGTTCTTAAAGCCCCTTGACCTTCTCTCTAGTTACCAGCATTTCTTTGTATTTTAAATATGTTTTATGCTAATCTCCGAAAACGTTTATCCAGAGATATTATGTGATTTTATAATGTGACGTTGAAGATACGTATAAGATCCAGATCTCTTTTGTATTAGATGGATACAACAATGTTTTTTAGAGAAAAGGCTGTATCTTTTTTAGTGAAATTGTGAAGTTAGACCTCAGTAATGTTACACTGTAGATATACCGATAATTAGAGTAAACAAACAATATCAAGGCCGAGAGTTAGTGATTACCAGACCTAATACGAACAGTTTCATGCCAGATACTCCACCTATTTCTAATCCATGTATTAAAAATATTTTTTAACCAAATCTACCAACTTTAACCTCATAAACAAAGAAAAATTAAGGAATATCATTTTGTTAATTGTAACTGTAGTTCATTACTGAACTTTCAGCTTAGTTCAATTTATAGAACCGGTATCTACACATACAATTTTCGCCCTGAAGCGGTTTATGAACTCTATTTAGGTACTGAAGTTGAGTTAGAAAATTATAGTTCTAGTACGTTATCTCTAAGTAATAACGAAAATAGCTGATATCTGCCAAAGTTATATATTTTGATCTGACATATTCCTTGCTTAGAACGGCATTCAGAACCAGTAGTAGATTCTCTTGACCATTCTTTTGAATACAGTTTGCAGTTTCACTTTGTAGAAGTTTATTTGAATAAAAACTTTTTTATATTTTTTACACCTTTCTATTTCTGTAAATACAAGTTTATCTGAACAAACTTCGTTTAATTTCAATTAGATTTATAGATACTTTCGTATTTAAATGGCATTTGATTCCAATTTTGTGACACATCTTTCAATTGCTTCTTGTAAACCGATTTTTATGGAATTTTGCTTTGCAGAAAAATTTCATTTCATCGATACACTATTATGTGAACGTCGACTTAACTTTCGGTTTCAACTTCTCAATTCTGATGCTGTTTCGCGTGTAGATTTCGCCCCATCTAAACTCCGAGGAGTAAGGATAGTACAAGATATTTTGGATACAAATTATAGACTCAAACTTAGGCTGCCAACTCCTCAATCGTGATGCAGGAGATAATGACCTCATTTGGTCCACATTATCCGTAAAGACAAAGGTCAATTATGAATTGATTAAATTCTTCTTCTGCTTGTAGTGTCGTTTCCTATCGAAAGTTGACAACCATTAAGTTTGTCTGCACTTTGGGCGCTACTACATGACCCAAGGATCGCGTAATTTTACCGTACCGTTGTTAAGCCAAGATGTTCTTCTCCGCCTAGGTGATAAATTGACTAATTGGATGAAATAAAACTGTTCAACTTAAATGAGTTTATGTAAAACTTATTAATTAGGTTTCATTAAGAACTTACATGTGCAGATTGAGGAAAATTTTAAACACAGTAAACTTAAATACTAAGAACACACCACACAGCAAAATCACAGAGGTAAACGATTTAAAAAGCAATACATTGTAGGTATCTCACAATTTACTCTACATTCAAGTGATTAACGGACATTGTTTCATTGGGTCGATTTATTACGGTCCTTTGTAGTTTAAATTTGTTTGTGAAAACACCTCCACATTCAGTTTGTTGAATTCCTGATTCAATTCCTAAAATAAAGGGTATGATTTGTCTTTTTCGTTTTTATTAAGAAGCAAATAAATAAATCTATAGTTTTCTCATACCTACCAAAAACCGAATATTTTCGTGGCGCACTAAAATTTTCTTAGGTAATATATATGTATAATGTCAGTAAAATTACATTCCCAATCATTTTTCATTTTTCTTTTATAAATATGAAAACAATGCACTTAACTTTGAATATATATCCACACGTATTCAATCAAATTCAATTCACTCCACGAAGTATATTAATTTGCTAGATTTGTATTATCTATGGTTTGCTACTTCACTTTTACGTCACGTGACATATTTGCTGAATAAAGAGTAACTTGTAATCTTTTACTCAACTTAAGGCTGTATAATTTGTGCCCATTTAAGAGGTATAAGAGCTGTATACGGCCGTATACAGCCCTTATGCAGCTTTTTTATACAGCTTTAAGCGTGACGGGAATTCGTTATTCAGCTGCTAAGCAGCCTTCGTGTGCTACTTGGGTTGGTGGGGGAGAGAGAGACGTTGTCACTTCTTCAAAGTAATAATCACTCTTCTTCGCCTGAAATCTTTAAATGTTCTATTCCTAAAATTGTATGCATGTTTACGTTATCAACATTTGTTAACAACACTGTTTTTATTTGCGCTGATAGATTTAGTTATAAATCAAATGAGTTACTCTAGAGAACTCTAACTCTATCGTTCCTTCATTCAGCTTCATCTACTAGGCATTTGTTTCCCTACAGAGGTCACCGACTCGATTCTCTCGCCAATTCCCCCTCAGCTCCGTAGTCTATGAAGTGGACGTGAGTTCTTTAACCAATCAGCTAAAACTTTCACAATATTACAGCTAAGCATAGTAAGAACTAGTAGGGCGCGTGGGTGCGCGGCTCGCTAAAGCGAACCGCGGTTTTTCTGTCCACCAAGTAGACCTTCGGGTTTTGATCATCTTTTTCCAAGGAAGCACTCTTCCATCTTTTATAGTCTCCGAGATAGACACCGACGAAATCTGTATGGCCGCCATCTTGAATTCGCCATTTTGAATTTTTTTTCAGCTCCCTGCCAATTGGATGAGGTTTCGAGTAACTTTTGTTTGAACACTCCCTATCTATCTTCGATACCCTGGCCGTGCTCCTCACCCATCTCTGAAATTCTCCATCATCAGCTCTCTCCATATTTTTCCTCCGAATGAATTTTTTTCCTCTATACGAAACCATCAGAAATTTTGAAAATGAACCATATCAAAGTCAAGCATACATTTTGTATGAAAAAAATAAATTCCTCCATCTTTAATTTTCTTCTATTCATCAAGTAGATCTTCAAGTCTTGATCATCTTTTTCCAAGAAACCACTCTTCCACCTTTTATAGTCTCCGAGATAGACGCCGACGGAATTTGTATGGCCGCCATCTTGAATCCGCCATTTTGAATTTTTTTTCAGCTCCCTGCCAATTGGATGAGGTTTCGAGTAACTTTTGTTTCAACAATCCCCACCTATCTTCGATACCCTGACCGTGCTCCTCACCCGTCTCCGAAATCCTCAACCATCAGCTCTCTCCATATTTTTCCTCTAAATAAATTTTTATCCTCTATACGAAACCATCAGAAATTTTGAAAAGGCGCCGCATAAAGTCTTGCATATATTTTGTATGGAAAAAAAATAATTCCGCCATCTTGAATTTTTTTTCTATTCATCAAGTAGACCTTTGGGTCCTGATCATCCTTTTCCAAGAAACCACTCTTCCATCTTTTATAGTTTCCGAGATAGACACTGACGAAATTTGTATGGCCGCCATCTTGAATCCGCCATTTTGGAGTTTTTTTTCGGCTCTCTGCCAATTGGATGAGGTTTCGAGTGACATTTGGTTGAACACCCCCCACCTATCTTCGATACCCTGGCCGGTGCTCCTCACCCGTCTCCGAAATCCTCAATCATCAGCTCTCTCCATATTTTTCCTCCGAATGAATTTTTCTCCTCTATACGAAACCGTGACTGAAAAAAAATTTTTCCATACAAAATTTTACAGGAGAGGTGATCAATGAGTCAGTGAATCAGTGTGTCAGTGAATCAGCCCCAGTAGCTATATATATATTAACTAGTAGGGCGCGTGGGTGCGCGGCTCGCTAAAGCGAACCGCGGTTTTTCTGTCCACCAAGTAGACCTTCGGGTCTTGATCATCTTTTTCCAAGGAAGCACTCTTCCATCTTTTATAGTCTCTTAAATAAACACCGACGAAATTTGTATGGCCACCATCTTGGATCCGCCATTTCGGAGGTTTTTTTCAGCTCTCTGCCAATTGGATGAGGTTTCGAGTGACTTTTGTTGGAACATCCTCCACCTATCTTCAATATCCTGACCATGCTCCTCACCCGTCTCCAAAATCCTCAACTATCAGCTCCCTCCATATTTTTCATCCAAATGAATTTTTGTCCTCTATACGAAACCATCAGAAATTTCGGAAAGGAACCTATCAAAGTCTTGCATACATTTTATATGAAAAAAAAAAAAATTCCGCCATCTTGATATTTTTTCTATTCATCAAGTAGACCTGCTAGTCTTAATCATCTTTTTCCAAGGAACTACTCTTCCATCTTTTATAGTCTCTGAGATAAACACCGACGAAATTTGTATGGCCGCCATCTTGGATCCGCCATTTTGAAGGTTTTTTTCGGCTCCCTGCCAATTGGATGAGGTTTCGAGTGACTTTTGTTTGAACACCCTCCACCTATCTTCAATATCCTGACCGTGCTCCTCATCCGTCTCCGAAATCCTGAATCATCAGCTTTCTCCATATTTTTTCTGCGAATGAATTTTTATCTTCCATACAAAATCAACATAAGTTTTGAGAAAGAACTATGTTTTAGTCTTGCATATATTTTGTATGAAAAAAATTTAATTCCGCCATCTTGAATTTTTTTCTATTCATCAAGTAGACCTTCGGGTCCTGATCATCTTTTTCCAAGAAACCACTCTTCCATCTCTTATAGTCTCCGAGATAGACACCGACGAAATTTGTATGGCCGCCATCTTGAATCCGCCATTTTGGAGTTTTTTTTCGGCTCTCTGCCAATTGGGTGAGGTTTCGAGTGACATTTGGTTGAACACCCCCCACCTATCTTCGATACCCTGGCCGGTGCTCCTCACCCGTCTCCGAAATCCTCAATCATCAGCTCTCTCCATATTTTTGTTCCGAACGAATTTTTGTCCTCTATAAGAAACTGTGAGTGAAAAAAAATTTTTCCATACAAAATTTTACAGGAGAGGTGATCAATCAGTCAGTCAGTCAGTGAATCAGCACGAGTAGCTATATATATAGTAACTAGTAGGGCGCGTGGGTGCGCGGCTCGCTAAAGCGAACCGCGGTTTTTCTGGCCACCAAGTAGACCTTCGGGTCTTGATTATCTTTTTCTAAAAAACCACTCTTGATTATGTTTTTCTAAAAAACCACTCTTCTATCTTTTATACTCTCTGAGATAGACACCGTCGAAATTTGTATGGCCGCCATCTTGAATCGGCCATTTTGAATTTTTTTCAGCTCCCTGCCAATTGGATGAGGTTTCGAGTGATTTTTGTTTGGGCACCCTCAACCTATCTTCAATACACTGACCGTGCTCCTCACCCGTCTCCGAAATCCTCAATCATCAGCTCCCTCCATATTTTTCATCCAAATGAATTTTTGTCCTCTATACGAAACCATCAGCGGAAAGGAACGTATCAAAGTCTTGCATACATTTTATATGAAAAAAAAAAAAAAATCCGCCATCTTGAATTTTTCTCTATTCATCACGTAGACCATCGGGTCCTGATTATCTTTTTCCGAGAAACCACTCTTCCATCATTCATAGTTTTCGAGATAGACACCGACGAAATTTGTATGGCTGCCATCTTGAATCCGCCATTTTGGATTTTTTTTCAGCTCCCTGCCAATTGGATGATGTTTTAAGTAACTTTTGTTTGAACACCCCCCACCTATCTTCGATATCCTGGCCGTGCTCCTCACCCGTCTCCGAAATCCTCAACCATCAGCTCTCTCCATATTTTTGCTCCGTATGAATTTTGGTCCTCTATACGAAACCATCAGAAATTTTGAAAAGGAGCCGCATAAAGTCTTGCATATATTTTGTATGGAAAAAAATAAATTCCGCCATCTTGAATTTTTTTTCTGTTCATCAAGTGGAACTTCGGCTCCTGATCATCTTTTTCCAAAAAATCACTCTTCCATCTCTTATAGTCTCCGAGATAGACACCGACGAAATTTGTATGGCCGCCATCTTGAATCCGCCATTTTGAAGTTTTTTTTTGCTCTCCGCCAATTGGATGAGGTTTCGAGTGACATTTGGTCGAACACCCCCCACCTATCTTCGATAACCTGGCCAGTGCTCCTCACCCGTCTCCGAAATCCTCAATCATCAGCTCTCTCCATATTTTTCCTCCGAATGAATTTTTGTCCTCTATACGAAACCGTGAGTGAAAAAATTTTTTTTCATACAAAATTTTACAGGAGAGGTGATCAATGAGTCAGTGAGTGAATCAGCACGAGTAGCTATATATATATTAACTAGTAGGGCGCGTGGGTGCGCGGCTCGCTAAAGCGAACCGCGGTTTTTCTGTCCACCAAGTAGACCTTCGGGTCTTGATCATCTTTTTCCAAGGAAGCACTCTTCCATCTTTTATAGTCTCTTAAATAAACACCGACGAAATTTGTATGGCCACCATCTTGGATCCGCCATTTCGGAGGTTTTTTTCAGCTCTCTGCCAATTGGATGAGGTTTCGAGTGACTTTTGTTGGAACATCCTCCACCTATCTTCAATATCCTGACCATGCTCCTCACCCGTCTCCAAAATCCTCAACTATCAGCTCCCTCCATATTTTTCATCCAAATGAATTTTTGTCCTCTATACGAAACCATCAGAAATTTCGGAAAGGAACCTATCAAAGTCTTGCATACATTTTATATGAAAAAAAAAAAAATTCCGCCATCTTGATATTTTTTCTATTCATCAAGTAGACCTGCTAGTCTTAATCATCTTTTTCCAAGGAACTACTCTTCCATCTTTTATAGTCTCTGAGATAAACACCGACGAAATTTGTATGGCCGCCATCTTGGATCCGCCATTTTGAAGGTTTTTTTCGGCTCCCTGCCAATTGGATGAGGTTTCGAGTGACTTTTGTTTGAACACCCTCCACCTATCTTCAATATCCTGACCGTGCTCCTCATCCGTCTCCGAAATCCTGAATCATCAGCTTTCTCCATATTTTTTCTGCGAATGAATTTTTATCTTCCATACAAAATCAACATAAGTTTTGAGAAAGAACTATGTTTTAGTCTTGCATATATTTTGTATGAAAAAAATTTAATTCCGCCATCTTGAATTTTTTTCTATTCATCAAGTAGACCTTCGGGTCCTGATCATCTTTTTCCAAGAAACCACTCTTCCATCTCTTATAGTCTCCGAGATAGACACCGACGAAATTTGTATGGCCGCCATCTTGAATCCGCCATTTTGGAGTTTTTTTTCGGCTCTCTGCCAATTGGGTGAGGTTTCGAGTGACATTTGGTTGAACACCCCCCACCTATCTTCGATACCCTGGCCGGTGCTCCTCACCCGTCTCCGAAATCCTCAATCATCAGCTCTCTCCATATTTTTGTTCCGAACGAATTTTTGTCCTCTATAAGAAACTGTGAGTGAAAAAAAATTTTTCCATACAAAATTTTACAGGAGAGGTGATCAATCAGTCAGTCAGTCAGTGAATCAGCACGAGTAGCTATATATATAGTAACTAGTAGGGTGCGTGGGTGCGCGGCTCGCTAAAGCGAACCGCGGTTTTTCTGTCCACCAAGTAGACCTTCGGGTCTTGATCATCTTTCTCCAAGAAACTACTCTTCCATCTTTCATAGCCTCTGAGATATACATCGACGAAATTTGTATGACCGCCACCTTCAATCAACCATTTTGGTATTTTTTTTCAGCTCATTGCCAATTGGATGAGGTTTCGAGTGATTTTTGTTTGGGCACCCTCAACCTATCTTCAATACTCTGACCGTGCTCCTCACCCGTCTCCGAAATCCTCAATCATCAGCTCCCTCCATATTTTTCATCCAAATGAAGTCCTCTATACGAAACCATCAGCGGAAAGGAACGTATCAAAGTCTTGCACACATTTTATATGAAAAAAAATCCGCCATCTTGAATTTTTTTCTATTCATCACGTACACCATTGGGTCCTGATTATCTTTTTCCGAGAAACCACTCTTCCATCATTCATAGTCTCCGAGATAGACACCGACGAAATTTGTATGGCCGCCATCTTGAATCCGCCATTTTGGATTTTTTTTCGGCTCTCTGCCAATTGGATGAAGTTTCGAGTGACATTTGTTTGAACACCCCCCACCTATCTTCGATACCCTGGCCGTGCTCCTCACCCGTCTCCGAAATCCTCAACCATCAGCGCTCTCCATATTTTTCCTCCGAATGAATTTTTGTCCTCTATACGAAACCATCAGAAATTTTGAAAAGGAACCTATTAAAGTCTTGCATATATTTTGTATGGAAAAAAATAAATTCCGCCATCTTGAATTTTTTTTCGATTCATCAAGTAAACCTTCGGGTCTTGATCATCTTTTTCCAAGAAACCACTCTTCCACCATTAATAGTCTCCGAGATAGACACCGACGAAATTTGTATGGCCGCCATCTTGAATCCGCCATTTTGGAGTTTTTTTTCGGCTCTCTGCCAATTGGATGAGGTTTCGAGTGACATTTGGTTGAACACCCCCCACCTATCTTCGATACCCTGGCCGGTGCTCCTCACCCGTCTCCGAAATCCTCAATCATCAGCTCTCTCCATATTTTTGTTCCGAACGAATTTTTGTCCTCTATAAGAAACTGTGAGTGAAAAAAAATTTTTCCATACAAAATTTTACAGGAGAGGTGATCAATCAGTCAGTCAGTCAGTGAATCAGCACGAGTAGCTATATATATAGTAACTAGTAGGGCGCGTGGGTGCGCGGCTCGCTAAAGCGAACCGCGGTTTTTCTGGCCACCAAGTAGACCTTCGGGTCTTGATTATCTTTTTCTAAAAAACCACTCTTGATTATGTTTTTCTAAAAAACCACTCTTCTATCTTTTATACTCTCTGAGATAGACACCGTCGAAATTTGTATGGCCGCCATCTTGAATCGGCCATTTTGAATTTTTTTCAGCTCCCTGCCAATTGGATGAGGTTTCGAGTGATTTTTGTTTGGGCACCCTCAACCTATCTTCAATACACTGACCGTGCTCCTCACCCGTCTCCGAAATCCTCAATCATCAGCTCCCTCCATATTTTTCATCCAAATGAATTTTTGTCCTCTATACGAAACCATCAGCGGAAAGGAACGTATCAAAGTCTTGCATACATTTTATATGAAAAAAAAAAAAAAATCCGCCATCTTGAATTTTTCTCTATTCATCACGTAGACCATCGGGTCCTGATTATCTTTTTCCGAGAAACCACTCTTCCATCATTCATAGTTTTCGAGATAGACACCGACGAAATTTGTATGGCTGCCATCTTGAATCCGCCATTTTGGATTTTTTTTCAGCTCCCTGCCAATTGGATGATGTTTTAAGTAACTTTTGTTTGAACACCCCCCACCTATCTTCGATATCCTGGCCGTGCTCCTCACCCGTCTCCGAAATCCTCAACCATCAGCTCTCTCCATATTTTTGCTCCGTATGAATTTTGGTCCTCTATACGAAACCATCAGAAATTTTGAAAAGGAGCCGCATAAAGTCTTGCATATATTTTGTATGGAAAAAAATAAATTCCGCCATCTTGAATTTTTTTTCTGTTCATCAAGTGGAACTTCGGCTCCTGATCATCTTTTTCCAAAAAATCACTCTTCCATCTCTTATAGTCTCCGAGATAGACACCGACGAAATTTGTATGGCCGCCATCTTGAATCCGCCATTTTGAAGTTTTTTTTTGCTCTCCGCCAATTGGATGAGGTTTCGAGTGACATTTGGTCGAACACCCCCCACCTATCTTCGATAACCTGGCCAGTGCTCCTCACCCGTCTCCGAAATCCTCAATCATCAGCTCTCTCCATATTTTTCCTCCGAATGAATTTTTGTCCTCTATACGAAACCGTGAGTGAAAAAATTTTTTTTCATACAAAATTTTACAGGAGAGGTGATCAATGAGTCAGTGAGTGAATCAGCACGAGTAGCTATATATATATTAACTAGTAGGGCGCGTGGGTGCGCGGCTCGCTAAAGCGAACCGCGGTTTTTCTGTCCACCAAGTAGACCTTCGGGTCTTGATCATCTTTTTCCAAGGAAGCACTCTTCCATCTTTTATAGTCTCTTAAATAAACACCGACGAAATTTGTATGGCCACCATCTTGGATCCGCCATTTCGGAGGTTTTTTTCAGCTCTCTGCCAATTGGATGAGGTTTCGAGTGACTTTTGTTGGAACATCCTCCACCTATCTTCAATATCCTGACCATGCTCCTCACCCGTCTCCAAAATCCTCAACTATCAGCTCCCTCCATATTTTTCATCCAAATGAATTTTTGTCCTCTATACGAAACCATCAGAAATTTCGGAAAGGAACCTATCAAAGTCTTGCATACATTTTATATGAAAAAAAAAAAAATTCCGCCATCTTGATATTTTTTCTATTCATCAAGTAGACCTGCTAGTCTTAATCATCTTTTTCCAAGGAACTACTCTTCCATCTTTTATAGTCTCTGAGATAAACACCGACGAAATTTGTATGGCCGCCATCTTGGATCCGCCATTTTGAAGGTTTTTTTCGGCTCCCTGCCAATTGGATGAGGTTTCGAGTGACTTTTGTTTGAACACCCTCCACCTATCTTCAATATCCTGACCGTGCTCCTCATCCGTCTCCGAAATCCTGAATCATCAGCTTTCTCCATATTTTTTCTGCGAATGAATTTTTATCTTCCATACAAAATCAACATAAGTTTTGAGAAAGAACTATGTTTTAGTCTTGCATATATTTTGTATGAAAAAAATTTAATTCCGCCATCTTGAATTTTTTTCTATTCATCAAGTAGACCTTCGGGTCCTGATCATCTTTTTCCAAGAAACCACTCTTCCATCTCTTATAGTCTCCGAGATAGACACCGACGAAATTTGTATGGCCGCCATCTTGAATCCGCCATTTTGGAGTTTTTTTTCGGCTCTCTGCCAATTGGGTGAGGTTTCGAGTGACATTTGGTTGAACACCCCCCACCTATCTTCGATACCCTGGCCGGTGCTCCTCACCCGTCTCCGAAATCCTCAATCATCAGCTCTCTCCATATTTTTGTTCCGAACGAATTTTTGTCCTCTATAAGAAACTGTGAGTGAAAAAAAATTTTTCCATACAAAATTTTACAGGAGAGGTGATCAATCAGTCAGTCAGTCAGTGAATCAGCACGAGTAGCTATATATATAGTAACTAGTAGGGTGCGTGGGTGCGCGGCTCGCTAAAGCGAACCGCGGTTTTTCTGTCCACCAAGTAGACCTTCGGGTCTTGATCATCTTTCTCCAAGAAACTACTCTTCCATCTTTCATAGCCTCTGAGATATACATCGACGAAATTTGTATGACCGCCACCTTCAATCAACCATTTTGGTATTTTTTTTCAGCTCATTGCCAATTGGATGAGGTTTCGAGTGATTTTTGTTTGGGCACCCTCAACCTATCTTCAATACTCTGACCGTGCTCCTCACCCGTCTCCGAAATCCTCAATCATCAGCTCCCTCCATATTTTTCATCCAAATGAAGTCCTCTATACGAAACCATCAGCGGAAAGGAACGTATCAAAGTCTTGCACACATTTTATATGAAAAAAAATCCGCCATCTTGAATTTTTTTCTATTCATCACGTACACCATTGGGTCCTGATTATCTTTTTCCGAGAAACCACTCTTCCATCATTCATAGTCTCCGAGATAGACACCGACGAAATTTGTATGGCCGCCATCTTGAATCCGCCATTTTGGATTTTTTTTCGGCTCTCTGCCAATTGGATGAAGTTTCGAGTGACATTTGTTTGAACACCCCCCACCTATCTTCGATACCCTGGCCGTGCTCCTCACCCGTCTCCGAAATCCTCAACCATCAGCGCTCTCCATATTTTTCCTCCGAATGAATTTTTGTCCTCTATACGAAACCATCAGAAATTTTGAAAAGGAACCTATTAAAGTCTTGCATATATTTTGTATGGAAAAAAATAAATTCCGCCATCTTGAATTTTTTTTCGATTCATCAAGTAAACCTTCGGGTCTTGATCATCTTTTTCCAAGAAACCACTCTTCCACCATTAATAGTCTCCGAGATAGACACCGACGAAATTTGTATGGCCGCCATCTTGAATCCGCCATTTTGGAGTTTTTTTTCGGCTCTCTGCCAATTGGATGAGGTTTCGAGTGACATTTGGTTGAACACCCCCCACCTATCTTCGATACCCTGGCCGGTGCTCCTCACCCGTCTCCGAAATCCTCAATCATCAGCTCTCTCCGTATTTTTCCTCTGAATGAATTTTTGTCCTGTATACGAAACCGTGAGTGAAAAAAAATTTTTCCATACAAAATTTTACAGGAGAGGTGATCAATGAGTGAGTGAGTGAGTGAGTGAGTGTGTCAGTGAATCAGCACGAGTAGCTATATATATAGTAATATTGCTCATACACAATTTGCCGTCAGTTTCTAATCTCGCTAGTTTATTTATACAGTGTCGATGCTTACGTACACATCAACAACGGCGGTCACCGTGTTCGTTGTGTGGAGCTCCTAAATCATTGCCCAGCCGAACGCCAAATGTACCTATTTTCGGACTTGGGGTAAAATTAACCTAAAAGTTAATACGTGCACGGCTATCGCTATAAGTATCTGGAGCGTCACGACAGCCGGTTAACCGCGCTCTGAGCGAGCCGCGTCAACTGCAACAAATATTGTAGTTTGCTGGACTGAAACAGGAAATTAATACAAAACCTTATGACATTAACTCTGACTATAAACCAACTGACCCGGTGCACGGTATATTGTAGAAGTGCACAAATTCAGAACCAAATTTGAAACGCAAAATAGCTTAGGGTTACCTACGTCTTTATTACTTAATAATTATTACTATATACAGGATGTAATGAAAGTGTTAACTAAACTAACTTACTTTGTAAAAAGGTAGGACTTAAAAACTGAAAAAAAAATTGTCAGTCATGAAAAGACTGATGAAAATTTCCAACGCTGAGCCACTTAGAATCAGGTTCCTACTGATCCCTGGTTTTTTTTGTTAGCATGTATCTTACAGCCTGTAGGTATACTTCATAGATATAATATATTAAGTATACTAACTGGCTGTAGCTTTCACCGCTGTTCATGATCAAATCTAACCTGTTCTTGCTGTTAGTCTAAACAAGCGCGAAACTGAAGTGGAAATGGGCTGGACACATAGTTCGAGTCCCGAAATTCTGCAATGGCAGACTCTCCCCTAGGTGGACCGACAACAGGAGAGTCTGACTTGTCTGATGATCAGACAAGTCGCAGGATGCCACTGTATGCAAGCGGAGCAAAAACGAAGCCTGTAGAATTACATGCAAAAGACCTTTGTCCAGCGACAGCAGTGCCTTTGTAGCAATGGACGTCAATCATTTAAAAAGACTCGTCGGTTTATAAAGAAGAAGATCACTATTAAACAAAACCGAACACGTATTTTGAGTTTTTATTTATCAAAAAACACTTATCATCGATTATGTTAGATCGATTACCTACCCATGAGGGAGTGTTAACTTGACCCATTGCACTGTGGGCAGCCAGCAAACGTACTAGACAGAGAAAAACAAATAAAAGAGCATTTGCCAAACGATTAATATACGACGGAGTCGGTCTCGGCTTTCTGGCCACATCGTTTGTTTAGCCTCTTCAGTCAATTTGATTTCCGACCTCAGGGTGTGTAATTTCCATTAGGGGTGGGACGCTTTGTTTGTGGACGCAGGGAGCAATAAGCTTTGCAGTTTGTCAATTAGTTAATAACAAAAGGATTTCATTTATTATAGATCAGCTTTTGACCGTGACTGCATGAAGTTAGACCCTTGTTAGGCCTTTAAAAATTCCGTGGGAACCTTTCCTTTTTCTGGTAGCCTATGTCACTCCCTTATTTAAAATTATGTCGATCCCTTGCTGCGTAATTAAAGTACAAACTAATAAATAAACAGACTTTCATATTTATAATATTAGTAAGCGTTATGGATATCTTGAAGCAAGCTTGAAGCCGATCGCATATTAGCAGAATTGATCTGTCAGAAAATTGTTTTGTGCATCCGGAGAGCAAATCCGGAGAGAAAGGGGAAGTGCGATTCGGCATAATTAGTCAGTTTGCGGCTGTTTGTAGTCAAGAACGTTATATGTCTATCCAATTAAAATAATAATAACATCCATATTTGCAAGTTGTACCCAGTTCTGTGATCGCTCGTTGTGCGAGTACCTAACTAATACATTAAGGCGCTCGTCAAAGATTTTTCGGACAGAATATAATTTCTGATAATTTACGACCGATCTAGAATTCCTTTCGTTCCGCTGCTATGGTTGGTGGCGAAGATGTACTGGCTAAAAGTCCTTTTATAATTTATTTCCGCTGCTGTGCAAATAGTAACATTCAAAGATGTTTATTTTGGTTGTTTTACTTGACAACAGATATGATCTATGTCAATTTAAAATTGTAAATTTTCAGTTGATTTCCTTTAAAGCAATCGGGGTTTTTAATCTCTTTTAATTGCTTGTTTATACATCGGCATCAAGATTACCTGGATACAATCATGTTGCTAATGCTGTAACCGCCGTGTGCTCGAGACATTCGTTATCTGACCCGACTTGCTTGGATTTATTGACTTTTTTTTCCTGCTTTAATTTCAAGAGATTCGGTCGAATGGACCAACGCCGCCACCGGAACATTAATGTCGCCCCGGGGAAATATCGTTTGTGCTCCAAAGTATTTTTTAAATTATCACTTAAGTACATACTTTTTTATTATTATGTAAAGGATTAAAATTAAATCCCTTCTATTAGAGATGCGAAATTGTAGTATTTGTTAGTTAATCTGTCCTTCAATCACGCAATAACGGAGCAATGCAATGGTTCGATTTGATTTTTTGACTGGGCGTATTTGGGGAATTGGACAGTGACAAAAAAATTCAACTCTATCCGGACGAAGTCGCGAGCAAAAACTAGTGGAATTAATAAAAAAACGTAGAACCATACTAATAGCATTTTAAATGCAAAAGTTAGTTCCGTCTATTTATCTACAATATATAACTATATAGCATATATACTATATGCGACAAATATATAACTATTTACTTCATGATGAACGCCTTAATTATATTAAGTAACCATTGCTTAATTATTTACCCTGGATTTCATTATTTAAATACCGCATGGTAGGCTCATGACGTGTGAAATTTCATTACCATCATTAAGCTTTTACGGCTATGGAATCTCTCGTAGAAGCCAATAAAATATTTAAATTACATTTCCCGCCCGCTTGCCGCGAGTTCAGCATTTAATTTGTAATGATTTCAGTCAAATTTCAGTTTCAGGTAAACTTCATATTTAAATCGTTTAATTATAGCTGAATTGTCTCTGGTCTGGTCTGGTGGGAGGCTTTAGCCGTGGCTTGTTACCACCCTACCGTCAAAGACGTGCCGCCAAGCCATTTAGCATTCAGTCACGATGGCGTGTAGAAACTGATTAGGGATATGGGTTGAATTTACACTACTATACTCCTTCTAAGTTATCCCGCTACCATCTTAGACTGCATCGTCACTTACCATCATCAGGTGATCGCAGTCAAGAGATATCTTGTCATCGAATAAAAATAAAAAGTTTATGGAGAATAAATTCATTTTATTAAATAAAAATATTTGGGTGCTTTTTTGTTTAAAAAAAAACTTCGTAAGTAAGGACAAAAAAAATCTCAGTGCCTGAAAACTAAAATATTCGAATAGTGCGTGATGCCAAAGAAGACTTATGGATCCAAAACATTAACTAATTATATTTTGGGCCTCATAAGAAAGCTCAGGATCGCTTAGCGGGCAATAGAGAGAGCTATGCTCGGAGTATCCCTGCGAGATCAAATCAGAAATGGGGTGATCCCTAGGCACATTTTTGAAGTTAGGTCGTAACTGGTCACGACAAACCAGACATCTATTAATTAATTAAAAATTAAAAACTATTTAAATGTTACAAAAAAACATATAGCTAAACTAATCTAATTACTATACAAATCATGATCTTATAATACATCTTATAATATGTCACCAGTAACCTATGCTAAGTATCAAATATATAAGTACGTTCTACAAATTAAGATTGTAGAATGAACATTAAACATTCTGCAGTTTCTTTGGAATAATGAAGCTCAATATGAACGCAATCAAAGACTTAACAAAAGTTAATACCAGAAAAAGTGTGATAGCTTGCCGGATTAAAGGCACTCAATTTAAATATTCCAGGATCTTTGTCCAGTGAGTTCGCGTAGGCAACCGGCCGTGAAATTTCATTTAATCGCTGAAAGAAGTGCGTCTCGACTAATGCAGATTGCTCACCCTCGGGCCCAGTTAATTTATAGTTCAACGAAATTTTATTCTTTCCTTTACTGTTCATCCTTCCAGTTTTTCTCATAGCTAATGGACCGGACTTACTGTATTACGTATTTAATTTGCAAGATGTTGTCCTTTGCCCTTTGTCTCCGCGTGTACGATGTCGGTCGCCGTCTGAAATATTTCATACTTTTCTTTTAGCATTTGAATAATTTATAATTCTGGAATGAAGAGGATAAGCATTTTTAAAGATGAGCAGTCTTATTAAAAAAGTATAAATATAAGTCATTAAAATTACACAAATTTCCGTTACTTACCCGTGGTCGTACCTACTGGTAGTACTATGGGAGATTCTTATTAACCGTGGTCCTACAAACATGTCGGCATACGGTACGGTATGGCTGTACCTACCATGGGTAAATATCGGCACGGCGTTGGTCCAAGATAAAACAATGTCTGAGTACGAAGTCAGTAAGTTGTATAACTTAATTAATAAAAAATACTACATGCATTATATAAGTCAATGACTACATGTGGAAAATAAATCGGAATCGATTCCTTCGTGAATTGGTAACCTATTCTTATTGACATCCTTATCGAACGATTTCTTAGATGTGAGGGCGTGGAAAGTTAAATAAATTTAAGGCGAACATTAGATAAGAAAATGGGTTTTGTAATGTCTTCGGGACGTCGTAAATGCAACCAATATGTGGCGTATATATCTGTCGAAGATGTAAAAGAAGCTTGAAGTTTGTTGTGTTTCGGTTGTTTTGTATAACATTGAAATTTAATAGCAACTTTATCTTTGGAAGCCTTAAATAATAATTTTAAATAATAATAGCATTTAAAAAATAAGTGTCAAGGTTTACGCTTTTTGATGTCAAAAATGTATATAGGTATCATCGACGACATAGAGACTAATATAACCAGAGAAATATAAAGATATGTACTTTAATTTATAATATTATGTAATGATGTTATATTTGTATGTAATATCATTGTAAATATATTTCTTTAATTAAAACAAGGATTTATATTATAAATAGTTGCTTCGGAAATACGATGAAGTAGACTTCAAAGGAAATGCCCGTAAGACGGAGTCTCAACTTAATCTCGGCACTAACGCCGTTTGTAGTAGTTACCTACTGACATTAATTTATGGATACCTAAAAAATAGAGGTAAATTCTGATTTCTGAGTGAGATTTTAATTTTTTCTAATAAGTACTTACTGCTGCAGTTTTGTGCAGCACATCGATCTAGAATCTAATAACTAGAAGTAAATAATTGTAGAGCCCCATTCAATATCAAAGCGAAAAACTACGCTTCATATCGACCTATACGTAGAATAGAGTTATATATGATTATGGCACAAAATTTTTTTATTGCATTTTTAAGCCTAAAAAGATCTCTAATATTTACTAGTGAAATCAAAATTTTAAAAAGTTATGTAGATCCAAAGATACCAGTCGAATAAAGGTACATGTAGTTTATTTTCCCCAAAGAAGAAGGGCCCGACAGCACAAGTGTCAGTATTCACTGTCCTGATCAGCGCGAACGGAGGGTCATATCTGCAGTTGTATTCATGTTCTCCGAAATGATAGTGTGCACACGCTCGCACTTTTATCTGCTATTTTCGTGTTAATTTTGTTATTATTTTTTACTATATGTGCTCAAAATCAAAAATACACGCTCAAAACATATAATCTTCCCTTCGTTAAAGCCAAAAAAAATTGAATATAGTAATACGACAAATGCCGTGGAGATAAAAAAAATGGAAAAATGGATGTTCCAGGTAAGTGAATGGAATTTTCTTTCTTCAGCTTTGTAATTATAATACATAGATTGCTCTTAGATAGTTGTATATAATAATTTTTACATATATATATTTTTAAAGCTAAATAATTAAGTTAAACGGTTCCACATTCATATAGAACATTATACCTCGGAATGTTAGATTTTACTACAAAAACCAATCAAAAAAAGAAATATCAATTAATTACACCTATTAAACATTAATTCATACATTTTAATAAGTAATCAATAATATTAATTATTTTACCATGCTACTTTATTATTCGGAAATCATGTAAAATATATCGGGGCAATGTGCACAAGTTACTTTGTTCGAGGGAAATTATTTTGAAATTATGAGGTATATGTGTAAATGTTCTTTTATTCTTGGTTTGACATTGAGATATATATCCTTTTTCAACTGAAAACTACCATAAAAGTCTAAAATTAATATTTTTTTTTATGTTAAGTATTTATAAAAAAACTACATAAAACTATTTAGACCTGTTTTCTGTAGTTAATTGCTTTAACGTTTTAATGATGTTAATTTTTGTTTTCAGAAAATGGCAGTGTCAATAGTGGAGCTTGTACAATAACAGCACTACCACAGGGAGCTGAAAAAATTAGGCAAGAGGTCCCTGATATATGGGAAGATTGATATATCAGATGGAACTGTAAGAGACAGTCGATTATCTATACTGCAGCCGGCATATAATGATAAATACCAGTTTTTGCTACTGACAAAACTAGCCATAAGGCTGCACCATGTTGCTGAAAATTCTATAAAAGATAATAAATAATGTCTACCGTCGCCTGCAATTGCAACAACTAGACCTAACACTTTTAACTCGGTCCAACTTTGAAAATTCCCCTGCTGTTAGCTTTGGGAATTTGTCTTGAATATCATCACCAAAATGTGTACCGACTCCCGTGCCTTCTCCGTTAAATACGCATAAATTGTCGTGATGCCTTTTATTCTAACCACTATGATGATCACTGGACGCAATCACCATCTACAACTAACTCTTACAGTGCGCCTAACGACTCTAGAGATGATGACGTGCCGCATCTTCTTTACAAATTCATTATTTTGATTGATTTAAAATTTTCATTTTGCGCGATACCCAGTGGATCTCTGCCACCACAATATTATTTTCTTCGTGATTTAAAATATCTATTCAATTAAAATATTAATAATATGGACATAAATAACTTAGATATGTTACACGTTGCGATCGGAAACGAAACGATCACATCCGCGGCAGGCTCAGTGTCCGTGACATCTGCCCGTCTAAGATGGTATGGTCATGTAGCACGGAAACTACAAAGCTACGTCGGTAATAGATGTCTTAACATCGCCGTCCCTGGAGCTAAATCTCGCGACCGTCCAAGAAAGCGCTGGCTGGACCTCGTAGGCGCCGATATGAGAGCCAATAAATTAAGAAAATTGGATGCACAAGACCGGGCAAAGTGGGCAAAAGCATGCCGGAAAGCGGACCCCACCTAGTGGGATAACGCTCAGTCGAAGAAGAACTTAGATATGATTGATTTCTTTTTGATTGCCAATAATAAATCACACAGAAAAATTGTGGAAAATAGAGAAAATGTTTTTAAATCTTTTTGTTTGCCAATATTCGGTTGTACTATTTTTAAAACTCCTGAAAGAACTTATATTATATTGTCCTTGTAGCAATTTTATTTCGTTGGTTTTATTCGAGTTTTCTATAATAGGATTATTATTAATGCTAAATAATAGTTCCTAATACGTTATTTATGTTTATGTTTTATGTTAGTTATTTATTAGTTTCATTTTGAGGTTTCTATAGTAGGATTATTAATACATTCTACTTACATATTTACATTATAGTTCCTAAATTTAATTTCCTAAATATATAAAAGGATAAGGTGACTAATTGACTGACTGACTCATCATCATCACATTGCTCAAAACACTGGATGGATCGGGCTGAAAGACATACAGATAGCTATTATGACGTAGGCATCCGCTAAGAAAGAATTTTTGAAAATTCAACCCCTAAGGGGGTAAAATACGGGATTGAAAAATCGAACTTAATGTGAGAAAAGTTGCAGGCAAAAGCTAGTATTACCTATATAAAATACAAAGTACTTTCAGTTATTTTATTATTAATTTTTACATTTTTTTGTAAGACAATTTGTAGGTACATGCTTAGTAATTAAAAAAATTAGTCAAATTATGTTGAATTTTTTTTACTAATAAATGTGTTATTATGAAATAAGAAACACTGTTTATTTTGTATTTATATTTCATCCTTTACAGCAAATAAGACCGTTTGAAGATTAGTATTTCCATAAAAAAAAGTTATATACAGATATGGTACGAACACTTTTCCCAAGTATAAGGTTACATATACATATAGAACATGGAGACATCCGCAAAAAATCGTCACATATGCATATAGAACCTCCTAAATTCCAAATTATGGGTTTTGCATTGAGTTTATTGATAGTAATCAATGCATAATAATGTTCCAAAAGTATACTATGAGAATCAATTCTCTAGAAAAATAACGAAAAAAGTTACAGGCAAGACAAACTTCAAATCGCTCTCCTGTAAAGTAGGGATTTTGCAGAAGTAACTCTATTCTGCGTATAGGTCGATATTAGATTCATCTTTTCATCATAACATAGTAAGTAGGTATACCTACTTGAAAATATGCGAATTAAACTGCAAGTTGAGCTTTGTGCGACATCGAAAAACTGACGTTTTGAGGAAAAATGAATGTAGGTTTTGCCGAGCACTGCGAACACGATCTGCTAACGAGATTCTTCTCTTAAGTTGAAACAGTTATTCTGTTAAAGTATTTAAGAATCCGAAATTATTAACCTGGTTATGAATCCTATTATCAATTATTAATATTATAAATGCGAAAGTGTTGTTATTTGTGTTAGTGTTGGCTACCAATTATTCATTTTCTAATGCTAAAGCAGGGGCTCCCAAAGTTTTTTATCACACGTCCTATCCTTTCAATAGAGAAGCGTGAAAAAAAAAATTTTTGGAAACCCTGCTCTACAGTGTTAGCGATCATGGAAAGAGAATAGAAACGACAGGTTTGTAATATGGCTAGGGCAGCAGATATTCAGTGCCGATGAAGTCGATAGCAGCAGTAGATAGCAGTTACGATAATAATGACTAAAATAGATTTTTGATCCACAGCGTGAATTATGAAGCTGAACTCAGCAAAGATAATAAACGTCTTGGTAACTCACGAGTACCCCTGACCACAGATTAGTTATATGTATCCCCTGACTAAAAATGTTGTATCGCGCAGTGATAGATAGATAAATAGATAAGGTATTGTTTTAGTGGCTTAATATGGTCTACTTAGGGAAAATAATGTGGATGTTTCTCGACTGCGTTAGGTACTGTCACCCTCCCGAGGGATGCTTCATTACCTGGTGATATTACGTTTCAATGTACCGGGGGGATGTTCTGTTTCGCTGTTTTGACCTAATTAAAATATCACCCAGGGATAAAGCATAGACGACGCTAATTTTGATTAATTGCGAAAGCAGCAGTTTTATCGGATTACCTTTTGTCGCAATACCTATCATAATGCAATAAACCCTAGTAGGGTGGTACCTACATACGTTTTGTCTATGAAGTCGATTAACGTTTTTTGAAGTCGCAAACGACTGATGTTTAAGTCTGATCGAGGTCAGCAAAAACCTAACACAACACCTTTAACAAAAACTATGATCATTATTTAAATTTTACGCTTTCTTTATTGTTTAATTATTTTATTTTTTTTGGCAAATGTTGTGACACCGTCAATAGTTGTGCATTTTAATTATGTTTCCGTGTAATTTTTTAAGTACTTTAAGAAATGTACTTAACAATTTTGGTTGTCCAAATAAATAAATAAATAAATTATGATCAACTCAATAGTCCAACGGTTGCGGACTGAAAATGAAAGGTTCAAACCACACCCAATTCTACTATTGTCGTACCCAATCCTAGCACAAACTTTTCGCTTATTTGGGGGGGAGAGGAGAATATAACCGCAATTCAGCTTGGCGAATATTCTTTAAAAAAATAGAAAGAAAGATACTCTACCATTTTAGGTAGGTAAAAAGAGAAGAATAATTCACAAAATTCGAGAGAACAGTAGGTAGTAGACGAAAATGTGGATCGAGTAGACGTAAAATCGGACGACAGGACGCTTCCATCTAAAGTCAGCATTTAACGGATGAAAATAACCGGTCAAATGCGAGCCGGACTCGCATACCAAGGGTTCCAAAAACACCGAAAAACACACGTTTTTAGCCCCTTTTAATTTTTAATTTATTTTTATTATTTGTTATTATAGCGGCAACACAAAGCACATTCTCTGAAAATTACAACTCTCTTTCTATTACGGATCATGAGATATAGCCCGCTGACAGACAGGCGGACGGACGGACGGACAGCGGAGGCTTAAGGTCGTAGCCCACTTACCCGACACCGCTCCCACCCAACCAAAGTATGAGCATTCAAATATGGACTTAATATCGTGCTCTGGAGGTGCACTTTACAGTAAGAACACCGCGGTACGGTAACGGTACTGCGCGCTGTTTTCTATTTTGTGTTGTTACTGTAAAGTGCACCTCCATATCACGATATTAAGTCCATATTTGAATGCTCATACTTTGGTTGGGTGGGAGCGGAGTCTTGTAAATCGGCTACGACCTTTAGTAATAGAGTCCCGTTGGTTACCCTTCGGGTACGGAACCTTAAAAATGATATTATATGTAGTTAGCTGTTCATAAGAAAAAATTGCATAGAAATCTCTATAAAAATGCAAACATTAGCCACGGCTACGCTACAGCTGAACGTAGAGTTTAATCCCACAAAATTAATTATACATTAATATAATCAGAGAAATAAAAGTTTTACTATCCAAAAAAACAATAAGGTTAATCCCACTTTAAGTGTAGTAATCCCTATTAGCCGACACTTTATAGCGCAACGGCCGTCCAGCGTTGTTGCAGGGCCATCGGGCTTTACGACCAATGAAAACCGAGCCTCTGAACTGAGCTTATTATAGGATTACTCCTACACTTACACATTACACGGTGAAACGTGGCAAAACCCTGGACTGGAATTTTAGATTTACACAAGTAAAACTGAATTTTCCGTCTGTAATTTCAAAAAACTTAAAATGGGCCATAATATTATTGACCCGCGTAATGGTATGGCCCACTCCTAACACAAGCTTTACTAGCTTAATTTGGATGGAAAAGGGGAAGCTATAAATAAGTTATAAATAAGGGGGAAACTTCAAAAAATATGACTATATATTTTAACGTGGCAAATATTATTTAAAAAAGTACCCATACGTATAGGTATATGTTTTCATCAATACATTTTCACTGCCTAACCGCAATAATTTGCACGTAGAAAATAATTTGCATTCCACAGATATTAAATTTTTTTAGGATCCAATATTTGGGCCATCAAGAGCTAGTAAACACGTTACTAAAAATCTTTGGACAATACTTTGTTTCGTTGTCGTCTCAGTCGACAACGGATAAACGGCAAGTATCTACACAGAACATTGTCTTTTGCCGCTTATACTCGTATCAGCAACTGCCGCGCGCCGGATGACTGCTGGCGAGGCCCGAGGGTAAAAATAAATTAATAAGTTAACTAAATCCTAGAGCTGCGGAAATGGATAGCATTTTTGTTTAAAATTTCAAAACAGTTTTGTTAAAAAATTGTATAGCCAAACTAGCATTTTACTAAGCTCACTGTTAAATACGAGTATCAAGCTTTATTTAAACCATTTTAATCAACAATAATGAATGAATGAATGAACCAGAAAAAAATTGAATAGATTACAAAAATTAAAACGTAGAAGCGCTGTCATCTTCACCTTTTAAAGCGAGTTTAATAATGTTATCTTGCAAAAACTTCTTACAATAAGGGATTAACTGAAAATATAAATCGGTTAAGACTTATTTTATTTATTACAACGAAAGTGTAAAAAAAAGAATGCAAACGTAAAAATTAGTGTGAGTACCCAATGATATACATAAGTATAAATATCATTGTGAGTACCTATTTTAGTTACCTGTTGATGATGATTTTTGACTGCTTTATTAATTCTTTTGATCTCTTGTTTCAGATGAGTATCTTCGACGAAACGTTTGTCAATACTCCAAGTACCTTTCTCGAAAATTACAGGCAAAACGTAAGGATAGCCTGTAGATAAAAAGTAAAGGTTATTTTTTAATTAAGGCCAGGGCAACAATCGATGGCGATATGCAGTACTTGGTTTTTTTTTTTTTCACTTTCATTAGACAGTAATGCAGCAATATAACGAACGGTCGCGCATGTTAGTTTTGATGTGGATAGGTGATGCGACATCGTCGTAATACGTTAAAAGGAGTTTGTTTTAACAGAATCATCCCTACCTACCAGAGGGTCCCCGACCCATTTACAGTAAGCCTTGGTTCAGAAATTCAGTACAACATTTGCCGACAAACTTCACAACGAACTTTACCTTTAATAGTTCCAAGAGATCCATCACTAATGACACCAATATTTCTGTAAACTTTGGTGCCATCATCGCAGGAGCGCGTTAACCAAATGTCTCTCAAAGTTTTACTGAATTCAGCCGCTCTGTAAATACATCCGTAAGGATTCTTCGCCGCAGATGACGCCACCTTTTTACATAAATTTGTCGATATTAACCTTGCCTTAAAGTTAAATGTTTACTTAGGACATCTAAGAATAAATTATTAGAATGACGGCATTGGATTTTCGTACAGTTACGTACAGCGGCTAATTTTATTTTCACAGGCAATGCTCTAGGTTGGCAAAGGTAGGCTGGATATAGATACGTGGGATTTTTGACAATGAGGCTGAGGCACTTGAAATGGCAAAATTCTCGATCATTTTTTATTTGTGGGTGTACCCTTGTGCCGTATATGTTTATTCTGCCTTGGATATGATTATGTATAGCACACCTAGATCAAAGGCTACAAAAAGCTATCTGTTGTTAGACGAAAAAAGATACCGGCCGAATTGATAACCTCCTCCTTTTTGGAAGTCGGTTAAAAAACTTTATCAAAAGATAGAGAATGTCATTTTTCGTCAATTTCATTTATTTTTATTCTTATTATTTTATTTTTATTATTTCACAAAATAAAATTAACTTTCACGACTTTACTAATAAAAGATTCAGAGAGATTTTTTTTATCTTCCAGGGAACAGAGACCTTTTTTGAGTTGTCCAACTTTTAATCTAGATGTGCATATCAGGTGCATATGGGATCTTTGTACCCTTTGTACCTTCACTAACGTTATTTCTATAATAAATACAAACACTACGTTAATTGTTACACTAAAGATCTCCGATTGTCTAAACTACCTTTTCAATAAATTCTTTTTTCATCCATGAATCACTGAATTGCGTGTAATCGAGATTACGTGATTCTAAAAAATCTTTTCCGACCATAGCACTGTGACATCGAGACTCATCAGCAAGATCATTTACTATCAAAGGTTTCTCTACTTCGACGTGAAAAACTGCATCATTAGCAGCCCAAACAAGTATTTCATTGATCATGTTACACCGGACCTGCAAGTTACGAAGCAAATATTTATTACCTGCACTTAATAACACTAAAGATATATTTTTATTTGCTCGAACATGAAAACAAAATAGATGTAAATTATGATGTCATTTCCAAACATATTCTGCTATTCCGGCGGCGTGCAAATTTTGTACATAAATTAATATTCTACATTTATTCTAAAAAATAATTTTAGAGAGCCTATAGAAGTGCCTACAATTCTATATTTCAAATCAGATATAATGCACGCATAATAAATTATTGCATTTCATCCATTTCATGTTTTGGTAGGTATGTAGGTACATGAGATCCTTTATACTCGCCCCCGATCCGGATAAACCTTCGAGGTTAAAGTTAATAATCTCAATATTATCTTAATGATTATTAACGCATCAGTGTCTTGCGAGGCAGTTAAAGGTCAAAATATTATGATTCGTTCACATATAAGACACATTCGTTCGACGCACAAAAGCAGCATACCTAATCGACTGAAATAATCTGCACCCTTAATCTAGCAGATAAGTACATAGGTATATCGAGGAAAATTAATTAATTTATTTAACATACATTCAAATAATCCCCTAAAACTGTTTTTGCAATTGCTGTTATAGGTGTTGGACAAAATAATATTTCAGGCGGCATATCCTCAGACATAGACTTGAGAATGTCTATAGTCACCAAGCCATCTGCCATGAAAATAGGTTTCTTTTTTTTATCACATATCATAGTTTCTTTATTATTGAAATGAGCAGTTTTCATTGACTTCTTTTCCTTGTCGTCATCTGCCCATGAGAAGTTGTTTGCTAATTTAAGAATCAAGTAGAGTGCATCGAAATGCTCACTAAATTCTTCTTTTGTGAAATCGAAACAATTCGGGTTGCTAAAGTTGGTCATAAAACAAAATACATCGCCGTCACAAGCGCTGCAAAAGATTTTAAAATTTTCTGATTATATATATATGTTTTCGTCTTATCTTACCTATGTAAATACGCATTTATATCGTGAGTAATAGTAACTGGTGCAAGTACTCCTACTGTATTCTCCCACTGTAGGAGAACCAGAATGATGAGCTATATCGGATAGCTCATCTAATTGTGAAGCCGAATCGGCGGGGCATATAGTTCGAGGAACTGATCGCAGGTAAATACAGGCTGAATACAGATGGTGCAGACAGACGGTTCATTAATTCCCAAATTGTCCCCGCCCGGAATCGAACCCGAGACCTCCCAGCTATAAGACCACAGCGCTCACTATTGCGTCAGGGAGATTCATCGTTTTAAATACTTGACTCTATAGTTCATACCCTCAGTGATAATTAGTATTTCACCCTTTCTATACTCAGATTGTAAAGCTGTCTAATTAGGTAGGTATCATCGATGGGTAGCTGTATATTTTACCTCGGAAAATCAGAAGACGCTTTGATGGAATTAGTGCATGAAAAGGCACATGATTCTATCTCCAACATGAAAGCATTTGCAGAATTCATTTCATTAGAGTACACAATTAAGTGCAGATCAATCAATTGATCGTTTCCAAACACTACACCAGACATAATTTTCACAATGATTAATTGAGATGCTGGTGCAAGAGGATTAATTACAAATACTTTTATAGGTTCCAGTAGTGGCTTACATTGGAAATTCATTATAATTATAAATACTATAAATTATAAAGAATAAATTTTCCGTTGACCGTATACTTCGATGTATGCCAACAGAGTGATGATTACATTCTCTTTGTTGGCATACCAAGAGAATGTAGTCACTCCGGATGTATGCCAAGAGAATGTAACCACTCCGTGGATGTATGCCTGGTTTATAGTGGTTTATAGTGCATTATCTATGATGTATGCCAAGAGCACAAACATATAACTAATATGTTTGTGGCCAAGAGAATATGATCACGTCACTCCGTTTAGCCCTTAGAATTAGATGTATGCCGGCCGGAGTTTCGCCGGAGTGATTATATTCTCTTGGGATGTATGTACGACACACAGGCTATATTTTATAAGAACAAAATCGATGTAAGACATTTGGACATTTGTTACATCCAGTTTCCGTAGTTGGGTTCCAGTTTTTAAACTGTTTACTTTTTCTTTCAATACTTGTTCTGCATTATTTTACACTTTTTACACTTGTTGTGAATAATTTATGGGCATCGCTCTGTCCCTTACAGGTATATGTGGTTGCAGATTCTATTATACAATTACTCTATGATTTTATCATTCTCTATGTCAGTGTATGTCACTGTCAAGCCTATAGTCAATTCATCACATATGGATGTAGGAAATACCTCTTAGGTACAAAATCAAGGTAAGGTGTGACTGCGTATCGATTCTCTAAAAATGATTGCATCAGTGGAACGATCGCTATGGCCTCTGACTGACTGAATTTATGGCGTTCTTGCTGAATCAATGCATTTTAACCAATAGCGGGAGGGTACCAGCCAATCAGAGGTCATTGCGATGCAATCATTTTTAGAGAATCGACACGCTAGTTGTCAAGTCTGAAGCACTGTGGCATCACTAATAGGTGACACTAGTGGTGACATTTAGAGGTAACACTAGTGGTGACTTTTATTATGAATATTATTATATGTTATGTTAAAAATATTCCAATATTCAGATTATCGACCACTAGTTAACAGAAATATTTTCCTATCCCATAAAAAAAATCTAAAATGTATCGATATGAGTAAGTATCGATACTTTAGAAATTCTCATATGAATAGTATCGAAAAATGATTTGAATAGGTACCTAATACTTTTAAATGAATAGGTATCGATACCTTGTGGGTATGGGAACAACCCTAGGTCCAGTGTTAATCATAGATTAAATATAGAGGTCAGTGCCTGTCTGTGGGGGTTGTTTGTGTGACACGTCACGTCATTCGTCAAGGAAAAATAAAAGTTATTTGAACAGAAATGTTTCGTGATTTAATTAATAGATAATAATTAATTATGGCATCTTCAAAAGACAAAAACAATGAAGTGTCCCCAGCTACATCTACAACTTCAGTCAAGTCGGCGCTGCTGGAGAGATCTCCGTCTTCGAGCAGAGAGGATAAATGGCCTGAACTGTTATTGTCCCGGCCGGAGAAATCTTATTTTTACAGTACCAAGTGTAAGTAACCTATCTTAATATTGTGGATCTGCAAGTGTACAGTATGTATGTTCTTGACTGTTATTTCTCATTTCAACTACTCAATCGATGGACCCTGTTATACTTGAACTTATTAGGGCTTTATGAGGTGTTCTCGCATGAATAAAGTGGTGGGAGGTAGCTTTGCGAAGTTCCACTTTGTCCACTTACACTGCTGGACAAGCCTATTCGAGGGTGCATCACCAAACATAGTCCTATCCCTTTCCAATCCACCCTCTTCCCTCTACCTTAAAATAGTCGCTCCAATGGGCTGGACGTCATCCTACAGCACTTACTGGTATGTGGTCTCCACTCAAGAACACTATTAGTATATTTGTCACAGTTTAGAAACAAACAATATATATGTTTACTGAAATGTTTCTGTCCAGATTGTTTTGATAGGTGTGAAAATATCTTCATATTATGTTCTTAGTTATTCCTTGCTTGTCATTGTGGTGTCCACTTTTATGAACTAAACAGGTTGTATAGGACACCATAACTTAAACTTTAGCTAGTCTTCCCTGTTACATCATTGTTTTGTGTTAAATATTCTCATTTTTCATTCATAATCAAAGGGATAACATGAAATTAAATTCTTAGTAACTAGTTACTAACTACTTGTTTATAATATCGTACCCTTATTGCAAAAACCGATTATCTGCACCAAAATTTGAGCGAAAAGTTTTTGAGTTATAAGCATTTGAAACTTTAACGACTTAAAAATTAGTTATAATGATGTCCATTTTTAAACAATAATAATTTTTATAAACAAGAAACTATTCAAGAAATGTTAAGTAGGTTAATAATTGAAAAAAACTTACTATTTTTTCAACAAAAAGAAGAAAATAACCGGTAAGGAGCTCACTTAGTTAGTTTTTCCTGAATGTAGAAAAACTACCAAATTTTCAAATTTACCGTTCTGGTAGCTCTAATGGCATTTTTTATTTAATCACTTGTTTTGAATAGTAATAATCATCAAGACAAAAATCGTTTTAGTTCAACTTTAGCCAGTACAGGTGTAAAATAAATATCTTTAGTCGCTTTTGGCTGAAGGTAAAGTAGATTTCATTTAACTTTGTACGTACTAACTGCAGCGCCCTATGGTTTTACCCGAGGAGTTCCCGTTCCCGTGGGAAATGGGCGAGCCTACATTATTTCTTATAATCTCAGCTATCTTTAAAAGAAAGTTTCGTTGAAATCGGTCCAGCCGTTCTAGAGATTAGCTCATTTAAATTATTTCGTTTTATTATATTAGAATAACTAGCTGTGCCTTGCGGTTTCACCTACATTTGTCCCGTTCCCGTAGGAATTTAGGGAAACACTATAACTGTAAACTTTCCTCTCGAATCCCTCTATCTACTGATGAAAACTGAATTAAAATCCGTTGCGTAGTTTAAAAGATCTACGCGTACATAAAGAGGGCCAGACAGCGGGAATCGATTTTGTTTTATACTATGTAAAGATAACATATACAGCAGAGCTAAGTTTGCCCGCAAGCGTTGCTATATGGGTGCCCCATTGTAGCTTTGAATCCAGGGTTAATCCCAAGAACACTTTGGAGTCCTCAGTTTTCAAAGGTTCATTATTTATCTTTAAATTTTTACTGACAGTTCTCGGGTTAGGTAATAAAAACTCAACACACTTTGTTTTTTTAGTATTTAAAAGTAGATTATTTGCCGTAAACCATTCAGAAACTTGAGATAATGCATTATTTACATCGTCAAAATTGTCTTTTATCCTATCGACTTTAAAATTCAAAGACGTATCATCAGCAAATAGTACAATATCGCAAGTATTGTGGACAAAATGTGGTAAATCATTTATGTAGACCAAAAACATGAATGGACCTAGAATAGAACCCTGGGGTACACCCATTACTGAGGCTGATCCGGATGATTTTACATCATTGACACATACTCTTTGGACTCGTTCACTGAGATAAGACGCAATGAGACTAAGTGCAAAATCTTTAATGCCATAGTGGCTCAGTTTAAGCAAAAGTGTCTCGTGATCAACGCAGTCGAATGCCTTTGACGACAAATCACAGAAAATACCAATGGCACTCTGTGAGTTCTCCCATGCATCGAATATGTGTTGTAACAGCCTTGCGGCTGCATCGGTTGTTGATCGACCCTTTGTAAAACCATACTGCTCAGTGTGTAGGATTTTATTTAAATTAAAGTGTAAAAGCAGTTGGTTGAGCATTATTTTTCCGAATATCTTGCTGAGAGTTGGTAAATTGAAATTGGCCTGTAGTTATTCGGGTCACTCTTGCTTCCCGATTTAAAAAGCGGTATTAGCTTACTACATTTCATAAGGTCTGGAAAAGATCCAGAATCTACTGATTTATTAAAAATTAAAGCAAGATATGGCGCAATAATATCAATTATGTTATGAATTATTTTAACTGATATCCCCCATAGATCTGCTGTTTTCTTATTTTGTAAAGATTTAAATGTTTTGACTATGTCATATGGGGTAACGTGTTCAAACCTAAATAACTTATTGCACTCAGAGACATTGCTCCTTAGAAGACGATAGACTTCTGCTGGCGAGGAATTCAGAGAACTGGTTGTAGTAATTGGAATATTTTTGAAAAAGTTCTCAAATGTATTTACAATTACTGTATCGGAGTTAATTACATGATTATCACTTTTAAGCTCCAATTTATTATTATTATGTACCTTATGTTTACTCATTTCATCGCCGATGATGTCCCATGCTGTTTTAATTTTATTATCAGAATTGGCAATTTTTTGTTTTATGTGAAGTGACTTTGCTTGTATGCACACATTTTCAAACAATTTAGAATAGTTTCTTACATATTCAATAAACGCGGGGGAATAATTATATTTTTTTCTGCATATAAGTCAAACAGCTTATTTCTACTTTTATAGATTCCGGCAGTTGGCCAGTTACTAAACTTAAGATCTTTAGACAGTCTTTTCTCTATCACCTTAAAGATAGAGTTATATTGTGAGCTTAACAAATCAAAAAACTTTTGATTTGTGAAGATGTTCAAAAACCCTCGTAGCCCAGTTATACAGTAAAAGTGAACTTAAGTTCTTTTACCTGCAATAATTTTAACAAAATATTGAGTTCATTATTCTGCAAAAAGCAACTAATGTTGTTTAGTTCGTTTTTCTTTTTAGATTGTAACGAAGCGTTACAATTGTTATAATTTATAATTTATTATTAATGTATATACATTCGTTTTAACTTAATTTTATTAACATTACTTGAATATGTATACGAAAACTATAGTATGTTATAATTCATAGCGCTCGAATTCGTTTACGTTTTGTATCGCGAGCCAGGGCATTGACCCCTGAGTCGTTGCACACGGCACGGATAGCCCATTGTTCGAGAATCGAGACGCGCGCGCATCGTTCACCTTCGAGCGACATTCACGTCCCGAACCGTGCTAGGCATCGGACGTGTTGCTTGATTGGTGTGTTCTCCGAACGTTTTAGTTCGTAGCACGTTCGTAGTTTTCTGTTGATTATTTAGATTTTAGAAGGTTCCTAAACCTGGAGTCCTCCCGTTCTAGGGTAAGTTTTGGATGGCACCTTAAATAGTTACAACACATAGTTTCTACATATTGTTACGAGTACATTAAATCATTGTTTTATTTCGCATTCCATAGCTTTTGTTCTAACTTTCCATTTTATTTTATAGCTAATTGCGCAGCGTGTTGGTAATAATTACTGTGCTATATTATAATTTATTTTTTTGACAAACCTCTTTTCAATATTTAGATTTTTCCTTTGAGTTTCATTGCATAAAGTTTGTCTTTAATTGTATATTTTTGCCTTCAGCTTTTCTTTTTGCATTTTCATTGTCTCATAACTCCGTTCTGAGTTCTAACCACATCGGCAATGCTATCCACGCTTATGAGTACGTCCCTGTTTGACTAGTGCCAGGGTTGGGCTCAGAACGGAATTGATATTACCAGACAATAACATCGGTCGGTATATCAATTCCAGGATCACGGCTCCGCTTAAATCTTTCACCGCTGCTTCACCACCACCATCACCATCTCGGCTAGGTCACCAGATCGCAACGGTTGACGTTCCTGTGCGCATTAGCTCGGGCGTTACTACGTCTGCGGGTCCGCGTGCCAGCCATCACCCCCAGCAACTCCGAGGCCCCCACCAACACCTGGGCCTCTTAACCAGGGGAGTACGATTATTAACTACTACCTAGGTCAGGACCGGATCTTGGTAACTCCACGACCCAATAAATTTGTGTACCCACGTTGACACTGGCGCCCTTTTACGTGGTAGATCCTGTCCTTGCCTTAGTGGTATAGTGGTAGTTTTGTGCGGTAAGTGGTATTTTGTAAAACGCTTTATTTTTTTGGTTTGCCGTAGCTGAGGTGAACGTAAGTTATTAGTATCGGAATAGTTTTGTTGCATACCGCCAACTGTTTATTATATACATGTTGATTGTGTTGGTACAGTCGGTTACAAAAATGTTTTAATAAAAATATTTTATTTTTAATGTTGTATTTTCTTTGAAAGTTCGTGCGCTCTAGTACGTACTTCAATTTTATAAAGCCGCGTTCACACCAGCTACAATTTTTTTTTCTGTTTATCATTTTTTATTTTTTTTTGCCAGTCATTAACGTACATCCTCATCAAACCAAAGCGTTCTGTTAAGTTGATTGTAACAGAACGGAGCATTTTTTTTTAATCATTTATTTTATGGTGCCATTCACAACCCACCCAATAACATAGATTTTTTTTCCTGTGTTGCGGTTTATTTTGATATTTTTTATTTTTTTGATTTATTTTCATTTGGTTTTTTTTTTCACATACCTACATTTTTTTTTTTTGAACATGTCGTCGTACCAAATAAAGTATTTTTCACTTCAAAAATCAGAATTAGAGTAAGAAGTTGGCCCCAAAATATATCAAATGCCGAGTTATTGCTAAGCGCTCGCCACTCGTCTACGTTTTAGAAGACATGTCAGGAAGTAAGTTAGGAACTTGGCACATAAAAGATTTAAAAATTTACTAACTAATAAAATAATTTTTATGTAATAATATATCATTATATATCTCAAGTAGTATAAGTAAATATAATATGTATTACGTGTATCAGACACTCTCGTTAAATTCACCCACCCTTATTATAATCATTTTTACATTTCTTGCAAAAGTCGTAAGTCGCAAATAGACTAACGACTTTCGTTGTAATATGACGCGTCGCATAGCATCCTAGTTATGTCACGTTAGTATGAAAGATGAATAATGAGTGTTTTTTGAAAGATTGTATGAAAGTTACTGTAAGAAATTGGTCAGAGTTTAGTGTGCGGATTTTATTTTTAAAATAAAATCCTTACCGGGGAGAGGGGGGTAATGTAACGAAGCGTTACAATTGTTATAATTTATAATTTATTATTAATGTATATACATTCGTTTTAACTTAATTTTATTAACATTACTTGAATATGTATACGAAAACTATAGTATGTTATAATTCATAGCGCTCGAATTCGTTTACGTTTTGTATCGCGAGCCAGGGCATTGACCCCTGAGTCGTTGCACACGGCACGGATAGCCCATTGTTCGAGAATCGAGACGCGCGCGCATCGTTCACCTTCGAGCGACATTCACGTCCCGAACCGTGCTAGGCATCGGACGTGTTGCTTGATTGGTGTGTTCTCCGAACGTTTTAGTTCGTAGCACGTTCGTAGTTTTCTGTTGATTATTTAGATTTTAGAAGGTTCCTAAACCTGGAGTCCTCCCGTTCTAGGGTAAGTTTTGGATGGCACCTTAAATAGTTACAACACATAGTTTCTACATATTGTTACGAGTACATTAAATCATTGTTTTATTTCGCATTCCATAGCTTTTGTTCTAACTTTCCATTTTATTTTATAGCTAATTGCGCAGCGTGTTGGTAATAATTACTGTGCTATATTATAATTTATTTTTTTGACAAACCTCTTTTCAATATTTAGATTTTTCCTTTGAGTTTCATTGCATAAAGTTTGTCTTTAATTGTATATTTTTGCCTTCAGCTTTTCTTTTTGCATTTTCATTGTCTCATAACTCCGTTCTGAGTTCTAACCACATCGGCAATGCTATCCACGCTTATGAGTACGTCCCTGTTTGACTAGTGCCAGGGTTGGGCTCAGAACGGAATTGATATTACCAGACAATAACATCGGTCGGTATATCAATTCCAGGATCACGGCTCCGCTTAAATCTTTCACCGCTGCTTCACCACCACCATCACCATCTCGGCTAGGTCACCAGATCGCAACGGTTGACGTTCCTGTGCGCATTAGCTCGGGCGTTACTACGTCTGCGGGTCCGCGTGCCAGCCATCACCCCCAGCAACTCCGAGGCCCCCACCAACACCTGGGCCTCTTAACCAGGGGAGTACGATTATTAACTACTACCTAGGTCAGGACCGGATCTTGGTAACTCCACGACCCAATAAATTTGTGTACCTACGTTGAGCTAGCCGCGGTAATAAAACTGTGCCGTTACCTTTGGACCAAATAAATACTTTTGTTACCGTGGGCCTATCTTTTATTTTACCCCGGTAGTCCCGGTACAAGATACATCAGCAATTTCTAGTATATTAATAAAAGCTGAAACCTGTTAACGCAGGTTAACATGTATTAACAGAATAATATTGACATAATGATAAATCAAGCAACTACATCTGAAAAGTATTATAATACAATACATTGTTTTTGTGGTATAGATTTATAAATCTAAATTATTTAAATGAGTTTAGTTCTTTTTTTAAGAAGGTAATTAAATCATACCTGTAGGTAGTTGCTTTTAACTCTAGCTATCTCCGTAAAAAAGCGTCGTAGCCGACAATGGGTTTTACCTACAGCTTCGCCGTGAGTTGAGGAGTCGATTGATATATTTAACCTAATTTTGGTACAAAAATGCAGATAATCGGTTTTTGCAATAAGGGTACGATATTAGTGTGAGCATTCCGCCTGAGCATCTTCCGCTAGATTTGCAAAGTCATGCTGCAATCAACTCAACTAATAGCTGCGATCAACTGTTGATTGCGATCGACAGGTTGGCCATCCATGATGTGTAGTATAAGCTCTTGTCCTATCAAACTATCTATCAATATAGGTATATCTTGTTCACTCCTAAACAAAGCATCAACACTTGTATTTAATTTGTGTTTACAATCTAAATTATTGGCAAGGTATATTAATTTTTTTTAACATGTAGACTAGCACTTGACAGTAATTTCACCTGATGGTAAGTGAACCAGTATATCATACACCAGTGTAATCAGTGGCGTGCACATAGCGTTGCCAGGCGTCCGGATAAAGCCGGACACAGTCAGGCTTTTTGGTTGCGTGCCCGGCCAAATTATATGGTGTCCGGCCTATCCGACTTTTGTTAAGCTTTTTAAGTTTAACCATTTTTTTTACATATCTGTCGTGTTGGTTTCCGCTCCGCTTGCTTCACCTTGTATCGCTACGCTTGCGCAAGCGAGCTTTTAAAAAAATTGCCATTTTGTACTAGGTCTAAAAAATAAGGGTGTCCGGCCTTTTTACCCAAATGTCCGGCTAAACTGGCTGGTCTGTCCGACTTTTCGGTTTGAAGACCTGGCAACCCTACGTGCACAGAGGGTAAGCATTACACAGACATATGATATAAAATGGAGAAAATCACCAGTACGAGTTATAAAAACTTAAGGGTAGGCTTATTATAATTTGTGTTTTTTATAATTCGCACTGAAGATTTTTTCCATTTTGTATCATCTGCCTACCCTGTAGATCATCTTGTGCACGCCACTGAGTGTAATGGACCTAACCCTTCTCATTCTGAGAGGAGATGCGTGCCCAGTTGTGAGTTGGCAATGGGTTAGGATGATGCATTGCCAAACTTTGCAACTTAATCCATTCTGCCATATGTGAATTAAGAGTTTGTAAAGAATCATCAGTTGACCTTTGATGCAAAATACTTCATACCAAATTATTACAATGGCATTAACTGTACTATGTTTTAAAACTTACACAATATCATGTCAGGCCACGTGCTGGTAGGATAAATTAATAGCAAAAACTCAATTTGCCATATACTGCCATAATAATATAGTTTGTTCTTAATTATCATAGAAGAGCACAAACTAATGCTGCTTCTTTTCAATATTAATCGCATCTAAATCATGTACTATGAAATGTTTAATTTTAAAAGTTAGGCGACTATTATTTGTTAACTAGTTAAGCCAGTAGGCTTAACTAATACAGCTGGTGAGTACACCTGTATTAATTTTTCTTTAAAGTTTGTTATATAATATACTACTATCTTGAATACTTTTCATATATCTAGCTTTCAGCTCTTTAATTAGACTTGGCAAAACTAAGGGTTCTTTTTAGTTTTACTACGGAACCCTAAAAATACTTTACAGTGAGCAAAACATCAAAATATTACAACAGTTGTGTTATTCCTCTAAGCATTTCAAGACTCCTGTTTGCAAGCACCATGACATCCAAGTCTACTTGGTAATCCTAGTTACCCCTGACAAGATTATAGGAAATAAGTACTTTAATGTAATTAAGAAAACATAAATGGCCCTTGGCCTATGTTCCCTGAGTCAAGTTCTTTACTGTCTGAGCAACTGTACTGTCTTACAAATTGTGCCTGCATGACCTCCTAAAAATAAAAAAATAAAAACAAAATTCGTTTTATTATATGTAGTACTCACATTTGAAGTCTAGTTTTTTAAAGGAAACTTTTACTTATAATAATTTTATTGTAGCTTAAAGATTTGTCATCAAAATATAACATTATGGTACTTAATCGGTTTTACACAAAATATGCCTAGGATGAAAAAATAACATTACTTTTAGGCCTAATAATTCAGTTTGGTTTAGTTAAAAATTTTAACAACGCAATAGGCAATAAAATTGAGGTTATTTTATTGGTTGTACCTACTCAATAACAATAGTAGCAATCAAGTGGCTTGCCACATTAAAAACCTTACGTCAAAACTTTCCTAAAGCCAACATAAGATGGCAGCACCTTTTCGGGAGTATTGATTTTTCTCGCCGCACTTGCTTGTTGAAAAATCAATAACATTCTGATTTTGCTGGAAAGCCCATTTGCGTGACATTGTCCTTCGAGGTGCTTTCTTGTGATTTAAATAAAAATCTATAGCAGTGATTACCTATCGTACAAAAAATATACCACAGCTCAAAGAAAGAACAGCGGAAGAATTGATTAAGACTACGGAGTTACGATGTATAAACAAGAGTGAACAAAATTCACATTATAGTGTGTGTTGTTTTGCTTCATAGTTATTTTGCTGCTTTATTATGCGTTCTCTAACTGCGGTCCACGGTGTGGAACCTTTGCCTGAGTTGGGCCTAACATCTGGAATACAAGGCGACGACAACCCCGATGCAGACATGGCCGGGGCGCAAGATACTATTTACCTGTGCAACTTTCGCGTCTCAGTCGACGGAGAGTGGCTCTGTTTGAAGGAACTGCACGATATGGAAATGCAGAACTCCTTCACCGCTCAGTCGGATAACGGTGCATTAACGTCTCCGGATGATCCTATGCATTATTTAATGGGTAATTAATTTTATCACTGCGGATGTCGTTCGCATTTAATGTCATCGCGAATAAAAATTTCCCACTATTTTGTCTAAAGTTTATCGAACCGGCTTGAAATAGTCTACGCCGAATAGTCGTTGCTATAGCGTGTTTATTATCGTGGTCATCTATTTTTAGTATGTTTTTTCAAAGTCTCTCTTTTGATTGTATGTTATCGTAACGAGTACCTATGCATAACACAATATGACTCACTTCTGCCCGCGACTCCCTCCACGTGGAATCCATGGGAAACCTTTCGACCGTCTCTGTACCAAAAGTCAAAAAAAACGATACCGGCCGAATTGATAACCTCCTCCTTTTTGGAAGTCGGTTAATAAGCTGAGTTTTAATGGAAGCTACAAGTAGGAAACAGGCATACTTTTGGATTTATAATATTCGTAAATGGCTTTACGACTTCCAAACTAATCTTTTAGCTTTGTTACTCCTACTACGTTCTGCGGGAGATAGACTTCAGCTCGCGCTCGCGCTCGCACTCGCGATTCCTTCCAGTCCCGGATGTTACAAAGCTAAAAAAAGTCCTTCTGCGACCAACGCCTCTTTTTACAGAAACTTTTCCCATCAACTCGTTGCATTTCAGACTAATACAATTTGTGATTTCTTTTGTATAGCTCGAGACCCGGTCGTGATAGAGCGCAGCAATCTCGTGAATATCTCGAAGCTGATTGTGAAGGAGTTAATTGAGCAATCGCTGCGCTATGGCCGGATGCTCGACAGTGATCATCTGCCATTGCATCACTTCTTCATTGTTCTCGAGCACGTCATGCGTCATGGGCTCAAACCTAAAAAGGTGAGTGTACCTAGTTCAAGCGCCTTCCTGGATGTTACAATGTTGTCAACATGTACGTACAGTCGTACAAACTATTGGTAAAGTGCATTCTATTGTTTGTAATTCGCTTAAGGTTCTATTTGAAATAATGGCTCACGGAAATATGAATGATACCGTGATGTTATTTTTGGAAATTTGACTACTTGTTACCTTGAACTACTCTGGACATTTTTAGGGTTTGCTTGGTCCAAAGAAAGAATTGTGGGATATTCTGCAAATGGTCGAAAAATATTCACCAGAAGCAGCTGACATTACAGCTAGCATCAGGGACTTGCCCACTGTCAAGTGAGTATGCTCAATGCTGTAAAGAATGTTCCAACGGTTGATTGAGTTTTTGTACATAAGTTACTACTATGATTATTTTTATTTTAGGACTGCTATGGGACGCGCCAGAGCCTGGCTTCGCCTAGCCCTGATGCAGAAGCGACTCGCAGATTACCTCCGAATCTTATTGGAGCATCGCGAGGAAACGCTCGAGGAATATTTTGAACCGCACGCGTTGATGCTGAATGAGGAAGCTGTGATCATTACAGGATTACTTGTTGGCCTCAATGTTGTTGATTGCAATTTATGTGTTAAGGCAAGTGGCCTATTCTTATCTACATTCTAGCAGCAATCATTCATTGAAAATATTTTGATAGTATAAAAGACGCACATGCTAAGTGAAAATCAACTGAATTTGGACATTGAATTGCCAAATATTTTCCACATATAAAGGAATAATAAAAATTTACAAAGATTGTGTATCTCCTAAAAAGTTCCCATTTCTGTAATAAGCAAGTTTGTTTTTCGAGAATATTTGCAGAAAAAAAAATTTGATCATAATTAAAAAATCAAATGGGTTCATATCATACCTTAATGCATTTGCAAAAATTCTAAAAATTTGAGATAGTTTATATTTAATTGTTTACTGTAGGAAGAAGATTTAGACAGCCAGCAAGGCGTGATAGATTTCTCCCTTTATCTCCGTGGGAGCAATTCTTCCAACGATTTGTCGGGCAACGGAAACAATGGAAACAACGAACCGAAGCAGCGTCACATCAACACTATGTTGGACCAAAAGAATTACATTGAGGAGCTGAATAGACATCTCAAGTGAGTATATAATACATTACCTATTACTTGCTATTGTTCTTTCTGGACAATGACTTGCGCATTAAGTTGTCAACAACTCCCGTCTTATACATGAGTAGCATTGTTTTAAAGACTTAGTTCCACATAATATATCAACCTTGAACGACGAAGGAATCTACACATTTAGTGGCTTTACTAGACTGTTCGTTAGGAGTCTCGTACCGTTGCCGTCGCGCTGTCTTGTGTGATGTGCTCCGTACAAATCGTGCACACGTATGCGCGCATTTAGTGTGAAATCTTACCGTGCTGTTACCGGCGCGAATTGTGTATGTTTCAGGCTTCAGCAACCCGTCTTTTTCATCAGTAACTTAGCCAATATAACTCCACTTTATGCAGATAATAAACACCGTTTTTAAGACGTTAAGTTTGGATTGTATATCCAATGTAAGCAACGTTTATCTACGTTGATGATGTAGTATTTGAAAATTATTTCGTAGTAATTTAATGTTATCTCGCAGCTTAACACTATTACTAAATCTAACTAATAAAATAGTTTCACAACTATTCCGTTATTAGTTTAGCATTCAATTCAGTGTAACGTACTTACTCGTAGTTCATACTTGATAAGGGATTGATTTAGGTACTTTATTTCCGCATTAATTAATTGAAACGTGTAAACAAGCTACTGGCAGAATACAAAATGTTACATTTTAAAATAAAGATATCATTTTAATGGTTCCAGCTTGATGGAAACTTGAATAAATACAAATAAATAAATAGTACATCTTGGAAATAAACAGAGCCCTTTTATTTTAGCGCCACAGTGACAAATCTACAGTCTAAAGTAGAGAGTCTGACCACAACGAACGCTTTAATGAAGGAAGACCTGGCAATCGCTAAGAACACCATGATTCAACTAGTAGAAGAAAACAATCAGTTAAAACATGCTTTAGGTGAGGCCCTTGAGTATTTTTTACGGATTAGAATCTTGTGTCTTCTCACACAGTCTGACCTAAATAAAGTCGGTTTTGACTCATTTGTGGGTGTGAGTAAACGCTTCTTTGGCATGATTCTGACAAAAGATTGCTGATTTTTAGATGTGCTGTTACACAATTAATTAATTGATTCATGGCAAAGTTGCATGAAAGCAAGATCTGCTTTGCTTTCAGCCGCCCTCAAGATAGATGAAATGTCATAACTTATAACATTGATACAACTACAATTATTGTAGCTTTTTAGAAAAATTAAAAAGTATCTGCCGAGTTTCTAAACGGCTCTTTGCAGTATAATTTGCTTTCCGAACTGGCGGTAGAATCTAAACTTATCCTACGAACCACAATTTGGCCAATACGTAATTAATTTAAAAAATATATAAAACCCTAAAGGTAAAGGCTAAAGCTAGTATTACAAAAGTTTGTATGTCTACCTGTTACCTTTTCAAGACCTTTATCCCTGAAAATAAGAAGAAGATAAAAAGACGTAATGTTCCAAAGCGGATTAAGTGGCGGGCAACAAAGAGAAGAAAATACTTCGAATTTTTCAGGTGGAATATCAATTTTATTCGGAGGCGATAACCTTACGTACGGAGGTTTACGAACGTTTTATCGCTTTAAGTATCAAACACTTGGAAAAGTGTGTGAAAATCGTTTCGCGCAATAGAGTCTGCATTAGATAAGACACCTTGCAATACAATGACTCACGACCTTTTGAGTTTAGTATCGCTTAGTAGGCATTAGTATGCCGGTGTCGGCACACGTCATTTTATTGTCACCTTCATAACAAAAACACCGTTATGCGATTCGCGATGGGCAATTCAACGACAAAGAGTCCGAGGAAAAAAGTAAATTGGCCGAAAAACTGTGAGTTATTTCGATACGCGGTCCGATTTCGGACGTCCGTGTTTATTTGTGTGCCGTCTGAACACGTGGGTTTCTTTTTCTGTTCAGGTCAAGACATAACCAAAGATAGCAGGATGAAAGTGATGGAAATGCAAGCCGAAGAAGAGGTATAATATTTATGTATTATATGTATTTATGTATCCATGTATGTATTTATGTACCTATTTATGTATCTTCGTGTCTATGTAGTTTATTTTATACTTATATTATATATATTATTTAAGTATATTATATAGTAGGTATTATAGTATATGTAGTGATGTACATTTTTGACCTATACCACTTTATAATTTCACCTTACTCACTTTCAAGGGAAGCTGGAAGAAATTTCTTTTTTTTTAGAGATAAGCTTCACCTATGTCTACTTCTTCTAATATGTGTTGTCTTGAAAATTCTATATGTACATGAAAAATAAAAATAAATAAATAAAATATGATTCACATGAATCTTTATCAGAAAAAATATTTCAGCCTTTAGTATTCTCAGTAGCGATCTGTATGAATTGCGATTTATGAGATAAGTGTTGTCATGGATCCAATTTTTTTTTAAATAATAGCCAAGAACAACTTCACTAATATTCTCATCTCCTCTCCAAGTGAGCAGAAAGTTATTTTTGCTAATTACTGAGAATTTTAATTATTTGAAGCTACATATTACAATGCGTTACGATTGCAGTAAATATTTATTTAACTATTCCTTCTTTAATTTGTATTGAGTACTTGGACAAACAAAAAAATAGCTTTACATTCATGGGATCCTACTGTGGAAATGATATTTTTTTTAACTGAATAACTACTATCAATGTTAAAGAACGTCTATAAAAAATTTGTTTATTTAGTAACTTCGTAGTAGTTTTAAGTCATTTTTAGCTTTAGGTAGTTTCCTTGTCACTCACACTTGAAACATTACAATAATAATATTGCGACACAGTATGGATTAGTTGATGACCTCATCATAAACAATTATTTGGTGTCTTTGCATTACGAGTACTGCGTATCCGATTACCATTATAGCTCCTTAATCACTTCATAAGTTGCAGTTCACAAAATATTTATATTTAATTATGCTTGAGTCAGCAATATCTGATCGTTTTGTGCATGTCCGTGAAAAATAATTAATCTTTACGCGTGTAATAGTAAATCTTCAGATGCAGATTTGATTTTTACAGCCGTAGATCAAATTTTAACTATTCGAAAAACAAACAGGCAAAAATTAAATCATATTTCCAAGGGACGATACTGAATAGAAACAAAATAAAATTTAAACTTTTATTGTTTTAGCTTTAATAACAATTCCGTGATAAAACGCAACATTTTTTTTTTTTTTGTTATTTTTAATTTATTTCTTTTTTCATACTTACATCCTAACTTTACAAGACAAAATCAGATACCTAACATTCAACTTAATAAAACTATCTTATACCTAATTTATTATTAAAAATAAATAACCTGATCTAATTAATTATTATTACTGTAACATATCGACATTGCAATCGTTGCAAAACTTGTACCTATTGACATGCGAAACAAATGCGGAACAATAGTGAAACAGCCTGTTATAACGTAGATGATTATAGTAGATACAGATGCGATACACCCTCAACTCGACAATCGACTACGTACACTCGTAAAGATAATTAAACGTGATCAACTTCTATTCTAGGAAAAAAGAAGCGTAAAAAGTAATACCTCTGATAAGTACAAGCATGAGAAAGAATCAGAACTTGGTAAGAGTTTAGAAGAAGAGAGGAAGAAAAATATGGAGTTGCAGAAGGAGTTAGATTTGCAGGTAATCTTACCATCTTAATTATGATATCATCGTCATAGCCTGTTAACATCTTAGACTGCATCGTCACTTACCATCAAATGAGATCGCTGTCTAGGATCTGGCCATCACAAAAAAAAATATCCTGAAAATCGTACATATCCGAATGCCAAATTTCAGTCCGATCCGTCCAGTGGATTTAGCTGTGCGTTGAGAGATCAGTCAGTCAGTCACCTTTTCCTGTTATATATTTAGATTAATCCCTCCCAAGAATGTGCGGATGTTTCAAACAAAGACTAAGAAGACTAAGCAGAAGATATACATTCACACAAAGACTAAGATTTAAACTCTTAACACAAGGTCAATTCATATTTGAAGAAATGTGCATTGTGACCTTCTGAACGCTTCGTATTCGTTCAGCCGTAAAATAGGTCAACTCTATAAGTGCTACTTTATTTATTTAATGCTATTATATCGAACAGATTTAAATACCTACTATACTACTACTTATATTTACAAATGAAAGTGTATATGAAACTATTTTCGAAATAACAAAAATTGTTCAAATTTTGTTAAGGAGTTAAGAAGTTGACGGTTTGTCAACCCCGTGCCACACAAAGCACGTACAGCTATTGATCTTGTGCCTCTTTCTCTCTCCGGTCGGATTTCCGTCCCATTGTGCTATGAAGATGAGGAAATAGAGTGTTTGTCCATCAATAAACGTCAATGATCATCACACTAATATTATAAGTCCGCGCGGACGAAATCGCGAGCATCGTCTAGTCTGATATAATTTTTGAGAATGTTGACAACCAACCTTGTTAACCTACGAAATACATTTTTTTAAATCGAAATCAGTGTTTATCAAACGTTAAGACGTAGTATGACGAAAACAATGCCGTCATAATAATATGAGATACTATTTGTGATGTCCTAAATAAAAGTTGAAAATAACAGTAGCCGTGGTTTCTACGTATTTTGAAAGACCCTTTCTTTAATTATCTTTGATTTCCCGCAACAAGGCGACCTTGGGCGACATCTCTATTGGACCTTGCACTCTTTACAGATATCGTTGAAAGCAGAAATGGAGGTAGCCATGAAACTCCTGGAGAAAGATATTCACGATAAGCAGGACACGATTATCTCCCTCAGGCGGCAGCTAGACGACATCAAGCTGATCAACTTGGAAATGTACAAGAAATTGCAGGTGAGTGATAAGTGTAGCATGTTCCGTTTGATTTTGTACCCTTTGCCTAAATCTTGTGCCCTTTGCTTCAAAAGTAAGCACAGTAGGTTAGATGACCGCTCTTGAAATGTTAGCGCTTCGCATATTACCTAAAGTTCCTGTGTGATAAATCTAAGTCTAATCTGATTCTTGATTGGCCTTTGCCGCGAAATTAATATAACGATACCACAGATGTCCGGTGTTACGTATTTTTGTATCGCAAAGCAAAACTGCCGTTATAACGCAGAGATTTGATTTTGAATCTATCTCTATCCCACGAAACGCAGACGAAGTCGCGAGTAAAAACTAGTTAACGTCTATTTCATCACAGGGATAGTTTTGAGTAAGTATATACATTAAAAAAAAAAATGTCTTCGTGCAACCTGTAATTGGTTGGCTTGCAGTTTCAAGTCTTCATGGTTCGGTATAATATTATGTCAATGCCTATGACGTCATTCAGATCACAGTACATTATAACACTAGCCATCGAATTACGCTTGCTTGGACAATGTCAATGAAAAAGAGTTGACAAAATATACATTTATAACCTTGAGTTTTTACAATTAACCAAGCTCTATGTATAATAGTGTTCAATAAAGATAACATCGATGGTCATTTAGAAGAATTTAGAGTTAGGACAGCCATCATGAGCAGTTCAAATATTTTCTATTATTTTAATCTTATTTCACCGAACTTTAAATACCTTTTGTATTCTCCAGTCACGCAAATTGCTGAAATAAAATTAAATAACACGCAACTTTGAATTCAAGGTGATTCAAATCGAATCATTACGAATTACACCGACCTAGTACTATATAACCACACTCATACGCTTTGGGTTGTATACCAACACAAATCGGCAGTTAGATGTCATTGCCCCACGAAGGTTTTTCATTAGACGTGGGTGCTACCCATCATTGTCCGCCCATGCACGCGCTTTACCTCGCTCAATTATTAATTTGTGGCTTATAGAAAACGTACATCATCATTTGTAACCTTTATTGTTTGCGCTGTACTAGACGCTGTATATTTTGTATGGGCCTTTTGACTTCCGACCTCCCCATAACTAAATAGTATAATGTGTATATAATATATCACACGCTTATAATAATCTCGTGCAAGAAATAATTTTAAATTTATCCAGTCAAAATACCATAAAAAAAAACTAAAATACGCGGTGAAAACTGTGATAGTTTAGTAGATTAGTGATAAAACTAAGTTGTTGAAAATAAGATTAAACCTTATCAATCACTCAAGTTCGTGTATCTATACATCTATAGAATCGATGGTATAGACTATAGACAGAAAAATAGAGCATAGGTTAGGTTGTCTTTTTATTTCATCTAGTTGTATTTTTATTTTGTGAAGCTTTGAAAAGTTGACTATTGGGACTAAGGCTAGATTAAAAAATCGACGGAGATGATAGTTCAATACAAAATCCAGCCAATCCACTTTGTTTGGTAATTTACGTAATACCAAAAAATATATAAAAATTGTAAGTGAATATTAATTTTGATTCCTCATGTCGATAGATTAGATAACAATACTAAAGTTTATTTCTTAGTATCGTTTGAGAAGATGACACAAAATAATCTTTATCGAACGGTCTAGAATAGGTTATTTTACTTATACAAAGCAGCTGCTGAGTTTCTTGCTGATTCGTGTCAGCAGAATCTGTATTCCGAACCGGTGGTAGAGTTTCGAAGACATCAAATAAATTTATTTATTTTTTTTCATAAAATATAAGGGTTCGCTTTATTTCTTGCACGTAGTTTGCGCTTCTGTCGATTACCATAAGCTTACCCATGAAAATGTATTACTAACACATTGGTGTATTCGTCAATGCCGCATTAATCGAACGGAAGGAATGCGAGATGGAGCTAACGCAGAAAGGTGAAATGGTCTCCAGGCTCCAAGGGAAGGCTGAGCAAATTGGCAAAATACTCCACAACCTCGAAAAATATAACCACTTCCTCGGACCGGACCATGATTTAGTCAGAGCTTTAAAGTCGCCCACTAACGATAATTTAGGCGAGAGGTTAGAAATGCTTAGAGCACAAAGTAGCCACCAAAAGGGTACAAAGTCGAAGGACGAAGGTCCGCCCAATAAAAAACTAAACCTTCAGGAAATACCACCGTTCCGTAAAAATAACAGTAACGACAAGCCCGCAGCGCAGTAGAAATAAAATTATAGTAAATAGATAATTGTAAATATTAATATCATTCGAACAATTAAAGCCCACACGGTGATGTTTCTTGTAGCATAATTAGATTCAAACGATAATTACTAACCTTATATTCTAATACTGTTCAATAGACTAAAGAGGATAATAGGATGGCGACAATGAATTGATATCATAGAAATAATTATAACTTTTATTGACTACATAATAGTACTATGTCCATCTTACTAGCCTCTATATATATAATAACATTATGCTTAGTGAAATGCGTATTTATGCTTATATAAACTAACGACAATCTCCTGTTTCACTACCAAAATAGTATTCTACTGGATTAAGCTAAATACTGGCTTTGTTTTAGGAATGTGAAAGTTCCTTGAAACATAAAACAGAGCTAATAGCCAAATTGGAAGCAAAGACTGAGTCGATGGGCAGCACGATACATCAGCTTGATGAGAAGTAGGTTATATATGTTTTTCTTAAGATACGCCTTGAATCGCTCGACGAACAGTGCCTAGAGGGTTTTACATTTAATAGGGTACTTGACGTTAAATGCGATATGTATTATTGTGATAAGTAAGACATATAAACAGATAGTCGAACCGCGTACCAAATAACGAGATTTATTACAATTTGGAAATCCTATAGTAACTACTAAATACAACATTTTATCGTGTTATTACTTGTAATATAATATTTTCAAATCAATATTAAATATTAAAAAACTGCTATTTATATAGAAAGATGTTTTATATGTTAGAAAAAAATTATGTTATACCAAATACTTGATTCTTTAATGAATGAATCACTTATTTACATAAGTAATTGCAAATAAAAATAGTGGAAACTACATACTGTCTTGAGAATTTATCAAGATTAAAACACACCGTTATTTTTTTTATTAATTCCTTGTTGTATTTAAATACACCGCCTTGCTTTAAAACGATGAGCGAGTTACTTATATGATGAAAAAATTGTTACACGATTTAAACATCTCTCTAAAACTCAATCAGATTTTCTATTATAGTTCTTACAATTCACGAGGGCGCGTGGCTCATGGTTGTGTGTGTCGCATCTGTATAAGTGTGAGCGAGAGCTTGCTCGCGTAGACCGCTCCCACCTATGCTCCAGGCACGCACACTTACGCAATGTGCATGTACACGACGTAACCACAAGTAAAGTTCATGCGCCCTCGTGAATTGCAAGAACTATACAGCTAGTCAAATACCCTATTATAACATAACATGTATTCGCTTAACATATCAATTTATAGAAAGCGCACTAAGGTGTGAGCGATGCACCGCTTGCTAAAATTATAATTAAAAAAAGATTTTTCTTTGATATTGGCAAACCCTCACAATAAAATAGTGATATTTTGATAAAATATATTTTATTACATTATATTAATACCACAAGAGAGGCAAGGCGCTAATATTGCTTTAGCTTATCGTTGCTGTGGTTAAAGTTATTCCAAAACATTAGTTGTAATATTTATTAGATCGTGTTAAGTTTTTGTTAATTTCTATTAAGATTTAAGTATTAAATATACAATTTTCTTTTATAAGGAAACGGTATATCGACTTGTAATTCTTATATTATAGCTTTCACTATGCTAGAGCATTGAAATGTTTTATCGATATATAAAATTATTTCTTAGAATCTCTAGCTCTATTACCAAATACCGATGTATGCAAAACTATTACAGATAATGGTACCAAATTATTATTAGATATTTTGTATATTTTTTCAGTGATATTCAAAGTATTATAGGGAGTACATGTGATTTAATTCATAGGATGATTTGTATATTCCTTAAAAATAGATTACTAATTGATCTCATTTTTGTGTAATTATACCTAACTATAATTGAAATTATAACTCAAAACCAATTATAATGCGCAATAATGTACTAGCATTTTAGATTTTTAGAACCAATTGTATGAATTCGGTAAACCTGTGTCGGTTTCTTTTATAGTTTTGTAATTTTAAATCTCTAGTGATGTAAAGCCTTCTTTGTAATAAATGATATTCAGTCGCATACCGTATTTCATTTACAAAAACCACACAGTTCTGTGCTTGTTTTATTTTGTTTCTTGTGCAGGTTTGCCATTATCACTCTTACTTGTGTTTGCATGACTACTGCCACTAACATTTTTCCAATTAATTTCTTTGTAGAAACATTGTATGTAGGTTTAATCCATTTAACTTTATTCGCTATAACTACTCTTGAAATATTTTCCTTTGCATACCTTAACCTTAAACAGAGATTAGTAAGATATAAGTATAGATTGCTAACGTCATAAATTAAAACAAATCCCGGTTAAATCTAGCTATGCATGTCCGTCAAAGGCTGCGCCATCTATCTAACACGAATAAAACTACGTGAAGAACACTTAAAAAACTAAAAATTGTATTTTTTATATGATTTTATGAAAATGTTGTATTTTGAATCAAGAATTTAATAAATATGACGAACCAGAACAATAAAATATGATCGAGAATTTCGTCAATTTCAACAATAATAAATATAACATACAATCCTAGTAACGCTATCTAAGATCATTTTTAGCGTAATTTATGTAAAGAATTAGCAATAGGTATATTTTCTTCGTACTAATCTCTGCCTTGAGTGAGAGCGATGCCATACGACGAGGTGCGTTGCCGCAACTTGTGTGTATGTATATGACTATTTATTAATGTTCCGCCATAGCGACTAAAGTACTGAGCCGATTTTGATGAATGAGGTTTCGATCGATTCGTTATTATCGTCCGGGTTACATAGGTTACATTTCATATGAAAAAAAACGTTATGACGGAAGTTACATCCAATTTTCGATAGTCGAGTTTCAGTTTTTAAACCTTATCAAACTAATTAACGCTGTCAACATTTTTTTTTATCACTAAGTTGCGGCACCGCACCCCACCGTATAGCATCCTTTTTCCGTCAAAGAGCTCCAAGTCTTTAAATTTTGCAAGAATTCTATATCAAAGTAAACTTATTAAGTGTTAACCTACTTGCAACTGCCTCGTTGATCTAGTGGTTAGCAAGTTCGACTGCAGAATACGAGCTCCCGGGTTCGATTTCTGGGTCGTGCCAAAAAATGTATTGGGTTTTTCTGTCAAAAAATTCTGAGTAGTGCCCGGAGTTAGGTAGTTGGCAGTGAGACATCCCCGTGCTTCGCAGAGTACGTAAAGCTGTCGGTCCTACGCTTGATCTCCGTTCGTGTCGGATTTCCGTCCCATCGGACTAGGAGAGTGAGGGAGTAGAGGGTGCACCTGTGTTTGCGCACACACTTGTGCACTATAATATCTCCCGCGCAGATATTTCTACAGAGATTAGCACTCCTCAAAATCATTACCTCGACTTCACTTTAGTCACTTTAGTCGATCAAATATATCGAGCTATGTATGTAGTCAATCTTCATTTATTATGTACCATATATAGCCATTTAAAGACCGCATTACAAAATATAGGTATCAATTCATAATTCTACAACACTTCACGTATAATTTTTTTTTTCTCTAATGAAAAATGCAAGTATAAAATCGTGAGCATACTCTTTTACGCCCGGTTCCTATATTCGATCTATTGATAAGTTATCTAGAAACCTTAGTACATATTTGACCAAAACTGAATAGACTTTTTGATAACATAACAACGTTGCTAGTTTGACCGATTGCAGTGAGATTAAATGTAGAGTTCGAGCGCTAGAAGCTAAGAGATGAATTTCAATATTTATGAAATTTTGAGACAGATTTGAGTAACATAAGCTAAGTTAAGCTATAACAGAAGCACAGGTTACAGGAAGATAAAAATGCTCGGAAAAACCTAGAAGAGAACTCCAGGTCTTTGGGGCAGAAGGCGGCGGCCGCTGAAACCAGGGCGCTCGCTGCGGAAGGAGACCTACGGATAGAGCGCGAATGGCGGATATCCTTACAGGTATACTTAACCTATCCATACAAATAGATAAAACCTGTAGCTCTTGTAACAAGTCAAGACTAGCACTGCATAAAAAAATTTAAGGGTCCGTCTATGATTTCGAAACATGTGCTAATGAAAAAAAAGTCGCTAAGTCCATAATGACCAAGTTCAAGAAGTTCTTAAATCCATTTTGCAAAACAGAAAAAATGGACTTCTTGTACTGGGTTATTATGGACTTAAGGCCTTCTTGAACTGGGCCATTTACTTAAATTCTGATTCTGAGGCGCGAACTGCAAACCGAAAGGTGCACTTCAAATATTAGTCATATTATTCATAATATTCTGTTTAAACCTCCCTGGCGCAGTGGTGAGCGCTGTGGTCTTATAACTGGGAGGTCTCGGGTTCGATTCCCGGCGGGGCAATTTGGGAATTTATAATTTCTAAATTGTCTCTGGTCTGGTCTGACGGGAGGCTTTGGCCGAGGTTAGTTACCACCGTACCGTCAAAGGCGTGCCGCCAAGCGATAAAGTGTTCCGGCACGATGACGTGTAGAAACCGATTCGGGGTATGGGTTGAATGCCAAGTTAGCCTACTACCATCTTAGACTGCAGCATCACTTACCATCAAGTGAGATCACAGTCATGGACTTGACATCGAATAAAAAGAAACGAAAATTAAATTATCGTCTGATATAGGCATTCTATTGAGATACGAAATAATATTATCATCTGAATCATGAATCATCAGCTCATACTTCACAGATAGCTTAATTTCAATTTAAAAAGTTGAACTACTTGCGTTAAGAATCATTTCAATTACAGGAATCAATGATGCGAGATCGGGATAAGATATCAATACTCACACAAGAGGTGGAATCTCTTAAATCTATAGGACAGGTAATTATTATTATTTCTTCTTAGTTCAAGTTTATTTAAATGATGTTCGTCTTAAAGAAAATATTAATATTTTACTCCTCTGTACCTATCCGTAGTAGCAAAAAAATCATTAAATAACATTTTCACCTCACTAGCTCAAAAAGGGCGCCTTTGCTGTTTAAAACCAGTGAGCACAAGTCGTTATTGTTCACTCAGTGAGAAAAAGTGTTGTCTCAAGAAAAGTTCGACACTTTTTCTCACTGAGAGCAAAAAGAACTTTTGCTCACTGGTTTTAGACAGCAAAGGCGCCCTTTTCGAGCTAGTGAGGTGAAAATAACAATTCATCTCTGTCTGTCTGTATTTTTTGTAGAAATATATAGCGCTACAAGAAGAACAGCACCACCTCAAGTTACAGTACACTGAAGCTCAGAAAACTCTGGAGGAAGTTGGGGCCACTTTGTCCGAAAACAAGTTGCAACTGGCCGAATTGTTAGAAAAGGAGGCAAAATCTACCGACGACACGCCCAACTGGACGAGTGACAAGGACGCCGTAGCCTGTGCTGCGTGTACCAAAGAATTCAATATCGCAAGGAGAAAGGTAATACGCAAAATGACTTATTAGTATTACTTTTAACCTTCGATCACAGAAAAATAAGGGGATTCAGCACTTCATACTCCAACTATTATTCAAATGCATCATTGTTCCTTGACACTGAAATAACTGCTTCACGTCAATGTTCGATGACAGACTAAAGTCTGATTTTTATTATAATTGCGTGGAATTCTGACGTATCTTAATGTTACCAGAGATCAAAAAAATCCCACAAAAAAGATAATAAATTTAAACTTATAAAAATAAAAATCAATTGTCGCACATAAATATTATGACAAATGCCTGTCAGATAGTTTGGGGTGAAATCGAACTACAGGTAGTAATATTGTTTTTCATACAAATAACTCGCTCTATTTATAAAATGACAACTGTCAACATTCCACCGAATTAAAAATCAGACTATAGCTAGCGAAATGATATTGCACTCATATTGAGTGGTTACACAAATCGGACTAACATGCGATATCCACTTATTTTTCTGTGATCGAAGCTTTTAACTGCCTTGTTGATCTGGTGGTTCGCAAGTTCGACTACGGATTACGAGGGTTCGATTCCTGAGTCGGGACAAAAATTTATTGGGTTTTCTGTTTAGAAATTTTCAGTAGGTACTAGGAGTAAGGAAGTCGGTGGTGAGTTGGTTTGTCCTTCAATCGGATTTTTGTCCTATCGGACTATGAGTGAGGGAATAGAGAGTGCCGCCGTAGCTGGAAGCTGGAATCGATCTGGAGGACATTATCCTTACTAATATTGTAACTACGAAAATGTGTTTTTGTTGGTTCGTCCTTCAATCGCAACGTAAAATAGGTATCATGGCATGGCTGGCATCGGCTAGTAAAAAATAAAAGTTTTATAACAATTTTTTTTGTTTCCAGCATCACTGCAGAAGATGTGGCCACATTTTCTGCGGCGCGTGTAGTGAGAAAACCGTCGCCCTCGTCGGCAACACCAAACCCGTTCGCGTGTGCGACGCCTGCTTTGCGGAGGTCAGGCTGACGTAGTACTAAACTTTTAACCAAGGCTGAAGTGTTGACTAATTTGTTGAAAACAAAACGAAATCGATTTTATAACCCAATTGACAGTTCTCATTTCTATTTTTAACTCCTGAAAAGCCCTAACGCCCGTAACTTAATTGGCACAGTGAAATAATCGCCTTTGATTGGCTAGATTTAGTTCAAACGGAGAGGCTTTCTCGTTATATTATTGCGCTGGTTTCCAAAAAACCTCAACAAACAAAAAAACAAATAAGATGGCCACATCGCCACCAACTACGCAATACTCCACTAGAGTGCCTGACAATGTCATCCTTATCTAATAATAATCAGATTCCGTAAAAATGATTGCGTGAATGTAACGATCGCAATAGCCTCTGATTGGCTGGTACCCTCCCTTTATTGATTAAAATGCATTGATGCAGCAAGAATGCCATAAATTCAGCCGATCAGAGGCCATTGCGATCGTTACACTGATGCAATCATTTTTACGGAATCGATATGCATTTTTACGGAATTGACACGCAGAGGGCATTGCGATATTCACACTAGCAATCGACTTACGGCGGTTGGCTGGCTGGTTTACGCCAAAACAACAGTGAAACATTGCGGCGTGATGTATACCATGCCATTTGCAACGCGCGTCTTGTGGTATGCTTCAATTCGATTGATCGTATTCGATGAAATCAGTGTCAAAGTAAAATAAACCTTAAACACCACCAATTCAGTACAACCGATTTTCATTTGGAGCGTATCCGTATAAATAAACGCATATGAATGCATGCACTAAATGGAGCTTTAATTCAATGCTGTTATGGTTCATTTTACTTTGACGCTAATATCATCGAATACGTATACGATCAATCAAATTAAATCGTACTACAGCATGTCGATTCCCTAAAAATAATTACATCAGTGTAACGAACGGTTTGGGGTAAACCAGGTTTAATACCTCGATAAATAAATTATTTTTGTTTTCCAAAGATCTGTGTTCTAAATCTATTCTAATTCTTTGTATTTCATATTAAGTAGGTGTACTACATCGATTTAATAATAATAAATAATTGTTAATATTCAGAATGATCAATGAGTGCTTTTATATTTTTACAAATAATTGTTCAATATTATGTATCATTTTAGTTATTTTATATTGAAAATCAATTTCCGGGCTTTCCGATTAGATGCTTTTTTTTATATAAGTAGAAATTTAAATGAAATTTATTTATTTATATACATTTTAAATGTTAATGAGCCATGTAAGACAATGTAGATTTGCTCTTGTAGGTAAAGACACTAAGTATTGTGTAATGTGTGGTGGGCGCTTCACTCAAGGAGGGCTCTGGGTGTATATTATGTCATAGTATAATGATAATTCGAACGTTGACATTGTATGATATATCAAAACAATATTGAAACCATGGAAGTAGTACGATTAAGTAATATTGTCTATGTAGTTTGTCACTAAAATTCCCAGGGAGTAAATATGATGCGACAAAATTAAGTATATGGAACGACATGTGTAATTTGGTTTCATTTGACAATTTTATTTTAGTCAGGGTTCCATACTTTAGTACTATAGTTCTTGCAATTCACGAGGGCGCGTGAGCTTTACTTGTGGTTACGCCGTGTGCATGCACATTGCGTAAGTGTGCGTGCCTGTCAGGAGCGTAGGTGGGAGCGGTCAGGCGCGAGCAAGCTCTCGCTCACACTTATACAGATACGACATACACACAACCATGAGCCCCGCGCCCTCGTGAATTGAAAGAACTATACTTCCATGATTGAAAATAATAATACTGGTTTATCCCTTGATTGTTCAGTCGTCTCGCCAAATTGCGTTGCAAGTTGCAACATGTCATTACACAATAATGTATCATGCAGTCCACACCTCGAAGCGTTTAAATGACATTATCTAATTTTTTTATGGATATTATTGTGTTCAATCTATTGGAAAAGCATCATTTGTGTACTTGAATTAATAAAAATATTCGTGTAGCAATGTGATTGATGTTTACGGTGCTTCAATTACAAGTGTAGGTACATGAAGTTTGTTAAAATTTTATTGTAAATAAGTATACGTAATTTTCGTTTGTATAGCAATGATTTATTATTTAAGACATTATACAATTTCAATTTCCTTATTGTTTTTATTTCTAAAACTACGCCGCCCCTTCCTGCGGGATAATAACGTATTTATTTTAAAAAAAACTACCCACAAAGATCGAGTACTTACCTAATTGACGGAAGTTTGTGATGCTTCAATTCTGCCCTCGTAATTGAAAACACAGTAAGTTACATAGAAGTTACCTTTAAGTTACTGTGTTTTCAACTACGAGGGCAGAATTAAAATATAAAGGTGCATGTAATTTATTGTAGGCCCAATTAGGTGGAACCATGTGAAGCGTAATTAACGATTTCGTTTTCACATTGAAGGGACATTTCCCTGCAGATAATGTGTGATGTCCTATATTCATCCACCCAGTAATTCTATTTCCTAATTCCTACCAACTTTTGTATCAAAGTACAATCCAATATACCTACGCGTTAATCGTTTATACCTGGGAAAAATACATCTACAAAGAATGTATTGATTACAATCAATCAAATTAAATTCTATCAACAAATAAATCTATCGATTCGTGATTTGTATCCACCCAAATATATTTCATAACTGGGTAGGTCAGTAATCAAGTAATCTGATAAACTTATCTTAGGAATTTAAGTAATTTCTTATCAAAATTTGAGATCTTGCACTACCATATTAGTCAATCAATACATCGATATTTTTTGTCATGAAATAAAAAAAATTATTTACATTTCAAAATGGCTGTTATTGTGAAATTTTGGAGTTTAAAATGTTAATAAATAATGTCCTCCCGACCGAAACCGGCCACGGAGGCCAATCTCCACAGAGATTAGCCATCTGCGCGATATTATAGTGCAAAAGTGTGTGCGCAAACACAGGTGCCCTCTCTATTCCCTCACTCTCGTAGTCCGATGGGACGGAAAATCCGACACGACCGGAAAGAAATCGGGCGCAGGACCGACAGCTTTACGTGGTCTCCGAGGCACGAGGTATACCTATCTACAGTGTGATTCTCTTAGAATACCCATATATAGACTAGATGCATCAGCTTTTACAGAATTGGGCTGCTGTTTAGAGCTGTTGATTTATTTAATAAATTAAAAGGTACCCAATTAAGCTTGTTTTAGTTCGCTTTAATAAGACTTGAATGTTAATAGAACTTAAAGGAATATCATAGGTCGGTAAGTACGAAGCCTTAGGCCATATCACAATATGCACACTAAAGGCCACAGAAAAGACTAAGCAATTTCGCTAGGATCAAACAGTAACAAAACCATAAGGAAACAAAGTTCTAACGCAGATATGATAATGCGTTTTTCCTTTCGTTACTAATAAGTAGTTAGTCGCGCTACCGAGGGCCTCAAACACTGAATATCCGGTCTCTTCAATTTTCCGCACTTCACTTTATTGTTTGTACTTCATGTGGCATTGTACCCGTACTTGCATTGTTTTGTATCCTTCGCAAAGTATGTAATAGAAAAATTATTACAGTCATACAAAGAACATGCTAGACACAACAATGGCACGAGTTCAAACTGTCAAGTGCCAAGGTTACTTATAGGCTGAACATAATTAAATAGGGCAAGATAAAGGAAACAAAATGTCTCCTTTCAAATTATGTAGGTAATTAATAAGTCCGCATCTTAATATAAAATTTTTATTCACAAATTTATTTTAAAACTAAAGCTATCTTAACATTCTTAACCGGATTTTTCTCATAAATTGTAGGTACTATACTAGGTTCATAGTTAGATAATAAGAAAACGACTCTACATCTCCGATTTTAGCGTTCTAAATTGTATTATGAACACCGAAATCGGGCACTAATTTAAAAACAAGATGTAGCGAGTTTAGATAATAAATATTATACATATTAATTATTACAATGACTGAAATGTATGTACTTATGTACCTACTATATTTTGGAATAAAATAAATAAAGTAGGTATATTAAAAGAACAAATCAACAAACGATCCTAATATTCCGGTATCACTGTTGAATTTTCTTGGTCTATGATGTTTATTGGTATTTGAGTTAGATTGAGTTGCGGGCAGGTAGGCGTGATTGGCGTTTAACCTATCGTGTAACTTGGGTTCTCTATGGTTAGGTTTCGAGTTGGAATTCTCAGGCCTCAAAGTCGCTGGATTTTGAGGAAGTCCAACTACGTGCAAAACCGGGGCTCCAACAACTACTCCAGGGCGATAGATCATTTGAGGATCTGTTCCAGCCTCATTTACTGGTTTCACGTGATCTGAAAAAATATTTATTTGACGTAAACAAATAGTGCTGCAGTACCTAATACCTACTGCTCACCTGTGTGAAAACTTATTTAGGCACTGTTGTAAGTCCCAATTCCAACTCCTCAATCCTGACGCGGAATTGTCTAAAAATGATTGCTACAGCTTAATAATCGTAATCACCTCTGATTGGTCGACGGTCCCTGGCTATTCGCTAAAATGTATTGTTACATAAAAAATACAATAAATTCAGTCAATCACCACAATTGTGACCGTGGTTATGGTTGATGCAGCATTTCTACAATCGACCAACTATAACTAAATCAGATTCCAGAAAACATCGACGTGTGAACGATCCTTTATTGAAGAAATTATGGACAAACCTGTTGGTTCTTGTGGTCTTTGTGGAGTGTATGTATTGGTTCCAAAATATCCCCCGTGCGGTGGTCTCGTTGGCTTGGCATTTGGAGGCCTGATGCCGTACTGGTTGTGCTGGTTCAACAAATGTTGGTTTGAGGGCCGATTGTGATGTGATGAACCTTTGTTTGGATGATTACGTTGGTACCCTTGGCGTCTTATTGGTCTTTGCGTGACTAGTGAAAGAAATAATAATATGTAATAACTAAAATAATTTAGACGATTCGTGGTTAGTCTTACTTAACAGTTAACAGTTTTTTTTTGAGATTGCCTTAATGCGATGCGAACTTATAAGGACCCAGGAGGTTCCATGTCCTAACATCAAAACTTGAAACCAACATAGTTCGAAATTCAAAATTTAAATCCAGCTGGTTCCTACTGTACCAAGTTATGTCTGCGACTGGCGACTTTATTACACTTGGACCTCGCAAATTCTAATTTTAGCGTAAGCCGTTTCGCTGTTAATGCCCTACTTCCAAGTTTCAATCTATTTAAAGCTTTAAGGAACACGTGTGACCACCTGTAACGGCTGATTAAAACATTACTTAGTACCTTTCCATTTCAATGTCATTTCCGCGTACTACCTTAGGTGACCGTGCACCAGTGTGCAACCGAAACGAGCTGCCGCAACGACGGCGTTAGATTACCGATTTGTGATTTTGAATTGCATTCAGTTCAAATGCAAGCACATAATCGTCGGTGTCATCCCAATTCGTTTAGAATTTTGGTACTTTCTGAATTTTTCTAAGTCGGAGTGTTCTCTAGATATAAATTCCAGCTTTACCTAGATATTTTAAAACACTGACACTCACCGGAGCCAATATCATTTTCATCATAATCTTCTATCTCCCCGCAGTCATACTCTTCCTCTGGCTTCTCTTGAAGACCGCTGGGCGAGTTAGGTGTTAACAAGTCATAGAAGTGTCTGAAGGTTCGTGGGTGACTTTCATAGCGCTTTCGTCGGGGAGCGACTTTATTTGTTGGGCAAAGATGCGCTATAGGATTCACTGTCACTGCTTCTAACTGAATAACGAAACTTAGAATCTAGAAAAAAAAATCTTCGTTATACCACTTATATAATACGTATACCTGAGTGAAAAGTAATAAAAAAGGCGATTTAAAAAAGTTTGAAGACGTACTAGAATAAAAGCTGCAACGGAACAATGTTGAAATGTTTTCATTTTTTCGATAATTTCACAAAAAAAATATTGCAAATTACGTATGCTTCGCACAAAAGTCCTATAGGCATCTGAACGCAAAGTTATAAAGTAGCTGATACTAAAGCTCGAGGTCTCCCACGCGACAAAAATGAATGTGTAAATCCTTGGGCAATGACCGCTCCTTATCTACAACAAAATATTTATTTCCAATAGGTAGCTAAATATTTTACCTATGTTTTAAAAATGACTAGTTTTTTTCGCCCTAATTCTCACCAGGCGAACCACTCATAACTGTATATTTTTACGATGTTCTAGAGTCTAGACATTTGATCATGGTTTCATTTTATTTCTCCAGTTGAGCTGTTATTGATGCAATCTTCTGGTTATATCATCTTATATCTATATAAGGTTTTTTTCGTAACAATAACTCCTTTGAAAACAAAGTGGAACAACAGTTTTGTAACATATTCAAGTCGAACATAAGAAAATCCTTTTTAGAGAATGACGGCAGGTGATAGTGATCAGAAATATTAATTGGATTTCCTAATAAAAACTAAGTGAATCCATATTTATACCTTTCTGAATCGTCCAAGTTTATATACCTTTACCTTGATTGTAACTATAGGTACGTAAGTAGGTAGATTTAATAGTAGGTATTTACGATTTTCGAAGTTTGACCATTTAAACTATTGTGTGGTCCAACTTCCAAGATTGCGGAGTGTCATACTTTCTGGCGGAGCAAGCATGAAGCATCACAATATGCCATTCTTTCTGTTACAGCTATCATAAGAAATTGTAAAGATAATGCAAGTGCGTGCAGATCTCAGTTAGGTTTTGGGGTAAACATAGGTGTAGTAGAAAAGGCGTTGAGTAGATACGTAGTTACCTACTCGCAGCAACCGTTAGCAAGGTTACTTCTGGCGAGCGTTTACCGTTTGTTTCACGGGCAGAAACTTGTGGTAGGAGTTATGGTTAAGATCCATGCCATTGATTTACCAGTTCATGTACCTACCTAAAATTAATAACTTTAACTCTTTACTTTATACATGTCAGCTGCCCCATTTCAAACCCTAGTAAGTGTGATTGACAAAATTTAACAGGAGACCAAAAAAACATGTTTTGTGGTAGATGGCTTAGCGAAGTAATAAATATATCAAATACTAGTACCTATCAATTAAAAGCTTTCAAAGTACCTAGTTTATTTACGAAACATTAATTAGTCAAATGATACTGAAGAGTTCAGAAGGGCTAGTTACCACAAATCTTTTTTTTTATCTCCTGTAAAATTTTGTCAATCACACTTACTAAGTTATGAAATGAGGCAGCCGATAGTATTACAGAACAATTACAGACAATAAGAATATTAGCCAACCTGAAGTTGACTAATATCCTCCTATCCCCTCCAAATAATTGGAAAGTTTGTGTTAGCAGGGGTACGACAATAGTGCAACGGGTGGGATTCGAACCTGCGACCTTACAGTTTTCAGCCCGCACCTTTAAGTGTTGGGCTATTGAGGCTTATGAGGTTAGCAGGTATACGTTGATTTTACAAAGAAGGTTTATAACTAGTTGTAGGTATACCATATAAAACCACCTGTGTCAGGTTTTCATTTGTGTGTAGGTACTTACTCTAGTTTAAAAAAGTTCGCACAGGATCATTAGATACGGAGCCCGCTGATAGACAGCAGAAAGACGGACGGATGGACTGCGGAGGCTTAGTAATAGGGTCCCGTTGGTTACCCTTTGGGTACGGAACCCTAACAAAAAATGTAGAAATACAAATTCTATAAGGTATTTGAATTTAAATATAAGAAAATTAGCGTAGCCAAGCGTTGTGACTTGGCTATGATATTCATCTTGTATGCATGGTTAATCTGCCATACTCGTCACATCACATATAGGTACATAATATTTTACAGGAAATTAAAAACGAGACAGACATAGTGATATGCCGATTTGCAGCAAATGTTGTCTAAGTCCTGAAATTATCGATATTCGATTCATGATCATTAGCGTGAGCGTTCAAGAGTTGGAAAAAAAACAAAAAGGTGGCCACTTGACAGACTAGATCTATTGTGGTCTATAGACCTTTTGTGAGATCTTTGTAAGAAACAAAGAATTCCATATAATCAAAGGTAAGAAACCTTTATCCTAATCCTGCGGTTGACTTTTGTCGATGGAGACCACATGGAGACGATGATGATGATGGCGTTTTTAGTGCAACGATGTATGTAGTTAGGTATTTACCACAAACATATAATGTGGTATTTACAGTTCAAAAAATACTATTTACTAATAAATTATTACCTCAGATAATTACCTTCCAATATAGTTACCTTCTTAGATTAAGAAGTACTATATTATATGTGTTTCCAAAACACACAGCATTGATTGAAGAAGCATCCATAGATTCTACCTGAATAGTACATGCTAGCTTACTTTACCTGTGTCTCTTGCACTTATCTGTACCCTTTCACGCCACAGCAGAGCGCGCCAAATGTTCTGTCAAAGCGCACCTGTCAAATGTCAACTCATAGCGTTTGTAGATTTTGCCGCAAAAACATGCAAACTTTAAATGTAAAGAGAAATTAATTAAATACTGAAGCGAGTTAAGCTGTTTTTATAGTAAGTGAGTGTTGCTTATTATTCCTGGGCTGTATTTACAAGAATAGGGGCCCAACCCGCGCGGAAGGAATAACTAAGTCGCGTCAGTGAGAGATCGGACGCCGCTGTTTCGAACGAAGTGTGTTATCTCGACATCACTGGTAGTTCCAGTGAAGGTGTCTCTGTTTCATCTTCGGAAGATGAGCAGGGGTATGGTTCATCACCACCCAAGAAACGCCGTAGATTTGATAAGTTACGCACTACCCGTGTGTCTCAGGACCAAAGGGTTGACTCTGTAATAAACCAGGTAGGATTTATTTCTGGGTATTTAATCCAGTTTCTGCATTAAGTACTACATTATGCTGCTGCCAATCAAGATTCACTAAGCCAAAGTATCCCTGCCCCCAGTACCAAGAAAGACCAAAGCTCACAATCTTCATTTCTGATTAATCTTTGTATAAGCACAGACAGGTTTCAGTTGGGTGATTATAAACTGACTTTGTTGAAAGGAGGATTATTCCCCGTTCAAAGAAAGAAAGGCTTATAAGGAATCAGTTTCAGCATTTTGAAACATAGGCAGTGACAGGCATGCAATACAAGTCAACATTAGGAGGTTATTCGGTATGTCCAGGTTTTGTATCACTTAAAGATAATGAGAAGTTGTGCGATTTTAACAAAACAAAGATTATTTAGCTTCTGCTGAAAGTAGGTTAGCAGTTTTGATTATTGCCGAATTAGAGCGGCAGGAATTATTGAAACAGGGTTTGCAGGAGCTACTTAATTAGACTGCTGGGAACCCTGGTAACTTAAATTCGTCAAGTCGTCTGGAGAAGGTGTTGACACTGCTGGGACCAGTTTTCCCTTCTTCATAAATAATTGGAAAAGATGATGCAGATAATGTGTGACAAGCCTTGCAGCTAGTTATTCAAGGCATGTAATTAAACAGGCTTCTATTTAATAGCAATATTCACCTCTAAAAATATACATGGTCCTCTAAATTACTAAGTGAGCCACTATCAATGTGCCTCTGAAAAATACTGTTTTAGCCACTATACATTTTGAATATAAGCTTCTATAAATACAATTCAGCATAATAGCACAGCAACAGCAAATGATAGGTATGTACGTAACTAAATTAAAAAAAAAAAAAAAAAAAAAATTAAAAAGTGATAATTTTTTGACTTAGGTAGGTTTACAATCCCAATAGAACCTAAGTGCCCGGCCTGCGGCCGGGCACCTGCATTTTTATGTATAACCCTAACCTAACCTAACTTGTATCTGTGGCTGAGTTAGTAAATTGGATGGCGATGTATTAATCTGTTGGCCAAGAAATAAAAATTGTGGCTCTTTAATTGATTCTTTTTTTTGGAATATTTTGTTGCTATTGTGAAAAAGGTGAGTTAGTTTATTAGAAGCTTCATCATTTCTCCGTGGCTAAGTTATAAAATTAGAAGCTAGGTTTGGTGGCCAAAAAGTCTGCAGCTCGACTTATTATAACCCGTTATTCAATCGCTGGGAGGGTCAAACATTGCTGAATAACCTAGAAAACATAGAAGATTTTTAAGAAGTTTTCAATTAATATAGCTTTTGATGTTTATTATATATTTTTTCGATTAACAAAATTGTTTAGGTACATGATACACAGATTTTATTGAGAGTATACCACAGAGAATAATCGCTCCATTTTGCAGATAGCCATAGAACACATAATGGTTACATAGTATTCTTTGACTGCAGTGTTGCCAACCCTTAACAAATATGCATAATTATCGCATACAGAAGGGAAAGGCAGTGTGACCAACGTAGGCGATTTATCGCCATTTAGGCTACTCAAAACAAGAATCGGCGACGAAAAAATCCGAAAGGCGACTGGTCGCTTTTTAGGCTATTTCAGAGGGACCATGGCTATTTAATTACCTAGCCAAATTACCAAAATGTCGTTGCAAACTTATCTGTCTGCGCTCATTAGATCTACCTCTACATGTTCCGTTTGCACAAACTTTTATTCTTATTATTTATTTTGAAATAATGATTTGATTGAGATGTGAGTTTGAATCCCGCCAGCCTCGGAATTTTTGATATGTATTTATAAATCCATTAGGATATTTCCCTTAAGTGTAGGGTAACACTTTAATAAATAATAAAAAAAAAAAAATCATATTATATTTTTGCGTTTGGGCTACTTTAGGCTACATCAGACATCAACTGAAATTCGGCTACATTAGGCTACTTAAGTTGTGAAAAGTGGCGACCTTAGGCCTTGTGTTGTTGGCAACACTGGGGAAAGGATAACATTGCTTAATACCCATTTCAAACTCCAGTTTGGAACTCCCGCTTCCTGTCCAAGATGACCTGACCAAACATTTTCAGTATGGTCTCAGGCAGACGTGGTAGAGTTCCTACAAGAAGACAAGACAATTGGATGTTGGAAATAGACCTTCAACAGGCCTATTTTTATCTGCCTATTGCAGAGGTCACACCGTCGCTTTCAAAGGATTCACTAGACCAACAAAGTATTTCTATTGACCGCATTCCCCTTTGGCCTATCATCTGCCGCCGCCCTTTTGCCGCTTTTTCCAATTGGATCGCAGAAATCTTGCGTGCAAAGGGGATGAGACTCTTAGTTTGTTTGGACGATTACATCATAGTGAACCAGGCCAAAAAATATTGCAGCATCGGGTCTCGGAGACCATCAATATTCTTGGGAGCCTTGTCTGCCATGTAAATTACCAGAAGTCTGGGATAACACCCTTTTAGTACCCCTCTAGTACTATGTACTAGTACTATGAACTTACCTCCAAAGAAGGTAGCAAGCATAGGAGAGGTTGTATCAAGGAGCATAAAGAGGATCTTGTACACTATAAGAGATTCAAAGGGTATTAGGACTCCTGAATTTTGCAAACTAAGAGATGACTTCTTGACCACAGTCGCATCGGATGCGGGCTGGGTGCTCACTTGAATGAGAAATATCTAACAGGCAGGTGATTAGTACCCCTAGAACGTTGGCACTATTAAATAAAGGAGCTGTTTGCAGTGTGTGGTGCACTACTACAAAAGACTTCCTCAGGAATGCACACACAGACAACGTAACACTTGTGGCATAGGGAACGAGGGCGGACTTCGACCCTTAGCCTTGCTCGAATTAATGATAAGGCTCCGGGAGCTTACCAAAACATCACACTATCGGCGGCGTACCTCCCGGGGAGGTATAATGGCATAGCCGACCGCCTGTTAAGAAATCGACCAATGCCGGAATGGTACTTGTTGCCCCCGGCCTCGGAGGCCGTATACAGGTTTTGGGGCATTCCAGAAGTCGACTTATTCACTTCAAAAGAGGCCGCTGTAGTAGATCACTACACTATGTTACATGGGACTCCAGATATGGGTCAGCCATTTTCTGTGAAGCGTGCAGTCAACCCTGGAAATTCGGTATTTCCACCCAACTTGATTCCATGGGTGCTATGCCAACTCAGCGCAGTGACAGGGATTTATCTAGTAATAGTGTCCCATTGGACGCAATGCTTTTGGCTAGCAGTCTTGAAGGCGCAAGCTCTCGCAGAACCAGTACCAATAGAGGACCTGCACAGGAACCTGATAGACCTTGCAACCGGCAGGAGTCCTCCCTAGGTGGAGAAGCTTGAACTTCTAGCATGGAAGGTTGGGGGTGTATAAATAAGATAGCACATTGGTCTCCACAGGAGATTCGAAAGCATTTTGTAAAGGTTGATTTGAATAAGAATTATTCTATTCTCTCAGGCGAGACTCAACATTACCTACATATAAAGCGTCAATTAGACGTTGGGTTTCTTGGTGTGAGCTTAACTTTAATTGCTGGCATACTTAAACCAGCTACATGAACCATGATAAATTGGGTGAATACAATTTTTTAGAGAGGTTGGAATAGAGGCATTTCCAGGCAGTTCACCAGTTGCTTCAAGAAACCTTTTAGATAATAGACCTGTCGAGGAGATATTAGAGAGAGCTAATTGGAGGAGTTCCCAAACCTTTAGAAAGTTTTTATAGAAAAGGGTCTAATCTAAGTAGTACTAATAATGGGGATCAGCTGTTAGATAATTTCATAGTTACTTCATTTTTGTTCTTCTAGATTTCTAATATTGATACAGAAGAAAGAAGTTTAGTTAATTCAGAGAATAATTACAATATATCAGTGTTTATGCATTAGATTTTTCATCTAATCATATGATTTTTGCAGGAGAATCTTGATTTTTATTTTTATAATATTCTTACAATCTGTGCCTAGTTGGCGGGCCTGATTCCCACTGCTTGAGAATTGAATTGAATTATAATATGCTTTAGAAAATCTATAAGTAAGTAGAGGTTCCTACAGAAGTTTTGAGCTCAGTATAATGTCTTTGTAGAGAATTAATTAATTAGAAATTTGTATGAGAAGAACAGTGATTTTCTTTTATAAAAATTTTTTTTTTGATCTCACAATATTTTAATAGTAGGGTGATTATTTTCCCTTGGATTTCTTTTGTTTGTTGATTTATATAATTAATAAATGTTTTAGGTACATAACTACTATTAGTTGTACATGGGTAACAACTAACAAGATTTAATATTTTGTCTTTCAGAGCTGAAATAATAGGCCTAGAGAGATATAATTTTATATTTTTGTTTTCAGTATCACATAGCGTTTGTAGTACTCTTTCACCAGCAGATATCAAACAGATCTTCAATCAATGCTGTGTGTTTTGGAAACACATATAATATGACTGTTTTGCATTCCAACAAAACAGTTATTATGTGTGTGAAAAAACACACAGCATTAGAGCAAGGTGCTTGCTGGTGATGATTGAAGACTATGAGTTGACATTTGACAGGTGCGCTTTGACAGAACATTTGGCGCGCTCTGCTGTGGCGTGAAAGGGTACAGATAAGTGCAAGAGACACAGGTAAAGTAAGCTAGCATGTACTATTCAGGTAGAATCTATGGATGCTTCTTCAATCAATGCTGTGTGTTTTTTCACACACATAATAACTGTTTTGTTGGAATGCAAAACAGTCATATTATCATCATCAGTTGAGTCATTTACTTTCTTCTTTTCTTTGGTGAATGGCTTTACTTATACAATCATGCTGCGTGTTATGAATCAAGTGTCAACTGTCATCGAATTGCCATTGCTGGAAATGTCATTATCAAAAATTTTAAATTATGGCGGAATCCACAGACCAGAAAAGATGCGGAATCGGAAATTCCTGGCCTGCGCAGCAAAAGAGAATTCAGTAAAATGTATTGAATTTTTCGTATTATGCACTAAATGTTTACTTACAGTACACTGTATTTATTAAGATGGCAAAATACCAAGGAAAAGCATATTTAGGATACGAGGATGAAATAATTATTGATAAGAATCAAACTCAATTGAATTATACGATCAATAAAATTGGCGGATTTCCTGTGAGTATAAAATACATGCAAAACATGCTATAAGTTTTAGACATTATAATTTATTAGATAAATACAGCAACATAATTTCTCGTACGCTCTTTGCTCGTAACAAAATATTAATTGTAATATTAGGTAAAGGTTTTTTCATCAGTGTTGAAATTAAAATGTTGCACTTTCTATCAGCAGCTTTGATAACATTACAAAATGTCTAAAAACGGTTATACATATACTTAGTTCAAATTGTTGTTGAAAAAGTTTTATATATAAAAATAACATACTATCCTCCAGTGGTTTGTGTATGAGGACATGTGCCCAGAACAAAGACTGTGTTACCTTGTTGGATATTCAAACTTGTCACTTGCTTGCTTAAAAATTTTCTTATTGTTCTTGCTATGTTGGCCAGGACAGTTTCAGATATTGACTGACAAAATCCATGTTCTCAGAGAATTTCAATAATACATTCATAGTTTGAAGAGCTTACAACATTGGACTATCTAGAGAATTAATTAATTAATAAACAAGTGAATACCTGTACCTACTTCTGTCTGGATTTATGTTTTTGAAAGTTGTTTGTATAGATTATTATTTTCAGGATTGGCCTCCTGTAAAAGATATAAAATTTTCAACAAAATGTCCTCTATGCAGCTTGCACAGGCTATTAATAGTGCAGTGCTATGCTCCACTGGAAGGCTCTGTGTATCATCGCACACTATATGTGTTTGCCTGCATTAATCCAAGTTGCTGGACTCAATCGGAAAGGTATGAAAATTTTTATTTGACGGATTAGTAGATTATTTATATTAACGGAGGCCTTTTTTTCTTGAGTGCAATCTCACCTGATGGTAAGTGAAGATGCGGCCAAAGATGGAGTGCACTTGCTTGGAAAACGCCTATTTACTCTTGAATTAGAGAGAGATCGTGGTATTTCAACCATATAGCACTATAGATCCATGACTAATGACAAAAATAAAAAATCAAATCATATTCACAAACTATTCATAGATTTACTTGATCTAAGTTTTTTTTTGTTCAGTTGGACGTGCGTCAGAAGTCAAATACAAGATGAGCCCAACAAAACAAGTGCAGTTGTGCGTATACCCAGTGCTGAGACTAACTTGAGCTGGTGCAAAGGCTGTGACGATTGGGATGAAAATGATAATGGTGACACAACCAATGGAAATGTTATGTTTGTCGACAATAGCCCTCTTAATGGTGTGCAAAGGTATGAAGTACTTAAAGCCAGCCTTTAGGCCAACCATAAACATCCAAAATACAAAAAGAATTACTTAAGATCTCTAAAATACTCGAATGAGATAAAATGCCCCAAAATGCAATAGTTAAACACCCTTTGCCTATTCAAATGTAAAATTAAATATTATATGTTTCAAATATAAGACCATTGCCATATTATAAAGAAGGTAAAGTAATGTCAAACTTATATTGAGAAACATTATTTATTCTAAAAAATATAAATAGCAGAAGTATGATTGATCTGTAATAAATAAATTGAAGTCAAAAATTAAAACTTTTGACGAATGGAAACCAGACAGCTTTTGCCAATAGTTCTTCCCTTATTTGTCAATTTACAGGAATTCAGATGAGGAGGACGAAAGCAATTCATATGACTTGGAGACAGTTGAGCAAGCATTAGGGAACTTACAAGTTGATGCCCATAACGCAAACATGTCGCCAGTGCAAGGTAAGTGAAATGTGATTAAGGATAGAAAATTTTATAATATACATCAGCAATCCACAACAACTGACTACTGAAGTGAGGTCTCGTCTCAGAAAATAGACCATTATAGACTATACTCTATAGTCATTATAGACTATAGTCTACCACACTGGCCCAATACAAATTGGCAGGCTTCTCACTTTTCTTTTTCTTTAGATTTTTCGTCATGATGTATTCTTTCACTGTCAAAACGTGATATTTAATCACTTAAATGCATATAACTGAAAAGTCAGCATGCCTAGGATCGAACCTGTGACTACCTGAACAGGAGGCTACAGTCCAAACAACAAGCTTGTCGCTGATATAATTTACGGTTGACCCAGAAAATTATACTTGCTGTTATAGTTCTTTCAACTCACGGGTGCATGGCTTGTGGTTGTGTGCGTGTCGTATCTTTATAAATGTGAGCGAGAGCTTGCTCGCGCTTGCCCGCTCTCACCTAGGCTCCTGACAGGCACGCACACTTACGCAATGTGCATGTACCCAATGTTTACCACAAGTAAAGCGCCCTCGTGAATTGCAAGAACTACATAGGCATAAATATAAAACTTGAAGGTGCTGTGGGGGCAATCGGAGCCCCCGTGCCGGTAGCTGAGCTGGAGGGGGGCGACGAATCAGGGCTCGTTATCGTGGAGACCCCCACCGCGCCTATCAACAACATGGAGATACTGTTTAACCAAGTAAGTAATCAACGAACCCATAAATTGCATCTTAGGAGTTGACATTCTACATTAAATAATAGATGTATATCCCTATACAGTCGCGTGCACAGGATGTACAAGAGGGTAGCCAGATGATATGAAATGGAAAAAATCTCCAGTACAAGTTATAAAAAACTTAAGGCTAGGCATTGTAAAAATTATATAAAGCTTACCCTTAAGTTTTTATAACTCTTACTGGAGATTTTCTCCATTTTATGTCATCTGTTCGCTTAATGCCTGCCCTGTATGCACGCCATTGTCCATACATCTATGATTTAATGCAAGAAATATTTTTGCTTCCCACATAATTAAGGAAATTAATCTTTTAATATTAATTAATTTTTAGACAGAACAAAATGAAAGTTTAATAACTGTAACCAAAATACGGAAGATGTAACATCCGTCATATTGATTTTGCTTATTAAAAAGTAGCCTATGTCACCGGGACCATATAACGAATTGATTGACACCTGATTCATTTTTTACCTGACCAACGGAACCCTAAACTACTGAGCCGATTTTGATAAATGAACAACTTTTGAAAAATTGTGACACACTACATTCATCAAAAGAAAAATTCAAAGGTTTTATTAAAAAAAGTTAATAATTTTTTAAGTACGATATATAAAATCGGTAATAGAAGGTACTTGGTATAATTCCCTCTATTTATATATAACAGATGACAGAACTGCCGCCCGATATTCGAACCTGCCTCTTGTCTGGGCCACTACAGTTTATTCCTAAGTACATCTACGTCGAAGAGGAATGCAATAAGGCAAACAACGACAGTGATAAAGTGACAGAACTGCTTAATAAATACAAAAGGGATAATGGTTAGTAATTACTATTAGTTATTAATAAAATTAGTTTTACCACGCAAAACGGGCGATTAACGCCTATTTGCGGAGCAAAAACCCCAGGAGTTTGAATGGTTAGTAAGCTTTTGAGACGATGGTACTATAGCCTGCTGTAGCACGGACGAAATCGCGGGCGTCCGCTAGTTTACGATATAAGTAAGAATTTTGGAAAATCCTAAATCAAAATGTTTTTAGAAATAGAAGTAGGCAGTGTGGCGGAGCGAGCGGGCGGCGGCGCGGGGTGCGACGACGAGGCGTACGAGGACGCGGCGCCGCTGCACGGGGACCGTCTGTTCCACGCCTTCCTCACGCGCCTGCACCAGAACCCTGGACAGATACTGCGGTGAGCACTGAGTACAGAGGTACCAGTAGGGTTACTATAAGATTTTATCCACTCCCATGCTTTAAATCCTCTATAAAAGATTCTGATGTCCTAATAACCATAATATCATCCAAACGGATATAATGTTGCACTGAATTTCATAATAACACTCCTTTGTTTTTTTTTTCGATCCCTTCTGCGCATAGGGTTTACTCAAGAGACAGCCACATTCTTACTGCTCGATGTGTGGTATCTGAATGAATTTCAAAAAAAGAACATCTGTATGCTTTTCAAAAAAGGAACATTGTCATTCACGCGCGTTTCACTACCAGAACGCCGCGGGCTGTGAAAAAAAAGACGGTTATTCGAATCCCCGCCATTTTTCTTTGATATTTTTATTGTTTAGTTTACAAAAAAATGAGCGATTCAAGTTTTGACAGCACACACATTTTCAACAAATGAATACCGGGAAAATCAAGAAAGCGTTATGAAAAAGCGACCCATTTTTTACAGATATTCGAGAGACGAGCCCCCGCTGCTGGGAGCACCATTGCCCACGTCCGAGAACACCACGGACTCTCCCTACAGGCCCACAGTCTGCATGCGCTGCGGCTCGCGACTCGCCTGCGAACTGCAACTGGTTCCCGCCTTCGCGGAGACACTACGCATACACAACAACAACATGCCGCTAACACATCTACACTTCCTCTCCGTTCTCGTATTCACGTGTTCACAAAGTTGTTGGCAACCAAACGACCGATTAGTTGAAGAAACGGTGATTTTTCAACCAGAAGTCATTTAAATTTAAACTTTCTCCTGCAGCTATTTCTCTCGAGTAGCCAAATTTTAATCGAATAGTCACGTCTAGTGTTTATTGTTTTAACTCGGAGTTAAGAACAAATTTTATTTAGTGTAAAAGTGAAATGAATTATTATTAGAGCACGGCTGATTTAAACGAGAACTTAGCCAGTGAAATAGTATTTTGTTTAAAGTCTTTAACATACTAGACATAGAAAATAAAAATCTATATAATGATATCGAGAAGAATAACGTCGGAAATGGAATGTTTATGTTATCAAGATAGCAATAGAAAATGGCGGTTTATAGCATTATACTATATTCGACAAAGCATTTTTAACTAGTTTTATCAGAATTAATAGACATTCTTGCATTTATTTACTTTATTATTTATTTATTAAGGTATTTTTTTTATTCGCCTTATATTTTACATAACTAAGTAGTAAGTCTAGTTGTAACGGTAAGAATAGTTCTATTTAACTTTTTTTTTTACTATAGTTTCTTATCGATTACACCGATATGAACTTGTATTATAATTTTCTTTCTTTACAGCATGAGAATCCTACTATACTACTAATTAATGCGAAGTAAATGCGAAAGTTTGGATGGATGGATGTTTGTTAATCGCAACGACTGAACTGATTTGGCTGAAATTTGGCACAGATGTATGTAGATAGACTATAGTCAGGAATAACACATAGGCTACATTTTCTCCCGGAAAATTAAAGAGTTCCCGCTGGAATCAAAATATCCTAAATCCGCGCGTACCTTTGTACGCGGGCATCAGCTTGTAGAGCATAAAGTGTGACGTCCTTTATTAATAGGAAATGAAAGTGCAGTATATAATAAGTATGATATTAATGACCGGTTTTGCAACAAATTCAAATAAAAAACCGACCTACATCCAAATAAAATCATATTTTCAATATATTGTAAAATACCACACCAACCAAAATAATAACATTAAAAGTTACAACAATTTTAATTATATTGTACTGTATACATAGTTACTAGAATATTAAATGGCTTGTTACGACTGTGATGTGAAAGAAAGTTTTTGTTGCAATAATTTTATGATGTATCATTTATATTTATGAAATTAATATTTCTATTTAGATCTAAGTTGCAACTATTTATGTAATTATAAGGAAAAGAAAAATGCCGTCTTGTGTGTCTGAGCTTAGTAGGTACTTGATCGCTGTCCAGTTTACAATGGTGTCAAAATTGGTTGTACTTTCTGTAAATTCTATTTTCCTAAGCTGGCATAAAAAATAAACAGCATAAAGTCGCCGTATCTCGTAAACGCGTTATGTGAGGCGTTTGCGACTTATTTCAGTTTTTTGTTAATTCAAGGTAGGTAAATAGGTACGATGGCGCCGTGTAATACAAATAACTTACGAGTTTTATGTCAATTTTATTTAGAATTGATTGTACATCCGAATCTTTCTGCCAGATATATCTATAAAGTTAAATTATAATGATATTAGACACCGCATCTAGAAATAAATAAAATTAATAAATTGTTGGGATTGTAATAGTTACGAAGTTAAGCAAACGAAGTGATGTTTGACCCCTTAATATTTCAAAATCCAAAACATTAAACAAGATATAATTCAAAACATTGTGCAATTTTATTAACCCACGTAAGTTTAAAATAAACTTTAAAAACTTTTGATATCGAAGATGTTACAAAAGAAGGTCGGTTAAAAAAAAGAAATACGATGACTTGAGAGCCTTTTCCGCCTTCTCCTTTTTTTTCGTCGGTTGTCAAAAATTATTGACTTTTGACAAAATAGCGTTTTTAAAATAACTTATCAACAGATTTTTGCCATGTGCTAGATTGAATACATATATAATTATTATGTATATATAGTGACCGATAAATCATAAAACAAGGACCGATTGTGTACCCACTCTCCCGAGCCATGGAGAGGACAAAGCAATGACGAAAATGCTAGATTCTGACCTCCAAAGTCGATCAACTCTTCTGCTTACATTGATAACCGATGGTCACTGGGCATCATTCAAATGCACAATTTAGCAGTTGCTAGTTCCAGTACCAATAATTTAAGCTTTCCAGTTACCAAGCTAATGTAGGTACTTAAATATACTATAACAAGTACAAAATACCATTGCAGTTTTATTTACCATAATAATATTGTAATTTTATTTGTAACGTATTTAAATACGTATAATGGAGAAGTGACAGCCTAGTAGTTAAGACTTTGGGTCTTCTTTTCCGAAGTCCGGGGTTCGAATCCCACGCACGCAACCACAGAGTACTTTAGACTTACGCAACTCTGCCATTTACTCGATTATTATTCTGTGCGAGAAACAGCCTTATTTATTTTGGCTCACACTTGTGAATGCAACAATAACTTTTATGATTTTACATGATATGCTTCTTGGTAGGTATCTATACCTACCAACTTGTGCTACCAACCCAATAAGCTTGCTTGGTGCTTACCACAAACATAAAGAGGTACTTACCCACGTCTACCTCGGCGACGTTTGTTTGCCGCCGTCTTAGAATAAGGTAGAGCCAAGACCATGAAAGTAAAAGAGACAATACAGTTATGCGCTTCTCTGTCTACGACGAAATTGTAAAAGTGGAGACGAAAGATAAGCTACTTTATTTTGCCCCTTCAGCGTAGGTATGTGACATATTATCTTTTATCCATCAATTTTTGTTCTACAGTTCGTGTTCGCATGAATAAAATAAAACTGCGAATCAGTAAGCTACATAAATTTTATCGATTGACCTCTCATTGATTGCAGATTCTATTACACTAATATTCTAAGACACACATTCTAAAGTTGCTATACGATAAAATCTACGGATTCGTAGTAGATATTTATAGAATGTTCTAGTCATTTTGGAGTTAAGGAAACATACCTACTTAAATAAATTAAAACTACTACTAATTATATTTACAAAAAATACAAGCCATCCAAGGGCATGGTGCCCAAAAATATCTAATAATATAATTCTTACTAAGTAGGTATGAAACCCATGATTTTATCAGTGAATTTGAAGATTTAAAAAAATATGTTTCTTCATGTTCACATATTATGGCGGGTCTCCACCAAAAAAAAGTTGCTACTTTTGTGTTGCCAACACGTGTTGGTGACAAAAGTTGACAACTTTTTTTGGTGGAGACAACGTGTTTTCAACTTTTGTTGGAAACAAATGTCGGGAACCGTGTTTCCGTTTTTGGCGGTAAACATCAAAAGAAAGCGCTTGTTGCCAACATTCATACGCTCGGTGGATACGCATGTTGAAAACATTTAGTTGCAAACAGAAACATGGCTGGCTGACGTGTTAATGTCACTTGGACGAATGAATTGATAGACACTTTAATTGATTTATATTACACGCACCGTGTCCTTTGGGACTCAAGTGATAAAAATTATAAAAATAAAAATTTTAAAAACGATGCTTGAAAAGTTATCAGTGATGCTATAGGGCTACATGAACTGGAAGTAAAAAGAAAAATAAAAAATTTGACAGGACAGGTTTTTCAGGGAAAAGAAAAAATAAAAGTTGAGAGTAAGTCTGGAGCTGCGGCATCCGAGACTCCTAGATGGTTTGCCTACCAACGGCTTCTTTTTTTAACTGACAGAAATGAACCCAGGCTATGTGTGGAAAAGGTAATAAATTGCGGCTGCTTGCATAATATCATCCTCGTTCGAAAACATTTTGCCAGTTGCCTACTGTGGTAGACAGCTAGTTGTCCACTAAAATGTTTCTCAAATTGTTGGCGACTTTTTCATTTCAGTGGAGACACAAGTGAAACAAAAGTTGGTGATTTTTTGGAGAGTTGCTAATTGTTGGAAACACAGAAGTTGCCAACAATTCCGGTGGAGAGCCGCCTTTACATACATCCATCCGTCTCAAGTTGCCGCTACCTCGCCTTGCGCTTCCCAGCACCGCACCCCAAGTCAGACCCGTCATTTCGAAATTTCAAACCGTGGGTCTACCAGTAACCACAGCTAATAAAGAATGATTATGGTAAGAAAAATATGATTATGGTAGAAATTAAAATTTTTAGATGTTAACCCTGATTCCATTTTTAAAAAAAATGAAGTGATTATATTCTCTTGGTTTATGAATCGGCGAGTCGAAAAACCGAATGGTGTGGTGATAGAATTTCAATTTTAAGTCTTCGATAATTGATTAGTGATTTCTTAGTTTAATTCACAGACCACAAAAAAAGAAGATAAAGTCCACGTTTGATCAATTATTTTAAGTTGTGAACATTCTTTGTACTAGTGTTTAGGCGTGTTGAAAAATGTCAGGCGAAACCCCAGTACCTCCTCCCGTTTTATGGGCACAGCGCAAAGAAGAAGTGTATCTCACATTTAGCATCGAATCCAAAGATCCATCAATCAAAATAGAAAAAGACTCAGTCTACTTCAAAGGTGTCAACGCGCTAGACAAAAAGGTTCATGAGGTTACGATTCCATTGTACGACGCCGTAGTGCCGAAAAAAAGTGCCTTCGTAAATAAGGGCCGCTGTATAGAAATGGTCCTGTCTAAAGAAAAAAAAGATGCTCCTTATTGGCCGTCTCTAACGAAAGATAAAAAGAAACCTCATTATCTTAAAGTAGATTTTAACAAATGGAAAGATGAAGACGACGAAGATGAGGATGGCGGTGGTGGCGCGCCCTACGACATCGAGGAGATGCTGCGTTCTATGGGCGGCGGCGCCGGCGATCGCGCCGAGAAGCCGTCCTTCGACGACGTAGAGAGCGACTCGGATGATGAAAACCTACCTGATCTGGAATGATATCCTCCTTAGAGATAGCGCTTGTAATGAATTCAGTACATTATGTATATTAAGGTTTTTACAGTTATAATAAAATCATTGCAAAAGTTTTGTTTTTAATAACCTAAAAATATATCATTGTAAATTTGATCATATTATTATTTAAAACTTCACATGATAGTCTACTTAAATTGATTGAGATGTTACGGAACAAGCTGTAGTTAAAAAATATAATTGTGTGTTTTGATTATCTGGATATCGTTCAAAGGAAAAAGTTTCTAATTAATTCATGCTATGTATTATTTAATAGCTATTTTAATGATTGATTAGCTCAGCTTGCATCTACATTTGTATCTATAAGTAAATAGTGAGTTTACTACTGATCAACAGCTATTACCACTTGCAATTTCAGAATAGCTCCTCAACATCAAAATTACTCAACTGATGTGTAATTCATTACAATTAAAGTGGTATCGGTTGAATGTACACTGCCATACCCCTTCCAAGTTAGCTCACTACCATCTTAGACTGCATTGTCACTTACCATGAGAGACTGCAGTCAAGGACTATCTTGTCATCAAATAAAAAAATTATCTAAGCTATAATAATTACAGGCTTAAAGGGGATTCCCCTGTAAGCTTGACTATGACTATCCATACAAATTTTGAAATTACAAGTTGCATTGATATTGTAGCGGTCATGATCATACTTACTGATTACTTTTTGTTGTAAACTAAGAGTCTCCAGTATATAATCAAACAACAAGAAAATTATGTTTAGTAAGTACATTTAATTTTAAAATTATTGATTATCTTCGATTATGTATGATTACCTAAAGTTCTGCACTGAAGACTGACTGCATATTACTGAAGTCTATCAGTTGATCAGCTGTGGATTGTCTAAAAAAGATTTAGAATGTGATGATCGCAATCACCTCTGATGGGCTGGTACTCTCTTGCTATTGGTTAAGATACATTAACGCACCAAGAACGCCATAAATTCAGCCAATCAAGTCTAGTTGAATTATTCAAGATAATTTAAATTTTAAAATCAGGAGGTCCTTTCTACCCCAATTTTACCCTTGCCATGCATTCTTACAGCGCAGCGGCCGGAATTTAAGTATTATTTTGAGGTCACTAATTCTGATCAAGTTGGTCCAGTGCGGGTAGAACCATTCACATGACTATTTCTGCATTCTCAAGAATATCTTACAGTTCTTGATCTATGTCTTTTGGGGCCTAAGATCATAAAGTGCCAAGTGAAGCCATAAAAAAGTATCTATCAGGTTTTTCATCAAGAAAACTGCAGCAGCGCTATGTCTCAAAGGTGGCGGTGTTACATTCCCGTGCCTCAGAGAGCATGGAATAGCCGTGGTCGGTCTTGCGCCTGCTCTCCGGTTGTAACTACGTTGAGGCGAGATGAAGCCGGAATACATTATTTTGAATAGTGGAATGACGACATAACCAATGTTGCCTCGCCGGTTGACGTCGCCTCGACTAATAAGTATAACTAACAAAAAAAACAATCGAGACTTTTATTTATGTTCCTTTTATTTAGATTTTTCATTGAGTGTTATAGTTGCACTATATAAATGGAATTGTTGTCCATGCCTTCTTATATTCAATGTTACCGCTATACAATAAATGAGCCTGTTGAGGCTTTCACATTTCAAAATATACGCGGCGCCTTGACTCGGACTAAACACCGGGGCTCCGTAACTTTGGCAATCAAACATGAAGTATGAGGCGCCAGTTTTACCAAAAGCTAAATTTTTTGCAGGACTTATCAATATTCCCAGAGTATTCTTTTCGAAGAAATAAACTAAAGCCTTGCTCAAATTAAATCTATCGGGGTAAATGTTATACACAAATCCAAATATGACTTTATCAAATTTTACCGAAAAAGAGTAGGGATACATGTCATCAAACTTTGATTCTAAATTTTCGAGAGCGATTTCGTGATTTTTTCCGAACTTTGAATGGCATTTCTGGTGATATCTATCACCCGCTTCGACAATTCCATCCAAGAGACTGCCGGTCCAAGCGCTCAAGTTGCAAACTTTACTCATGACCAGCGCAATGACGCAGGTCGCCAAGTACTGTTTGCCGCGATAAGCCTCATCGAATTTTGAGTCCAAAGGATGAAGCGATCCCCAGAGGGAATAAAGGTCTCCAGGGAATTCGATATCCCAATCTTTCCACATAGTTCGAGGGGTCTTACGGTCTAGCCCCAAATCATTCACACAATTCATGCGCGACCAGGGTATTAGTTCTATATTTAGCCAATACATTTTCTCATCCACGAGCGGACGAATCCTTCTTCTCCTCAAATAAGGCACATTAGGATTCTCATCCGGTTTGAACAACGGGCTGAGCCTGTAGTTCAGAGCGGAATGGCGCGGAGCCGTTTTGATCGAGGTCAGTTCGAAAGTATAAAACTCCGGAGAGTTCGCTGAACACGCAACTTTTTTTATTCTATGAATTAAAGCCTCCATCGAGCGATACAAAGTCCAACCGGCCACAGAGCCCACCTTTTTCTGGGCAGCAGACTCGGACGCCGTCGCATCCTTGCTCTTTCTCCTTTCTTGTTCTTCCGCGAGTTCAGGATCCGGGTTTTCAGAAGGCGGGGGGTAAGGGTCAAAGAGGTGGTAGTAGCCGTCAGTCTGGCAGATCACCATGCTGGACGAAGGAAATCGAATGATGACGTATCTGAGTCTTTTCAAAACCGCCCTCATGTATTGTTCCAATGTTTTCTCCGGATTTTCATTCACGACGATAATTTTCTTGATATTAACGTTGATAAACTTGCCATCCAAAATAACGTTTTTGATCACTCTCTTTTCGCAAACGCTCAAGTTAGTCGCTTTCTCGTGTATTTCTAGCCCCTTTTCGATGCACGTATCGACCATGACGTGGTCCCAGGTTCTGATGGGATGCATCGTCGCCATCAACATAGCGATCAAGCTAACGAAGTGGCAAGACTTCACGTCTGAAGAAGATTTTCTATCCTTAAGCGCTGTCGTCCCTTCTATTCTATATATTCCACCGATCTGTTGATAACCGACCACTGGATCAGTTTTAGGTTCGGAGCTTTCGATGGTAGATTTTTTCTTATCGGATGATGCTTTCGATCCCTCGGCGAAAGAAAATTTAGATTTTTTGTTCTTGGGTGCCATTGTAGCAAAATCGTAGTCTTCTGGTAATTTCAGGCGCGGTTCGGTCAACAGTCTCCTCACTACTATTCTGCTCAGTATAAACTGTTGTTCTTCGGTCTTCCCATCTTTATTGTACCAAACTCTGAAAGGAACAAACAAAAAATAATTACTTTCAAACTGTAAAAAAGGACAAAAGGAAAGTATGAGTATAATAAATTTTTTATGAGTCAAATGAACCGGCCAAACGTAGTTAGAGTTTAAATATGCGGCTAGGCATAATGCATGTGTCTTTACCTATGTGATCACACGAACGTAGAGCGCCGAAATTAACTCGCGAAAATATTTTGTCCAGAAATGGTTACATGGTTTTTCTTTTATATACCTAAGTATTAACCATGCTGAACTTGACTTATATTCCCCTCTTCCTTCCAAGGAAAGTTAAGCTTGGGATAGGAGGGTATGGCAATAGTGCAATTAGTGGGAGACTCTCGACCTTTCAGTTTTCAGTCCGTACCTTTAACCGTTGGGCTACTCGGTTTGGCCGGTGGAATTTTGGCCATCGAAGGCCATAACAATAATTTAAATTACCTCGCCACAAGATCGTGTAATGAAGTGAATCGCATAAGGCACGCTTTCCCTTTGCTCTTATCAGTTTCCCTCAGGCCCATTGCGTTGCAAGCGCTAGCGTCGTACAGGTAGTAGAGGTTGTTCCTCTTGAAGAAGGCGCAACTGTACGTAACGGTTGTGATCATGCCCCGGTCGTACTTAGAGAAGAACTTGCGCGACAAAGACTCTTCTAGCTGCCATGTCGCACCTTCCCCTACCACGTCGATGTGAGCGTGATACGCCTGAAAAGATTTTTTATTCAACCAAGTTTTGCCAATACCTGAGTTTTTTAACTAAAAACAGCATTGAAAGATCTCAAACGATTAGATACTAACTATGGGCCTCAGGCTCAGACCAAAGGCTCAGGATCACTCAGCGGGCGATGGTCAGAGCTATGCTCGAAGTATCTCCTCAGAAATGAGGAGATCCGTAGGAGAACCAAAGTCACCGACATAGCTAAACGAGTTGCGAAACTGAAGTGGAAATGGGCGGGGCATATCGAAGAGCTGATGGTCGATGGGCTCCCAAGGTGCTGGAGTGGCGACCCCGCACCGGGAAGTGCAGTGTTGGCAGACCCCCCCCACTATGTGGACCGATGATCTCAAACGAGTCGCAGGGAGCCACTGGATTCAGGCGGCGCAAAACCGAGGCCTATGGAGAGAGCCTTGTCCATGCAAGAGACATATGTCCAGCAGTGGACGTCTATCAGTTGTTTTAGAAGAAGAAGAAGAAACGATTACATACATTCAAATGTTACCAATAAGATTTTCTCCATCGCTGCATGATTGAAGAACAAACTAACAAACCGACGAATAAACATGTTTTCAATTAGGTACTAGAGACGCATTTAGAGAAATACAATGACTGACCTGATGTCCAATGGCAATTTTCGGTATGACATGTACAGGAGCTAGCTGAAACTTTTCCTTTTTGTTCTGGTGTAATTTCTTGGCGGTCTCCACTACGAAGTTGACTAATCCTACCGTCCACGTATTCACTGTATACTTGTAGGAGGTGACAATCGCCATTATCGCCGCAAAGGGCAGAACGTCGATGGCATCCGTCTCGTTAATGGCGGTAGTTCCCCTTACAATCTGACTTTTGTCGGGTAAATTCTTGAAGTTACTCGGCTTTCCCAACTCTTCTTGGGCGGTCAATTCATCGCCGGCCTCCATTAGGGGAGGCGTCATTTTCTTTCGCAGTTGTCGCAGCTTGAAGCGGTACTTCGCGTCCTCGGTGAGCAGGATCCGTCGGTCGACGTTGGCGGGCGGCATCGTTTGAACTTCGTCCTCGACTATTTCGATTGGTTGTGCTAGCTAAAATAAAAAAAAATATGTCATCACAATATTATTACTGTTTATAAAATTATAATGAGCACATTAAAATACCACGGGAATCCTCTGTTATTCCGGAATAAATGGCAACATAATTATACCACTTTCCAAATCTTCAACTACCCACACCCGTAGAAAAAATAATATCAAGTCATTGCTTCGTTGCTGCGTGATTGAAGGACAAAGCAAGATATTTTCTCATTTATATTATTTAATATTAGTGAGGATTACATTACCGGCACTTCGGGCTCGGGCTGCGGCGAGGGCGGCGGCGGCGGCAGCGGCGGCGGCAGCTCCTCGGCCTTCCGCCGAGCCTCCTCCTCTTCCGCCTTCCTTCTCTCTTCTTCTTCCTTCTTCCTCTTTGCCGCGTCTTCATCTTCTTCCTCTTCGTTTTCTTCCTCCTACGCAAACATTAACATTTTCATGAACTTACGTTTATTCGATTGTCCAATAATAATTTACAAATATAATATAGTGAATATTCACCTCTTCTTCACCTCCTTCTGGTGGCTGAAAACAAAAAGTTTTTTAGGTTTCTGGTGCAATGTTAAGGGATTCAATAAATAATTGAGACACTAAGGTAAACATGAAGCAAAAGAAGGTAGACTCATTGGAGCTTCAAATTGATCCACAATTAAGCTGCCATATGTATAGGGACAGCAAGCCCAGTGTTAATCACAGATTAAATGTAGGTACAGGTCAACGAGTGTGTACAATTTTTAATTTTTTATTAGAATAGAATAGAATAGAATAGAATAGAAATATTTTTTATTCAAATAAACTTTTTACAAGCACTTTTGAATCGTCAATGAATCTACCACTGGTTCGGAATGCCTTTCCTGCCGAGAAGAGCCAGCAAGAAACTCGGCGGTTGCTCTTTTCAAAAAAATAAAAATTTTACAATTGTTATTGAAACTATGCTATGTATTCAGTGCTTCCACGATGAATTTTCCTGAGTACAATACAAGTAAAAATAAATACAATACAAATACAAATAAATACAATTCAATACATGTCAACACAGGCAGGCAAAAGCAGACCCATTCCCGTTGGTGGCACCCGTTCACGAGCATGACGCATGACCCAGCCATTGCTTCGCTCAACCATATTTGAGGGAACGTAACTGAATTGAAGTGTTAACCTACACTTAAAGGAAATAACCTAATAGATTTATAAATACATATCAAAAATTCGGAGGCCGGCGGGATTCGAACCCACATCTCTCTGGGAATCGCGCCCGAGTGTGTTATCCGTTACACCACGGCGAATCACACGTCAGCCACGAAATTAGTGATATGTATCTACTTTTTCAATCAGTTTTATAGCAACTGTTAGCGACATCTAGTAGCGACACATTACAGTTGTCGATCTACTTTTTTCTCAAGACACCATATTACAATGGAGCTCTTAAGAAATTATAGATGCCACATTGCTTGAGTGTGTACAATACAAGGCAGCGACGTACAGGCATCGGCGGCGGGGTGGGCGGCGGCGTGGGCTCGGGCTCGGGGTCGGGCTCGGGCGGCTCGTTGGTCTTGTCGCGCGGCCGCGGCCACGGCGGCACCACCTGCGTCACCGACACCGTCGGCGAGTCCAGGTTCACTGCACAGGTAACGACAAACACGGCAGTGTAAAATTGCACCTTGACCCCTTCAATCCACCGACTAGAAGCTTGACCCTTTCAAATGTTCTGCTGGAGGCAGATGAGAAACATGATGTCCTGAACCTAACAACGTCACACTCCGGTTGCATCGCTAGGACAAGCGAAAGCAGCATCAAAAAAAGCATTATGAAAATGAAATGAAAATATTCTTTATTGTACACCAAAGAATAAAACTTACATCACTAATACACAAGTAAACAGCGCAGAGTACAATACGCAGCCTCATTGCTAAAAAGCGATCTCTTCCAGGCAACCATGGTAAGAGGAGAAATTTTAATCAAAACGCAGGGAAGGATGTACATTAAATTTCAAATAGTTACCAAAATATAAAAATACAAGAAAACAAAATCCCACTAGGAACTGATAACAACAACATGATCACGGACGAGATCGAGGGAAGTAGACCTCGCGACGTTGAAAGCCTACCGCGCGAATATAATAACGATTACCGTATTTTTTTAACTATTTTCGTCACAGAACTTACCAACTTTAGGCTGCAACGGTTCGGGAGGCAAATTCTTGTATCTTAAAGGTATAGGCGGCAGATAGTCTTCTTGTATGCTCTCTACCAAAGATATTATGTCTCCCATGTGCTCCTCATCCACTTGTGGCTAAAAAGTTTTTAATAAAATTCTAGCTATTATTACCTGCCACTTTTCCGTGAGTAATCTATGTCAATTTGTATGTGTATTTTTTCGCAGTTTTAAATAAACTCCATCACCAAAATGCAGATAACATCTAAATAACAAATTCATCAATATCGGTTCAGTGGTTTAGCCATTAAAATGTTGACACTGCAGGTTCATTATTCTTATGAGTAAAAGACGCGAGAATCGAATGAAGCGTACTCATATAATATCGATCGAACTTCACTTTGCAAGTTCGTTTGATCATATATAAGTACTAGCGCATGTTAACGCTTGTCTAGACCCTACAAAACTACATCACCGGTTGACTTGCGTTAGTATGCATTATATTTTTGAGCATAGGCTAAAAGCTGGAAGCTAACCCCCGCTGCAGGTATTTCATCCAGGTCTTCCATAGGCAAAACATCGTGAAACAATTCCTTGCCATCGCCTTGCGCTTTGCTCATCGGCAATACTTTACGTTTAGCTTTCTTAACTCCTGGCAACTGCTCATCGCTGAGGGTGCATAATATTTGAGCCTAAAATACAATAAATTTACGTTATAATATACGTTTGGTAGGAAATCTTCTCTAACGTAGTTAGTGTTTTCATTTACACATCTAGATACTTATTGTCAACTTAGGAATTGCTTTTCTTAGGTATACAATGGAGAAATGTCTTGATTTTGATATTAAAATATTGAATACAGAAATTAAATATCAATCAAAACTAATACATAAGTGCAAAATTTTTGAAATCAGTTGACAAAAAAGCTACGATTAGGTAGGTAATTAATTCTTATTTCATTGTTATGACTGAGTGGATATGGATATTTAAACTAATAAGAAGAGAACTGAGTTTCTCCATCAAAAATATTTGTTTGCAACTTAAATTACTCACCTGAACATTCTTTTTCTTTAATTTGAGCACTTTGAACGCATGAATATAAAACTGTGTAGTTGCTGGCAAATAATCCCAATTCTTCGTGAATACGGCAGCCATCGTATCCGAGTTAAGAAGCATTAGACAACAAGCTTTACCGACTTTGACTGATCTCGAACCGTCGTTAGCGCGCGGATATGGATCGAACAGATAAAACATATCCTTTTGTCGCCACACCGCCAGTGTATAGTTATTGAATTCTAAAATTCCACTATTGTATTCATGACTGAAAAATTCTTCGAGCCCGGTACGAATATTAAGCAAACACTCCTTCGTAGTAAACAATTGACCTTTAACCCTCTCCCTGTAAATAATGATCTCGCAAGCGTACGGGCCTACTAGAATTTCGTTCGGTATATTATCTATCGTCATATCGATCATCACTTTAGGATGCAAACAGTCCATGTAGAGTTTGTTGCCCAGACGCAAGACTTTGTCCAATGTCTTTGAAAACCATGTATTTGGAGGAGATATTTTAGCATACGTCATTGCAACTATAGCAATCGGCAGCGCTTGGCGATATTTGGCGTCTTCAAAACATCTATCGCCCAAATGCATATTCGCATTTACGATGGCGCAGTTTTCAGTAAGAATTCTGTAACCCATCATGGCCTTTTCTGCTTGCGTCAACTCTTTGTCAGATTCGAAATCTTCATCACATTTCTCGTCTACCATCTTAAGTACTTTAACCGGAGCCAAAACGAATTTTTGATCCTCCAAAATACTCCGCGCTAACAGAACTTCTGACACTGATCCCAAATCTTTGACGTTCATAAGCGCTGCGCATCCATTCGAGAAGTTAGAGTATGCCCTTGAATCCCTACCCGCAGGATCGAAAATATAGTAGCATATTCGATCTTTCCATATTACAACTTTGAGTACCCTAAAAATAAATTAGAATGCAGAACAAAAGTTTTTTGCAGAAAAAATTCAGTTGCCTTAGACAAAGAATTTCCTTCTTACTAAAAATCAAATGAAATCCGTACCTCGTCAATAAAATACCGGCACGATTGTTCTTAAAGAACGCTTTGAGCCCTCTGCAAAGGTTGTAAATTGTAGGATCCAGCGACATCGTATATCCAACTATGTCTGGCTCTCCGAGCAAAACTTGCATTCTCTTGCCGTTCAACACTAAAGTTTGTTTTTTACCAAATGGCAAGACCTCGCACATTCCTTGTACCGCTGAGTGATCATGTACTTTGTCCAAACATTGGATGTACCTTAAGAAAATACTAAATTACTTTGCGGCCTACCTACAAATTTTCAGAACTTTTTTTTTAATATATGGACTAGCGCTTGACTGTGATCACATCCGACGGCAAGTGAAGATGCAGCCTGAGATGGAGCGCGCTTGCCTAGAAGATACCCATTCAATTGTGATTTGAAGATAGGTATCCAAATTAGACCTAAGGAAAAATAAAAGCCGAAAGGGCATTCCTGGCAGTGCTTATTAGGAACGAGGAAGCAAATCGCTTCATGCGAGATCGTGGAATTTCAACCACGAAGCGGTGCAGATCCATGCAATACCTTGCGGTCTGATAGTTGAAGGGGGATGTTGGAACTAAATTGAATGGGTAGTTCTTGAGTACATCTCCGAAATATATTATTTATTTGGGAACACTTGCCATTGATCACCGGCATCGATTAAGTTATCCAATAACTTCATGGTCCATTGTTTTGGATGATAGTGAAACGCTAAGCAGTATGCCATAACGCTCATCGTAAGTGCCTGTCTACCTTTTGATCTAGCGCCTGTAAAGACAATTTTTTTATTAAAAAGTTTAAATGAAAAACATAATATTTCCGACAAAATTATCGTCACATTTACGGCAAAGGATTATTTAGGTACAGGGGAGGAATTTGATTATTTTTGTCCTATTTTATTAAAGGTAACAATTTGAAACAATGTACCTACCACCATACTGACATCCCTATTACAGAAAAAAGAAAAATATTATATGCTTCAAGGCGCTCCTATGTAAAATGCATCTTTTGCAGATTCGTAAGTTTGCAGTAGATGTAACGATGTGAGAACCCTCTATTTTTAGGAATAAAAGGAAGCCTATGTCCTCAACTAAAACTAAAACGCAAAAAAATCCTCGATCCGTTGCTCCGTTTTTGCGTGATTGAAGGTCAAACCAAAAATAGCAAACTTTCACATTTATAATTTTAGAAAAAAGGCACGCCTTACATCGGGGAATAATAAATAATTATTTTTCGAAGTAAGAAAAAAAAGCAATTTAAGTATAATTTTTATCTTACGTACTGAATTTACTGTCATACATGTTGAACGTGCCCGTCAGGATGCCGTAGTGTATAGCAGGTTTCCGTTCCTTCGTACACGGCAGCACCGTCAGGGAGTGGGTCTCTAGGGTGCCGCGTTTAAGATTTGCTGGTATTTGCACCTGATAGTCAAAATTGAAAACTATAAACATACGGAAGCTGGAGTACTTTGGCCACATTTTTAGGAATAACAAGTACGACCGACCCCCTGCAGCTTATTATACAGGGAAAAATAGCTGGCCGAATACCACCTGGTCGGAGAACATCGTGGCTTAAAAACTTGCGCCAATGGTATGGGGAAAGCACCCGATCCTTGTTCCGTACAGCAGCATCCAAGAAGAAGTCAAAATTGAAATGGGTATATTATATCAATAATAGAAAATGATGTAAATTGAATGCAAACGCACCCATGCAAAAAATCAGTCAACAAAAGGCAGACAAAGGCCTGGAAAAAGAAAAATATCCTGGCTTAAAAACCTTCGTCAGTGGTTCAACATGAGTTCCAACTACCAAATCCCTGTTCAGAGTTGCAAGTAACAAATGCATGGTTGCCAATCTCCGCTAGGAAATGGCACTAGGAAAAGGATTCTATTAGAGGTTACGTGTTCCGGCTTGGGGATCTCGTCGAGGCCACAGACGTCGTCGTCGTCGTTGAGATGCTTCTGCGTGCCGCGCGCCCGCGGCTTACCGTCCGTCACGCCCAACGTCGTGTACGGCACGTCCGAGTGAGACCTGCACCAGAAGGAACTTCACAACCTTGTGCCCCCCTCACCGTTTTACCACAGAACTTCGAGAAATCGTGAGCGATGGCACCCATACATGGTTGAAATTCTACCTACTCGTACAAAACGCTTCAGTTCAACGTTTCTGAAACGAACGGCTAAGGTATGGAACTCACTTCCAGCTTCTGTGTTTCCGGCCACTTATAATCTGATTACCTACAAGGTAAGAGTTGATAGGCATTTTGTTGGCAAGCGTGCTCCAACCCAGATCTCATCAATGCTTTCTATCATTGGTTGTGGTTAAGCACAAGCCTATTTCATAATTTAAAAAAAATTACCATTAGAGCCCATTCCACTAACCACCGGTATTAATAAAACTTATCCAACATCTATACATTGAAGTTCGAAAATTTAATCAGATATTAATAAAATTTGAAGCCTCAATAGCCCAACGGTTAAAGTTGCGGACTGAGAACTCTACTCCGGGCTAATAAATAATTATTTCTGGACAGAAAAACCCAATACAGCAGGGTGATTAATGGACTAATGTGCGAAAATTTAATGCAATCCATCTTTTTGATTTTCCGGAGTAAAAAGAAGTGTTTGTCACTCTCCAGATCCTCAACTATCCTATCCATGAAAAAAATCACGACGATCCGTTGCTCTATTATTGCGTGATTAAAGGACAAACCAATAAACACGCTTTCGCGTTTAAATAATTATTAGTGCACGTGCCTGCGTGCGTGTGTGGATTTGTATTGTAATAAAATTAATCTGTTGTTTTTTAACCTTCTAGCTCTCTTTGCCATTTGTCGCTTCCTCAGTGCCGCATATTTTCTGAAAAATTCATGAATTTCGTATGATAATTGTTTCAAAAATTATAAAGTAAAGGAAATCCATGAAAACTAACCTGCATTTTTTCCTGGTGCAAGTTTTTCTAGTGCACACTCTGAAAAATATTGGTGTTTGTTTATTTTTTTAAGTAGATAATTAAATTATTCAGGTTTTAAGTAAGTAGATCATAATAGTCTGAATGAAACAATTTTTTTTTTCTGTTAGTCGTAATAAATTAAAACTCACCCTCCTTTATGGCATGGCTTTTTCTTTGGATTTTTATCGCTGTAATAAAAACACAAGGATACGTTTTTATGAAATTCGATTCATCATGAATAACTATTCATACGAATATGTAGGAACAAAATTATGCAAAGGTAAAGGAATTATCTAACTCCAGATTTTGTCGAGGTCATTTTTATTTATGAGTTTAATATCTATTTTACAAACATAATATTTTATATATATTACCTAAGATTACCGTTATTTTTAGGACTGCCTATGACGTTTTATAAGCTCATCAGTGGTCAACAGAAACAAGGTGAAAAAAAGTGAAGTTATTTGACAGTGCTTACCTTTCGAATTTCCGCGGGCCAGGCATATGGACAACATCAGGTGCAAACGATTTTTCCTTATTGACTATTATTCCGCTGTGTGGTTTGTACAAACTAAAATGTTAGAGAAACATTTTTAATTTCATGTACTTCATGTAATAATTGTTATTATTTCTAAATCTCAATAACTAAACTAACTAAAAATAAGGAATTTATAATTTCTCAATTTGATTTGGTCTCGTATAGTGTAACAGTGTTAATGTAGTAATCAAGACAAAAGGACATGGGAAACTATACATGCAGCGCTATCTTCTACAAGGAAACGATTATTCCTCTAGTACGCAATCACGAACACTTTGTCTTACTTATAGCCAGATTTGGGTGGCAAAGGCGGCTTATAGTCCGTTGGCTTTGCAGCGGCCTTTTGAGCCGCAATTACTTCTCCACTTGTCTTAGGACTCGGCACCTGATCAGAAATAGTAAATCACAATACAGTTGTTACGTCATCGTATGAAATATCATAGTGGACGTGCGAGGAAGATGGCACGATGAGCTCCTGCTCTTCATTCATTAAAAATAGTAATTACTACGACCTGAAGAGAACTCTCTCATTTTTATACTTTATTTTAAGTTAATTTTATCTTTTATGTTTCTATGTAATGTGGTGTACAATAAAGTGTATTCATTTCATTTCATTTCAGAATCAAATAAATAGCTACCTACGAAATGATACCTACAAGATAGCCCTTGACTGCGATCTCACCTAATGGTAAGTGACGATTCAGTCTAAAATGGTAGCTACCTTGGAAGGGTATAGCAGTGTAAATTCAACCCATACCCCTAATCGGTTTCTACATGCCATCGTGCCGGAACGCTAAATCACTTGGCGGCAAGTCTTTGATGGTAGGACGGTAACTAGCCACAGCCAAAGCCTAGACCAGACCAGAGACAATTCAGAAATTATAAATTCCCAAATTGCCCCCGCCGGGAATCGAACCCAGGACCTCCCAGTTATACGACCACAGCGCTCACCACCGCGCCTGGGAGGTCGTCTCGTGGTGGACTATGGCCTAAAACCCTTTTCATTCAGAGAGAGGGGGCAAGAGAGATATACTTTGAGATGAAGACAAAATACTTACGTTAAAAATAGATTTATCAGATGCTGTATGCTTTATAACAGGTACCGGCGTAGGCAAAAGCACGTCGCACGGCAATAGATCATAATATCGAACTTTCTTTTTGTATTTCTTTTTCTTCTTGCCTAATACACCGCCAGCTTCTTCTTCTTCTGACGTAGATGCGAAATCGAATTTTGAATATGCTTGTCTAAAATAAAAATAAAAATTTGTGAATTCATCGCAATGATGCAAATGTCATGGCGTCACAATTAAAACGAAGATGGCCGTGCACGAAGAGAAATGGAGGGTAGATGGCTGTAGAATGGATGGAGGGTAGATCAATTTGACACTCAATAGTCAATACAAGTACTGAGTGCTAGTATTAAGTATGCTAAAAAGATGGTGTCACCAACACACAAACGTACTTTTTACAAGAGCGAAGTTAAACGCAGATACGTAATAACGATTCAACCCACAAACCTTTGTCAAATTAAATACATACATAATGTAAAAGAATAAGGTTGACTTTTCAATTGATAAGTTGAGTGGGTTGACTCATTATTGTGTATCTGCGGCCAGTTATAATCTTAATGTATGCCAAACAAATAAAATAAGAAATAACGAACCAAGGTTACCTATGATCTCATTTTAAAACTTACTTTTCACGACTGTCTGCTTTGGATGGTTCTAGCGAACAATGTCCGATGTATTTCAACCTTAAATGATAAAAATATAAAATAAGATTTATGGTTTTTTTTAAAGAGGACATTTATGGTTTTTTTTTCAAATAGGACAGTTCCTCTTTGAAAAAAAAAACATAAATCTCACTGATGGTGATTTATTTTATACAGCCACTCTATATTCATGTTAATGGTAAATTGTATTTGTGGAGTAATTTTTAAAAACTATTTCATCTAAATAAAAAATATAAATAATAATAATTATACATTACCTCGTATGCATCGACGGAGCCATTGGAATACACGTGTCTTTATAATGTCGTGGAATAAAAGGTTTTGTTTTAAACTTCGGCGGTTTAACTTTATATCCTTTCTTCGAACCTTCAAAGAATTTATCAAAATTTTAATCGAGGTAATAATATTCGAATTTTTTTTTAGCTTACTTAAATGATAAAAAAATCACAAAATAACTGTCGAAGAATCGCTATGACGCACTTTGCCCTGCACAATGCCCTCAATTTTCTTTTTTATCAGGTTGTCCTTGCTGGTTCGGAATAAGTCCTTTAAAACTAAATAGTAAGTTTGGAAGGCTGCAGTGCATTGTAGTGTGGCTGAGCATTTGAAACAATAGTCTAGTACTGCGACATAATAAATAATTAGTCTTACAGAAGTACCTATAGATTTTCTCTGGTGGGAACTAGTATGTAGTTAGACTTAAGTAATTTTATTATTAGTGTGTTTGTAAATAAACCTAATAAAATAAATAAAATAGATGTGATCACAGTCAAGATATATCTTCTCATAAATAATAGCTTTATTTTTTGAACTTACTTTGTGCCTGGTACGTAAGAGCTTCAATAATTTCCGCAACATCCTTACAATCGGTGACTTTGGCGTGTTTGCATAATTGTTGTAATTTTGGAGGGCACTTGCAAGTTCTGAAAAATTCATTGATCAATCTTTGTTCAATATTTAATTAGATATATGTATTTAATTAGATATATGTTAAGTAATTCTTTTGAAAACTTACCGTTTCTTGCTACTCATTTTTCGTTTTTTTTTTTCACGTTTTAAATAATTTACATAAAAAATAATTTTACATAATTTACTTAACAATTTTTCAATCTTATTTGTTTTCGAAAAGTGACATTGTCATTGTGTAACAAGTCATGTTGGTTTTGGGTTTTGATATTTTTTTAAACAGTACCACAGAGGTTGTAAAAAGTATTTTCTGATCCAAAAGTTTTATACATTATTTATATTACGTAAGATATCACAAAAAAGCACAAAAACAATGAAATTGTTTTAATTTATATTTTATTAAAACATTGAACAGGATATAATAATTATATTTATGAATAATAATAAAAAAAAATGTATAAAAAAGTAAACAGGTTGATGCTGGGATTGGATTATTAGACAACCATGAGGATCTGGATCACAAATCACAATGTCTGGAATGGAATGTATTTATATAAAAGGCAAATTTTGTAAATCCTAATGCATCAAATTTCTCATTTTAAACCAAAATGAAATAGCAACAATAATTTTTTTATTGGTAAAACCAATGGTTAAAACAAAGAGCAACAATTTTTAAATCATTATGACTCTTGAATAAGTTGGAACAATGGCTCGATCTGTATCTGCATTAAACCTGGTTATGTAAATTAATAAGACTTTTAAGATACCTACCCACATTAAGACATTTAAAAACTTCCAATGCCACAATAAACTATACAATTCATTTTAGAGTAAAATCAACTAAACATGGAATTATGAAGTGTTTCTATGTCTTCTTTCCTTTGTTGTGCTCTTAATTTTTCTTTTTTGAATGCTTCATAGCCTTCATCATCTGTGGGTAACTCGTGGCGGCAAAACGGACAGGAGTTTGTCTGCAATAAAAATAGTATAATTTAACATCCCATGGTGCTAGAGTGGCGACCCCGCAAGGGAAATTGCAGTGTTAACATTTCTGCACCAGGTTGAATGACTGCAGATCCACGCGAGTCACTAGTACCATACTTACATTTCGACGGGTGAAAGGCTAATTATTGATCTAAGCAACATTTTGTAAAACTTGCAGGAAGACTGATCAGTATTTTTTTTTTTTTTGGAAAAAAAAATCATAAAAAAACAACTATTGGATAGTCTTTTATTTATTTAATACAGTAAAAAGACTATCCAATAGTTGTTTTTTTATGATTTTTTTTCAAAAAAAAAAACTTTGATCAGTCTTCCTGCAAGTTTTATTAACCAATCTTGATGAAATTCAGCTCAGTAAATGTAGTAAATAAATCTGTATAATGTCAAATACAGCATCCACATTTGTCAAGTTTAAATGCAGTTGAGCAAATAATATTTAATTTACTGGTAATACTATGAGTTACATTACCTGATTTAACCAAGTTAGAATACATTTTTCATGAAACACATGGTTGCAAGGCATTTCCTTTGCTTTGCTGTTGATTCCAAATTTTTTCAAACATATAGGGCAACTTTTGTCTTCACTATCTATTACAATTTCCCGAAGATTCTTCACTGCTTCTTTGGATGCTGCTGGTGGTAACCTAGAAGTAATAAAGTCTTCTGTGTATTTGACTGTTTTTTATATAATATAAAAATAAGTGTAAAATTATGTTATTTAAAATATTAATCATTTTGCTTATATTTTCAATAAGTAAGTATTTAATTTTATTTAAGTATTTCATTATTAATTTTTTGTTGCCAATGCCAAACTTATGACACCAATGCAAAAGCTGGCAAATGGCTCCAAGCTTATCTCAACTCAGAAAGGAAGTTCCAGTTGAAGACATCAGACGAGTCATAGAGAGCCGCTTAATACAGGCGATACAGGATTGAGGCGTGTGGAAGTCTATACAAGATACTTATGTCCAACTGTGGACATCTATATTCTATCGTCTATTGGTTTATAAAAAAAATAAACATACATTAAAATAAGTTGACAAAATTTCATTTTCGATTGCCCCAACCTGTAACCATTTATTCAAAAGATTTTATAGAAAGCAAAATTATACCTCGGCCATTCTCCTGAAAAGTTATCGTCGTAGAGACCAAAATCCATAAGAAATCTTGCCATATGAAGAAGATGATTTGGTTGTTCACCATCTTCTAGCTCCCTCCAACCCATTTCTTGGAAATAATCAGCCATTATAAAGGCAAAGACCTACTATATAAACAGTAATCACTATTATACGTGAAGACAAACTTTAATTATAATATAGGTACCAATCAACCAATTTTAGTTTTTTGTAAATATTTTGATTTTAATTTAAATGATTTTCATTTTGTCAAAAAACTTTTGACTTTTGTTTTGATTGAAAGAATCTACACAGAATCTCTAGGATCTCTAGTCTCTAGTTGTTCCTGGTCTATGGTTTGAATCATAGACCACGAACACTAGATTTAGGTAGGTACCAAGGTACCTACGGCTTTGGAATGGTGACTCTACCGCACCTCTACCGTCACTGAATAATCACAAACCTCTAAAATCTGTGACAAACATAATTATAGAGTAATAACTCTATATATATATATATGCTGTAATATCACAAACATATAAGAGTACCTATGTAATATAGTAAATGCTGTGTGAATAGTAATTCACACAGCATATACCTACTACTCTTATGTCTATGTGAATAATAGCCTCAAAACACTAGAATCCAGGCCGTAATTAAAAACGCGAAAGTGTCTTTGTTTGTCCTTCAAAATTCAATAACGACTGTTTTTGTTTTGGCTACCTCCCGAGAGAATATAATCACTACGTTCACTGTTGCTACCAGAGGCGTAACTACAGGGTGGCATGACGGCAAAATGCCACGGGCCCCAGCTGGAAGGGGCCCCCGATCAGAGAGGGCCAGAAGCACAAGATGATCCTAACATTTGTAGCCATTCCTGTGATTACGGCTAGTGCCGAGCGATCATTTTCAAAATTAAAATTGATATAAACTAAATTCTTTTGGACAAGAAAGGTTTCGCACAGTGTCGGATTTACCAAAAGGCTGAGTTGACTGGAGCTTAGGGCAGCAGATTTTAGGGGCGGTAAGTTTGGGGCCAAAATTTTTATTTATGACTTACAGAAATGATAAAGATACATATTTGTATAAGTATGTACCTAAATGTCATTAGTTCCATAAACACATATTTTAAAATTTTATAAAATATCTAATTAATTACTGAATATAGGTACCCCAAACAATAACTAAATAGTTGGTAGAGCCGACTTTACCTACGATGCCAGGTGTGCGGCGCATACAAGCGCAGGGTCTCAAGCGTCAAAAGTACAGGACTAAATATGGCGTAGTGCAAAATAAAAAAATTCGCGCTCGCTTCACTCGTGAAAATGTCACTTTTAAGTTGCTATTGTAGATGCCAAGAAAGGACTACTAAGTGCCGTAATGTAATCATAAAAATTTTAGCGCTCGCTTCGCTCGCGAAAATGTCGCTTTTAACTTGCTATTGTAGATGCCAAGAATGGACTACTAAGTGCCGTAATGCAATTATAAAAAATTTTGCGCTCGCTTCGCTCGCGAAAATGTCGCTTTTACTTTGCTATTGTAGGTGCCAAGTATGGACTACTAAGTGCCGTAATGCAATCATAAAAAATTTCGCGCTCGCTTCGCTCGCAACATTTTCGGAGTAACAAGTATGGAATACATAACTGCGCGGTGCAGCCGTTAATACTGGGCTATATCATTGAACTTCAGGTACCAACTCCTCAATCCTGATGCTGCTTGGTGAGGTCCACCTAAATTGTGACGATTTAGAAACCATCGGCTGTGCATTGGTATTGCAGGTAGTTAAGCATCAAGTACATGGACTAGTGAAGTAGTGGCAGAATACAATCGTAAAAAATTTCGCGCTCGCTTCGCTCGCGATAATGACATTTTTGGTTCTTATGTCATTAACACTTTTGCTGAACAAAAAGCCCGAAAAAAGGAATTTTAATCTTTGAAATTTGATACTAATACAAAAATTGTGACATACGCTCTGAATTAAAGGTTATTAGAAAATCAAGTAATTGTATTCGCGTTTGTATGTACTTACTTCACCTAGTGATTTATTATAAAGCAAAAAAATATTATCTCATTGGTTGAGCTTCTTTATATTGGGGGAGAAAGGGCCCCGTCCGATGAATTTGCCACGGGCCTCAAACGGTATAGTTACGCCTCTGGTTGCTACCTCGATTCACAAGCCACAATCCAACTCCTTTAGGGCTAACATGCGCGCCACGAGAAAATTTTGTCTACACTTTACTCGTGAATCACTGTAGAGATTCACATATAGATTACGAGTAAACGTATTGACAAAATTATCTCATGGCGCGCATTTTAGCCCTACTTGTAAAACTTGTAAAGGCTTGGGGGACTCGTCCACATTCCATAGCTGTTGAGGGTCCTAGCCTCCGAAAGTTTGTCGCCGCAACTCGTAAGTAAAAAAAAAAAAAATTATCGTATGTATGGGTAAGAGACGGTATCCAACAAGCCGAAGATAGGTGCTTAGCAGAAGTTTCGTAAATAATACCTACGTAACCACATTATCATCTACCCATCACAAGCCCTACTACGGCCAGGCTCTCCGCTCAGAATGCCATAGTCTACCACTTGCAAATAGTGAGGTTAACTAATAGACTATTAGGATAGTTATCGTTACAGGGTGACAGCTTTACTCTTCTCTAGATAGTAGGTACACACTCTCCACTTCGGTGAAAACGCCCCGACCACTAGTTAGTTAAGTATGCCGTCCAAGCTGTCTACGCGTCCAAGCTATTCCACGTCACTTCACTGCGTGACATGAGGACACTAGATTGATAGTATCCAATATCATAATAATACATAATATTAAATTATTAGTAATAAGAGAACTCTGTTCTATGATCACCTTGTGTAATTTAAAGTGTATCGATATCAGGGTCGTCTAGTTGTAACTAAGCGACATAGCTGGCCCATACCTACCCAAGGATTTTATGTATTTGAGACCAAAATAAATAAATAATATACATAGATACCTATGACGACCAATTTAAGTTTTCGGGTAAGTATCTCACGATTATAACTTGGAAATAGTTGTGCAACATACTTAATAGTTAAGTAAGTAGGTACATTTTTTTTATTAATATCGCATTTACTACCGAACGTGATTTTGTTTCTTAATATTTTCAGATTACCTTAAACGGCTAAATGCGTGTGAGGCCACGCGCAGTATAGGGTTCCGAAGTCGCATGTCACTGATTTAAGCATACACCTACTTAAAAAGGGATAGGTACATAATATGTAGAGTACATTTGAAAGAGGAGTACATGTGCAAGGAGTTCATCATAAAATATTTTTTTTACATCCTATATTATCCATTTATTTTTTATTTAATATTACAAATGCGAAAGTTTGTATGTTTGTTACTCAATCACGTCGCAACGACTGAACCGATTTGCCTGAAATGCACAGAGATAGATCATAGACTGGAATAGGACATAGGCTACTTTTTATCCCGGGAAACAAGAGAGTCCCGCGGGAATAAAAAACCTTAACCCACGCGAACGAAGTCGAGGGCATCAGCTAGTTTTAAAATAAAATTAAAAAATTACAGTAATGATTTAAGATAAAACGCCTAGATTTAAATTAATAGCAAAAACGTCACTGGAAGTTTTGTATAAGTTCTGTTTGTACTTTGAAAAGCTGTAACTTTTCATTGCGTTAAACTAAATAACTTTTCGGAACCCTAAAAATAACTTTGCGAAGAAGTCCATTTTGCGATTACATGTCCATAAATGTACCTACTGTATAGGTAATCAGTTTTTAGCAAGCAAGTGCGAGACACTGACTTCTTCCGGAAGCCGTAGGTACGTACCTACTGGATTAGATACCTAATGGATTTAACGAATAGCTACCCTATTTACAAATAAAAATAAAATTGATGTGAGTAGTTAATTCAGTATTCATCCGTGATTTTATTACACATATAGATTCATTTTTTTATAGACAGGAATATCTTTGGAACGGCTGAACCGATTTTGTCGAAACTTTAACAGTCAGGTAAGTAACTTTATTAGGCAAGAATTACTCACCAGACAAATCTGTGTAAAAGGTAATCTGTAATGTTGGGTAATGGGTAAACTACTACAGCTATAAGTATTTCTAGCCTTTATTTAGTAAGTAGGTACCTACCTAGTTTTTGATAGGTACTCTTTCCCTAATTCACTAAACGTTTGTTGAATCATATTATATCAATAACATTATCTACTAGCACACAACGTCACCATCATTCTGTTGTATGATAAACACGCCGCGCCGCGCTGGTCGCACCGGTTTGATAATGAGGTAGTTTGCCGAAGTTTACTAGTTTACTACGAGTACCTACCTACAGCGCACTACACGACTCACGGCAGAAGCAGTAGTGGCCAGTCTCATAAAAAGACGAACGTGTCCCAAATAGACGTGATCGGTGCTTGTGCTGTTATTAATTATATTATTTCATACACTTGCTACATAACGGAACCCGGTAAGACCTTGTTTACGCGCCTATTTTTAAACGCTTTATCACGTACACATAGCTAGGTAACTGTATCATGATGTTGACGCATTTTTATCTACAGAACGCAAAGTTTTTTTTTAATTCAAGTGCGAATAACTAATTGTTTACACAGTAGATGATGTCATCGAAATAATTTTAAAATGCGGTCAGCGATTTGTTACATAATTTTAGACAGATTTAGATAGATATAGCAATATAATGAAAGATTAGTAGGTAGGTAATTGACATTGAGGTACCTATTTAATTCCTAATATTCAAAGCATTTTTGTGACTGTTCTGTCTGTTTGTACGTAACATTTTAGGTTTACATAGGGACGTATACGTGGCACGAACTAGTGCCTATATTTTAGTGAGGTATTGGAAAGTATTTTAATTAAATAGGTAGGTACGTGACTTGACATAGTGACATAGCACTACTTTCCAAAAAAAGAAAAAAGAAACCATAATAATCTATGGTAACTAACTATCGTTAAGTCAAACAACCGCCTAGATTTATAATACAAATAAATAAAATCTTTAAAGCCACTGTGACACATCTGTTTAGGACCCTACCCGCGCACAACACGTAAGCTTTTCGCTCTATTTTAATTTAAAACGTATAATCAGAATAACAGCCACCAAATAAGTAGGTGGATAGGTCCTTATCTAAGACACTATTATAACCGCGTCGTTATGCCTTGTAGGCATCGATTTATACTTGTATGTATATCGTTAGCAAGTTAACATCATAGCTATTGCCTACCAATTAACATCATGTTTCCCTCAAGTAGGTATTGCATCTGTTTTATAAAAAAGATACCGCCCAAATTGAGAACCTCTTCATTTTTGGAAGCCGGTTAAAACCGAGGTGTTAAATATACATATAGCTTACCTATTCATAGATAGACATATTATAAACATTGAACAACCAAAATGATAAGTCAGTCAGTGTAAGTAGGTTACAGCCTACGCCAAACGTACTACGGGTACCGGTTTGAATATTAAATGCGTTAGCGCCCTGGAAAAGCATCATCGCATTCTTTGAATACCGACAAATACACAACAGTTACCTAACAGTTAGGAGCATAAAGATTTTACGTTAAATATTACGTATGTAATTAGGAGTAACTCAATTGCTAAGTGTAATTTTTCAGTGTCAGCTTTCGGCTAACTTACCCTTCCTAGAAAACCAATAATATACAGATAGACACTAAATACTCTGTGGATACTAAGTTCAAAATTTTAATATTCGTCTTATTGAATTTGTTTGTATAAAATGTAGCCTATGCCACCCGGACCATATAAAAACGAACACCCACTAATATTGACACCTCATGAACATTAAAATGAGCTAGGTAACAGTAATTTAATTTAAAAAAAAAAATTTAAATGCGACGGTGGAACATACAAACATAAGATTACTAAAATCATAACCTTCCTTTTGGCTTTGCCGTAGTCGGCTAAAAATCGTTAAATATACCTATTTACGTTACGATCGATCGCCTATTCCGCTATCGAAATAATTCTGTACGCGTTGAGTTCGGCAAAATACCTACTTATGTAGCTGAGCTTAAACAAAATGAATAATTTAACAAAAAATATTTATTCAATTAATGGCTACCAGATATGTCTACCTACTATATAGATTTAAATATTTACTTACCTAACTATACATTAGAATAGAGAGATTTAAAGATAGAAGCTAGCAAGAAACTAAAGTAAGTAATCTAAGTATGATACTAGGTAATACAAGCGAGACCACACATGACTTAAAGGGAATCGACACAGTATAATAAAATCACTATGGAATCGACGTTAAAGCATAACTATGCATATCGTATAGTATAGATAGTTCTTTTCCAGTGTTAGGCGTACATACCAGAGTACTTTTTGAATAGGTAAGCTTAGGGTATGTTGAAAATCAATATAATCGTGTAAACTTTACACGCAAGCTACGCGTTAGAAAGTTCAAGACTAAAGGTAAACGACCTGTGCCATGACCTATGCACGTACCTGTACGTTTGAGATGACAAAGTGACACGCTGTCGAAAGAAAAATCTGTCAAAACGATACTCACTCCTCATTACCGAGGGTCATTGTTGGACTTGCGTTAAACTTATCAATAGGACAAACATAGAGTAACCGTCGAGTCACTACTTCGTCATCAAAATCGGCTCAGTAATTTAGGCGCTACGTATACGCATTCGTAAATAGTCATATACCTACCCACATATCTACATTAACTGCTAAAACCATTAACCTTCTTTTTTGCTTTGCCTTAGTCGGGTATATAGGATAATGAATTTACTTGACATTTTATTACCTGCTTTTTAATATTATGGTTAACTATGTTTGGTATTTTTTTAAGTCTCATATCCTTAGATTTATTCTAAGCTCATATCTTAGTTCCACTCACGTATTATTTCCTTAAGAAACAGATAGCTACATAGTATATGCTACCTACACCTACGTGATGACTGATGATGTAATAAATTCTATTGGATATCTACATTAGTATAACCTTGTCCAGTTAGTCCTAAACTGTAAGTCACAGTTAGGTATAGTTACTAGTTACTACCTACACTAAATTGGTACATATTAATTTAGGTAGGTGCTGGTTACCTTATCAAGTGTACGATAATTTTTTATTTATCTTTATGTGGAAACCAAGGTCAGCAGTGTATGTATTAACAGGGTAATATCTGGATATTTCAGAATCATTGAATTATTTAAAAGTTTGGATATCTTATCATAGTAATATAAAAAATGAAAAAGTTTGGATGTTAATCACGCCGCAACCTGAACCGAGTTGGCTGAAATTTGGCACAGAGATAGATTAGAGTCTGGAATAACACATAGGCTTTTTATCCCGAGAAATAAGAGTTTTCGCGGGAATAAAAAAACCTTAATCCACGCAAAGGAAGTCGCGGGTTTCAGCTAGTTTTTTATAATTTTTACCGACTTTGAAAGTGTGAACGGCTAGGCTAAATTGCAGTGTGGGTCGGGCATGTTGTCCTTTTTCATTTGTATGTACATTAACATTATCCGTCCTGAGCGGATCTCCAACTTTTGTGAAGAATTGTTTAAGTATAAAATTCCATAAAACATGAACGTCAGAAGATTTGTAACCAAATATGTAATCCAATTAAGCTTAATTTCTTAATTGGATTTTAATATTTTCCTACCGACTGTAACGATTAAGGATACTATTACTTACCTACTCACTAAATAAGTGTACCTACTAATTAAATTAGTGCAGTTACCTATATTACCTACTACTACCACTACCACGAAACTTATAATACTTATTACCTTTTATACACTTAACTACCTACTATAAACTAATGGAAGAAGCTATTACGACATAAGAAGTAGGTAACTATGTTAATTGTTTTCTTGATTTCAGATAATGGGGAATATTATTTATTCGCTAATATGGCTGATCCTACTTATATTCGTCTCATTTTGGCTCGCGGGCATTGCTGCCGGACTCTACATCATAATCCTTCCATTTACTGTTTGCATAGAGGCTTTATCGGTGAGTTCCTTATTTAATACACCTATTTATCTAATAAATCTGGGCGCAAAACAGAGGTGCTATTTGACCGCACTGTCTGTCTGAGTGCTAAAACTCTTTATACCGCTCAAAAGATGAACTGATTCGAATTCGGATTTTTTAAATTGTAATTAGGTATCTCTATGTTTGATTAAAATATGTTCAGTTGGATCATCAGCTCTTCATACATATCATGTGTAGGGATCGTAGCACTACTTACTCTCAACTAAAAAAATATAATCTTGACTCGATAGGTACCTACTACAACAAAGACAGTCTGCAAACTACCTTCAAAAGGACCTGCATTAAAGTTCTAATTTTTTATCTCTCAACATGAGGGTAGTTGCTCTAGTAGATATTATTATAGGCGGCTAACACCAATCTGTTTAAGGCCCAAGACACGGAGCTGCCCGCGAAATTCAAATTTAATTTGGTTTTTCGCCATTTATAATCTAATACGACAAAGTAGGCTTATGGTATTCAAATTGCGCCAATGGCAGTAGGTATCATCTTCACAGGTTTATATACTAATCTTAACGTGAAAGTATCCAGTTTAGAAATTAATCAAAATAATGACTAATTTGTGAGCAGCTCACGTCAAACTCATTATTTTGATTAATTTCTTAAACTAGATACTTTCGCGTAAAGATTAGTACATATACCTGTGAAGATGATACTGCCATTGCATTGGCGCAATTTGAATACCATAAGCCTACTTTGTCGTATTAGTTTACAAATTGCGAAAAACCAAATTAAATTTGAATTTCGCGGGCAGACCCGTGTCTTGGGCCTTAATCACGTTAAGATAAATGCGGTCACTTTTTGGCAACTTTAGTTCAGAGTGAACAAGGACAGGTATAGAAAATTTTAACTTAAAAATATTTAGGAGATTGGTGCAAGTGGACCTAAAAGAAACTAACGTATAGTTCTTTCAATTCAAGAGGGCGCGTGAGCTTTACTTGTGGTTACGTCGTGTCAAGCGCGAGCAAGCTCTCGCTCCTACTTCTATAGATACGACAGTTGACACACACACAAACATTAAAAGCCTCAATAGCCCAACGGTTACAATACGAACTGAAAACTGAAAGGTCGCAGGTTCGAGCCCCACCTATTGCACTGTTGTCCTAACCACTCCTAGCACAAGCTTTCCGCTTATTTGGAGGGGATAGCAGGAGGATATTAGTCAACTTCAGTTTGGCTAATATTCTTTAAAAAAAAATATATGAGCTACGCGCCCTCGTGAATTGCAAGAACTATACTAGTATTGAGATCACAGGATTGCAGTCCATCTTATTAATTTATTATATTCTGTTCCAGGGTCTCACCGATTTCCTGCTGTCGGTAGTTCAATTCCCTAGATACTGTGCTCAAGGGATGACGGATGGGCGAGGTTTTGGTTAAGAAATTATTTTAGTTTTACTACCTACTTATTTATAATTATTATCTTAACATTATTTACGTTTTTATTATAGCAGTAATGTAACTATAATAAGATTGTTTTTATAAGTAAACTGTGTGTTCAATGTTTTTAATGAAATAAATAATGCAATATTACAACAAATGCTTTATTATTACAACCTGAGAATAAAATAATACTCTTTGAAAAATGTACTTCAAAGTTTTCTTATCTGTGTGATGAAAAGGATGCCTTAAGTTTCTATTTCGATTAAAATACTAGGTACTTAACTAATTCTAGATGTTTTTTTAAGTAAGTCTATCTGAAGAACTTTTTAAAGTAGGAGGGGCAAAAACGGAAAAAGAATTGTCTTAAATGGAATCAGTTACTCTTTCAACGAAGACGCTTAAGATTTAAAATCAATTTGTGAACCAACAAGTTTTTTAGTTGACTCAGTGCATCGATGTATATTATGTACTAGGTACTGGATATGGCGGGCGGCGCGGCGGTCTGAACAGTCACTTTGTTCGACTAAATTGCACTGTAGTCCTTACATTATCTTTATTATTTTTAGTGTGGCTTGTCATTCGCGACGTACGGGCAGGCGCTATTTCTACGATAACACTTTTTAAGCACCTAATAATTGTAAGTTGAAAATCCAACAATAGCTCTTTAGTCAAGAAACAAAAAATAGAGTTGATTTAGTGAATAATTAGATTAAGTGTAATGACGGCAGTGCAGTTCAGTGAGTGTTTGGACCGCCATATCTAGGACCTAGTTCATATCGCACCTTTAGAATAATTATAGTGACCTAACTAAAAATTCATGTTACTACGCTTTAAATAAAATTAAAAATATAATATTACCAATCAATATATTATATGATCAATACATAAAATATCTTTTCAATTTACTCAACAATATACCTTTTTGAATTCTTTCTTGCTCATTACCAACAGATTGCAATTTTTAAAATTAGGTCACTTTATATATCGATGACTCGTATATATTTTTAATCAATACTAAGGACTTATATTAACAATTTTATTATGTGTGCAGCATTATGAATATACTCATATGACATTTAAGTTTATAATTTATCAGCGCCTTAGTCTCAATTTGTTAAAATTAAAAAACTTTTTGTTGCAAAAGTGGCTATATTACATAATACTTAAATCCATAGAACTACTCGTATTACATAAATTCAACAACTTAAGATGATGCCTGCGCCTTCAGCCTGCAAGCTTTGATCAACAATTCGCTAGATTCCTTCAAAATATTTCCTTGCTCCAAGCAATTGCTGATATAATGCCTGAAAAAGAATTATGTATTCAAGATATTAATAATAATGCAGTCCAATACGATTGAAGAAAAACATTTTTATTGGCAAAGGATTAATCTCTCACCTATAATTTTCCATATCACCGTCTTCAACTGAAAAGTCAGCAAATTCCTTGTTCTTTAGCAAAAGGAATATACTGTTTTGTGAATTTTCTCTTGTTAGCACGCTGAAAATAAAATCAATAATAGTGTAATAGGCAAACAAATAGTATAGTTCTTTCAATTCACGAGGGCGCGTGAGCTTTACTTGTGGTTACGTCGTGTGCATGCACATTGCGTAAGTGTACGTGCTTGTCGGAGCCTAGGTGGGAGCGGTCAGGCGCGAGCAAGCTCTCACTTACACTTATACAGATACGACACACACACAACCATCGTGAGTTGCAAGAACTATACCAACCAATCCTACTAATATTGTAAATGCGAAAGTTTGTTTGTTTGTTTGATTGTTGGTTTGTCCTTCAATCATGCCGCAACAAAGCAACGGATCGACGTGACTTTTGCATGGGTATAGTTGAGGACCTGGAGAGTTACATAGGCTACTCTTTATCCCGAAAAATCCAAGATTCCCGCTTTTAAAAACTAAATCCAAGCGGACGAAGTAGCTGGCATCAGTTATTAAAGAATGAATATAAGTTACATACCTCTGTAAACATTCACATATTTTATTAATATATGTGCTTGTTTTCTCTGCTCGAGCTTGCATTCGATTGAGATCGTCTGCACTCAGGTCTTCAGATGTTAAGCTTTCGGAAGATCTTACACTAAAAAAAAAAAACAGGACTACATGTTAAGGCCCAAGACACGGAGCTACCCGCGAAATTCAAATTTAATTTGGTTTTTCGCCATTTATAAATGAATACGACAAAGTAGGCTTATGGTATTCAAATTGCGATAATGGCAGTATCATCTTCACAGGTTTATATACTAATTTTTACGTAAAAGTATCCAGTTTAAGAAATTAATCAAAATAATGACTAATTTGTGAGTAGCTCACGTCAAACTCATTATTTTGACTAATTTCTTAAACTGGATACTTTCACGTTAAGATTAGTATATAAACCTGTGAAGATGATACTGCCATTGGCGCAATTTGAATACCATAAGCCTACTTTGTCGTATTAGTTTACAAATTGCGAAAAACCAAATTAAATTTGAATTTTGCGGGCAGACCCGTCTCTTGGGCCTTAAGGCTGATAATGATGTTAATTCTTTTGAACAGAACACAATTACCTTCATAGTCCTTGAGCAACCCATTGATGTCTCCCTACTGAGTGGACTGTCTCTCGGACAAGGGTTATAGGTTTCAGAACATTATGAGAACTCTCAGGAGTACAGGTTTCCTCACGATATTTGTAATAAAATTATACGAGTATGTACCACGGTAATTGTTTTAGTTGGCATTGTCGATATTTCGATCCAGTAGCTTGGACCGTGGTCACGACGGGACTGCGGTGTTCCGAGACCTCAAGTTCCCGCCTTCTTGGTCTTTTTGGAGGAACGTCATTTAAACCCAACTAAAACAATTACCGTGGTACGTACTCGTATAATTTTATCACAATTATGACATTAAACCACGAATCAAGTCTAGTCCCATTTTAGTTAAGAAATTGTATACAACATAATTAGTAATAATGGTTATTTAAATGAATAACAGTAAACCATAGATGGAAAAACTGAAAAAGACCTATGTGGCTTATAATAATAATAAAAAATATTTACTCACCAAAAATTTTGTATAGAAGTATAAGCATTTAGGATATGGCTTTCTAATTTTTCCATTAAATGAATTAAAGGCACAGTTTTGTTTGCAGAATTTATGTCTTTAGAAACTTGCAAAGTACTATTAAGGACATTCTCCTCTGGGAGATTTCCAGTGTACCACAAACCCTCGTTTAAGTTTGCATAATACTCATTGTCCATATAGTCTTGATATCCATAGTCGGATGTGAGTTGTTCTTCATCTATTGTTAATCCTGGCTCTTCATCGTCATATGTCCAAGAAACGTCACTTTCGCCGAGAAGTCCTGTTTTATTTTTTAATTTCTCTTCAAATTCAAGGCATTTTGAAAATGTTCTGATGATTTTCGGTTCATTCATTATTGGATCACCCTTTAGAATTTGTGCGGTGGTTTCCTCTATAGTATTGATATGTTTGTCTGTCTCTTGTACACTTTGACTGTTTTCTTGTTTATCATCACTAGTCTCTAATATGATTAGTGGTTGGGACTTTTCAGTTTCGGTTTCACTATTGCTTGTGGAAATTTTTTTCAAATATAAACTCGAAAAGAAGGAAGACTCAGAATCAATGGTTCTATTAAAAAGAACATTATCTGAGGTTTTATCTGAAGTTTCTTGATGCACCTAGAAATATAGTAGGAATTAGAGTAGAATAGGAATATTTTTCATTCAAATTAACTTTTAAATAACATTTTTTACAATAGCTAACAAAACTATGCTATGTATACAGTGTTTCCACAATGAAGTTTCAAAAATGCTTACCTACATACAATCCAATACATGTTAAGACGGGCAGACAGAATGTAGACCCATTCCCGTTGGTGGCACCCGTTCACGAGCATGACGCATGATCCAGCCATTGCTTCGCTCAACCATATTTGAGGGAACGTAACAACCCGCACCACACGACACCACCACAGAAATGTTTAAAGAGAGCATGACATACTTAGGCTCACACAATCTATACTAATATATAAAGCTGAAGAGTTTGTTTGTTTGAACGCGCTAATCTCAGGAACTAATAGTTCGAATTGAAAAATTATTTTAGTGTTGGATAGTCCATTTATCGAGGAAGGCTTTAGGTTATATAACATCACGCTGCGACCAATAGGAGCGAAGCATCAGTGAAAAATGTTGCAAAAACGGGAAAAATTATCCATATTTAAAATATATTCTTTTAAAAACTTCTTAATCGCGATCATAATAATAGAAATTGACGCGGACGAAGTCGCGCGCAACAGCTAGTTTAAGATAATAATCTAATGGATAAGATAATACCTCCATGTTTTTTTTTGTCTTTGATCTCAGATTGTATTTTCCTGGGCTTTGTACTTCTTTATTTTTCTTAGGACTCGTTTTTTTGATATCCTTATTTTTATCGCCTTGGTTGACTTTTGCTTTACTCTTATCTGTAAAAATATTATTGTGTGTAACTGTTCTGTTCTGTCGCTAGTGCAACGTTTAGCATTATTACATATGATAATTACGAGGAACTCTCTCGATTTATATATTTTAATTTATCGAGGAACTCTTTCTATTCATAGAATCTAAATCTAAATATTATATTATTTAAAAAAAAAGTCAAAGATATTTTTGAAAAAGTGCTACTACTCAATTAAAGAATTTTTAGCAGATAATTTGTAATTTTATATTGACATTTGAATTAAGTATGACATTATTATTATTAGATAGTATTAGATGAAATTTTAAATATTTGCATGCCGATTATTAGGCAAAACATTGCTCTAATTTATAACGAAATGTAACACCTGTATCTCACATGTTTTATGCAAATAAATTGAATTGAAAATGTTTTCATTGACTGGCAAATTGAGGTAGAAAAGTAGACTGAATATGCATAATAAACATAAATAATAACCAATAAACATCTATTCACCTTTTTCTTCAGTGACATTAGCTTCACATTCATGCAGATCAATATCACCAAAGGAATCTTGATTACTTGGATCTAAATGAGGATGTTGTATGTCTTCATATAATTTTGCCATGGATGCAGCTGCCGTTTGAAGATCTTCATCGCCGTTTAAAACACCCTACAAATTAAAAAAAACCGTCATTTAAAACTATACTACATAAATATACCATTAAAAATGTATAATTTGTAATTGTATAAGTTATTTTATAGATATTCTTTTACTGTAATACAAATAATGCAGTACAAACCTGTAGAGCGTCAATTAAATATACGCCATAACTATATAATTCCATATATTTATGGGGGCTTATATTCGGTATGATTTTTCCTGTAATATAAAAGAAGTCTATGAATGAAAATAAATCTGAAAATTTAGGAACCTTATCCTAAAGTTCTACTTTTAGAAATGCACAACTGTCACTAACATTCCCCTCTTCCCTCCAAATACACGTAAAGATTTTTATTTTATTTGTTTATAAAAAGAATATTAGCCAAGGTGAGCTCGACTTATATTCTCCTCTCCCCTCCAAACAAGCGGAAAGCACATAAGTTAGAATGGGTACGACAATAGTGCAACAGGTGGGAATCGAATTGGGAAAAAAATTGTGTTAAGAGTAGGTGCAGCAACTGGGGATTGAACCATCGACTTTTCAGTTTTCAGTCTATACCTTGGGTAACTGAGTCTATACTAGATACAATATTGTATGGCATGTAATTAAACAAGCTTCTATTTAATACCATTATTGGCCTCTAAATTACTAAGTCAGCCACAACCAATGAGCCTCTAAAAATACTATTTTAGCCACTTTTTTTATTTTGAATATAAGCTTCTAATTTCATAACTCGGCAGCTTTAAAATTTAATGAAGCATCAATAATTATAACACATCCTATATTGTTCTATCATCAAAATGTACCTAATATTAGCATCAAAAAAAAAATCATTTTTTTTTTTAACTTTTTTTTTAGTTTTAGGTAGGTTTACGATCCCAACAGAACCTAAGTGAACCTAAGGGCACCTGAATATTTATGTACAACCCTAAACTAACTTTAGTTTAAAGAAAAAATTATACAAAACCAATTGCAATATTAACACACTAACAACAGAACAACAAAAAACAAATGCAGGTCGCATCCGTCTCACTCGCACCAACGAGATCATGCAGTGGCTAAAAGTTGTGGATTAAAATACATTTATTTGAGGAACATATTTATGTTGATGCTTTAAAAAACAAAACGAGGCTGAGTTAAAAAATTCGTGACTAAGTTAGTAAATTAGATGGCCAGATATAAATCAAGGGGACAAGTAATAAAAATAGTGGCTCTTTATTTGATGCTTTCTTTGGAATATTTTGTTGCCATTGTGAAGAAGGCGAGTTAGTATATTAGAAGCTTAATCATTTTCCCGTGGCTAAGTTATTAAATTAGAAGCTAGGTTTTGTGGCCAAAAAAAATATTCTGCGGCTCGACTTATCCCATATTGTATTGTATATTTTTCTTCGATTCTGACTTACAAAAGCGCTTACGAATGTCAAAATATTCCATAAGTCAAATAAAAAAAAACAAATCACACAAAATAAAAAAATACAAAATCTACCACATACAAAATACTCAATAACTAAAAATAGCTTTCCTATGGTAAAAACGCACCTCGTAATCCCCCATTGTCCCTAGAGACCTGCAGCAGCTTGTCGGCCGCGTCAACGACGTCTGCGTCGTGGTGGAAGTGCTTCTTGACGCACTCGGCGGCCTCGTGCAGCGTCCACGGCGGGGGCATCGACTCCAGGGCGAAGTCCGGCTCGCGCTGCAGCAACTGCGTCAGAGCCTCCTCCATGATCTGCACGAGGCGCGACACCCACTCCTCGGTCTTCATGCGCAGCGTCGTCTCCATCCGGTCGTCCTCAACTTCAAACATCACACACCTGTCCTCGGCTGCCACCTTTCTCTTACTCGCTTTCTGAGCCCCACTTTGTTCACTCTCTGTGTCGACATTACTAGCCGTATTTGATATTATAGAATTAGAGTTTTCTTCCATAATATTCTCAGGTTGATACACATTCCTATACATAATGTTGTTGGCGCTACTTCCTTCGAGGCAGTTCTTGTACAGAGATTCCACGGATGCAAGTGAAGATAAGCCCCAAGTTAAATTTTCATTATTACAAGAAGCTGTTTCATTGATAGTGGAATCTGTAGCAGGGCTGGATGACGCGATGCTATTGCCTGCTTTAACTCGATCACTGGACAACGAAAAAGTTGATTTAGGTGTACGTCTATTCAATGTTATTTTGTTACCGTCAGTATTTTTAATTCTTGCTGATAATTCATGGGATAAATTGTATTTCTTCAATCGCATCTCGCCTGTGTTACTAGATGAATAATCATTTGCTTTAGTGGAATCTGGTAGAGGTATGTCATCCCTAATGTCATCAGTAACTTTTGTTAATGAAATAGAATCCGCTTGAACACCGATATCACAAGCTTTCTTATCAATTTGAATAACATCATTAGTGTGCAATAGATTAGCAGATCTTTCTTCATTTAAACCTCTTTCGGGGTTTATATATTTACTCATTGGTGATTTCATAGTTTCATCATCATTTGGAATAATAATTTTAACATTAGCAAGTTTTGAAACATCATACATATTTTTAGTTGTAGTCTCATTAGATTTATATTCATTTATCAATTGTTCTATCTTTGCAGATGTAACTATGGGTACGTTTGATGCGTCTGCAATATTGTATAACTCTATGTCATCAGTTAGTAGAAACTGAAAGACAAAAACAATAATTAATTTCATATATGGAAAACATCAGCTCTTCGAACTATGTGCCCCGCCCATTTCCACTTCAGTTTCGCAACTCGCAGAGCTATGTCGGTGACTTTGGTTCTCCTACGGATCTCCTCATTTCTGATTTGATCTCGCAGGGATACAAGGTGCTGGAGTGGCGACCTCGCACCGGGAAGCGCAGTGTTGGCAGACCCCCCACTAGGTGGACAGACGACATCAGGCGAGTCGCAGGGAGCCGCTGGATTCAGGCGGCGCAAGACCGAGGCTTGTGGAGGTCCATGCAGGAGACTTATGTCCAGCAGTGGACGTCCATTAGTTGAAGAAGAAGAAGAAGAAGATGGAAAACATTATGTATAAAGAACAAAAATACTTACGACGCGCCTATTTTGGTCTATTATTTGACGACAAAAATGTAATATATTACTGTTGGCTCTTTCATTTTCTTCATTGCTCTCAACTGAAAAACATTTAAAAATATTAAAATAATTTCATATTTTTATAAGTAACCATAAAAAGTTAAAGTATGGATTAAGCAGTTGAAAAAAATACTTTACCAATAATTGCAAGATTTGCTTCATGTTGTTGCCATATAAAATATAAAGCTTTGTAAGCTAGTGCCCGATTACAAGACTTAGTTTGAGTTTCAATTTTATTAATTACCATTTGAGGTACCAATAGACGGAATTTTTTTTCTGAAAGAAAAATGAAGGATATTCTAAGTCATGTATGCACACACACGCACAGCCCTGCATCTAACTTGCAAACGTTATTTGTTTCTATAGAAAGGAAACTTAATCATTTGGGTTATCATGCATTAAGAGGTAATTTTTAACCGACTTCCAAAAAGGAGGAGGTTATCAATTCGGCCGGTATCTTTTTTTTTTTCTATGTATGCCCGCCGATTACTCCGAGGTTTCTGGACCGATTCACGAGATTTTTTTTTTAATCGACAGAAGAAGCTCGCGAAATGGTCCCATAAAAATTTTTACCTTCAACTCCTCAAGCCTGATGCTGCAGGGGTATTTCCCCCCTAAATTATGAGACTTTAGGGACCGTCATTTACGAATTGGTTTGCTTGGCCTAAGCATATACTAAATCATAGAGCTCCAGTTCCTACTCTTCAATCCTGATGCTGCAGGGTACTGCCCACCTAAATTATAGGGATTTAGGAAATGCTAATCATGAATTGTTATTGTATGTGATAAGCATATACTACACCATAGAGGTCTAGGTTCTAACTCCTCAATCCTGATGCTGCAGGGTACTGCCCACTTAAACTGTGAGGATTTAGGAACTTTCGCTTGCGAATTGATATTGTTAGTATCAAGCATATTCTACATCGTGGAACTCAAGGTCCTAGCTCTTCAATACTGATGCTGCAGGGGTGCTGCCTACCTAAACTGTGAGGATTTAAGAACTTTCGTTTAGAAATTGATATTGTTGGTACCAACTATATACTACATCATAATGCTCAAGCTTCTAGCTCCTCAATCCTGATGCTGCAGAGTTGGAGGAATTACGAACTGACGTTTTCGAATTGATACTATTGGTAGCAACCATGGACTACATCATGGAGCTCCTAGTCCTCTTGTGTATTGTTAATAAGTACTGTAGGTAACAATATAGAACTACATTAGTACCGTAGCGTTGGAGGGAGGAGAGAAAAAGAGCAGGAATAAGCTACACTAAAAAGCTTAAAATAAAAATTCTTTTCAAAAAACCGACTTCAACGCCACTACAAAGTATAAAAATAATTTTATTTTGTACACGTTTGTTGAAGTCGGGCGGGCTTAACTAGTAACGATTTAATCGATGCGCGACGCTTACCTTATGGTGACATATAAGAGACACGTTTATTGAAATCGGGCGAGCATCGCGTATTGGTTTCATCGTTTCTAGTTAAGCCCGCCCGACTTCAACAAACGTGTACAAAATAAAATTATTTTTATACTTTGTAGTGGCGTTGAAGTCGGTTTTTTGAAAAGAATTTTTATTATTTCTGCAAGTTTAGTGCAAGTTGAGATTTTAAAAGATTTCTTTTTTAACCGACTTCCAAAAAGGAGGAGGTTATCAATTCGGCCGGTATCTTTTTTTTTTTCTATGTATGCCCACCGATTACTCCGGGGTTTCTGGACCGATTCACGCGATTTTTTTTTTAATCGACAGAGGAAGCTCGCGAAATGGTCCCATAAAAATTTTTACCTTCAACTCTTCAAGCCTGATGCTGCAGAGGTACTTTCCCCCTAAATTATGGGGTTTTAGGAACTGTCATTTACGAATTAGTATGCTTGGCGTAAGCATATACTAGATCTTAGAGCTTCAGGTCCTACTCTTCAATCCTGATGCTGCAGGGTACTGCCCACCTAAACTATGAGGTTTTAGGAACTTTCGCTTGTGAATTGATATTATTGGTATTAAGCATAACCTACATCGGAGAGCTCAAGGTCCTAGCTCTTCAATCCTGATGCTGCAGGGTACTGCCCACCTAAACTGTGAGAATTTAGGAACTTTCGCTTGCGAATTGATATTGTTAGTATTAAGCATAGGCTACATCGTGGAGCTCAAGGTCCTAGCTCTTCAATACTGATGCTGCAGGGGTACTGCCTACCTAATCTGTGAGGATTTAGGAACTGTCGCTTACGAATTGATATTGTTGGTACCAAGCATATACTACATAGGTATAAAATTCAAGGTTCTAGCTCCTCAATCCTGATGCTGCAGGGTTGGAGGGATTACGAACTGTCGCTTTCGAATTGATATTGTTGGTACCAAGCATGGACTACATCATGGACCTCCTGGTCCTAGCTCTTTAGAAATTGTGTGTTGTTAATAAATACTGTAGGTACCAAGTATAGACTACTTTAGTACCGTAGTGTTGGAGGGAGAGGAGAAAGAGAGCAGGAACAAGCTACACTAAAAAGTTTAAAATAAAAATTCTTTTCAAAAAACCGACTTCTAACGCCACTACAAAGTATAAAAATAATTTTATTTTGTACACGTTTGTTGAAGTCGGGCTTAACTAGAAACGATGAAATCGATGCGCGACGCTTACCTTATGGTGATATATAAAAGACACGCTTATTGAAATCGGGCGAGCATCGCGTATCGGATTCATCGTTTCTATTTAAGCCCGCCCGACTTCAACAAACGTGTACAAAATAAAATTATTTTTATACTTTGTAGTGGCGTTAGAAGTCGGTTTTTTGAAAAGAATTTTTATTTTGCAGTGAAAAAGAAAATTTATTTGAATTAAAGAGTAAAAATCTTGATTTTTATTGTTTTAAGTAACTTATTTGAATTGTGTGCTTTTTTTAAATATAAATTTCTGATTTTACTGACCTTCCTAAGACAAATTCTATTAAAGTCTCTGTAAAAAAACTTTAATTCTTATCATGTTTAAAATGCTCATATAAATTAGCAGAACAGAAACCAGGCTACTTTTCATATTAATGAGTAATTGATGTTTTGTTTGTTTTGTTGCAGAGGAGGAGGTTTCACCCGGGAAAAGGGATCCATTATAAAATTATAAATTAAAATCGATTCTCAATATAAATTAATAATAATATTATTATTGTTGCAGAGTACTCATTAAATAAACTCACCAGTGGTAAGAAGAACATTATTGAGAAGATTTGTGTTCTTCAAAAATACATTCGAGTCAGGAACTATATACAGGACATCTGAACTTTCCTTAGACTGCATAAGGTTCCTGAAAGTTTTTCTTTCAAGTGGGCTTTTATCGTCTTGTGACTTGTTTTCCTGTAAAGAAAAAAATTTCTCAGAACTTTTGCAATACACAGGGAATATTAGCATTTTAAATTGAGTGTATGGATAGCTGTTTATTTATGTCACAAAAAAAAATTATAATTTGACTTACTTTAATCCACATAGTATTATCATTGACTTTGTTATCTTTTTCATTTAGATTTAAACTGCAACTTCTACTATGGGATGGAAGTGGGCTAACATCATCTTGATTTGACAGCCAATAGTTATCCTCATCATTCCTTTCATCTTCATTTGCGGTGCAACTATGACTTCTTCTTCTTCTACTGGATGGAAGTATACTAACAACTTGATTTGAGATACAATAATTTTCCCCATTGTCATTTTCTGCTTCATTTGCACTGAAACTATAACTTCTTCTTCTTCTGCTAGATGGAAGTCTACTAACATCACTTTGATATGTATCCCAATAACTATCCTCATCATCATTTCTACCTTCTTCATTTGTACTGAAACCATACATTTTTCTTTGCTTAAAAGATGAACGTGGACTAACATTCTGATTTGTGTCACCATGTTTACTGTTCAGGTGTTGGATTTGTTCATTATCTTCATCATTTTCTTCTCTTGCATTTGCACTGAAACTATAACTTCTCCTTCTAATGAGGGATGGACGTGGAATATCACCCCCTTGTTCTATTTCACTATGTTTATAGTTCAACTTTTCAAGCCAATTTTCATCATTGTTTTTAACTTGTTCCTTGTCTTCATTTACATTGAAATTATAAGTTCTTCTAATACTAGCTGGACTAACACTATGTTGTTGTGTATGATTATCTAAATATTTGCTGTAGATATTAAAACCTGCAAATAAAACAGTTGTTAGAATTTACATTGCCCACAAGCTTGTACTAAAATTACTGCAATGTACTAAAATGATGCATACAAAAATTGAAGAGAAAAATTTAATTACATTCAATTCAAGAATGAGTGCATAAATAATATGTATGAATAAAAAAGTCAAACTGCACTGCTCTAATAAGTTAAAGAAGAAACGAAAACAATCTAGGGAAACCAATTATAGAGTTTGAGGAGCCTACACTGATTACACAGAACAGACAACATTAAAGAAAAAAAAAACATGCATGATATATTTTAGTTATTTACCTTCACTGGCCATGAGAAGAGATTCTTTTTCCCTTATTAAGTTTTCCTTTTTTTTTAAAGATAATAATAAGCGCAAATCTATTTTATTTTTGAGATTATTATTAAATTTTTTAAAATGGTGTTTTTTTGGGCTCTTATTCTGATACTTGTTGTACTTCATGTTGTTTTTATTAAAATATCCAGCACCTGGCTGTTTTTGTGGTATTTCAGAGTATCTTTTAAAACGGTCGCTTAGCGTATTTGACATGTTGTTTACATAGAGATGATCAAAACTATTATTACTGATCAAAGGCTGAGGCCGGCCATTTATTGGAGTGACGAATATTTGTTGAGAGGCAATATTCCATGCAGCAGGATTGAGAGCTGGGGCAACAGGGATTTGGAATGGTATTGGATTTGTAGGGTTAGAATGGTACTGAGATGATGTATACAGTGTTGCAGACTTAGGGAAATGGTTTGCTACTATACAGTGAGAGGGCTGGTTTATATTGACAGATGGCTGTTTTCCTGATGTTGAATCATTTGTAGGAGACTCAAGTGGTTCAGGACAATCTTCTAAAGCAAAACCAGGTTGATTTTGTAAAAGCCTTGTTCTATGCTTAGCTCTCTCCACCTAAAAAAATAGGGGTTAAAGTAAAAAGTTGCTGATTGAATGTATGTAATTTCAACAAGCTAACCAATGCACAGTTTTGGTTTAGTCACTTTCATAGTGAAAACTGATGAATAAAAGGACGGTATTAGTAGAAAACGATCCATTACAAACACCTAAGGTGTAAGTTGTACATGTCAAACATGATTAGTGATATTGACTCATTTGGTATGAAATTGGTAAAAACTCACAAAATGGGTGCTTCATGAATTAACAGATATGCTTAGAGGAGCATGCATTGCTTTGACAAGTACAGAAATGCTTTCTTGCTTGCAAAACATGCTTTAACAGTCAAGGTAAACATAGTGAGGAAATATGCACGCCTCAGAGTTCTCCACAATGTACCCAAAGGTGTGTGAACTTACACTGTTTCAGTTAAGTAGACTTTGGGTCTTTCTCATTCGAAAGACCTATGCCCAGCATTGGGCCGGCGATGAATTGAGATGAATAAATGGAATGAGTAGGTACTGTTAAAAGTTCGTAGGTACCTATCGTAAAGCACTGTTGTTGGGATTTAAATAGTAAAACGTGAGATAGTGTAAAGGAGTAGTACTTTTTCAATATCAACGTAGACAGTACGTGGTAGCAAGTAATGTGGACTTACCTCAGTTTCACTAAGATTCCAAACAGCCTCTCCAGTCAAAGTATTGAAATAGTAAATACGACCGGCAAATGATTTAGACCGACAAATAATCCAAGAATTACCGACTGATGTTACTACTTCCCTAGCATCCCGTACTAATGAACACATTATTGAGTAATCACAATCAAATAAAAAGTTAAATCATTGGTTTTAACTTTATAATTCATTGCCATTGCCAAACGGAGTGATTACATTCTCTTTGATTGCCATTATAACATGATTATTCATAGACATTCATAGATTCATAGAATAGAACATGCCACAGGAACGTAGACAGAGAAGGCAATAGACGAAGGTACTGTGTAACCGCGACTGAAATAGAGATAACATGACGTAACGATGACGTCACGTGACAAGTTTGAGTTTAATGTTGCCACAATAACTGCACTCCCCTGTTACCCCAAATTAGATGGAAAATTCTTCCCAGGATTTTTAAATAAAACGACAAAACAGATGCTGAACTGTTTTATTTTTTAAATAACATACCTACACATATAAGGTTGTCTGGGAGAGACATAGGTACCTATTAGGGTAAGCTTCTATTTTTTACATATATCTTAATATTGTATGCAATAAAGAATTTATTATTCTTTATTGCACACAATATTAACTTCAACCACCACTTAAAAGTATAAAATAAATTTAGTTTGTACACGTAAGTCGGTTTTTTAAAAATATTTTTTTTTTATATTAAAGTTTTTTAATGTAGTTTCATAGGACCAATTCACTAGATAGTTATTTGCTCCTTAAAAAAAATATTGAAATGCCGAATAGAAAGGGGATTGGGTAATTTTGTATGGACCAGTGGCATGATTTTTTTTCTTAGCGGCCACTAATTTAATTAATGCTAACATATCGGGTATTAACTAGTAATAACAGATCAAAAAAGAATTTTGCCCTAAGTGATATCGGAGCTGAGATATCTGATGTTGAAGTTGTAGAATTATGAGAGTTTTGTCATCAATTTAAAGTAAACTATCATATATTTTATTGTTAAAACTATTTATAGCGTTCTTTTTCTTCGTCTTTATCAACTTATCGATGTCCACTGCTGGACGTAGGTCTCTTGCATGGACCTCCACAAGCCTCGGTCTTGCGCCGCCTGAATCCAGCGGCTCCCTGCGACTTGTTTGATGTCGTCGGTCCACCTAGTGGGGGGGTCTGCCAACACTGCACTTCCCGGTGCGGGGTCACCACTCCAGCACCTTCGGATCCCATCAACCATCAGCTCTTCGAACTATGTACCCCAACCATTTTCACTTCAGTTTCGCAATTCGCACAGCTATGTCGATGACTTTGGTTCTCCTATGGATCTCCTCATTTCTGATTTGATCTCGCAGGGTTACTCCGAGCATAGCTTTCTCCATTGCCCGCTGAGTAATCCTGAGCCTTCTTATGAGGCCCATAGTCAGCGACCATGTTTCGGATCCATAAGTCATCACTGGCATTACGCACTGTTCGAAGACTTAAGTCTTCAGGCACTGAGGAATTTTGGACGAGAAGACATCTCGAAGTTTCCCGAACGCTGCCCAGCTGAGTTGGATTCAGCGGGTGACCCCTTTCTCGAAATTGGATCTTCCTAGCTGGACTGTGTGTCCCAGGTCTACAATTTCGAGTGCAGAGCTCTCAACAATTACTGGGTGGAGAGGAACATGAGCATTAGACATCATTTTCATCTTGCTCATGTTCATTTTCAGGCCCACCTGTTGAGAGACTCTGCTGAGGTCATTGAGCATTGTATTAAAGTCTCCGAGAGTCTCTGCCATAATGACTATGTCATCGGCAAATCGAAGGTGAGTGATATACTCGTCGTTTATGTTGATGCCAAGTCCATTCCAATCCAGTAGCTTAAAGACGTCCTCCAACGCAGCAGAAAAGAGCTTCGGAGAGATTACATCTCCCTGTTGCACTCCACGCTGCAATGTATTGGCCTTGTAGTCTGGTCCTGTATAAGTACTGACATAGTGGGTTTTCGTACAAGCACTTCAACTCTTCAATGTACCAATAGTTGATGCGGCATCTCTGCAGCGACTTCAATACAGCCCAAGTTTCCACCAAACCGAAGGCTTTCTCATAGTCCACAAATGCTAAACAAAGTGGCCCGTTATATCCTTCTATCTTCTGTATAACCTGCCGCAGCGTATGACTTGGTCTATGATGCTAAATCCTCTTCGAAATCCGGCTTGTTCGGGAGGCTGGAAGTCGTCGAACCTACGGGCGAGACGATTCGTATCGACTCTCGAGAACAACTTATAAACATGGCTCAACAGCGAGATGGGTCTATAATTCTTCAACAAAGTGTTATCACCTTTTTTGAAGAACAAAACCACCACGCTCCTTTGCCATGCTTTCGGCGTTGTACCCTCGTGAATGACGGAATCGAACAAACTCTGAAAGGTTTTTAGAAACGGTTTTCCACCCGCTTTCAGGAGTTCAGCTGTGATTCCGTCATCACCTGGCGCCTTGTTGTTCTTGAGTTGTTTGAGAGCCATACTAATCTCGTATAGCCTGACGTCCGGAATATCTTCGGTATAGTGTCGGGTCAGTATGGCTCTGGGGTCTTTGGCCAAATCTTCAACTGGTTTCTGTGTTCTGATATATAACTGTCCATAGAACTTCTCGAGCTCTACCAAGACCTCAGCTTGAGAAGAAACGAGACGACCGTCGTCAGTTTGCAGTCGCGTCAGCTGGCTCTGTCCGATCGACAGATCTCTCGCGAACACTTTGAAGCCTCGGTTCCGCTCGATGGTATCCGGTATTAAAGTTCCGAAGGTCGTTTTTGTCTTAGATATCTGCCTATTATTCTGCCGGTAGCCATTTATAGCGTTATGGATAGAATATTAAAAAATAAACAAAAATATTTAAAATCACTTTTTTATACTTGTACTATATGATGAGAGAAACGACAGACTAACGACCAAACAAACCGTTAGTCCCAGTGATTACTTTGTAGGAGTGATAGTACATCGTAATTGTCACTGAACTAACGTGGAAGCCAACATTTCTATGCCTAAACTAGACAACCAGGCTAACTAGCCTAGCCTAGCTACGGTGTCCACCTCCCCTTATAGCCGTCCGTCACCAACCACGAAAGAAGACCCTAACAAATCTCCTTTCTAACTACATAAGCCATACATAGGCAACGACACTAAATGCAGAATCCAAACCAATACTGTAAATGACTAATCCTAACACTGACAGCGCTACACGCCACCGTACCGCCTGCGACCAAAGTCCAGTAAGGCAAGCTAAGTCGTGTGATTAAAATACATGCTGGGTTCATCCTCGTGGCGTCGTGTACCGGCATACCAGACGCGATCGAACGCCTTCTCCATGTCAAGAAATACTACGACTAACTGCTCTCGCGTGTTATAGGCGAAAGCGAGGTATATGATTAAAAACAATAGAAACAGAAACACTCGACACTAGTCACCAACTAACTCGGAGAGACGAGTGAAGTACGGTGCGCGGTGCGCCGGAGTTGATGCGCGGCTCAGGTAAACAAATCCTGTGCTATGATTGGTCGAGGCGATCACGCTCAGTTTTTGGGCTCATTAGAGGCTCCTTTGTTGTTGTTTATGACTAAAAGAAAAATAACAGGGAACCATCAAATATAATAAATAAAATAGACACAAAGTACCTAAGTGGCAACATGATTTTATGTATTTTTCATGTTAAAATATCTCAGCTCCGATACATTTTAGAAAGAAACTTTAATAGAATAAAATGTATGTATTATTGTGTACTTTCGAATAAAATAATTTTCATAAGTGGCCGCAAGAAAAAAAAATCATGCCACTTTTACCCAAACCCCTTTAGCATATGTGAGTCATTTTGAAAAAAGATGTATGTAACACAAAGGAAAATTTTTTTTCGTTGCTAGTAAGAATGTTACACAAAATAATTTGTAAAGAACACATAAAATTTTCCTTCGATCGAGTAATGCTATTGAATTAAAGGCAACAAAAATTGTATATTTAGATCATCATTAATGAAATTAACAGTATATTCCTTTTTTCAGGCAGTCGTATAAAACTGCAACTCTTCATAGTTTAAGTTAATAATTATTAAAAAAAACATAAAAAGTCTGCCTCTAGCTATTTAAAAATGGCTTTAAAAATTAAGAACTTTGCAAATAAAATAATTCTTAAGATCGCCAACAGTTCTCAACTGGTCGTTGGACATTCGAACGAAACTTCAGGATGATTCAAAACAGTAACCGACACTATCTAACTGAATACACTTTAATCATCGCCGACATATATTATAATCTAGTATCCATCATCTTTCTTTTCTTTTCTCATAATATTCATTTCTTCCATCACGACCTTATTTTATTTCAACAAAAATTAAAAAAAAAATTGAAAAAGTAGCCAAAGTAACCCGCCGTTACGGTATGTCAGAGGACATTACTAAAAAAACCTATCTCCGTGCCAAATTTCAGCCATATCGAAATTTAAACCGATATGGCTGAAATTTGGATGTATGTATGGATGGCCATACATACATTCAAACTTTCACATTTATAATATTATTAGGATAGGGAAAATCGGGACATTGTATAGGTACCTAAAGCTGGCAACACACATAGATACTAAATTTTCTTATTAACTGTCAGTTTGTTTCGCACAAAAGTGTGGCGACCTTGAAAAAAACTGGTTACACGATGAGGGACAAAAAATTGGGTAGCTGCGTCTCTGTTTATCACATTAATAACTTTATTTCTGCTCTCTTTTTAGTGTGAGTGAGAAAGAAATCGTCACTGGGTCTATGTCTTCTCTGTCTACGCACAGAAACCAGAGATCAGGGTTGCCAACTCCTAAAAAAAATTAGCCCTAACATCAACATGAAATACCTCTAAATAACCCTAAATGCAATATTCAAAAGCCCCAAAAAAATCCCTGTATCTTGTTACCATTCAAGGCTAATGTTTATGATATGTGCTAAGATACATATTTGTATAGGTACCTAAATGTCATTAGGTACATAAACACATTTTTTAAAATTTTATAAAATATCTAATTAATTACCGAATATAGGTACCCCAATAACAATAGCTAAATAGTTGAAGGGCCGACTTTACCTACGATGCCGGGTGTGCGACGCATACAAGCGCAGGGTCTCAAGCGCCAAAAGTACAGGACTATGTAGTAGATATGGCGTAGTGCAAAATAAAAAAACGTTGCTATTATACCTACAATAGAAATAGAATAGCCAAGTATGGACTACTTAGTGCCGTAATGCAATCATAAAAAATTTCAAGCTCGCTTCGCTCTCGAAAATGTCGCTTAAATTACGTTTCGATTGTACTCGTAGGTGCCAAGTATGTACTACTAAGTGCCGTTATGCAATTATAAAAAATTTCGCGCTCGCTTCGCTCGCGAAAATATCACTTTTACATATCTAATACATTATAGGTGCCAAGTATAGACTACTAAGTGCCGTAATGCAATCATAAAAAATTTCGCGCTTGCTTCGCTCGCGAAAATGTCACTTTTACTTTTCTATTGTAGGTGCCAAGTATGGACTACTAAGTGCCGTAATGAAATCATAAAAAATTTCACGCTCACTTCACTCGCGAAAATGTCGCTTTTACGTTACCATTGTAGATGCCAAGAATGGACTACTAAGTGCCGTAATGTAATTATAAAAAATTTCACGCTCGCTTCGCTCGCGAAAATGTCACTTTTACGTTTCTATTGTAGGTGCTAAGTATGGACTACTAAGTGCCGTAGTGCAATCATAAAAAATTTCGCGCTCGCTTCGCTCGCGAAAATATCACTTTTATATATCTATTGTAGGTACCAAGTATGGACTACTAAGTGCCGTAAAGCAATCATAAAAAATTTCGCGCTCACTTCGCTCGGGAAAATGTCGCTTTTACGTTGCAATTGTATGTACCTACTTCACGTAGTGATTTATAATAAAATAAAAAAATGTTATCTCATTGGTTGAGCTTCTTTATATTGGGGGAGGGAGGGCCCCATCCGATGAATTTGCTACGGGCCTCAAACGGTTTAGTTACGCCTCTGCCGAATAATGTAATTAAAATTAAGTTATATTATTTTTATTTACCTCAATAAAACGGGAAACTCATTTAAACATTAGCCTTGAGTGGTAACAAGATACAGGGATTTTTTTGGGGCTTTTGAATATTGCATTTAGGGTTATTTAGGGGTATTTCATGTTGATGTTAGGGCTAAATTTTTTTAGGAGTTGGCAACCCTGTAAAAACAATCAATTTCATATTTTCAAATAGCATTACTAATTAATAGCATATAGCAATATAAAATAGGTAAATAGGCCTCTTTTATTTAATTAAACGTAGGTATGTAGTGAACAAGTAGTGAATTATACTCTCGGAATTAAAGATTGTTTCATTGGAATAATAAGAAATATTGTGTCTTCCTCTAGACTTTAATAATAGTCATATAAATAATAATTATAGTCTATCTTTCAACAATAAAACCTAATGAATACCTTAAGGAATACCTCTTATAATAGTATTTTTATAGGAATAAAAATATGACTTGAACACAGTGAAGTAGGTACCTAATTACATAGGTACATTAATATCAATTAATATTAAAAAGATGTCTCACAGAACGTCAAGTTATCAATTAACCGACTTATTTCCAAGGGAGATTGATATTGAAGTTTGTCTAAAGACATTAAAAATATTTCAAAAGTTGGAAGGAGATGTGAACTGTGTAGTATGGGATGCATCACTAGTTCTCGCTAAATATTTGGAAACCATGTGTCAATCAAAGCCGGACTTCTTAAGTGGTGTAAGAGTGCTAGAGCTAGGATCAGGACTGGGAGTTGTTGGTCTAACAGCAGCTACATTGGGGTTAGTGAACTTTTATGTTCTCACAATTATTACCAATAAAAATTAACTGCCTAATAATCAAAATAATTGAACACCATCACCATCATTGTTAAACACATATTAACGAGTTTTAAAAAGTGTGTCTGATCAAACTTACACCATTTGTTCAGAATAATTGTTAATATCCATAAATATTAAGAATAATATTGCATTTTTAATTTTTTAGGGCACAAGTAACCCTCACTGATTTGCCAGAAGCTCTTCCATTACTCCGCTTAAACATAACTGAAAACAAATCAAAGATTGCCAGCATGGGTGGATATGCGATAGCAGAGTCCTTAGTATGGGGTGATAAAAACTCTGATATTCATAAGCAAGAATTCGACATGATTGTTTTAGCTGACTGTGTTTATTATGAAGATGTAAATGATAACAATGAATATAATATTAATAATTATATGTATTGCTTTTATGAATATTCTAGTTATCAAAGCTAAAATTTTGACCATACAAGTAAGCTTAATAATAGCTAATTAAGTGCAGTATAATATTAAACATGAACAACATAATATTATACTATACTTTTGCCAGCCAATTTAAACTTTTTCAATTTATTAATTTAAGAGCATGATAACTATTTTTCAATTTGTGAATGTAAATTTTTCTTTATTATAACTTAGTTTGTTATTGACAACTTTATATCAATAATTTACACACTGACCACAAAACTGCTTCTAACATTGCTAATAAAAAGTTTATAATATGTTTTGCTAAACAAAAGTATGTAATCAAATCTGGGTAATGAACAAAGAACTAAAAATATTCATATTTATTTACAGGCTATTGACCCTCTTATAGAAACATTGCAGTGCTTAAATAATACATTAAAGAAAAAACCCACGATATATTTGACTCAAGAAATAAGGGATTCAGAAATACAAAAAAAGTTATGGAATGATTTCTATGAAAAATTAGCAGAGTTTTTCTATTTAGAAAAAATACCTGAAGAACAACAGCATGTTAATTACCGAAGTTCGGATATTTTACTGTTGAAAATAATAAAAAAATGATATTTATACAGCTATGATCTTCAGTAATTGAATATGGTATATACAGAAAAAAGAAGATTCAATACAGGTAAATATAAACTTATGCGCTTATGTATTATAAATTGTTAAAAATTTTAACTATGAAAATTCTAATCTAATTCTTCTAAATTAAGCCTCATTATAGTTTGTGCGGTGTTGCATGGTGCAGCATAGACAAAACGATGGTGTGGGAGACAATTTAGACAAACCATTTCTTATAACTCTTGTCTTGTCTCTTGTCTTGCACCTAAATATCACAGTTGTAAAATATGGAATTAGTACCTTATAACTGTAGTAAGTAAATTAAATAAGTCTAGTCTATGTTAGACCGCACATGTAGTGCAGTATCAGGGTTTTAGACTGAAAATTGAAATGTCAACAATTCAAACCCCTATCTATTGCACTATTTTCGTGCCTACTCCTAGCTATATGCTTATTTGAAGAGGAGTGGGGTATATTGGTCATGTAATATGGCTAATATTCTTTAAAAAAAAGTTTAAGCATGCTGTAAAAAGCTTCTTTAAATTATGAAGCAATACTGAATTCAGTACCTACAACTATAATCTCTTAGTTTGTATTCATTGTGCTCTAAATATTACATACAATAACATGCTGTGAAGTAGGTAGTAGTAACAAATTTATTTCAAGGATTATGGTTACACTAATCACCTTGATAACTTTGATGGTCAAGATAGTGATGAAGAAAAGATGATACAGGTATCAGCAGGACGTAGCCCACTAGGCGCTTGTACCACGCGCAAGTTTGAGCTTGTTTAGGTATTTGTGATGGATCAGTTCAGAGCAATCAAGATGATTGGCGTTACCTGCCTATACCTACTAATAATAGTGGTGTCTACAGCACAAACAGACTAATAGAAGGGATGTACCTACCTACTGTTAAAATCTAGTTCAGTAAAAATAAAGTATAAATGGTTTACCTCATTTGTTGACTTTTATTAATAGTTTTAATCAACTTAACTAGCTTTCGTCTGCGGCTTTTGTCATGTTAATTTCAAACCCCTATTTTACCCCCTTAGGGATTGAATTTTCAAAAATCCTTAGTGGATGCCTACGTCCTAACAGCCAACCTATCTGTATGCCGAATTTCAACCTGATCTGTCCAATGGTTTGAGCTGTGAGTTGATACAGTAAATCAGTCACCTTTTCCTTTTATTTTTTTAGAATATTAGGTAGGTAACTAATATGAATTATGTACCTATATAAGTAACTAGGTAATCCTTAAAAATATATAAATAGGAAAAAAGTGTGTTTGTTGGTTTGTTCTTCAATCACGCAGTAACATATCCACTTGACTTCATGACATGGATAGTTGGATACCTATTATCTTATAGTAGAGTGACATTGGCCACTTTTGACCAAACGGAAAAAGAGGGGTGTTATTAGTTTGACGAGCTTATGTGTCTGTCTGGTCCCTCCTAGCTCCTAACGAATGGACCAATTTTGATGCGGTTTTTATTGTTTGAAAGCTAATGTGATCGAGATAGATCTTAGCTCTAATTTATGAAGATCTACTCAGGCGTCTGAAGATAATCAGCTCATTTCCTCTTATAAATTGATTGAAAAGCGCTGTTGATTTTAAAGGACGTTCTAGTTCAGTATGGCGGCTGGAATTTGATTATGAAGCACACATGAAGCAGAACTAAAATACTCAAGTGAAAGGGACAATAATATAAAGACCTTAAGATTTCAATTATAATTTTAGACGCCGCCAATTTATTAATAAAATAATGTTATATAGTACAAAATATTTTTTGATAGATGGCAGCACTAATTATGTGGGTAGGTACGGTAGGTACCTACCTAGTATTTTTATTGCGAAAAAAGGAATGAAACTCCATTGACAATTATCACTGTCAAACTTCAAACGAGTGAAATGGAAAATAGGTAGGTACCTATCACCTATAAGTTGGAATTACATACCTACCTAGTAATAAAGGATGGAACCCTGACTAAAATAAAAACTACACTCGCGTAGGTGAGTGAAATAAAATATAGGTAGGTATCGCAGTTTTTAACCGACTTCCAAAAAGGAGGAGGTTATCAATTCGGCCGGTATTTTTTTTTTTTTTCTATGTATGCCCGCCGATTACTCCGAGGTTTCTGGACCGATTCACGAGATTTTTTTTTTAATCGACAGAAGAAGCTCGCGAAATGGTCCCATAAATTTTTTTACCTTCAACTCCTCAAGCCTGATGCTGCAGGGGTATTTCGCCCCTAAATTATGGGACTTTAGGAACCGTCGTTTACGAATTAGTATGCTTGGCCTAAGCATATACTAGATCATAGAGCTCCAGGTCCTACTCTTCAATCCTGATGCTGCAGGGTACTGCCCACCTAAATTATTGGGATGTAGGAACTGCTAATCATGAATTGTTATTGTATGTAATAAGCATATACTACACCATCGAGGTCTAGGTCCTAGCTCCTCAATCCTGATGCTGCAGGGTACTGCCCACCTAAATTGTAGAGATTTAGGAACTGCTAATCATGAATTGTTATTGTATGTAATAAGCATATACTATTCCATCGAGGTCTAGGTTCTAGCTCCTCAATCCTGATGCTGCAGGGTACTGCCCACTTTAACTGTGAGGATTTAGGAACTTTCGCTTGCGAATTGATAATATTGTTAGTATCAAGCATATTCTACATCGTAGAATTCAAGGTCCTCGCTCTTCAATACTGATGCTGCAGGGGTACTGCCTACCTAAACTGTGAGGATTTAGGAACTGTCGTTTACGAATTGATATTGTTGGTACCAAGCATATACTACATCATAATGCTCAAGGTTCTAGCTCCTCAATCCTGATGCTGCAGAGTTGGAGGAATTACGAACTGAGGCTTTCGAACTGATATTGTTGGTACCAACCATGGACTACATCATGGAGCTCCTAGTCCTAGCTCTTGTGTATTGTTAATAAATACTGTAGGTACCAAGTGTAGAACTACATTAGTACCGTAGCGTTGGAGGGAGGGGAGAAAGAGAGCAGGGCCAAGCTCCACTAAAAAGCTTAAAATAAAAATTCTTTTCAAAAAACCGACTTCAAACGCCACTACAAAGTATAAAAATAATTTTATTTTGTACACGTTTGTTGAAGTCGGGCGGGCTTAACTAGAAACGATGAAATCGATGCGCGACGCTTATCTTATGGTGACATATAAGAGACACGCTTATTGAAATCGGGCGAGCATCGCGTATCGGTTTTATCGTTTCTATTTAAGCCGCCCGACTTCAACAAACGTGTACAAAATAAAATTATTTTTATACTTTGTAGTGGCGTTTGAAGTCGGTTTTTTGAAAAGAATTTTTATTGTTTATTTGATTATGAATAGAGTGAAGAGGCCCGTAAACGGGCAAACACGAAACAGTACATGTATAATGTATATACGTGTTTAGCAAACGGAAACGAATGGAGTTTGATCGTGTGCGCTGGTGTTTGATGACCTTGTTCAAACAAAACCGTAAAAAAACGTAAACTTTGATCGTGTTTGACCGTTTACGGGCCCCTTATATTAAGGGCCAAGACACGGAGCTGCCCGCGAAATTCAAATTTAATTTGGTTTTTCGCCATTTATAAACGAATACGACAAAGTAGGCTTATGGTATTCAAATTGCTAATTTGTGAGTAGCTCACGTCAAACTCATTATTTTGACTAATTTCTTAAACTGGATACTTTCACGTTAAGATTAGTATATAAACCTGTGAAGATGATACTGCCATTGGCGCAATTTGAATACCATAAGCCTACTTCGTCGTATTAGTAATTAGTTTACAAATTGCGAAAAACCAAATTAAATTTGAATTTCGCGGGCAGACCCGTCTCTTGGGCCTTGTAGTAGGCGTAGACAAAGAAGACAAGGTGTCCACGTGATCGTGATACATAATTATTTCTTTTTTGATCAGGCAATACCGTAATCATATGACAGTCTTAGGGTTCCGCAAATTTTTTAAAGTATCGATACCTACTCGATGCCAAGTATCGTATCAAAAGTATCGATACCGATGAAAGTATCGGATCAAAAGTATCGATACTACTCAGTATCGAGTACTTTTTCTTTGCCTCGGGAAACGTGTTAAAAGGCCGCTGCATACGTAACGTGCACGGGACGGGACGGGACGTGGACGGGACGGGGCCGAACGTGGTTAGTAAACACGGACGGGGATTTTTAATGCATACGCAACGTGGCAATAACTCAGAACTAACGTGCTAGTGATGTGAACAAGAAGACTAAATATCGATTTTGAACGAAATCGGTCCAATAACAAAGAATTTCAATATGGCGGGGACAAGTAGAAAATAAGCTGATGATCTTCAAACGCCTAAGCAAATATTCGTAAATCATAGATAAGATCCATCTCGATCACGTGTTTGAAATAGAAAAAAACTGCATCAAAATCGGTGTAGTCGTTAGGGAGCTACGTGGGAACAGACAGATACACGGACACTAGCGTATTCTTATTCACTATACGGAAAATATAAAGAACAAAAGGCTATAAAAATGCGAAAACGCGCGTTTTCACGTTTTCGAAACGCCAAAACGCGCATCAGACGCAAATACGCAAAAGGTAATAAAAACACGAAAACGCGCGTTTTCGCGTTTTAGAAACGCCAAAACTCGCAGCAGACGCAAATACGCAAAAGGTAATATAAACGCGAAAACGCGCGGCTGAAAAACGCAGTGTGGCCGGGCTGTTAGGTACTAGTAAAGGTACACAGTGAATGATTGTTGGTACTTACCACAGATTAGGTATTAGTTACTACGTAACTAGTACTGGTACTTACCTCTGTCGGCTGTGAGTGTTTAAATGTTTCTTCAAATTTGACGTGTTCCCACTCGTTTTAAGCACTTTAAAACAGATTTTACAGGTAGCAGTAGTTTTGTCAACCTTTCTGAAACTTAGCCAGACATCGCTGCTCCCACCAGGAGGCGGCATTTTGGTTTCTTGACTTTCACTAGCACCAACACAGTCTAGACTCTAGACTTTCACACTAGTACCAACACAGTTGAAATCAATAAAGAAAATAATGATAATAAATTTAATTTCTCTTTCGAGCTAATTTTCTGCCAGCAGCCTGCAGTCATATATTAAATTTACTCTTTTTGGTCATATTTAAATAATTAATGTTACCAGAATATTAATTTAATTTGTAACTAAATTACCTAAAGTTTATACAAATTCCTACCTAATAATATGCACGTACAAGTTATTGTCATACATAATATAGCTACGTTCAAACAGTGAATAATATGCAACTTTTTCAAAAAATAATAATAAGATATCATTCAAGAAATCATCCCATTTCGAAATACCAAGATCCAATTAAAGTACTCAACTGGCCACACTCACACATAATCGCTGATTAGGAGATTCGGGGATTCCCGTAATATAAATTCAGGATCAAATAGTGAAGGAAAAAGTATCGAGTACATCAGAAAGTATCGATACCTAGTAAAGTATCGGAACAAAAGTATCGAGTACGAAAATACTAGGTATCGCATCGCAAGTATCGATACTACTCAAGTATCGATACTTTTTGCGGATCCCTAGACAGTCTGCCACTATTTTTCAGACAAAATGGGTGGAACAATGGTATTCTTTTGGATTACCCTTGCTATATCTGTAATTGGTAAGTAATTATATGGCTTTTCATTTATTAAACAACATTTATGATATAACAATATATTTTATGGTCTAGGTTCCAACGCTTCGGGTGAATTCAGTATATTGCATAGTCCCCAATCCTTGAAATTTTCGGGATCCAGTAAGACGCTGGAAAGCCTTCTCAAAGAAATATATTCTGCATGTCTCGGCTTGTCAGTGGAAGAGGTAAATTAAAGAATTACTTGGCACTAAGCTCCTGACAATAAGTTCTTACACGATTTTACATCATTTCTCCTGCTTACATGATCTTTAATTTCTATGCAGAATGCAGATTGGGACGGCTTAACAATATCTGATCCTTTTAACACTCCTGAGGCAGTCGTTGAAGTGTATATTGACGGTGTACCTTCACTTGGTCAAACTGTAAGTATTTATACATGATTAACCTGATTTAAATTTTAAGTGGGAACTATATGACATTTTGCAATAAAAAGTATGCAGTGATCTCCCTCACGGTTGAAGCTATCTCTTTGTCAAACTTTTTAATAATTGGTTGGTGTATCCATCAAAAGCTAAATGAAATGTGGCTAATTCCATTGTATACAATCTCAAATAAATGCACATCTCTAAATTTAATGCTAACCTTTTCCACAAGGAACCTTATGAAAAGGATTATACATAACTATTTTTTAACCTGTCAATTTAGCTTAGAGATTACTTAAACAGAACATGGCATAAAATGTATTTTGATATATGGTATAAAATATTTTTTATAATGTGAATTATCATATAGCATAGTGTCAACACTGTATGTTTGTAACATTCTTTTTCATTCAGACTGGCTTAAAGACTAAGAATTTCCCTTTGACTGTCGATGAATATGAACCAGATACCTATGATGCTGTGAGGCATAGAATTAAGCAGCGGTTTATTAATGGAGGCAACAATTTAGTGAACATCAGGCTATCAGATCCAGATGACGTAAGTTTCTTTTGAAGTACTCTTTCCAAAGTATTTATTATTTCACTACTTCCTAACAATGAGAGAATATCTCAGTCTTAGTTTCTTTTTGTTTGCTTGGTGGCTTTTTGTTGCACATTATTCAAGTTAAGAAATTATAGTTTTGTTCATATCGTTGGTCAAATTAATTAATGGTACAATTTAAAATAAACAGTTTTGAGTAATTGAGAGTCAAAAAGTTTTGAGTTGACAGCTGAAATCAATATTTATCTAGCAGATTATGTGATTTCCTGTCAATTAGAACCAAAATTTCATTTTTACCACTAATGAATTTGACTGATGATATTTGAAAAGTTACTTTCATTTTGTAACTTTTTATTACAGTGGAATGATTTATTAAAAAAAAAAGGATTGAATTTGTAATAAAAGGTTTCACATTCATAATCTTAATTTAATTTTTCATCTTCATTGCAGTTGGCATCGGTGTCAAATGTATTTGGCGAAATTGTACCACCCAAGCTTTCCAAGCAGACATATCAGTACTTGAAGCTTGATAAAAATAATGATGAGGACTACTTATTCCTCTTTGAACTTGAAGTGTTGAAGTCATTGACTGCTAAAGTAAGTATTGTGAGACGAAACTATTATCATGAAGATATGTGAAATATCTTATCAATTTTCAATTTTCTCTTAATTCAATATAATCCCAATAATAAAAGCATTAATTTGGTCATTTTTGTTAGAATCCCATTGTTATAGATACTATGTGAGAAGTAATCTAAATTAAAGTAAACTAAAGTTAGCTTTACAAGTTGACAAGTAAAAGTCAACTAACTTATAAAAGTAAACATTTCGTAATAATTCAATGGTTGCTAACTATGGGCCTCATAAGAAGATTCAGGATCACTCAGCGGGCGATGGAGAGAACTATGCGAGAGATAGATGTACCCCTGTGAGACCAAATTAAAAATGAAGGGTTCCATAGGAGAACTAAAGTCACTCTGAGCAATTTCAAGTTTCTAACTCTCCAGTGGTTTAGGCTGTGCATTGAATGTTGGTAGATAAGCCGTCAATCAAGACAAGTCTTTTTATAAGTATAAAGATAATTTTGTATTATTGACAGGTAAAGGCTGGTGCCGTCTCAGCAGACAACATTGTTGATTATTACAATATCAGGTTCCGTTCCCTTCATGCATTGTCAGACTACCATGGCCCTAACTCCATGCAAACTAAAGAAGCTAAAAACCTGCTGTGTAAGTTTTGTTAAAAATCATATTATTAATTAAGTAGAAAGGTTTCTAGCAATTTTATTACTTGCCGTTAAGTTTTGACGATGTTCAGACTTTTTTTTAATAATTCTGTTTTCATTGAGATATTTTTGGGTAATGTACAGAAATCGGGGTAAATGTCCTGTAAAAACTGGGTCCTATTTTCCAGTTGAGAGTTCGATCCCGGGCTGACCTCTGACTTTTCAGAGTCATGTGTTAAACATACAGCAGTCAGCAATTAAATATCACGAGAGGGAAAATATCGTGAGACGACGACGAGATTGACGACCTCCCTGGCGCAGTGGTGAACTCTGTGGTCTTATAAATGGGAGGTCTCGGGTTCGATTCCCGGCGGGGGCAATTTAGGAATTTATAATTTCTAAATTGTCTCTGGTCTGGTCTGGTGGGAGGCTTTGGCCGTGGCTAGTTACCACCCTACCGTCAAAGACGGTGCCGCCAAGCGATTTAGCGTTCCGGCACGATGGAGTGTAGAAACCGATTAGGGGTATGGGTTGAATTTACACTGCTATACCCCTTCCAAGTTAGCCCGCTACCATCTTAGACTGTATCGTCATTTACCATCAGGTGAGATCGCAGTCAAGGGCTATTTTGTCATCACATAAAAAAAAAAAAAAGACTTGCGTGTCTGAGAGATGTCCATAATGATATCGAAAGTATGCGAAGTCTTCCAAATTGCTGACTGTGGACTACATCCTTTCTTGTCTCAGAGACTTCCTTGCGCTCAGTAGTGAGCTGTTGATAGGTTGCTGATGATAGTGATGATGACGACGACTTATATGATTTTCAGCCCACGCGCTGCAAGAGCTGAGCGACGCGTTCGCGAAGGCGTACTCGGGCTCCGTGCTGGTGACCGCCGTCACCACCGACGTGGCGCACACCCGGCGAGTGCGTGCCGCACCCGAGCCGCGCGCGGATAACCTGCTCGAGGTGCGTATAACCAGCGACGATTCTCCAAAAATGTTTTTTTTTTTTTTTAATTTAATTTTTAGCGAGCAAACGAGCAGGCGGGTCACCTGATGTTAAGTGATTACCGCCGCCCATAAACATTTGTAGCACCTGAGGCACCACCAATGCGTTGCCAGCTTTTTAAGAATTTGTTGCATCATTGTAACAATCGCGATGAACTCTGATTGGCGGGTACCGTCTTGCTATTGGTTAAAATGCATTGATGCATCAAGAAAGCCATAAATTCAGCTAATCAGAAGCCATTGCAATTGTTACACTGATGCAATCACTTTTAGATAATTGACACACTACTGCGCTCAGTGACAGTTATAGCACATGTACCAACTTGGAATGGAGCCATACCAGTGGACTGACTCAAAATAGGCGGACGTCAATAATTTCCAGGATGAAAAGGAAAAAGGTCAACTCTGAAAAGTATAATCACCCACCTTGAGTCGTTTTACTCTTTGCATGAAATTCCTTCCTTTCCTCAACTTTGCGACACGATGAGCTATGTCATTAACTGGTTGTCCTACGGATCTCCTCATTCCTGATTTGATCTCGCAGGGATACACCAAGCATAGCATTTACTTCGTCTCAGGTATAGTTCTTGCAATTTACGACGGGGCGTGGCTCATGGTTGTGTGTGTGTCGTATCTGTATAAGTGTGAGCGAGAGCTTGCTCGCGCCTGACCGCTCCCACCTAGGCTCCGGACAGGCACGCACACTTACGCAACGTGCATGTACACGACGTAACCACAAGTAAAGCGCCCTTAACTTCGTGAGATAAACGTACTATACTAATACTTGTACTTGGTACTAGTATCTGTATAGGTATCTTACTTTATTTCATTTTGTACATGTTGTAGGAAGCAGTCAGACAAGGCAACAGTAGCGTCGGAAGCAAGGTCAATTGAAAAATGCTAACACTTATTATAGTGTTGTTAAACACTAAGTAACTTAGTAGCCTTTGTATTTTGTGCAGTATTTACATCTCTAGTACTTATTTCACTTACACGAGTTTTCTAAAAAGTAACATAGTATTTGTATTTTGTAACAATAACAACTGATTCGCCAAATAATTTGGTAACAACTAATTTTATTAAAAGGCGTAACTAAAAAAGCTTCAGCATGAGTAGTTTCTATGTAACGAAAAAATCCAGCTGAAGATACTTTAGAAAAGTTTTTGATATTAACTGTGAATTTAGTAGCTACTTCGTTTGGTAGCACCATTAGTAGTAACTATTAATAATATTAATTATTAATATTTAATATAAATAAGTAGTATATAAATAAGTAGTATAGGGCAAATTAGAACATACAACACAAATACTAATTGTGCCTACTAGGATTCGAACCCACTTAAATAACCAAAGGCTTACCGCTGCATGAGAGTGGTAATAAATAATGGAATAAACTTAAGGTGTCATGCAGTGGCTGATCGGGACGTTGTACTATTTCATTTGTCTCACTCAAGTGAGTGCATGCAAGTGCATGGACTGGTATACGCTGCCCAGACCATATTCGATCTCTTTCTCTCACTTGCATCGTCTCTTTCACCCCAACCAAGCAACAATAAGCCCTACCCAGCCAATACATTATGGTACATCTAGCAAAAGGTCCATTAACACAAGCTTTCTGCTTATTTGGATGGCAAGGCTTTAAAATAAACTATGATATTCTACTAGGAATAAGTTATATACTCACAAAACAAGCGAAAAATTTGTTCCGAACGACGAAGAGTATAATAGGGTATTTCATTTTTAAATGACATGACAAAATCATTTCTATCCACCTCGTTACATAAACTATATCACAGTAAAATAAATCCTAATGTTGTATTATAGGAGGACAACTACACAGCCGACTACGCCGCTATATTCAACATCATCCTGTGGTTCAGCGTCGTGTTCGCCTTCGCCCTGGTCGCCATCGTGTATGCCATCATGGACATGGACCCCGGGAGAGACTCCATCATCTACCGCATGACCAGCACGAGGATGAAGAAAGACAACTAGATTTTGGTCTGTTGAATACCTGTGGATAATTTACGTTTACCGAGTACTCTGCCTTCTAACGATTCATATTCTTATCCATCAGTCGTAGAGTTCAGTAGGGCTATTTTTTCTCAGTGGCTATCGAAAGTTGCTATCCATTAATTGAAATGAGTTTTTTTTTTTTTATTTGTTTAGGCTGAACTAATTCGCCGAAAACTCGGTAAACGTAAACTTTTCATAGAGTTTACACTTCTTTGTGTAGTATTATTATTTCCAACATTCGAATCCGTTTAGCGGAAAATTTCCAAAAAATGCCTTTTTCAGCGACCGTCACCTGTTGGTTTGTTTCATAACGAGGCAAAACGTTTAAAATGTGAACTCGTTAACTTATTGTATTATTAAGTGTAAAATAATATGTTGCGTGAGTTGTAATTATGTTTAAAGTATGTAATAAATTCGTTTTATTTATATTTTGTTTACATTTATTGTTCACCCGAACCGACTCGTTTTTCTTCCGTGGCAGCCAGTCACTCTGCTTATCAATGACCAAAAAGCTTATAAACCCAATGCTATTAGTATTAAGCAGCTATACTATTACATATTTTAATTTTTTATTCGATGACAAGATAGTCCATGGACTGCGATCTCGTTTGATGGTAAGTGACAATGCAGTCCAAGATAGTAGCGGAGTTTGGAAGGGATATGGCAGTATAGATTCAACCCCCATACCCCTAATCGGTTTCTACACGCAATCGTGCCGGACCGCTAAATCGCTTGGCGCCACTTTTTTGACGGTAGTTGCTAAACTAGCCACGGCGAAAGCCTCCCACCAGACAAAAATTCAAAAAATTACGCTCGTCTGGCCCGACCCTAAGGTTACAAGGAAAATAAAACAAAATATAGTTAAACTGTTATATTCAAAACATTAAGCACCATTGATTAATATAATTAATAGATATATTTTTATTCTATTTCAATAAACATTTAGTAAGTCTTATTGTTTATATTATTACACATGACAGAAGAGGCACTATAAAAAAAGTGAGGTTCGTTTCTTCTTGAATTATTATAAATAAATCCATTAACAAAAGACTACAATATAATTATATTATTGAAGGCACTAGAAAATCGAGACATTTATCACTATATTAAAGTTACATTATCCAAATAAAGTAAACATTTTTTATTAGTACATATACTAATAATTAATTTTTGGTTAGTAAATTAAACCGCATAAAATCGTCGGCGGCAAGGCATCTAATTTATAGTAATATTAGTTTAAAATAAGGCAAAAATATTAAAGCTTAAAACTTATTTACTTAGAACTAAATTAACGTGTGGATTACATTTAGAAAATGTGGCATATTTTTTTTATATAATTTCAAATAGACAAGGGTAAGCCTTAAATAGTTTCCCCAATTACTGTTACGAAAAACCTGTAAACAAGTTTGGATATTAATACACTACTATATAAACTTATTATTTTGCCCTGGACTGGAGAATGGGAAATAAATTACTCATGGTCAATGTAATATAAAGGTAGGTTTTCACTGATCTAGCGATTGTCGACAGTTGCCAGTGAATGCTGTCACTGGATTTCTGGATAGTATCGATATTATTTGATACTATTAAATCCACAACAGTGTTAAACTGGAGGGGAAAAGAGAACACACGGCATGCCATCGACGCTGTGGACAATCATTGGAACAATGAGTTTGGTGCACCAGGGCTTATCCTGAGAGGTGTTAGTCTGCACACGGAATAGTATTCCCGTGCTCACCGGCGCACGGACCTCAGTGTGCACGTGCTCACCGGCGCACGGACCCAGCGTACACGTGCTCACCGGCGCACGGGACTCAGCGTGCACGTGCTCACCGGCGCACGGGACCCATCGTGCACGTGCTCACCGGCGCACGGTGTAGTGGTGCGCGCGACGCAGGCGGCGGCGCAGCTCGGCGGGCAGGCGCTCGTAGCAGCGGCGGCATGCGGGCCGCTCGTCGTACTCGTAGAACTTGCTGCGCGTGCTGAGCGCCGTGTCGCACACCGCGCACGCGAAGTGGTGCACGCACCACGCCTTGTTCAGCGCCGTGAACACTGCAAGTATGATATCAATACATTTTAACCACTAGCCTGTTGTCAATACAATATTGACTGAGACTGCTTAGGCTGCCCGTCCATTGAAGCGGAGCGGAGCGGAGACGTGCTTTGCAGATCAATCAGGTCATTGATAGATGACGCGGTAATTTTATCACGTCATCTCTCAATAATATCATTGGTCCACCGAACACATCTCCGCTCCGCTCCGCTTCAATGGACAGGCAGCCTTATGCTGCGAAAATGTGTATGTTTATTGAATCACGCAGCAACGGAGTAATGCATCAACTTGATTTTTTGAATGGGTACAATTGAGACTTAGAAAATCACATATAGGCTATCCTGGAAAAACAAAGCGCTCCCGCGGAAGTTTCAAGGACCTAACGACTCCACGCTTACGAAGTCGAACACAAATGACAATTTTGTAATTTTTTTTTAAAAACGTAAAAAATCAGATGCTTAAGCGGATTAAAAAATAACCATACCGTCTCCTGCGATGACTTGATTGCAGACATAGCAGAGGTTGCCGAACAGCTGGTGGTAGTGCTGCTCGCAATACGCCAGCCCCTTCTTCTCGTAGTGGCGGTGGCCGTGGAACGGCTTCTCGCATTTGGCGCACACGAAATGCTATAAAACAATAATAATTAAGACTTCAAAAAAAAAATCTCAATTCTCAATTTGATAAATTGTATCATCAGAAACCAATATCAGGGTATCCCTAAACTAAAAAATTTTTTGCAAATTAAATTTAATTTGCTTAGTGTGCTGTTAGAAGAAGCCTAATAATACAAATAGAAGCCTCAATAGTCCAACAGTTAAAGGTGCGGACTGAAAACTGAAAGGTTGCAGGTTCAAACTCCACCCATTGCACTATTGTCGTACCCACTCCTAGCACAAGCTTCCCGTTTATTTGGAGGGGAAAGGAGGATATTAATCAACATCAGCTTGACTAATATTCTTTATTTAAAAAAAGAAAAGAAAGAAAGAAAGAAGCAATGCTCGCCTGGTGGTTAGGACTGTGGACCCCTCGAGATTGTGGGTTTGATTCTGGGTATATAACTTCTAAAAGTCAGACTTTTAGAAGTTATACTCAGTACTGAGTTGTTGATGGGTTGCTGGTGATTGCGATGAATGTACTGTATATTCTTTTCCGCGCTTTGTTAAGCACGTCCGCCATGGAATGCTTACCTCAACATGCCAGTGTTTGCCGAGCGCTGTGACGATTCTCTCCTCGATGGGACGCCGACACGCGCCGCAGATCGGGATTCCCATCTTGTCGTGACAACGCAGGCAGAACAGATTGTTCTAAAACAAACATTATTTACTCAGCAAATTATGTAAATTAGTATCAACTCTCAATATCAATAGAAGTTTGGATATTTTAATGCCAAATTAGATTGTGGAACACAGCAACGATAAGTTTAACTTTGCAGATACAAAGAGAACAATATACAAAAGAATACACAAAGAATAAACTTATTTTGATGTATGTATTATTATAATTGTTTAACTTTAAATAAATATTATAGTATTTATTTTGGTAGGTATTTATTATATTGCTTATACCTTTATGTTGCATCATACTACCCTCACACTTAATTTCACTCCTATCACCAATGGTTGCCTGGTAGAGATTGCTCTGTAAGCAATAAGGCCGCCTTTGCACGCGTAGTTTTAAGATGTATTCAATTTTGTTTCTTTCTTGTGGGTAATAAAGTTTTCATCTATATTATTTTGTTAACTTGGCGAACCTAGGAAAATCTAACCATGCAATAGAATACATACGACGTCGTTGGCGGCGTAGCCGGGCCTGTTCTTGACCTCCCTGGCGGTGTGGTCGAGCTCCACGCCGCACGTGGCGCACGCGAAGTGGTACCCGTGGTACACCTCGCCGCGGTACCGCAGCGGCTCACCGTCGATCACGCCGCTGCGTAAAGTCAAACATACAAATCGATACCTCCTACGTAAGTTGTTGTATCCACAAAGCGCTTACGTGACGCATTAATTGTTGTGAAGGTCAATATAATGGTTTAGGCCATCGTTTTAATAACGATACAACCTTATATGTCTTAATACAAAAAATGCTGTTTTTAATTTTTTTTTTAACAAACACATAAAATAGATAAAAACAAATGATATAGTGCACAAAACCTCAAATGCCAATTTTGTGGGATACCAACTTACGTAGGAGGTATTGAAATATGCCCAAAGGAACTTAATATGACCTCCCGCCCGAATTCGCCTACGACGGCCAATCTCCAAGGAGATTGAACATATCCACGGGACATATTACAGTGCACAGGTGCACAAGTACGTTTGCAAAATACCCCACTATGCTCTAACTCCGAGTCCAGATGCAGGACTTAGCTTTAAGTGCCCTCTAAGGCACAAGGGTGACACATTCTAGACTTTATGCCTCGACCTGGGAATCGAACCCAGACTTATATCTCAATACATCATTTATAGTTCCCATGCTAACCACAGTAGACCAACAAGGCAGTTATACAAATAAATACTACATCAAGAACTACATTAAGCCTTAAATTAAGATACATACTGGCATTTATGGCATATGTAGTTCTGCAAGCCGTCAGCCTTGATGCGCGCATTGCACGCGTGGCACAGCGCGCGCCCCGCGTGCTTGATGAAGCCCGCGTCCGCCAGCTCCACATTGCACTCCTCGCAGCGGAAGCACGCCGGGTGCCAGTTCGAGTTCATCGCTTTTATCACACGCCCGATCACGAACTCGCCTACAGAATTTCAGAATTACTTGAATTAGCAAACGCTAAACAAGCACAAACACACACTCCCAAATCTCACAGACATACTTTATTTTATTTTTTTATTATTTAGGTTGTATTTGTCTCTCCAAGCTGGTGGCCCTGTTTCTCGAGATACAGTTTTAAATAATTCACAAAACAGGTGCACAATGTTATTGTAAATTGTTATTACAACTTTAGAAAAAAATTGTTTTGTAACTATGTTTGTGTGACCATTTGTTAGGTGTATATTATTATTATTATCTTTTTGTCCAAGGGGCATGTTAACTAAAACTTGTGAATAGGTTACACTTTGGATATCTTGATTAAATGTGAGTGTAATACAATCTAAATCTAGAGCAATACTTACGACACTTTCCACAGCATGGTGCAAATAGCACTTGAAAGTCACGCTCGCAATATTTTCGACCTTCAAACTCATAAAAGACTCCATCCGGAAAAACACGGAAACACTGTGCACACCTGTGACAAATAAATAATTACAAACAAAATTACCTACAGATCAAACTGGTTGACAATTTTGTTTGTTTAAAAAGCATAAAGCAAAGTCTGTCTGAATATGTGATATTCACAAAATTGGGACAGTGTTTAAAAGAATATAAGTATAGGTTTTGCCTTGTAATGATGAGGTCTTCTTTTTCTTAGTTATTTTCTTATTAAAAATTGAGATGAGAAATTATGAGTGATGGCTCCCCTACATAGTCGAAATCTAATATACTCACACAAAACGCTTTAGTTCAATGTTTCTTAAACTAACTGCTAAGATATTACACCACACTTCCAATGTTAGGGTTTCCAGCCGCATGATATTTTGGGCACCTTAAGGTGGTTTGATCCGGTCAGCGGTCACATCAGCGCCAATAGATGGCGTAGATTTTGTAATTAGACTTATTTTATTTTTTTATGAATGAAAATGTGAATATTTTTTTATAATAATATGGTTCCCGGTTGTAGCGGTATATTTGTAATATATCCAACTACGTTTCAGATGTACTTTAATTTTCAAAATACTTTCATTTGTACTGATATAAATAAAGTATATTGAGCAGCAGTGCTGCTACCACCGCGTGATTATCAGTACAAATGAAAGTATTTTGAAAATTAAAATACATCTGAAACGTAGTTGGATATATTACCAATATACTGCTACAACCGGGAACCATATTATTATAAAAAAATATTCACATTTTCATTCATAAAAAAAATAAAATAAGTCTAATTACAAAATCTACGCCATCTATTGGCGCTGATGTGACCGCTGACCGGATCAAACCACCTTAAGTAGACATTTCCTAGGTAAGCGCACTACAACCTAGACCTCATAAGACCATTGATTGTCATCAAGCTCAAGCCTATCTCGTAATTTAAAAAAAAATATGATTGAGGGTTGTGGCTAGGTCAGCTAACTCATTAAGGCATGCCAAGCAGTGCAATCTTGAATCATTTGAAGAGTAACCTCAATGACTAAGAACTAAATTAAGTTCACAATTAAGTGTTGTAAATCCGTTTACTAGTTTTACTCACACAAAACAGCCTGTATGCCACAGTTCACCATTGGAGTTCACGATTTTCTCGTTTGGTTCAAAACCATCGCCACACCGGGTACAAAACATATTATCCAAAGACATTGTAGCTATGCTGCAATATAAAATGAAAATTATTTATTTTTAATTTTATGTAGTGATGTATTTATATTTTGTCAAATGCTTTAAAAAGACATTCAGTAATAAAATAATTAAGTTTTACTATTGAACAATTTGCAAGAACAGGAAAAATATACCATAATTAAATATGTAAATTGATATTAAGGAAAACAACAAAATGTTAAGCATTATTGCTTACAGTAATGGCACAAAATTTAAAGAGTCTGAAATAATTAAGTTCACAGTATAGTGTTGAATTTCAGCAAGCCATAAATTCATAACTGGCTTATGAATCAATAAGTACCGACCAGCCTACTCATTAATAAGTAATAACAATCAATGAATTATTAAGAAAGCAATAAAATGTAGGTTTTAATGTAGTTAAAACTTGTAGTTATGTAGTTTGTGAGGTTATTATCTAATACAGCAGTATATGATGGCACTAAAGGTCTATAAAGTGCAATGAATGCTATTTATATCTAAGAATGAACGGGTTAATTTTTGCGAATTATGATCTGCTAGCGTAGATGACTTATAAATGATCCATCTTGCCATCATTATGACCACTCCCATAAAATCCTTACCCAGGCATTTTTGCACCACTAATTCAAATACTACAAATTATAGCTTCTTGTGTTTTTCTGTCGGAAATAGAAACAAATAAATTGAAATTGACGTTTTAAGATAAGTAAATGATGTAATACAACCAAAATAGATGCCTTATGCGAGTATAATGCTTACCTGAATCTGTATACGTTGATATCACTAAAGACCACTATCCTAAAACAACACAGAATTCAGAAATACACCAGTCTAATTAACAATAACTCAATGAGTCAATAAAAACCTAAATTTAAGTAAAAGTTTACTAAAACTTTAATTTTTTTGTAGGTAGATCGTACTATGCAGGCAGTGTGACGTCATGCTTATACCCAGTGTTGCCATTTATCATAGTTATCTGTGCATTTATCAACTCTAGCTCGCTACCTCGATGCCACCTCCATTTAAAACAAATGTATGCAAACAGACGAGCGCGAACATGCCGAAGGATACCTCACTGCGATACATCGCGGTACAGCGAGGTAGGTATCTTCGACATGTTCGCGCTCGTCTGTTTGCATACATTTGTTTTACATGGAGGTGGCATCGAGGTAGCGAGCTAAACCGCTAAACCGCGACCACGAGGTATCGCAGTGAGGCATCTTTGGCATGTTCTTACCCTAACATGGGCTTTAATTTTGCTCTTGCTAAATATTGCCTTAGCCTATATTACATAATAACGAATCAATTGACAGTTGACACCTTATTCATCAAAATCGGCTCAGTAGTTTAACATACAGGGAAGTTTTCTATCTTTGAAAAATGGTTTAAAAAGCTCCAAGTTTAAAGAAATATTTCTTTTGTTTTTTTAGTTATGAGACCAGAAAGGCGTTTTTTTATTTCTTAGAAGTTGGGTTAAATGGGTTAAATTCAGCGGTTAAATGCAGGTAAATGCCTCTGTTAATGCTCTAACTAATATAAAGTATAAGCTGGCAACCTGGCAACATAAACCACCATTAAATAAACCATAAAAAGTGCGCGCTAAAAACAATGTTAACTGTCAAATCTGTCAAACAAGACGTTTGAAGATGTTTGTTTGATGGATTATTGAATTGAAAAAATAGTATTATAATAATTATCATATATTTTTTCTGGTCTGTGATAATTATCATATAATTCATATATTTACCTCAACAGTGAATTCAATATGAATTTTTAATGTGGAGGCAATTGTTGAGTGTCGACTAACAGAAAATGGATGCCGAAGATTCATACAAAACCAACTTAAACACAGTAAAAGAAATAATACTGGATGAAGAAAAATTAGTGACCTACATTACCCTCAGCAAAGATCTTTGTATACATGTGAATAACAGTAAACAATTGCTATACCGCGCTGTACAAAAAATTCGCGAAGAACAGCCAACTATTCAACTCAATGTTAGCTATATAATATCAGGGATATCTGGCGTTAACACAGCTACTACAACAATTTGCACAGAAAATGATTTGGACAAAGTAAAGAAGTCATTGAGTGTTGTATTTTTTTATCATGTTTATAGTGTATGCAAGGGACCTCCACTTATTGACCAAGGTGCCTTTTTATTGTTAAATAAATATGAAGATTATAGCCTGTGTGTTGGTTTAATAAGGAGTAAAGAATGTGTTAAGCGGACATCTGATGAAATAGGAAACTTGAAGACCTATAGCCAGGAAGCAGTAATACTTGAGAATAAATCAACAATTGTTGCTAATAAAAAACTGAAACAAGAACCTAAACATGTCTCAAAAGCATCTACAAATGGTCAAGTGGAAGAGACAACTGTTGCAAAACAAACAGAAATGAAATCTGAAACAAAAATCAAAGTTGAAGTTACATCTCCAAAGAAGGAATCTAATAATAAACAAAATGTTCAAAAGGCAAATAGGCTGAAGGCCCAAAAAGGGATTGCATCATTCTTTAATAAGTCTAATGGTTTACAAACCTGTAAGGTAACTAATGGGATACAGAACAAGAAAATAAATAATGATGTAGAAAATAAGAAACCATCCAATAAACCTGTAGATATCAAACTTGAAGATAAAGTAATGGATGTAGACACTGAGAATAGTGAAATTGAAGTAGATATTAAAAAAGAGGTGATTGAGAAAAAACTCAAAAAAGAATCTAAATCTGTTAAGAGAGAGCCAGTGTCTGATGAGAAAAATAAAGCTCTGAATAAAATAAAGAAGTCCTCAAAAGTTCAGAACAAACGTAAAAGAGTATTGCATGTATCAGACAGTGAGGGTGATGAAGACAATGATCCATTTCTTGATACACAGGAATCCAATAATATAATAAATAATGAGTCTGATGATGAGATCCCGCCAACTCCATCAGCTAACAGCATTAAAATAACATCTGGAATTGTTAATCCTAAAAAAAGAAGGAAGGTAGTTGACAAAACATATACTGATGAAGAAGGATACATTTTAACTAAAAAAGAGGTTATTTATGAGAGTTGTTCTGAAAATGAAGATGAAGTAAAGGTGGAAAAAGATACAAAAGCTGAAAAAGAAGTGATTAAAGTTGAAAGTCAAGTATCACCTAGCAAAACTAAGAAAAATAGTCCCAGAAAGTCTAAAAAGAAAATATCTCCTCCTCAGAAAGGAAAACAGCCAACTCTGAATAGTTTTTTCAGTAAAAAATAACTAGATATATAATATCTCTGAATCATGGCACTGATTTGAAAAAATGTTTATCTAAATTAAGTTTTACTAAATTAAAAAGTGATTTGCATTTTTTGGGTTTTAAATGATTCTTCACTTTACCTTTAGAATATATTGTTTTAGGAGTCTAGATATCGATGTTCTATTACAAATTAGCAATTTTGGAGGAAATTTCAGTTTCAATAATAAAGAGCTTATGTGTCAAGTGAAATGCAAAACATGTCATCATTTTCACACAGATTGTCTTGAAGTAATGGAAGTTTCTGCAGAGAACTCTGTGGTAAGAATAGTATTATTTTTTCGATTAACTTAGGTAGTTTGTTACTTAATGCAACCATGCAATCTGTATCAGCCTTAATAGTCCTAAATTTTCACCCTTCACCCCTTTTATATTAATAGAGATTTATTAAAGTCTGTACTGATGTTAAGCCAAATAGTAATAACCGTAGGAAGCCACTGGATATAAGTGGGACAAGACAGAGCGTGTAGAACTCCACAACAGAACTGTCGAGCAGTGGATGTAAATAAAATACAGGTTTCCGACAATCTCTTTATTCAGTCATTCTTATCGTTTAGCTCCAATTGCCACCAACCAATCTGGGTGAACTTGCACATCCACTAAATATGAACACTTTGTGTTGTAAGTTGAGGTTGAAATATCTTGACTTGACACCTGCCTGTAAAAATAATTCAATGTATTTGTTGATAATGTTTGCAATTGTAATAATTCAGTCAGGAAACCTGACCTGCCACGATGGCCAAGCTCACTAGTCAAATCTGCAGGAGATATAATAGTGCAGTAGACGTAAGCAAAAACAGGTGGTCTCTGGGATAGCAATCCAACACAACCGGTGAGAGGCATATATGGTTTTCAACTTTTCAAGTATTGGGGTTGTAACCCCATCATCTTCCCAATTTTGTTCTGCTATTGATTTATGTAAGGTAGTTTTTAAACAACATTATGTTGATAAGTTACTTAGAAACTTTGAAAATTGGTACTTGATGACTTTTCAACCGTTGTTAGGTAACTTTTTGATAGGTTAAAGGTACTTAAGTGATATAATATATCTCTTAATCTTATCCAAAGCTTTCACTTACTTATTTTTTATGAAACTATCCCACACAGCTTTAACGATGCCATCCATGGCAGCAGAGCATAATATCGAGTTATCTGTCGTGTCATTAGGGTCAGGTGATACTCTGTTGGTCAGATTCGGCTTCCCCACAGCGGACCAGTCCAGAGCAGTCACTTTCCCGTGGTGGCCTCGGTACTCGTGCACGCAGGTGCACGCCGCTAAATCCCACACTTTTATCTTTTTATCATCACCTGTAAAAAAAAGATTATAGGTAAAAGGTACTGAACCTAACCTAATTTGAAGGGCACAAAGGTAGCGTTCATCCCAAATATGGACTTGGACTACGTGCGGTAGGTTACTTTTAATTCCGGGAAATAATGGGATTTATAAAGTCGCGGGTATCTTGACCTTGGCCTTTTAAAAATTTAATAACAAAATAATTGGATATGTTGTCAATTGTCATAGACTTATTATATTACGTATGTTGTGTAACATTATGCAGTTAATTAGTTCTTATCACCGAATAGACATCCATTGTTGGACAAAGGTGTCTTCCACAAGACTCGGTATTGTGCCGTCTGTACATAAATTTACTGCTCTCTGCGACTCTGCTGTCGTCTGTCCACCAACTGGTGGTCTAGCTATCTATATTATTTTCAAAAGAATAGGTTACAGTGTTAATGGCGGCACAGCACTATTTGTTGGTAGTGTAATGGGTATTAAAAAATACCTTTTACACTACCAGTGACGCTAACCGATAGTGTCAAGGGTCCAAAATGTGCCAACACTGTACTCTCTAGTATGTATTATTTATGATGTTTTTTTTTTTAAAAAGAATATCAGCCAAGCTGAACTTGACTGGTGGTCTCCTCTCCCCTCCAAATAAGTGAAAACTTGTGTTAGGAGTGGGTACGACAATAGTGCAACGGATGGGATTCGAACCTGCGACCTTTCAGTTTTTAGTCCGCACCTTTAACCGTTGGGCTATTGATGTTGGAAATATTGTGAGTGTATGCGTGTGTGTGATGTGAGCCATATCAATTGTGTGAGTGTACATGCGTGTGCATGTGTATAAGTATTTTGTCTGGTGGGAGGCTTTGGCCGTGGCTAGTTACCACCCTACCGTCAAAGATGTGCCGCCAAGCGATTTAGCGCTCCGGCACGATGGTGTGTAGAAACCGATTAGGGGTATTACACTGCTATACCCTTTCCAAGTTACCCCGCTACCATCCTAGACTGCATCGTCTCTTACCATCAGGTGAGATCGGAGTCAAGGGCTACCTTGTCATCGAATAAAAAAAGTGTGGTGTGTGTGGGTGGTTATACCGGCGCTGGCGAGATGCGTGCCGTGCGGCGAGAAGGCGAGCGCGCGCACGGGGGCGCGGTGGCCGCACAGCACGCGCACGAGCCGCGCGTCGCACACGCTCCACAGTCGCACGCTGCGGTCCGCGCCGCCCGTCGCCATGTACGCCTCGTTGGGGTGGAACTTCACACACTGCGGCAACCAAACTCAAACTCAAAACCAGGTGGGTTTGAGCTTGGTGCCTGGAGCACTTCGACCATCTGTGCTCCAGATCTTTTTTTCCACGCACTACCAAATTGTGGAATCTTCGACAGTGTTCCCACTTAATTACAACTAGCTTTTCCCCGCGGCTTCGCACACGTTAAGTTAGATTTTTCAAACCCCTATTTTATCCCTTTAGAGGTTGAATTTTCAAAAATCCTTTCTTAGCGGACACCTACGTTATAATAGATCTACATGCAAAATTTCAGCCTGATCCGTCCAGTGGTTTGAGCTGTGCGTTGATAGATCAGTCAGTCAGTCAGTCAGTCAGTCACCTTTGCCTTTTATATATTTAGATATGGGGTTATTCAAGGGGCGCACCAATAAGTTCCTGAAATGCTGGCAACGCATCGGTGATGCCTCTGGTACTACAAGTGTTCATGGGCGGCGGTAATCACTTTACATCAAGGTGCCCCGCCAGCTCGTTTGCCCGCTATTCATATAAAAAAAAATATATTACATGTTGGCCAACTTGTGGCTCTTATGACAAGTCGCAAATCTACCATCGGTTCGGAATGCTGATTCTGCTGAGAAGAACCGGTAAGAAACTCAGCGGTTGCTCTTTTCAAAGTATAAAATGTTACAATATGTAGCTTATCTATCTTATGGACAGCTGAAGCAAAGCAGATTGGTTCCAAGCAATTTTGTCATTAAGGAATTCATCAAACTGTGTAATAATCTCTAGTTATTAAATGTGTTTTTAAAGCATACTCGTATTAATGTACATAACCATTATTGCGAGGAAGGAGGCTCTCTATAATATTCTCAAAGGTGTGTGAAGTATGCCAACTTTCATGTGGCCAGTGTGGTAGATTGGCTTATAATATAACCCTTCTTTGAAGCTCACTACTGAGCGGAGTTCTACCTTCGCCCAGTAGCGAATCGTTTACGGGTTGTTACTCGCTGATGATGATGATATTACTAACGGACGGATGGTCTAGTTTCAACAGCAGATATCAATCAATTGATTCAAGTCAATAACTGGATGGGACTCTACTCATACATCTTAACCCAGCCGGAGTACTGCTGCCAGCGGTTCGCCTGAGATTATGTGTCCATTTAGTGAAGGGACTTCTAACGCTACGCCTCCCGGTGCGGGGTTGCTATTCCTGTACTTTGGGACCCCAATATCCATGGGTTCTTCGAGCCATAACTAGTCTAAGTAGACTAGACATAATAATTCGAAAAAAAAAGCGAAAAAACTCACAATAACATCAGATGTATGTCCGACGAAAACTCGCACCGGAAATGTCCTGTCTAGCGACCACAGTTTAGCTGTTCTGTCGTAAGATCCCGTCACAATGAACAAACCGTTCTTTGACACGTCCATGCACCAGATTGGGTAGTTGTGACCCCTAAAAAACATAATTTACCACTATAATAATCTTTTACAATTTTGTTTCCCACAACCACATTACATTTTTTTAAATTTATTGTTACATTTTGAGATGCACAAATAAGATTAAAATTAATATCTCGCCAAACTGGACAACCAGCTTAATAATCAGCGAGCTGGCGCCCTTAAACACAAAATTAAAAACCTGCACCTAATTACAATTTTGAAAAAAGAATAAGAAAAACGGAAAAATGTCTAAAAAAATAAATAAACTAAACAGCTAAACTTAACTAACATTTATGAATAGTCACTCAGTGAAAGGGTCCTTAATGAAAACTTTCTTTAGTTTATTTTTAAGGGCCCCTTCACTGACCTTCCACTTCTCTCTAAGCCAGTCTATATTTTGAATATTTTTGGTACTAGATAACAATTAAGTCTGTTACCATAAGAAGGTTTGTAGTACCAAGAGTGACTAATTATTTTTTTTTTTTTTCACCCATTATTGGTACTACTAACCTTCTTTTTCTTATCCTTACACACACGCAGTCTCCAAGCACGCTATCGTCAAGGTATAGACAAGGTTCTAGACAGCACTAACTCTTGATACTGAATACTTGACGACTGTACGGGGCCCGCGTGACCCCGCAGCGCCAAGCCTGATCCTACATGACTGTACTTTTATATTGAGGAATAGGAATAATCCACGCATGCTCGCATAATGATGGCGATGACTTTTTTGGTAGCATTAACTCTTCTCGTTACAGGATACTGACAACCTGTAGTGGGTTCAACCAACCTCTCAGCGCTAGAAATAAATCGTATTGACAGTATCTACCTGTATATCGAGGCGCAGGAATAGTCGGCAAGCCTCCAAGCTCGCATCGTACAGTCGTGCGATGCAGACAGCACTAACTCCTCTCGCGACAGGATACTGACGGCTTGTACGGGACCCGAGTGACCCCGCAGCGCCAAACCCGATCCTACTTGACTGTGAACAAATAGTGTGTGAAGCTTTTGCCCACAAATTCGTCTGTGTGAAGTTAGATTTTTAGAAATCCTACAGATAATTTTTTCTGATATAAAATAAACTATGTTGCTCTTCAGGTCTTCAACTATACCCATGTGAGAAATGATCTAACTTGACTGTGAACAAATAAAGTGTGAATCTTTTGCCCGCGAATTTTTTTCTAATATAACAGCCTATGTTGCTATTCAGGTCTTCAATTATAACCGTGTGAGAAATTGTGTCCATCCATTGCTCTTCTGCTGTGTGATTGAAGGACAAACCAACAAACAACACACACTCTCTCATTTATAATTATATTAGTAAGGATATTACGTACAACACGTTTTCCAGTGGTGTTTCCGGCTCAGGAGGTATGCAGCAGGCAAGCTCTATTTCCGAAATGTTCCTATTGACCTTTCTCTTCACATAACTCTGTCCAATGTCCCATAGTCTTATTTCAGAATTATCAAACCCTCCGCAGAGAACATTGCAGTATAAATCCGTTTTGGCACATATTAAACTGAAAGTATTAAAATTTTATGTTCATAAACAATATTTATTGGTTCAGTAGGGTTAATTAATCATTCTTTCTCTAGATGTAGAATCTCACAACCAATAAATAAAATTATCTAAAGTCAAAAGATATGGAATCTATCAAAAAATTTCAATAAAAACATTTTCAATAAATCATCATGAAGAAAATAATGGAGAAGCAATGTTGGAATATATCTGCTCAGAAGGTACAGTGACAATTTTTTTTTAAAGTAAGATGGTATGTGACGATGTAGTCTAAGGTAGCGGGCAAACTTGGAAGGGGTATGACAGTGTACATATTTAACCCATACCCCTAACCGGTTTCCACACGCCTTTGTGCCGGAACGCTTAATCGCTCGGCGGCACATCTTTGACGGTAGGATGGTAACTAGCCATGGCCAAAGCCTCCCATCAGACAAAACTGTTCTATGGGGAATTGTGAATTTTGTTTAACTACTTACTGACTGTCAGGTGCTGCTATTTTATATAACTTGAGTGGTGCTATCGATTCTTTGACACCCTTAATAGCTTCTTGGAGTTCTCTTAATTCTTTATCAACTGATTGATATTCTGCATGGCCATTGCACTTCGAAAAAATATCTACAAAAGACATACAGGTTTTATTAACACACAGGTTTTATTAAAAATGAGATTCTCAAGTTGGCAAATATAGAAGCTTTTATCCTATATATATATTGCGAGCGTTCCGTAGAACAAAGTCTTATCTGCTAAATTCACAACTTGAGATTTGAGCCTTGCAGATATGACTTTTAAGGCTTAAATTTCAAGTTGTAAATTTAGCAGATGAGACTTTGATGTACGGTCGATATTTTAGGAAAAATCGCCCATCACTAGTAAATTAGTCACATTATTCAGAATTATTAATTAACTAATTAGTCAGAATATTGCATCGCAGTGTTGGCAGACCCCCCACCAGGTGGACAGACGACATCAAACGAGTCGTAGGGAGCCGCTGGATTCAGGCGGCGCAAGACCGAGGCTTGTGGAGGTCCATGCAGAGAGAGAGAGAGAGAGAGAATATTGACATTTACCTTGTTTGTCATTTAATTTATTTTCACAATTTGCATTGATATGTAATTCTTCTTCAGTTTGTTCTTCATCATCTTCCTGTAACAAAAATTTGCTTGGTTTATCTAGAAACTTTATCTTTTTTTTTTTATTAGGGATATAGACTATAGTTTTTATTCAAGGAAATTGCAGTTCCCAAAGTATTTTAAAATAACTTAAATCCATGAGGAAAAGGTTCAGACTTCTCCTAGGAATATGATATTTTTGCCGCATTACATAATATGTTACCATGAGAAATGATGTGTAGAAACTTACTGAATTTTTCTTACTATCACTGTTGATGTCAATATGGAACCATGTCTGCAAAACTTGTATGAGCAACACATGACTATGTTTAGCCAAATATGCTTTTAACATATTCAGCGCATCCTGTGATAAATAGATATCATATTTACAGGACCTGTAAAAAGTAGCACAATCTATATTACACTATCATAACTACTGACTGACTGACTAATATACAGCCTAAACCAGTAAATATAAAGGAAGAGGAGGAATTATATACTAACTAATACACTAAGGAATTTCCAATAAATAAAAAAATCTATTTAAAAAGGTCAATTCTCTCCTACCAAAATAATATAAAAATTAATGGTGCTTGATTCAATGTCAATGTAGATTATTTTGATATTAATTCAAACACTACTATCTGCATGTAGTCTATCCTATTTCTTATTTTAAATTAGCTGATGCCTACAACTTCGTTGTTGACTGTTGGATTTTCCGGGATAAAAAGTAGCCTATATCGGTCTTCAAGTATACCCATGCAAAAAATTATGTTAATCCATAGTTTTGTTGCAGCGGGATTGAAGGACAAACCAACAAACAAACAAACTTTTGCATATATAATATTAGTAAGGATATACAATGAAGAAGTTATATAGCATTCTTTTCTCACCTAAAAGCTGCAATAGATGGTCTGCTTTCAATTTCTTGTAATGTATAAACAGAACCAATTTCATCCAGTAGCTGATTCATATAATCTTTTTCAGGTGTCTCATTATCTATTGTGCCATTCTGTAATGAATTGAACAACTGTTCCAAGCTGTTGGGTCGATATAAAGCTGACGGTAGGTTTCCATCAATAGGTTGGTGGTAAGATAAATCCTTCTGTGGTAGTGTTGCAGAATGTCTTTTGAGAAACATTTGTGCGGCCCCTCCGTGACCTCCTCGCAACATTTCAAGGTACATGTGACATAGAAGTGGTGTCAGTAACCCGAGCAATTCACTCTTAACTTTCTCTATCTTAATTTCCTTTATAAAACTTACTAGTCTGAAATACAAACTTATGTTATAGTATGTCCAAAATCAACTAAGCCTGCCTCTTTGTTACCCTTTGTCACCTAAACATAATTTTGACAAAATTTTGGCTTTTGAGGAATGAAATAAGATATGAATCGAAAAATTAAAAAAAAAATTAATGTCCTTTAAGATTTCTTATATTATTTATCTGATAGAGCTGAAACTTAGGACAACTATAGCTCAAGTATATATGTAGCACAAAAATAAAAACAAATTAAATTGAAAAAATAGAGGTTTGCTGAGGACTTCACGAAGTTGCAGGCAAGAGCCAGTAATAATATAAATAAAAAAATATTACAACCTTGTATATTGAACATCATAATGCCCTGGGTCGTTGTTGATACAGGAAAACAGTATGGAATTCGCACGACTGGACTCGTACTGTACAATGGTGGCAACAGCCATTTCTTCAGCACTACGACTTGTCGAAGTGTTATTAAAGAAATCAATATCCTGAAAACAAAATTATAAGTATTAAATGTCCAATAATTCCGCTTTGCTATGATTTTTATTTAAAAAGAACTAACTGGGTAATTCCTCCTTTCTAAGTAGGAAGTAACGGCAGCTTTGACTGCATCGTTTCGAGTTCTTTTCATTTATTATAACAAAAATATTGGAATTCACTTGCAAAGTCACGACGATAATAATATAATTATTTGTTGATTTATTGAATTATGTATTTAAAAAATCGTAATCAACAAACAATAACAAATAGGTACACTTGGAGTTTTTGACAACCACTTTGACGTGGTTGTCAGTGGTTCTACCATCGTTCGGAAAGCTGAAAGATGAATCTGTACCACAAACATATAAGAGTAAGCAGACCTAACATAAGAAAAAATTGGCGTTCCAATTACGCCTACATACAAATGTCATGCACACATTGACAGTAAACAGAGCCGGACTTCGAAAAGCGATGTTCAGCGAGGTTGAAGGGACTGGAGAGTATTTAGTATCTGTGATTTGAAATAATATGGAAACTACGGAAAGTTGCCATCAAATTGTAGGTTAAACCCTTATTTTAGATTCTGTAATCTTAATTCTATAAATTAAATCTTAATTATGAAAATGGATTCTAATGTGCTAAGTTTCGCGGTTTTGTAATCAAACAAGTAATAATGTTACAAAATAATATTTAATAAAATCAAAACAAAACATGATTTATAAAATCTACCCAAAAGATATATCTATTAGATAAATAAAACAAAATCAAAAAGCAACTTTTTCTCTAATATCTTTTAGAAATACAAACATTGACAATACGATAACATCAACAGTAGTTTAATTAACTCTTACATTCTATTCAGCCTGTATCACTCATTTCAATAACCTTATTAGAATAGTATTACACATTTTAAACTTATAAAAATAACAAAATAAACCATATGTCTCAGTCTTTTCAATAACGTAATAAGGAATAGTATTACTCTATACTCTTTATTAATAGTATTACTAGGCTGTAAATTTTGCAAGTCCATCAAAACTTGATCTCCAGCAGCTTTTCTTTCTACTGGACCTTTTACTGATGATGTAGACATATTCTGAAAACAAGAGTAATAAATTATCAGTTGTCTAGTATTAACAATTTAATAGGTAATACAAATAGGTACACAGCTATATATATATGGGTATAGCTGTCAATATTTACGTTTAAATGGCAAGATGTTTTGGGTTGGTACCTAAATATAAGAACAACTAGAAACTTACTTGTAATGATGAATCAAAAATCATTGGGATTGCATTAGAAGTAAGGACGGTACGAAAACCACTGCAATCCATTAAATGTGCTTCAAAATGTTCAGAACATAGCACACTCGATGTTTTGTGCTGCCAATTTTTTTTATTCATCTGCATCAACCAGGCATTTTTTAGATTTTCATCCTTTGGAAAGCTGAAAAATGATTTAATTTTATAATTTATCCTTACTTTTATAGAAATAGAAATAGAAATATTTTATTTCAAATAAACTTTTACAAGCACTTTTGAATCGTCAATGAATCTACCACTGGTTCGGAATGCCTTTCCCGCCGAGAAGAGCCAGCAAGAAACTCGGCGGTCGCTCTTTTCAAAAAAAAGTAAAAATTTTACAATATTTAATGAAACTATGCTATGTATACAGTGCTTCCACGATTAATTTTCCTAAGTCCAATACAATACAAATAAAAATTAATACAATCCAATACATCTTAAAACAGGCAGGCAAAAACAGACTAATTATTTAATCAAAATATACCCACTAAACAAAACTTGCGCCTGAATACGGCCCTGTCAAATTGTACAAGTATATGAAACGACAAACAAGATCCTGATATTAATTAATTGATAAATATTGCAACAGGAATATACTAGAACCAAAATTACTATAACTGTCTACGAGTTTTGCGTATATAATAATTGGGGACTGCTTCTAAAATGCCGAACGATTATTAATAATCACACAGTAAGCATATAACCAAATTACGAGTCTATAGCACATCAAAACTTACCGATGAAAAGTAATTGCAGGTGTTTTCCTATACGGAGAATTGCCACACAGAGGTGCACAACACTTCACCATTTTATTTCAGAATTTTTGATTCTTTAGACTCGATTTTAAAGCAAATTTAAAAGAATAAACAACTCGCAGGTTATGTTGTTGTTTTTGACAAATTGACATATTGCACCATACTGCTCTTATTTGTAGCTTACGAATTGCCTCAAGCTCTCAAGCTCAATTATGTCTATGAGTGCGTAAGTGTTGCAACAACAGAAGTAAAAGAGATAGAATCATATATTTTTTGTTGGAGAGAAGCAAGCGAAGATATTATTTATTCGTTTAGATGTAGTTGTGAAAATTATGTTAGGTCTGCTTACTCTTATATGTTTGTGATCTGTACACCATTCTAGATGCTTAGTACCACGATTTAAATCTCTGATTAAACCTAGGTATCTAATAACTACCTTTTTTTTGTAGGTACCTAGGTAGTTTATTATTATAACAATTTGTAGCTATGCTTAAGTTTGCATAGAATGGAATCTGGGCCCCTAAAATTTATTTATGGTTTTGGCCTTGCGATCTAAGTAGCTCGCGGTAGCTGGCTAATGGGGTTTGTATAATAACTACATATATGTAGGTAAAATTGAGATAAACATTATAGCGTCATCAAACCCACTCACCTATCTACTAACCACTCATTTAGCCTAGCTCAATGATATTTCTAGCTGGCAAGAACACGTTTCCTTGCGGGAAATACTACAACTTAGGAGTGTTCACTTGCCATTTTGTAGCCAAGAGAATATAACTAAACCATTCTGTTTTGTAGTAGAGTGTAGACATGGGCATGACTAGTTATTTAATTGCTCTGTTAACTTTGGCAATTAATTTTATTATTTGCGTAAATGGAAGTACTCCAACTCTGAATAATGTATTATTTAACGGAGACTATGAGTTTATTGACCTAACGTTTCCGTTTGATAAAAATACAATATATTGGCCTGGTATGGACAACTTTGCATTTACAAGAAAGAATGAAGCATTTGGAAGTGATGGTTCGTGGTAAGCGTGTTTTCTGTTTACCTACCTACTTACTACGTATAATATAGCTTTCCCTGTGCAGTAGAGTGTGTGTGTAACTCATCCCTGTGCAGTTAGATTTTTAAAATAAACGCGGGAACTCTTGGTTTCATCGGGATAAAAATAGACTATAAGCTATAAGTAGACTGTCAATATATTATATCACTTGTTTCTAGTTTCTACCCTCCCCTCTTATGTCAGATCCTAAACATTGTAGGTAAGTACCTGCAAATGCAAAAAATAAAATAAGTATTTAGTTACTATTAGATACATTTACAACCTCTACTTTGGCGCGTAATTTTTTGTTAAATAACTGTTTGAGAGACGTCATAATAACGATTTTGAACGAGAATTCACATTTGAGGTTTTATGTCAACGTTATTACCTTTTTTTTTTTTCAAAATTTTAGCATAGCGGTAACAAGTTTTCTTCATCATGCCAAAATCGCGAGTGAAAGAGCGTGTAGTGAAAAGCCAGCATTTCACACACACAGCACAGAACGCTATTACTACTGCCGTCTTAAAGCTAAAATGTCGTTAACTGCCAAAACGCGGGAAGCATTAAAAAAGACGTGTGGCACTCGGGGACTGCCGCGGTAAAGCTATTGCATACCATTTTTTATCAACGCCATCTAGCGGCTCACAGTAGAGGAGTCCCGTGTAAGGTTATTTTCGTTACGGAATTTTTGGATTCGGTTTCCACGCTGGCTCGCGATACAATAGCTTAAAAATCGTATTTGGCAAATGTTGTGAAACGATGTTATAGTTTGAGGAGGGCAGTATAACTGGCCTTTCAACTTAATTAATTGCTACATAATATATACCTATTCTATAGGTGATTTCCAAATATGTATCTACCATTTGACAGGTACGCGGCTAATAATTTCGCTGCAGGAGAACATGGGGGCACTCACATAGATGCGCCATATCACTTCCAAGTAAATGGCTTACGTGTAGGTGATATACCATTGGATAAACTTATTGTTCCCCGTAAGTATAAATTTGCGCTTAGAGTAGATTGCGAAAGTAGGCATATGCCCGTTTGTAATAAAAATAAATGTAGTTTCTAAAAATCGGCCAAGTGCGAGACAGACTCTCACAGGAAGGGTTCCGTACCATCATAACAGCCGAAAAGCTTACGTTTTTCGGCTTATTTTTATTATTTATTTGTTATTAGAGCGGCAATAGAAATACACATTCTGTGAAAATTTCCACTTATTACGGTTCATGAGATACAGCCCGCTGACTGACGGACAGACAGCGGAGGCTTAGTAATAGGGTCCCGTTGGTATCCTTTTGTTGGAACCTAGACTTACCCTTTTAACGTCTCAACCGTACCCTTTTCAACCACTAATAGCTATCTAACCGATTTTGGAGAAGGCGCAGAAGTAGATACTTAGATAGCAACCGCTAGTACAGTAGGTAGGTGTACCTCAATGCTTGCATCCTAGACTCACGGGATTGCTAGAAAAACAAAATACATGCGAGTATTAAATGTGTTTAGTTTATGTAAATAGGTAGGTAACCTAGCTACAATTCTGGGTCAGATAAGCGATCGGTGCAAAGTTGATCATTTATTGGTAAGAGATAACTGATAACATATATTCGCAGCATACGTCAATAGTCTGATTCCTAGGTCTTACTTAGAATATAGGTAGGTATATTGTACTATTTTTTTTTTGATTCTAAAGGAATTTGTAAAAGTTTATCTGAATAAAAACTAAGTATTCTATACTGTTCTTAAAAATACCAACAAGGACAATACACCATTCGTATCTTTCTATTTCAGTAATAATAGCAGACGTAAGTTCTCAAGTAAACGATGACCCTAACTTTGTACTACAAAAGCATCATTTGGATTACATTTTGAACGATAATTTTGGAAAACCTTGCATTATAGTATTTAAGTTTGGATGGAGCAAGTTCTTTTCCGATCGAAAGAAATATTTGGGAGTTCAAACAAATGGCACGTTTCACTTTCCAGGTAAGTTGGAGAGGCCCATACAAAGAGTATAATAACGGTCCATAACATGTCACCGTAGCACCGCAGTTACTGCGGCGCAATAGGTGAAGTAGGTAATAATAGTACATAGTTTTTTGAACATAAAAAATTCTTATATAATAACACGCAACCGAGGTTAGTTGCTATATATAAATATGCTAACTACGCTGTATACTACTAACGCATCGTCACTGGAACTTTATACGTAATATCATTTATGGGTAAATAGGTACAGACACTTGGGGCTATTCATACTACACAGGTACTAAATGAAAACTTACATCATTCACCTATATCTACATTGTTCTTTCCTGTATATGTAAGTAGATACGATTTGATATGTTTTTAATGTTCCAGGCATAAGTGCGGAAGTGGCGGAATGGATTACATCATCATACAAGAATGTTGTAGGTGTAGGAGTTGATACGGCATCCGTCGATCCAGGATCCAGTATAGATTTTCCTGTACATAAAATAGCATCTGGAGCAGGTCTCTATAATATCGAAAACGTCAAGTTGGATGTACCTGTTCCTGGTAAGATTTTAACACTTTTTGACAGAAATGTTGCACAAGCTTATTCTAAGGACCGATCTACACCGGAATGGCAGCGGCGCGGCGAGCACTTTCAGTGTGAAATAATTCTAAACTTTATCTACATAATCGCTAAATACCAGTATCGCTTGAAAAGCTTAAAAAAGTCACGCGGCCACGTGCGACAAGCGATACGAGTCTTTAGCGATTATCTAGATAAAGAAGAAAAATATTTCACACTGCAAGTGCTCGCCATCGGCTAAACGACATACCAGTGAGGTCGTTGACGATCTAGTTTTTTTTTTTTCAGATCTTAGGCAGAGATCTGTACCTACAAAAAGGAAGGGCTATAGAAACCTACGTTTTGTACCATATTATTACAATCATAATGTTCTAATTCACACCATTATTGATGCTATCAATCTCTTTCAGAAAATATTTTCGTAATTTGAACCTTATGCTAGCAAAAATAAGTTATGTTCTATTGATCTGTCACCCTTACCATGCTGCTCTATAGACGGTACTTTCGCTTTGCTGAGACTAAAGACAAATGAAGACTCCTCGGGAAAAACAATGAATGTCAAAAGATGATTAAAAAGAGAAAAACAACTTTTTATAGTTTCAAAGTCTATATTTCTTTAATTTTTGCTCATTTTGTATAAATATTGAAATAACATATATTATTTAAACATGTTCTTTGACTTTATCAAAAAATATAGTTTAGTTCTATATTTTAGTAACAGATGGCATTAAAGGCTCAGTTTCACGAAAAAAGTGACATTCATTGTATTTCCCGAGGAGTCTTCAAATATAAGTCTTGTTTGCGAAAAAATTTAAATAAGTTCAGTAACGAAAAATTTATATTTTCAGATTATGGCTGCACAGCCCTGATATTGCCGATGAAAATAGCTTTAGGTACTGGGGCTCCTTTGCGCTTGGTAGCTATCTGTCCCAAACAAATACACTTTTGAAAACTATCACAATCAATTCAATAAATATCTAGAATAACAATAATTGCATTTTTATTTTTCTGTAACACATTAAAAAAGTATAGAAATTCTAAGTGCTTAGTATGTTTTATTTATTACTAACTTAAAATAAAATACATACTTAGTTTATAGAAAATTTTTATTTGGAATGGTTTCGTACCATTAAAAAAACTAAATTAAGTATTTGAAATACAACTAAGATGTAAGTCTTATTATATTAGGTAATACTTATTATATTAGGTATTGTAATCAACGATCTAAATAAATCATAAATCTGAAAAAATGAAGTTGTATCCTGATGTTTTAAAACATCTTGTGACTACAGGATTCTTGTAATTCGACGGTCCCTAAATAAATTATCGAAACTCAAAAATGACGATTTTTTGTTATTAGCTTAATTGGCTTCTATTATGCTATATTTTTCATTAGGGGGACGTAAAATATAGCATAATAGAAGCCAATTAAGCTAATAACAAAAATATCGACATTTTTGAGTTTCGATGATTTACGTAGGGACCGTCGAATTATTTAACGTTTTACATTATGTTTAAAATGAGGATCAGTGCAAAATGACGTAATTTATGCACAGATAGTAACAAATCAACATAAGACAATTCTAGATTATTCTTTATAAGCAATACAAAAAGAGTAAAAAAAACAAATAAAACAAAAATTGTAGGACCTAGATTCTCGGTACTAAATAACAACTATTTAATTAATTAAAAATATTTTCTTTAATTACATTAACATAAAACTTTCCATCAACATTTCTTAGCATACTTTGATTTCACGTTTTAAAGCTGTGGAAAATTGTTTGATAATTTTTCTTAACAGTATCAAATTAACACGAGACAATGAGGGTGTTTACAAAAATTTACGCCACTATTTGGCGCCACTTTGGCAAGAGGTTTCCTGTCAATAATGAAGGCATTTACATACTTTACAATTGAAATATACCAAATTAAATGTAACAAATACATACTAAAAAAGTTTAGTGCTATGTACTCGCATTTGAGCTTAAAAACGTTTGGAGTTGCTGCCATTTCTGTCATTTCAGAACACCCTCATTTTAGATATTCTTTATATGGAACACAAAATAAAGAGGAGAAAAAAATAAAGAATTGATTCTAGGTACTCAATCACAACTTAAAAAATATTTTCTTTGATAGAAAATGAACATCTCACAGCTCAACACTTGGTATGATCTCATTTTCAATAACTTTGACATGGAAAGGATCCAAAAACATGTGTTGCCATTTTCAGTAACAGACAGTAACAAATCAACAAAAGACAATTTTAGATCTTCTTTAAAAGGAACTTAAGCTAAAGAGTAAAAAAAATATATAGACCTAGATTGTAGGTTCTTTATCACAAGTTATAAAAATATCTTCTTTGATAAGATTATCATAAATTAAATTTCCATCAACATCCCTCAGCTCAACACTTGGTATGATCTCATTTTCGATAACTTTGACATGGAAAGGATCTTTATCCAAAAACGTGTTTTCTATTTTTCCGGCCACAGTCGTGTAATCGAGAGTCGGATTAAACTGAATGCCGTGTAAAGTAGCTGTTACGGTTGCTGGAGGTAGCTCCAAATATTCATCACTAATTTCTCGCACATTGTTCAAAGCGATCACTTCTATGTTTCCATAGTCTATATATTTCACTTTTATTAGCTTCTTGGCCTCGCTGAACTGTAGAATTGACGCTCTGTACCATTTTCCATCATCCGGGAATAAAGCCAAACATGCCTTATTTTCAAATATACCATCCAAAGCGGTCTCGAAACTTTCAGATTGCAGTTGTGCGTACATTTTCTTGTACAGTTCGCTAGTTTCATTATCGTGGACGACGCTCAATTCAAATTTGTTTTTCTCGTTCAGCACTGTTATGGTGCACAGGAATTCGGTTTCCGTGAAGGGTGGGAAAGTGGCGAAACTTCCGATAATAGGTTCTTTTTCTTCCTCCTGGATGACTTCATTCCAGTCTTTGCCCTCCAAGTCTGAAAACCTCATCTGGACTAATGAAACTTCTGACTCGGAGGACTGGTCCAGTAGGTCATCGGATTCAACGATGTAGTCAGGCCCAGAGTCCGATTCGAATGTTTCTTCTATTTTTATAGTTTCTTTAGCCGTGGGAGCAAACTTCCGGACGACAGCTTTGGTCCCATCCGTGAACACCGCCATTTCGAAATCAACGAGGTGTTCGTTTATCCACAGTTTGTCATATTTCAAGTCAATCGGTATCACATCTCCAATCGGTTGGCCGGTAACTTTAACGTAGCAATTTTTTTCTACAATTGACTTATGAATGTAGTCCAATGTCTGCTTGTCCCACTTTTTGCCTACAGGTCTTATGCCGTTCAGGACACATTTATGTGCTTGTGTTGGAATTTGATACAGAGCTATGCTCTTTCTTAAATTTTCGAAGGCGCACATCTCTTCGTTGCCGTAGTCTATGTAATGAATGAGGCAAGTCGATGTATCTTCGTGGACTTCTAACACTCTTCCTCTGTAGAAACGATTGTCCAGATAGTAGAGAGCGACGCAAGGCTCGCCCGCGGTCCATTTGACGAACTTGGCTTTGGGATCCGGGTCCTTAAAGCGCACGTCCAGGGCCTTGCGAATCAAATCTAGTGTGTCCTGTTGCGAGATGTCATGCAGGTAAATCACGGCATCGTTGTCGATGTAACTGAAATTGTTTATTCAATAAAAAATAATAAACTTCGACTACATAATAGACTTTCCATTGGATAAAGTTATTACAACTAAATTAAACTTTAGTGAACTAAGCCAAGGACATTTAAACTTTTTATTATATCACTTTTAGAACAAGAACAAATCTAATGAAACCACATTACGTAACAAAGATGCTATAACTCTGTTCAGATCCATCAGTCTGATTTGATGGTAATCATAAATTAGTTTAATTTTTTTTCAATCTGTGATTGTATTTGTGTTACTTGTTATTCTGTATTTGTATAAGTAACTGTTTTCAGATTATAATGGGGTCAATAAATAAAGGAAAAATTAAAAAACCTTACGTTGGCATTGCTATAAATTCTTCACACGGTAGCGGTTCTGGAGGCATCCAGTCCGATATAAATATTGTATTCGAACTTTGCGGCTCTTCTTTATCCGAAGGTATTGGAGTGGACGTTTCACTATTATTGCTATCTGGCTCTGGTTTCACTGCAAGTGGCTTCATAGGCATAGGTTCAATTTGCAGCCAATCCCGGACTGAGCCAGTAATATTCAAAAACGATAGCATATCGTCCCCCGTAGTTCCAGAGGCTGTATCGCCACCTCCAGGCTGAAAATAACACCATCATGAAAATAAGTTACACTTTTTTTTGATGACAAGATAGCTGCGATCTTACTTGATGGTAAGTGACGAGTCTAAGATAGTAGCGGTGTAACTTGGCACTGTATATTCATGCTATACCTCTAATCGTTTTCTGCACTCCATCGTACCGGAACGTAAAACGCGAAGGTGGGTCGTAATAATATAATTTTAAAGACAAAGATTCTTCTAGTTTATTAAGTTAGCCTATGGCTGCTATCTCACTTGGTCATACTGATAAGTGACTGCAGACTATGATGGAAGTGGGCTAGCCTTAATGTCGTAAGAGCCACAACAGAAGTTGTCCTAAATAAAATAAATATCATTTGAATTTTTTGAAAACTTTACTAAAAGTATTTACCTCGTAATTCTCATCGGGGATGCCCAGTCCCTGCTCGATGATCCTTCTATTCAGGCATCGCCACTCGGAAATGTTGGGTTCGAGCGCGCCACCCTGTATCGTGTGGTAGACCCACAGTTCCACGGGCATGCTTTTGTCCTTGAAATTGCCGAGCTTCGTGATGAAGACTCGGTTGTAAACGTCCAGCATTTCCTTGAGGTATTCCTTGGTGAGGGACGGCCACTCGTCGCCGCCGGCGGGCATCACGCCTGCTAGATGGCACACGATGGCGGCGTCGCCAACGGCCGCGAACTCTGGCGGCATCTCCCTCAAACCGGAGAGTGGAACCGTCTCCACGCACGCAAAGTCCGAGTAGAACACCTTAGCGCGGTCGCCGTCGATCGCAAGGATGGCAGCGCGCCGCCACGTCTGCGACTGCGTGCACAAGGTACAACACCGGTCTTCAACCTTCCAGTCGTCCTTCCCATGCGTCTTGTTCTTCGAGTAGTACTTCTGAATGTTCTCGAACAACTCATTGAACACCTTCTGCTGATGCACCAGGGACACGTAAATGAGCGACGGGGATTGGTAGTTCAAAACTTTAGCCTCAATTCTGAGCGGCCCTTTGTCTTTCGCTTTCAAGTCGTCCTCTTTCGGTGGCAAGGGCTGGTCTCTCTTCAGTATGGTGACTTCGTCCTTTTGTTTGGGTTTACGTCTCGGTTTCGGCTCGTCTAATGGGGACTTGTTGTTGTAAACCATGTCTTCTGTTTCGGTATTTTTGTTGAACATGTAAATTCTGGAATGGAAAATTTCACGTTTTTTTTTTACAAGATAGCCCTTGACAACGATCTCACCTGTTGGTAAGTGACGATACAGTCTAAGATGGTAGCAGGCTAACTTGGAAGGGGTATGGCAGTGTAGATTCAACCCATCTGCCGTCCACAAGCTATGCCGTTAACTACCAAGACCTTATTTCCTAATATGAACCCAAAAGCATTTAAATTAGGGTTTATATTAGGAAATATGGTTTTGGTAGTTAACGGCATTATAGCTTGTGGAAGGCAGCCATACACCTAATCGATTTCTACCCGCCAACGTGCCGGAACGCTCACGTCTTTGACGTGATAGGGTGGTAACCAGCCACGGCCAAAGCCTCCCACCAGAAAGACGTTTGTTTATGTAAGATTAACGAATGAATTAGGGTTCTAGTAATGAACAACCACTTACCCAAATGTGTATGCATATTTATGTTTGATCATCTCTGTGTTAATACAGATAATGTTTTCTTCATCTGATTTGTCGTACAGTGTCACTCCGAGAGATCCACGGTTTCTATTGTCCTCCATGTGTAGCTCTAGAACCCGGTCCTTAAATTTTTGCAAGAGCGTCACTGCTCTTGGATTCCATTTTTTATTCAGTGGAGTCACACCTGCCAGGTGACACTCCGTGGCCTAAAAATAGATAAATATTTTTCATTCGCATATTCTATATGTTTACATAGTGGTGTTACTAGTCTTGTAACATTTTACAAATTAATCATGAGGGTCAGTGAATGTTTTGAGGTTCTCAGAAGCTTTGGAGACTAATTCCAAATGATAAATTGGGATTAATGAAATATTAAAGATGTTGTATCCTTTTGTTTCCGAATTCCAGAACTGATATTGGATATTTACGACTGTGCTTAGGACACTACAACTCAAGGCCCTGCAAACTCTTTGTTTTAATAGAAGAGTATTAGCCAAGCTGAACTTGACAAACATTACTTTCTACACTCCAAATAACCGTAAAAGCTTGTCAGTCCGCACAATTAACTATTGAGGCTATTGATTTTTTTTTAAAGATTATTAGCCAAGCCGAAGTTGACTAATATCCTCCTATCCCCTCCAAATAAGCGCGCAAATTATATACACCACTAATATCCTCCTATCCCCTCCAAATAAGCGCGCAAATTGCATACAACACTAATATCCTCCTATCCCCTCCAAATAAGCGCGCAAATTGTATACAACAGTAATATCCTCCTATCCCCTCCAAATAAGCGCGCAAATTGTATACAACAGTAATATCCTCCTATCCCCTCCAAATAAGCGCGCAAATTGTATACAACACTAATATGCTCTTATCCCCTCTAAATAAGCGCGCAAATTGTATTCAACACTAATATCCTCCTATCCTCTCCAAATAAGCGCGCAAATTGTATACAACACTAATATCCTCCTATCCCCTCCAAATAAGCGCGCAAATTGTATACAACACTAATATCCTACTATCCCCTCCAAATAAGCGCGCAAATTGTATACAACACTAATATGCTCTTATCCCCTCTAAATAAGCGCGCAAATTGTATTCAACACTAATATCCTCCTATCCTCTCCAAATAAGCGCGCAAATTGTATACAACACTAATATCCTCCTATCCCCTCCAAATAAGCGCGCAAATTGTAAACAACACTAATATCCTCCTATCCTCTCCAAATAAGCGCGCAAATTGTATACAACACTAATATCCTACTATCCCCTCCAAATAAGCGCGCAAATTGCATACAACACTAATATCCTCCTATCCCCTCCAAATAAGCGCGCAAATTGTATACAACGCAACACTCACGAGCGCCTTGAGCACGGTGAACTTGTCCTGTATGCGGCGCAGCGCGGACCAGTGCACCAGCACCTGCGCGCCCACGTCGGCCAGCAGCACGCGCGCGCGCCCGCGCCCCGGCAGCTCCAGCACCACGCCGCGCGCCCACGCGCCCGCCCGCCCCAACTCCAGCGCGCACTTCGCCACGTTCACCACGCACACCATGTCTAGCACCGAGGACGATACATTAGGAATAAGGATAATGACCAGGAACTGAAAGCGGTAGACCATACCGGCATCAAAATCTAACCTTTAAAAAAAAACCATTTAGCCAGGACTTGGCAAGCGCACGCATTCCCTTCTGCCGAAGTACATGTACAAACGTACGTGTCAGCCTGTAAGTGTGACAGATTTTGAGTTAGTGTGCGTTTATAGTTTTTTACAAGAGTGTGCGGAAGTGAGTAAATGTGTGCTGTACGTAGGCTGTACGTGATTACCTCACCTTCCGCAGAAAGTGGCAGAATATATTCAGTACTAAATCTGCGTAAAGGCTCGTCCCAGCTAAATGGTCGAAGATTTGGATAGATAAAATACTATTTATTTACTTATTTTAGTTTTCCTTTGCTGTTCCTCAGTTTTCTTTAAATATACCTATTTCAACCGTAAACGAAATTAAAGGAAGACAGACTTTCTTACTCACAAAATCAAGCAAATAAAGTTCAAAAAACATCTAACTTAATTTGAAGAACTTGCCTTTTTCAGGTAAATAAATACGGGCCGAATTTACGTCCATACTGTATTCTTGGTCAAGTTCTTCGGACAACTTCTCAAAAACTTGTTGATGGTGCCGCTAAAACATACGCAACATTTAAACATGGTATAGAAAAATGCTAAACATTCAACGTGAAACCATAAATGATTGCAATTAACATTTTCAAGAATACGTACAGTTACCGACAAACAAAAATAAAATTTAAAATAAATTACACATACTTAGATAATTGAATTATATAAAAATAAATGAAAAGTTTAACAGACACGAAATTCCCCGTAAATTACATTTATGTAGGTACTTTTATCTTCAAAGCATGCAATTTGTATGAATTATGAATGAGTGAGTGAGTGAGTAATTGAGTGTGTGTGGATGTGTTACATTATTATTATTACGTTTAAATATGTAATAATCTGTTCAATTTATATTGACTAAAGTACTAAATTCAGGAAATAACCATAGTTGAGATTGTATCAAGTTTCATACAACTTCTCTGCAATCGACCAGCTGATTGTACTCTCACTACAGATACTGTCATGATCAACATTGAGATGAAAAACAATTTTTTTTATGGGTGTGTCGTATCTTTATAAGTGTGAGCGAGAGGTTACTCGTGCCTGACCGCTCACAAGAACGCACACTTACGCAATGTGCATGTACACGCCGTAACCACAAGTAAAGAGCCCGTAGCTTCGTGAGATAAACGTACTATATTAATGATACTTAAAAATAGTTTACCTTTCTAACAAAGAAATTATCCGGGTTTACAATGTGCGTAATGCAAACTTCTTCAACTGCATTTTGTTTGTAATCGTTGCTACTAATAAACAGTTTTGGTTTTTCAGCTAGAGTCATCAGTTTCGGGTACTGAAAAGAAGAATTCATTCATTCATTCACTTAACTCTTCGTCTGATGATGATAAATATCTATGGTACGAAATAGGATCCTACAAGTAGTAGCGTAATATGGGCCAAAATCCTCCATTACTCACCGACATTCTTTTCGGAATGCGCGCGCGCCCGTGGAATGCGAGCGCGTGGGCGAGGTTCACGCCGTCGTCGAACGTCGTGATGTCGCACTCCACCGTCACGGCGCCGCTACCCGTAGAGCGGATTTTGCGGATGTAAATTACGGCGCGCCTGCTGCAATACAAGTTTTTTATTAATATATACAGGGTGTCCCACGGCTATGCCACATGGAGGGGAAGTACCTTAAATATTGTAGATGGAACATTTTACTGAAAGAAGACTTCATTTTAATTTAAAAAACAATTTAAACTGCATTCATAGATTTTTAAATAATTGCCTGGTTGAACCGGGACTCGAACCCGCTATACGAGAAAAAAAATTAACCTGTATCTTTATCATACCGATCGGAAGGCTTCATCATAAGGATTATTTTTTGTTAAATAACATAGCATGAGAAATAAAAGGAAGACCATGAATTTTAGCCTTTGATGTAAAATTTTGTTCAGAAAAATGAAAAGCTGACATTGGCGTATCGTATCGACATACAACTGACATGAACTATTACTAATGAGTACCCACTTGAGAAGTACGCATCATTTCCCGATCCTTACTATCCTTACTAATCCCTACTTATATTACCTATAAATGCGAAAGTGTGTTTGTTTGTTGATTTAATGGTTTGTCCTTCAACCCCGCTGCAACAGAGCTACGAATTGCAGCGAGATTGAAGGACAAACCAGTAAATCAACAAACAAACACACTTTCGCATTTATAGGTAATATAAGTAAGGATAGTAAGGATCGGGAAATGATGCGTACTTCTCAAGTGGGTACTCATTAGTAATAGCTGTTCATGTCAGTTGTATGTCGATACGCCAATGTCAGCTTTTCATTTTTCTGAACAAAATTTTACATCAAAGACTTAATTCATGGTCTTCCTTTTATTTCTCATGCTATGTTATTTAACAAAAAATAATCCTTATGATGAAGCCTTCCGATCGGTATGATAAAGATACAGGTTAATTTTTTTTCTCGTATAGCGGGTTCGAGTCCTGGTTCAATCAGGCAATTATTTAAAAATCTATGAATGCAGTTTAAATTGTTTTTTAAATTAAAATGAAGTCTTCTTTCAGTAAAATGTTCCATCTACAATATTTAAGGTACTTCCCCTCCATGTGGCATAGCCGTGGGACGCCCTGTATATAGCTACTCGTGCTGATTCACTGATTCACTCACTCACTCACTCACTGACTCATTGATCACCTCTCCTGTAAAATTTTGTATGGAAAAAAATTTTTTCACGCATGGTTTCGTATAGAGGACAAAAATTCATTCGGAGGAAAAATATGGAGAGAGCTGATGATTGAGGATTTCGGAGACGGCTGAGGAGCACCGGCCAGGGTATCGAAGATAGGTAGGGGGTGTTCAACCAAATGTCACTCGAAACCTCATCCAATTGGCAGAGAGCCGAAAAAAAATTCCAAAATGGCGGATTCAAGATGGCGGCCATACAAATTTCGCCGGTGTCTATCTCGGAGACTATAAGAGATGGAAGAGTGGTTTCTTGGAAAAAGATGATCAGGACCCGAAAGTCTACTTGATGTATTAAAAAAAAATTCAAGATGGCGGATTTTTTTTTTTTCCATACAAAATATATGCAAGACTTTAATACGGTTCCTTTTCAAAGTTTTTAATGGTTTCGTATAGAGGACAAAAATTCATTTGGAAGAAAAATATGGAGAGAGCTGATGGTTGAGGATTTCGAAGACGGGTGAGGAGCACGGCCAGGGTATCGAAGATAGGTGGGGAGTGTTCAAACAAAAGTTACTCGAAACGTCATCCAATTGGCAGGGAGCTGAAAAAAAATTCAAAATGGCGGATTCAAGATGGCGGCCATACAAATTCCGTCGGCGTCTATCTCGGAGACTATAAAAGGTGGAAGAGTGGTTTCTTGGAAAAAGATGATCAAGACTTGAAGGTCTACTTGATGAATAGAAAAAAAATAAAGATGGCGGAATTTTTTTTTCATACAAAATATATGCAAGACTTTGATACGGTTCCTTTTCGAAATTTCTGATGGTTTCGTAGAGAGGATAAAAATTTATTTGGAGAAAAAATATGGAGAGAGCTGATGATTGAGGATTTCGGAGACGGGTGAGGAGCACGGCTAGGATAAGCAAGATAGGTGGGGGGTGTTCAAACAAAAGTCTCTCAAAACCTCATCCAATTGGCAGAGAGGCGAAAAAAAATTCAAAATGGCGGATTCAAGATGGCGGCCATACAAATTTCGTCGATGTCTATCTCGGAGACTATGAAAGATGGAAGAGTGGTTTCGTGGGAAAAGATAATCAGGACCCGATGGTCCACGTGATGAATAGAAAAAAATTCAAGATGGCGGATTTTTTTTCCTTTTAAAATGTATGCAAGACTCTATGCAAGAAATGTATACGTTCTTTTCCGCTGATGGTTTTGTATAGAGGACAAAAATTCATTTGGATGAAAAATATAGAGGGAGCTGATGATTGAGGATTTCGGAGACGTATGAGGAGCACGGTCAGGGTATTGAAGATAGGTTGAGGGTGCCCAAACAAAAATCACTCGAAACCTCATCCAATTGGCAATGCTGAAAAAAAACCACCAAAATGGCGGATTCAAGGTGGCAGTCATACAAATTTCGTCGGTGTATATCTCAAAGACTATGAAAGATGGAAGAGTATTTCTTTGGAAAAAGATGGTGAAGACCTGAATGTCTACTTGGTGGCCAGAAAAACCGCGGTTCGCTTGAGCGAGCCGCGCACCCACGCGCCCTACTAGTTACTATATATATAGCTACTCGTGCTGATTCACTGACTGACTGATTGATCACCTCTCCTGCAAAATTTTGTATGGAAAAATTTTTTTTCACTCCCGGTTTCGTATAGAGGACAAAAATTCATTCGGAACAAAAATATGGAAAGAGCTGATGATTGAGGATTTCGGAGACGGGTGAGGAGCACCGGCCAGGGTATCGAAGATAGGTGGGGTGCGTTCAACCAAATGTCACTCGAAACCTCATCCAATTGGCAGAGAGCCGAAAAAAATTTCCAAAATGGCGGATTCAAGATGGCGGCCATACAAATTTCGTCGGTGTCTATCTCGGAGACTATAAGAGATGGAAGAGTGGTTTCTTGGAAAAAGATAATCAGGATCCAAAGGTCTACTTGATGAATAGAAAAAAAATTCAAGATGGCGGAATTTATTTTTTTCCGTACAAAATATATGCAAGACTTTATACGGTTCCTTTTCAAAATTTCTGATGGTTTCGTAGAGAGGACAAAAATTTATTTGGAGGAAAAATATGGAGAGAGCTGATGGTTGAGGATTTCGGAGACGGGTGAGGAGCACGGCCAGGGTTTCAAAGATAGGTGGGTGGTACTCTAACAAAAGTCACTCGAAACCTCATCCAATTAGCAGAGAGCTGAAAAAAAACTCCAAAATGGCGGATTCAAGATGGCGGCAATACAAATTTTGTTTGTATCTATCTCAGAGAGTATAAGAGATGGAAGAGTGGTTTCTTGAAAAAAGATGATCAGAACCCGTAGGTCTACTTGATGAATAGAAAAAAAAGTTCAAGATGGCGGAATTTTTTTTTTCATACAAAATATATGCAAGACTTTGATAGGGTTCCTTTTCAAAATTTCTGACGGTTTCATATAGAGGACATAAATTCATTCGAAGGAAAAATATGGAGAGAGCTGATGATTGAGGATTTCGGAGACGGGTGAGGAGCACGGTTAGGGTATTGAAGATAGGTTGTGGGTGCCCAAACAAAAATCACTCGAAACTTCATCCAATTGGCAATGAGCGTAAAAAAATACCAAAATGGCGGATTCAAGATGGCGGCCACACAAATTTCGTCGATGCCTATCTTAAAGAGTGTACAAGTTGGAATAGTGGTTTTGTGGTAGAAAATGATCAGACCCTGAAAGTCTAAGAGCAGAAAAACCGCGGTCCGCTGCAGCGGGCCGCGCACCCACGCACCCTACTAGTTAATATATATATAGCTACTCGTGCTGATTCACTGACTCACTGACTCATTAATCACCTCTCCTGTAAGAGAGCTGATGATTGAGGATTTCGGAGACGGGTGAGGAGCACGGCCAGAATATTGAAGATAGGTGGAGGGGTGTTCAACCAAATGTCACTCGAAACCTCATCCAATTGGCAGAGAGCCGAAAAAAAACTCCAAAATGGCGGATTCAAGATGGCGGCCATACAAATTTCGTCGGTGTCTATCTCTGAGACTATAAGAGATGGAAGAGTGGTTTCTTGGCAAAGGATGATCAAAACCCGAAGGTCTACTTGATGGACAGAAAAACCGCGGTTCGCTTTAGCGAGCCGCGCACCCACGCGCCCTACTAGTAAATATACTATATAGCTTTTTGTATGGGTTTGACGACCTCCCTGGCACAGTCGTGAGCGCTGTGGTCTTATAACTGGGAGGTCTCGGGTTCGATTCCCGGCGGGGTCTATTTGGTAATTTATAATTTCTGAATTGTTTCTGGTCTGGTCCGGTGGGAGGCTTTGGCCGTGACTAGTTACCACCCTACCGTCAAGGACGTACCACTACCAAGTGATTTAGTAATCCGGTACGATGGCGTGTAGAAACCGATTAAGGGTATGGGTTGAATGTACACTGTCATACCCTTTCCAATTTATCTCGTACCATCTTAAACTGCAACGTCGCTTACCATAAAGTGAGATCGCAGTTAAGGACTATCTTGTCATTGAATAAACAAAAAGAGTGGCATAAAAATAAAAAAATATATATATATTCCTGGGACCATAACATGGCAGCGCCAACTACCGGGACCGATTGTGAATCTAAACTATCCAGGGTCCCAACACACACAAATTTTTTTATCAAAATCGGTCCAGCGGTTTATGAGGAGTACATGACAAACACCCGTACAGAAAAATTATATATTAAACCGAGGTGATGGTGATCAATCATTATTTTTTTTATCTCAAAACGAAAGTTACGAACATACAAACCAGTAGGAACTTACTTGTCAATAATGTTCTGTACGAGGAAGGAATCGTCGCTAGTCCAAGAGCCGTGAATGGGTTCGCAGTTAGCGAGGCAGCAGTTGATGGCGAACGGGGGCGGCGATTGGATGCGAGCTGGCGGCAGGAGACGCAATCTGTATTCAAAAATTTTACATTACAAGGATGGCGAACGGGGGCGGCGATTGGATGCGAGCTGGCGGCAGGAGACGCAATCTGTATTCAAAAATTTTACATTACAAGTAAGAAGAAATAGATTGAAAGAAACAAAGACACTTTTATTTTATCAATACAATTGAAATTAAAAAAAAAAAGACTGAGATAACTTAATCAACTAAAATAAAAATGATTGCATATGATCAAATAAGGTCTCCCACTCAGCGTTATGCTGCAAGCTGCAGCGCTGGTTTTCGGTGGGAACACTATGTGACTGCCATCACGGATACATCATATACATGAAAATAAAATGAAAAGAAAAACGAAATAAAATAAAATATAAAATCAGACGCAACTTAAATAATAATTTTAGAAAACCATTTTTTTTTTAATTACTTAATAAAGAAAAATATCGTTTGTAGAAAAAAAATCTTTTTTATCTAAAAACTTTTTCTAATCTTTTTATCTTTCAAAACTGGCACCTTTTATTGTCACTTTAAATCCCAATTAATTGTCAAAGTTCAAAATGCGCCATTACAATTGTCACTTTTGCGTTCGTTGACCGCACTCGGGTTTGTTTTGGCTGTTTTATGACTTGGCCTATCACAACGGTTTCTTCGATATAGACAAATGTTATTTTTCAAGTTTTTTTTTTAACCGGTGTTCAATCACAAGCAAAGGTCGATAAATGAGTTAAACAAAAAATATGTTTCTTAATTGGGGGTCTTTTAAAAAACTGTAAATTATTTAGATTTTATAGCCTTATATAGCCTTTTTGGATTTCTATCCAACTGTATTTAAATTATCCCGCTTAATTTCATTCAAATTAAAAAAAAAAAACATTTTTGGACAACTCCTTTAAAATACTCACTTATCGACGGTCACCACTTCAGTGCTTCCAAAGTCAATGCAGAAGACATGGAACAGCGGCTTGTCGGTGTTCCTCCTATCGATGCTAACGACTCGGCACCTCTGCCACAAGTTGTCTGCCTTGTTGTACACTAAGTATACTTTTCCTATAACAAATGAATTAAATAATTCAAATCAATTGCAGAGTTTTACTGGGTCTCATTTGATAAAATGTGTTCAATCACTATACAGGGTGCAAGGGATATGTTAACGGAAACTGAAACTAGACATTAGGTAGATGCATGATTGCGTCGGAATTTTTCATCGGTCTTTTTGTGAATTTGACGATTTTTTTTCCAGTTTTTTAATTAATTACAACATGGTATGCAACTTAATACAGTCTATTTAATAAGTCAGTTGACATGGATATATAGAAAAATAAGTAGTACCAACATTGTGAAAGGGTCATCGATGAATCAAACAATTTGATAATTAACATAAATCTGATTTTAATTAATAAAAAGTATGCAATTTTTGTTAAAGAATATTAGCCAAGTTTAAGTTGACTAATATCCTCCTGTCCCCTCCAAATAAGCTGAAAGCTTGTGCTATCAGTTTTCAGTCTACACCTTTATCGTATTGAGGCTTCAATATTAATGTGAAAAGGTGGAATAAATGGAAAAAAGTAACCCATGTACAAGTCAACTGACTTATTGAGTAGATTATATCTCAACTTGATTTTAATTGCAAAAACCACAATTGACAATAATTAACGCAAAACAGCAATGCACGATCAGCTGTTTATCAAAAGTCAAAGCATTCGGCCTAATTACCTACAAACTGTTTGTGACGCGCAGTACGGAGTACCTACTGATACCTACGCGCAGTAGCACGTGTAGGTATCGGCGTGTAACGTGTTCTCGTATATTACTGAACAAAGTAAAAACAAAGAAAAAAAAAGTAGTCCGCAGAGTTCCTCTATCTGTGCGCGTTAATTGATAAAATGCATTGATCCAGAAATAACCCCATAAATTCAGCCAGATTTCTATTATAATTAATGTAAAGTACAGTTCTTTCAACTCACGAGGGCGCGTGAGCTTTACTTGTGGTTACGTCGTGTACATGCACATTGCATATGTATGTGTGCCTGTCCGGAGCCTAGGTGGGAATGGTTAGGCGCGAGCAAGCTGTCGTTCCCATTTATATAGATACGACACACACACAACCATGAGCCACGCGCCCTCGTGAATTGCAAGAACTATAACTTTTAGTAGAATTTGTCTTCCTGTCAAAGCAATAACTAGTGAGATGAGTAAAATAAGTTCAAAACACTTCAAAAGCTATATGGGAACTACATATAAGTATATTTTTTTAAATAATTATATTAAACGAGGTGGATAAAGGTGAAGCTTTTCTCTTTAAAAGAAATCTCTTCCAGCTTCCCTTGAAAGTGAGTAAGGCGAAGTTATAAATTATTCGCGCTTCTCGCCTTCTGAACTCAGTTTATGACGAACCTAATGTCGACTTGTTTTGTGGTAATATGAATAGTTTACGTCGAAATCTAACAAAAATATTAGTTCAGCCAAGTGCATCCTAAACTTTCTACGTGTAGATGGCTTAGAATTTTTACTGTGCACTCGGGGTTATTCATTTAGTTTCTATTTGTGAAAACCTATTATTAGCTATTAGTTGTTTAAATTTAAGTCTATGTAGTAGTATAAGCTGTTGGTTTTCCAAAATAAATAAAATAAAATAAAAATAAAATAAATAAAGTGGCGACGTTATCCGAATATAAATATTGAAAATATACTATACCTATGCTATAAATATTGAAATTTGAAACGTTATAATATTATCTACACGAACAAAAGAATGCAAGTAATAAGAGTATGCGGTTTGTTACGATAACACATTTTGCAGTGTCGGTATGATACATTCGATTTGAGGTTACTCGTTAGTTAAGTCATTAAATTCCAAGCAGTGTTTTAGGTATAAATTCACTTGATATAGGTAAAGATATTATATTAGTTTTTGGATGCGAAAGTTTTGAATAAGACTAAAAAATATATTGTTTACTGTAAAGTGCGCTTGAGTACCAATTTTAATGAAGTATTCTTACGTACTTTATCAGTATTTTAAATACGTTATAACATAACACACACAAATTCAGTAATGGGAACCAAACTATATATAATAAAAAAGCCATGGAATAATTATAATCACTTATTACTCGTAAATGGATGCACGCTCAGAAATATAACAATAGGTACTGTTTGCTTAGATTGAGACGACAGTGAGTTCGGTAACTACCTACAATACTGACAAACAAAATGAATGTGAATACTCAGTGCATAATCAGTTACGTTTGGGTACCTACACAACATACACTGTATGCTAGAAAGCAATGGCCGATTCGTTTTTACATCTACGGGAAACCTACGAATTTTTTCTTTAATTTAATAAAATAATAATTTAATTTAATATTATACAAAGAAATAGACTGTAATTAACTTTTTATACTCACATGACATTTAGGATTTATTAATATATTTAATTGACATTTTGTACTTAACTACTTTTTAACTGACATTTTAAACTATTGTTTTTTTTTCTTTTAATTTTTTTTAATTAAATGTATCCTTATTTATTTGCCATATCCTTACAGGGTCTCATGTGTATGTTACCTATACATTTGAAATTCAAAATAAAGAAATATGAAATATCTGCAAATGATGCATTTTAAGATTATTTTACGAGAAGCGTTTTAAAAAAAGATTTTTTTAAAATCGGAATATCGATTTGTAGAACCTATATTAAATTTTTAAAATACAAACTTTAAAAAACCCGGCCAAGCGTGAGTCGGACCAGCACACGAAGGGTTCCGTACCATATGGTACAAAATTTAACACCAGCTATAATTATTAAGATCGAGCAAAAACAAAAGTTTATTGTATGAAGATCCCCTTTAATTTTTACTTTTTTATTATCTGCTTATTACAATCCCAAGTAAAATGCATAGGATAGGCTTCCGTCGTTATACGTATAAAGATCGGCTTATTATTGTGAGTTTTCTTTCTTAATTTATCACTTTATGTAAGAACATATTATATACAAATCAATTGCTGTTCATTAGTCTGGCTATAACTAAAAAACGGCTTGACCGATTTGATCTTTTTTTTTAATAATAATAATGTTTTTATTCGTAGCAACTGTGGCTCATTTTGTTAGTAGACAATCTTGTACTTATAACTAATGTTAGTAACTTAACTAAGGTAAACACAAAAAAAAAAAAATTAAAAATATCATAAACTTTCAAGTGGCCTCACCAACACTTGAATCGTGTTCAAGCATTCGCTCTAATGCAGGGATGGCTTAGAAATACAAAAAAGAATATATAGGGAAAACCCAAAAGAACAGCTTAAAAATCGAAACAATCAAAATTGGTAATTCTGCACAAGAATCACCATTTTAGATTACTTTAATACGGCGAGTCGAATACTCGCGTTTTAGATTACTTTAATACGGCGAGTTTATACTCGCCGGGTCGAAAGCTTAGTGCGCGAAGTCCTTTAAAGACTTGGCGCCTTTACAATACAAGAATACCGTTGTTTGACTTAGTTATATTTTCACCAGTGAAAGGAAATTCAGGTGCAAAATGTTTTTTTTTGTTTTATATGAATAGCGGGCAAACGAGCTGGCGGGTCACCTGACGTAAAGTGATTACCGCCGCCCATGAACCCTTGTAGTACCAGAGGCACCACCGATGCGTTGCCGGCATTTCAGGAACTTATTGGTGCGCCCCTTGAATAACCCCATATTGTAATTGGTGCAATTTTAAATGATGTCGGGAAGCAAGCAAGCGCGGCTCGGCGCGGCGCCCCCTAAAACCTTTTTTTTTTTTTTTTTAAATATATAGACTAGCGCTTGACTGCGATCTCACCTGATGGTAAGTGAAGATGCAGCCTAAGATGATACGCGCCTTGCGTGTGCGTTGCACACTCTGCACCATACGTAAAGCCGGCACTGCACAGTACCTTCAGTGACGTGGCTGGTCGCCGGCTTGGGCAGGGACACGGCGTTGCGGAACTCGCGCAGCAACTCCTCCACCTTGTCCTGCTGGCACGCGCGCTGCACGTACAGGTTGTGCGGGTCCACGATGTGCGAGATGTAGATCAGCTCCTGCGATCCTGGTGACAATGGATTGCAAATGTAAACACATGAAATATGGTTTAAAGCAAAAATAGACCTATGTAAATGTCCAGTCTAACAGATTCCTTTTTAATCTGTACTTCACACTAATATTATGAAGCCGAAAGTTTGTATGTGTGAGTGTTTGTGTGTGTGTGTGTGTGTGTGTGTGTGTGTGTGTGTGTGTGTGTGTGTGTGTGTGTGTGTGTGTGTGTGTGTGTGTGTGTATGTTAGTCCTTCACGCCACAACGAATGAACCAATTTGGCTGAAATTTGAAATGGAAATAGCTCATACCCAGGATTAAAACATAGGCTACTTTTTATCCCGGAAAATTATAGACTTCCCGGGGGAATCAAAAAACCTTTATCCACGCGGACGAAGTCGCGGGCATCGTCTAGTAATGTAATTAAGTGGAAGAGTTTGTTTGTTTGAACGCGCTAATCTCTGGAACTATCAGTCGGATTTGAAAAATTCTTTTTGTATCTGATAGCCCAATTTTTGAGGAAGGTTTCAAAAAACCTTTATCCACGCGGACGAAGTCGCGGGCATCGTCTAGTAATGTAATTAAGTGGAAGAGTTTGTTTGTTTGAACGCGCTAATCTCTGGAACTATCAGTCGGATTTGAAAAATTCTTTTTGTATCTGATAGCCCAATTCTTGAGGAAGGTTATAGGCTATTCAATATCTCGGTACGACTCTTAGAAGCCGAGCAAAAAGAAAAAATAGCGCGGGCGAACAATGCGATGCGGTAAGTCGGTGGTCGAGGGCGGTCACCCGACGAGAACCGAGCCGAAGGCTATTTATTAATCCGAAAGATCAAAGCGTTCCCACGGGATGATTAAAAACTAAATCCACGCGAAGTCGCGCGCAACGGATAGTGTTTTTATAAAAACTCAATTCCAAAAAAGGAAGCAATTTTTAAATTAATAATGCAAACAGATCAAAGATTAATGACTTCTACAGAACTGAGGATTGGTACATTTGAAACGAAACTTTTGTCAAATAAAAAACAAGTTAGTTTACCTTCGCACAGTTGCTTGGTTTGTTCAACGTCCTGAAATGGCATCACTGGCTCAACTTGTGGCCGATTCTGTTCGTCTGGTACAAAAAAATTGGAATTTAAAATTATATAATAATATACTATATAATGTACATCTTGATAGCCTGGTAATCAATACTTCAGCTTCCTTTTCAAATGGTCCAAAGATTAACAAAGTCACGAATCTCTCACTCTTCTGAGTTAGCAATTAAGTATCACTTGCTTTAATGTGAAGAAAAACATACCAAATGTTGTGTGTGAAATTATGACATACCTATAGAAGAATTTGTTGAACTTTCAAAAATCCTTTATTAGCGGATGCCTACGTCATAACAGCTGTCAATGTGCCAAATTTCAGCCTGAACCGTCCAATAATTTGAGCTGTGCGTTGATAGATCAGTCAGTTAGTCAGTCAGGTGGTCACCTTTTGCTTTTATATATTTAGATTTAAGTAGTGTGTGAATTTTTAATTTTTATTAGTAAAACTGCAAATATTTCAAATAAATGCATGACTTTTTTTTTTTATTCAATGACAAGACAGCCCTTGTCTGCGATCTCACCTGATGGTAAGTGACGATGCAGTCTAAGATGATAGCGGGCTAACTTGGAAGGGATATAGCAGTGTATTCAACCCATACCCCTCATTGGTTTCTACACGCCATCGTGCCGAAACGCTAAATCGCTTGGCGGCACGTTTTTGACGGTAGGGTGGTAACTAGCCACGGCCAAAGCCTCCCACCAGACTAGACCAGAGACAATTTAGAAATTATAAATTCCTAAATTGTCCCCGCCGGGAATCGAACTCGAGACCTTCCAGTTATAAGACCACAGCGCTCACCACTGCGCCAGGGAGGTCGTCAAAATGCATGACTCTAATGTAAAATACTAATAAGTAGTATAACTTACATGTCAAATAGGGTTTGTGTGAAGTTTCACTGTTGGTTGAGTTCAATGAATTACAGGAACCACTTTTGATCCGATATGTTGGTACGTCCTTGATGAAAGTGTGTGGTTTCGTATTGGTCTCCTTCGGTTTCTGTTTAGCTTGCTGCCGTACATCTAAAATAACATCACAAAAGTAAACACCCAATGACATTTTGCTACCTTTCTAAGTTTCTGACACTGTCCTATAGTTTTTATTGTATAGTTCTTGCAATTCACGAGGACGCGTGGCTCATGGTTGTGTGCGTGTCGGATCTGTATAAGTGTGAGCTTCCTTACTCGCGCCTGACCGCTCTCACCTAGGCTCCACACTTACGCAATGTGCATGCAAAACACGAGCTAGAGATTAGGGTCTGGTATGGCCTTTATAGATAGTCTTACTTGCATTACATTGCAATGTGACTGTAAAATTAGCATTTTAAGTGTCCAGTCTCTATTTCTTAATTTCTTTGAAATGCCGTGAATATTCTATGTGTATTAAAAAATTCTCACCCTTAACCAGTTCTGGAGGATACACAATCGTAGTAGGCGCTGGCGGTATCTCTACATTTTTTTCTGTTAACTCTGTAGTGTTGTACAATTTATATTTCCGAGTTGCATCCCCCTCCAATTTTATGTAGTCACTCAATAATGGCAACAAATCTTCTTTCGCAGTAACACTGTCAATAGAAATTTAATTAAGGCCCAAGAGATGGGTCTGCCCGCGAAATTCAAATTTAATTTGGTTTTTCGCAATTTGTAAACTAATACGACAAAGTAAACTTATGGTATTCAAATTGCGCCAATGGCAGTATCATCTTCACATGTTTATATACTAATCTTTACGTGAAAATATCTAGTTTAAGAAATTAATCAAAATAATGAGTTTGACGTGAGCTACTCACAAATTAGTCATTATTTTGATTAATTTCTTAAACTGGATACTTTCACGTAAAGATTAGTATATAAACCTGTGAAGATGATACTGCCATTGGCGCAATTTGAATACCATAAGCCTACTTTGTCGTATTAGTTTATAAATGGCGAAAAACCAAATTAAATTTGAATTTCGCGGGCAGCTCCGTGTCTTGGGCCTTAAAGCAAATCAGAATAAAAAAACGGGTTGAGCTGTGTCGTTGCACATGGCTGTCCGTTAAGATCTAATAAAAACAAAAATTAATTTATGGATACCCTCTTTTATTTAAGATTTTTTTTGTTATTTGGTGTTATAGTGGCAATAGAAACTCATTCTGTGAATTTAAAGTATCTGCCAATTTCAGTTCCTGAGATACAGCCGACTGACAGACAGACGGACTCTCATTGGCACTCTTTGGGTGCGGACCGCCAAAACCAAATCGTTTCACAATCTGTGATCTTATCAAGTAGCATACAAAAAGTTTTAAGTCTGTTAAAAATACAAATTCAGAACTTTGATTTAAACATTGCCACTTAGCAGATAATACATACTTAATTTTTTGTTCGGATTCATCATGATTCAAATACCATGCAGTGTCAATAATTTGCTTAACATCCTCAAGCAATGCTGCCAAATTTAACTGAAAAGTAAACACATTATCAAACAAGAACAACTATGACATACAAGAACTCAGCTATGTATATTTTAATTACTCTTTTATTATATGGGATAAAGAGTATATCAATCTCCACAAAGCTGTCTGTGTGCCCCATATGAATAATAATAATGAATTCAAGACCGAAACCGGCCACGGTGGCCAATCTCCACAGAGATTAACCATCAGTGCGGGACATAAGTATGTGCGCAAACACAGGTGTACTTTCTTTTCCCTCACTCTCATAGTCCGATGGGACGGAAAATCCGACACAACGGAAGAGACATAAGCGCAGGACCGATGGATAAACGTGCTCTCCGAGGCACGGAGTTGACTCACCGCCAATTTCCTAACTCCAGGCTAGTACTGAGAATTTCTTGTCAGAAAAATCCAATACATTTTTTAGCCCGACCCGGCAATCGAACCCTAGACCTCGTCATCCGCAATCGAATTTGCTAACCACTAAACCAATGAGGCAGTTGCCATATGATCGGTTCAGTGGTTAGACCATATTGAGATTTGAAGGTAAATCTAGACTTAAATAAATGAAAAACAATGCTTTACAGCCAACTTGTATATTTTAGTTTTAAATCTATTCACATATGGCGCCACCAGTACAACTTACAACTTTGATGGCTTGTTGTAGATTAAGATAAGTTAGAAATAAAACAATAATAACATACATACCTCCATCATTTTATTTGAATCCAACGATGTAATAGTATTCAAAGTGTTTTTAGCTTTCTTGATTGCTTCAGCTACATGACTTTTAACATCTTGTAAGGAATTCTTTTCAGTGTTTTTTAGTTCGAGGAGCTTACTTGTGATTTCATCTTTTTGTTTTTGTATGATAGCATTGATTTTGGAGAAATGTTGATCAATTGTATTGAACAGTGTTGTGTATTCAGATGAACTTAGATCATCATTAAGTTTAGTCAATAGATTTCCAATATCCTGTAAACCAATCTCATTTAGTAGCACCATAGCTTGACATATCCCATATTTGATAATGGCTGGAGAAGCCGATGGCAATAAAAAAAGACGTGTGGCACTCGGGGACTGCCGCGGTAAAGCTATTGCATAGCATTTTTTATCAACGCCATCTAGCGGTGAGAAATTCTGGATTCGGTCTCTACGCTCAAGGCCCGCGATAGAAGCTATGCAATAGCTTAAAAAAAATTGTAACTAGCCGATGTTACGTGAAGGTTTAGAGACTTGTTTTATCTTGTTAAATGTATTTTATTTCGTTGGATCAAAAGTATCCTTTTTCAATCTGCAGGTTGATGAGCTGATGCTTCTCTGTATAGCTAAGCCAAAAGGGAGTTTTGAATTTAGCTTTATGTATGTATGTGTCTATTTACGAATGTTCCAACGTAGCACCTAATCTATTGCGCCGATCCAGTTACCTTTTCTTTTTATGTATATTTAGATAAGATAAGAACTTTGTTTGTATGGGGAGATCGAGAGAAAGTCATTTTATATGAAAGTTTATGGAACTACTTACCACAGCAGTTTTAGTGAGTCTCCTCAATGTTTCATCTACTTTTGGAGTCAGTTCAGCAATCTCAGACAAAAAGGTTTCATTCTGGAAATAAGAAAAAAATTAGTTTCTACTAAGAAGAAGAAGAAGAAGAAGAAGAAGAAGATATTAATAAAACTAAAAAAATTTGATGAAAAAATATATGCGACAACTACTTGAGACTTCCTTCTTTTTTTTGTTGGTTGAAAAGAATGAAAAAAATAAAACATATGTGACAACTACTTGAAACTTTCTTCTTTTTTTGTCGGTTGAAAAGAATGAAAAAAAAAATATATGTGACAACTACTTGAGACTTTCTTCTTTTTTTTGTCGGTTGAAAAGATACATACCACTTCTTGTTTGGAAGTTACATCATGGTTTTTGCAGGACTTTTCACCCCCGACCATCAAACAGTCCATACAAATTGATTTTGTGCAATCCTTGCAATAATAGTCTAGAGGTTTATCCTTATGGATTTTGCAGGTATTTTTTTGTTGAGTCAGTTCTAGAATAAAAATTTATATTTAATTACGATGTATCTCGTAAATGCATTAAAAAAAAGGCCAGTTTTTCTACTTTTTTTGGTTAGTAACTGCAATTTCTTCCTTTTCTTTTTAATTCAGTCAATCAGTTGTTTGGTTGCAAGAGTTGGTTAGTTTATCTCATTCACTAAACAACAAAGCAACTCTGTTACTATATGACTAAAAGACTTGGTTTTTTGCATGAATATGTGAGTGATATATATAGTAATATATGATTTCCTCAGGAAAGATCCTAAGGAAAGGGTTCTTGTGGGTTTGTTCAAAAACTAAAATCCACACTGATTATTTAGTAGGCAAAGCTAGCACATATTTAATAGCTCTTTAATAGATACTTACCAATGTTTTGTAGACTATGGTTTTTGAAAATGATAAAATTTTTGTGTGTTTTATTGAAGCAATTGTTACATAATGTAATGCAGCACTGTTGGCACATTTTAGTTGTCGGTCCATGGCACTCTAGACATTCACCTAATAGGGAAAGATTAAAAAAGGCAAAAGTATGAAAAGCAAGACTGAGTGCTTATTTCACCACATTCGAGTAAACTTTAAGCGACAAATAAACATTGACGTGTTGACAGATTGCCCATACAAAAACTGTCAAAAAGTCATTTTTATTTGTCAGTTAAAGTTTACACGAAGGTGGTGAAATTGGCCATAAATCTAAAAGTTTCTAATGCTAAAAGTTTTTTTTTAATTCTCTTTTTAATAAGGGACTTTTAAGGTGACCTTCATGTCAGCCCCATCGGTACTCACAAAATATTACAATTATAATAATACAATTAATATATACAAAATGAACTACCTATATAACTATATCAATTTGAGAGAATCACTAACAACTAACACTAACATACTTTAACAGAATGCTAAAAGTTGATATTAGCCTTACTACAGAAGATTCAAATATTATGTTTTCCATAAAATGATTCGGTTATTTTAACACAATCTGTACATAAGCAAGTATCGAGAATCGAGATACATGTTTATGTAGAGATGGATGATTGAAAAAAAAAAAAATTAATAATTAATAATAATTATTTTTTCAGTAACATTAAGATAAATTAAAATACTCCTTATACTCACTTAGTTTCACTTCACTTTTCATAATAATAGACTTTGTGTCTATGTAATATTCATTATCATCAGCTTCATTCTTTGTTCCCTTTGGCTGTGAACATAGGAATGTTATTTGGTCAAGTACGTTAAGTAGGTTCAAAACCGGGTGGGACAGCAATGCTCACAGATCCTCTTAATAATTAAAAGAAAAAGAAAAAAAAACCAGCTTCAATTTTAATTAAATACAAATTATTATTAAGTAGTGAAATTAGTATGAAGTAGTAAGTAGTTTGCCAGCAATAAAGGCTTTAGGACAGCAACCTGTCCAGTGTTAATCATAGATTAGTTAGAGAGCTCAGTGATTGTACCTTAAGCTCTTGCACAGCAAGCTCTCCAACCATATAAACATTAACAGGAAACAATTTATACAGTGATATCTTGTTTTGTATCAACAGAGCAGTATCTGTAGTGCTGACTTGCATATCCTGTAAGCAAGCTTTGCACTGAATTGGCTCTCCAAATTTCAATATGTTCCTGATACAGTTTTCACACATGGAGTGACCACATTCAAGAAATAATGGCGTGTTTGGAATTGATTTTGAAGTTGCAGCTGAAAGAAAAAAATACACTTACAATCTGAAGAAACACTGAATAGTGTTCAACCAACAGACAAAGATAGAACAATTTACAACACTGATATAACAAATTGTGTCATTACATGAATTTATCATCTCTTTTTTTCTTATGGGGTTTTGTCAGCGCTGACAATGTCACCCCCGTAATTCAATCATTGAAAATATAATTTACACTATTATTATTAAGTATGTTTAATGAGTGACCACACTTCATTCTGGAGCTATTAAAATGCTATTGCACAATCCTACACTGCAATTGTTCTTAAGATGATGCGGTCACTCTGCTTGCATCAAGAGCAGGTTGACAATGTATACCATATAAATTGTTGATTGTTGATTTGTATATACCATATAGATACAAACATTTTGGTAATATTGTACTTAAAAGTTATGGAGCGCAGACTCAAACAGTCCTATTTTGTTTGGTTTGCTTATGTTTGATGCAAAACAATAAAACAATTTTTTTATTTGATGTGCGAATGTGTTGACATTTATGAATTAAAAAATGCAGTTTATTTGAATGCATTTGTGTAAAGATGTAAGCTATTATAATGCAGAAAAGAATGAACTCTGCAGTATTCTTAGTCTTATTAGCCTAGACTGTAGGCATAAACATAAAAATGTCTTTTTGTACAAATACATGGGGATTCCAGGGAAAAAATCAATTTTTTTTTAATGGTGCACAAACAATAACTAATAATCCAATGTTCATTGTTTAAACTTAGACCAAACATCAGCCATTGAAGCAAAATGCGTTGCCTAACTGAGTTTCTATAAAATCCCATAGGTAGGTAGTTTTAAATGATTATTATATCAAAGTGTACTGTACTTACCTTTTAGTTGATATAATTGACTGCAGTTTGGGCAACATTTTTTTAGTTTCGTATCCATTATTGCTTCCACTCCAGTAGACAGACCAGATAATAGCTTTTCCATTAGGTATCGTTAAATTATTAAGTTTTCAACTTTCAAGTCAACACCGCAAAGCTATTCACTTCCTAGCTTTTATTCTGCATGATAAATATACCCGACAAAACGTTAACCTACAAAAATTTTTCATAATTGTAAAAACAAAATTGCAATGGTAGTGGTAGTCAACTGTTTGTGGAATGTTAAGACCGTTAAGACCAAGTTAAGACGGAGCCTTCGGTCCACAACAACCGAGACTACAACACTTCGTAGGTACCATACACGTAACTATGCATTAGAATTGTTTATTCTATTTTATGTTAGTCTTTAATACTTTAATTATCAACATTTAAAATTAATCGCGCCTTTCAACTTTAATAGGTAAGTACTTACAGAAGAAATTAATCTGCATTTTGCTTGTTCGTAATTTACCGGAAAACGCAGAGTAGACATTTTATAAACTTATTTTGTATTTTTATAGTGTTGCCAGATGGGTATCTGGTATTCTCCCCAAATCTTCCCAGAAATACCCTCCAAAAATCAGGTTTTGAAGAAAAAAAAACCCCCACAAAGGACATCATCCATTTTGGGCTAAATCTGAAAGTGCCGGCCAAAAAAAAATTTTGCTGTATTTCGTTAGAACTTGTCCACCTAAACATTTTTTATTATGACACCGAAGCTGTAGAACCATTAACCTTGGTTTTATTTAAGTTTAAAAATCTGGATTTTCTCGAGTATATGAAGTGTTTCTAATAATAATAATAAAAAACTGGAGTGCCCAGCAGTCTGTTCTACATCTCAGCAGCCGAGCCCGGCTGACCTCATCGCCTTTTGGCGAAGTGTGTGGTCAAGAGAGATGGATGGCTGGATGGTTGAGGAGGGCTCTTGAATTGCGGCGGTAGAGAAAGCATGTGCCTCAATAGAGCTAATGAACCCAGTCGCCATCTCTCCGGAGGATGCACCTGGTGCGGTGCGCCGGGCCGCGAACTGGAAAATTCCGGTATCCGATGGATTGCATCATTACTGGCTGAAGGGTTTTTCGTTCTGCTATGCTATCTGGCCCAAAAGTCCAAGAAGCTCTCGAGTAAAGGGCACTCCGAGTCTTTTGTCTTTCACTCATTTAGCTCCAAAGTCCACCGATGCCGCTGACCCGACTAAGTACCGCCCCATCACATATCTTACTACCATCTATAAGACATTGACATCCGATGAGCCTGGGCGAACTGGTTAAACTAAGTCGCCGGAATTTTTCCACAGTCTGGATTGACAATAAGAAGGCATTCGACTCGGTGCCCCATTCATGGCTCTTGAGGGTCCTTTAGCTGTACAAAGTCGATAGGACAGTTCGAGGCTTTCTCGGAGAATGTATGGGGCAATGGAACACGATCCTTGGTCTTCATGATGAGCAGTTGGCAGCTTCCGATGATCGGATAAGGATAAGGCGGGGTATCTTCCAGGGCGATTGTCTGAGTCCACTATGGTTTTGTGTCTCTGAACCCGCTCAGCTCATTGCTGAAGAGATTAGGGACGGGCTTATAGTTTCGGAGAGTAGGAGCAAAAGTGCCTCACATGGATGACCTCAAGCTGCTAGCACCTAATTACACCCGCCTGAGGGAGTTGCTGAACATCACCACCGACTTCAGTAATTCCATCAAGATGGAACTTGGACTAGATAAGTGTGCGGTCCTACATGTGGAGAGGGAACAGGTTACTCATTGGGCCGAGATCAATCTCAAGCTGACAAGCATCAGAACCCTCTCTGAAGCTGAGTCATACCGGTATCTGGGTATGTCATAGTCCGTAGGGGTAAAGAAGACGGACATGAAACAATCAGTTTGCAACGTCTTTGTTGGACGCCTGGTAAAAGTCTGTAAAAGTTATTTGTCAGGTGTCAATTAGGTCCGGGCTTATAACTGTTGGGTCATGCCTGTTCTCATGTACACCTTTGGCGTACTCGGATGGACTCAGACTGAATTAGGTGTCCTGGACAGAGAAATCCACATGACTATGACTCTCTATATACGCATGCACCATCCGAAATCATCTGTTATGAGACGGGCTGTCAATCCAGGCTGCAAAGAAATCGTCTGTTCGACCCTGAAAAGGTCAAGGCGTATTAAGCGTCAAAACCATGCATAATTGGGAGATGTACAACCTCAGTACCTACTTTGAGACGAAGAGAGAGAGCCCAATGCATAGAGACGTCATAGAATGTGGTAAAGGACTTACTCCCTTATCTTTGGCTGAAACCGAATGGCAGATATCAGTGGTACTAAGCACCTCTGACTGGGAGAGCATGCGCTCTCCATGCGGAAGGAGAGGAAGTTGCACGGACGCTTTTTGCTAACACTGAGTATCTCCACAGGTACAACCAAGCGGCCAAAATCCTTCACCGAGAGCCTGCTCTGAAGTACGGTCTCCTGAATGAGAGAGTGCCGTAGTACGATTCTAGCAAATAAGCCTGATATCGTGCTGATGGATCGAGCACAATCGAGGGTGTTTTAGTGGATATCACCATCGAACATGACGAAAACCTCGTGAGAGTGGAGACAGAGAAAAACGGAAGTATCTAGATCTGGCTCACGAGGTTTCTGGCATGTGGCATGTTCCTCTGAAACCAACCCGATCGTGCAAATTCTGACTGGAATTTGCACGACCGGGATGGTTTCAGCCTCGATCACCATCTGAGACGGCTGGGGTACCAGCCAAGATGCAGTCTATTTCACAATTATTATGCAATAGATATTGCTTGTGTGGTATTTTTTGGGTGTGTGGTTAGGATAGAATAGGTAGCACTTAACAAAACTCCAAAAAAAGCAAAAAAATTGGCTTAGAAACACTTCATATACTCGAGAAAATACAGATTTTTAAACTTAAATAAAACCAAGGTTAATGGTTCTACAGCTTCGGTGTCATAATAAAAAATGTTTAGGTGAACAAGTTCTAACGAAATACAGCAAAATTTTTTTTTGGCCGGCACTTTCAGATTTAGCCCAAAAATGTATGAACCGCGGAGGATCTCCTTTAAAAATATTTATTATTAATGAACAATTGAACAAATTGAAAAAAAGAATTAAAAAAACAACAATTTTATACTATTTCTGCAACGTCCATTACTGGATCAGCATGCTTCGTGAGCAGCTCCATACATTTTTGGAACGAAGTTCCTTATCGCGCGTTGTGAAAGGGGGCTAGATGGAAAAAATTCTTACGAAAAGTTGTCACGACACTTTTTGCTATAGGCGTCGCATGTTTCTCTGTCTGTCTCTCTCTCTCTTATAGAAAGCAAGCCATATATTTTCATTTCTATTTCGCATTGAACTTCGTTCCATCCGGGTGTCCCTTGACACCTCTCAAGTTTTTTTTTTGAATTAAATTTCTTAATTGGTTTAAAATGAACAGATCCATCCACCAACATAGGTATGCCTTATCTCCATTATCGACTTTTCCCAAAATTAATGTTTTGGCAATCAAAATCCCCGAATTCCCTCCAAACCTAGATTTTTCTCTCCAGTTATCTCCCCGAAAAAAATGTCTTCCGATTGTCCCCCATCACTTGAAAAACCCCCAATATTGGGGGGACTTTGTTGAAAGACAACAAATATTTATTATAATAAACGTAGGTATGTACCTTACATAGACTATATAAGATTAATGTCTTTGATAACAAGTGACGTGAACGCGTTGTCTGTGGTCTTCCTCCACTATGCTTCCTTTTTAACCGACTTCCAAAAAGGAGGAGGTTATCAATTCGGCCGGTATCTTTTTTTTTTTTTCTATGTATGCCCACCGATTACTCCGGGGTTTCTGGACCGATTCACGCGATTTTTTTTTAATCGACAGAAGAAGCTCGCGAAATGGTCCCATAAAAATTTTTACCTTCAACTCTTCAAGCCTGATGCTGCAGAGGTACTTTCCCCCTAAATTATGGGGTTTTAGGAACTGTCATTTACGAAACGGTATGCTTGGCCTAAGCATATACTAGATCTTAGAGCTTCAGGTCCTACTCCTCAATCCTGATGCTGCAGGGTACTGCCCACCTAAACTATGAAGTTTTAGGAACTTTCGCTTGCGAATTGATATTATTGGTATTAAGCATAGTCTACATCGTAGAGCTCAAGGTCCTAGCTCTTCAATCCTGATGCTGCAGGGTACTGCCCACCTAAACTGTGAGAATTTAGGAACTTTCGCTTGCGAATTGATATTGTTAGTATTAAGCATAGTCTACATCGTGGAGCTCAAGGTCCTAGCTCTTCACTCCTGATGCTGCAGGGTACTGCCTACCTAAACTGTGAGGATTTAGGGACTTTCGCTTGCGAATTGATATTGTTAGTATTCAGCATAGGCTACATCGTGGAGCTCAAGGTCCTAGCTCTTCAATACTGATGCTGCAGGGGTACTGCCTACTTAATCTGTGAGGATTTAGGAACTGTCGCTTACGAATTAATATTGTTGGTACCAAGCATATACTACATATAAAATTCAAGGTTCTAGCTCCTCAATCCTGATGCTGCAGGGTTGGAGGGATTACGAACTGTCGCTTTCTAATTGATATTTTTGGTACCAAGCACGGACTACATCATGGACCTCCTGGTCCTAGCTCTTTAGAAATTGTGTGTTGTTAATAAGTACTGTAGGTACCAAGTATAGACTACTTTAGTACCGTAGTGTTGGAGGGAGGGGAGAAATAGAGCAGGAACAAGCTACACTAAAAAGCTTAAAATAAAAATTCTTTTCAAAAAACCGACTTCAAACGCCACTACAAAGTATAAAAATAATTTTATTTTGTACACGTTTGTTGAAGTCGGGCGGGCTTAACTAGAAACGATGAAATCGATGCGCGACGCTTACCTTATGGTGACATATAAGAGACACGCTTATTGAAATCGGGTGAGAATCGCCTATCGGTTTCATAGTTTCTATTTAAGCCGCCCGACTTCAACAAACGTGTACAAAATAAAATTATTTTTATACTTTGTAGTGGCGTTTGAAGTCGGTTTTTTGAAAAGAATTTTTTAATTTAAAAGATTGCTGTAACGGAGCTATAAAGTACATTCCATATCATGTAAAATAAAACGTTTCATATTTAGTAAAAGTTTCTTTCACAATTGGAAACTACCATAATAATCCCAATAGACTCCTCCTCATCTGACATCACTGTATTTTCATATGCCGGAATAAGGCCGGAAACTAGTCTGAAAAAAAGAATACTACCATAGAGTAGGTAAAGTACCACAAACACAAACATATAAGGGGGACCACACACGGTCAAACATGTTTGTCAAATTTTACGTGTTCGTCAAATTATTTGATAGTCTGCGGTCGTGTTTGACGCGTTTGTCAAACAAACTACCTACGTGTTTGGCAAACGGAAACGGACGGAGTTTGAACGGTGTATGTTGACCTTGTTCAAACAAAACCGCGTTTCAAAAAACAAAAAGTTTCTCGCGGATAGTAGCAAGCTTCGTTCATAGAAAAATTTTGTGATCGAAGGTAGCAAGTCACTCTAAAAGCAGTTACACTATAAAAGCGTATAAGTAGGTACCTACTCTAGTCTCTACAAAGGACTATTTTCGTAGAACTCATACCACGTAACATTATTTATTTAATACAAAAAGTATGCAAAGCAACACCACGGTATAGCTCAGCGAAGTGCCTGACCCCCAAACTAGGATCCCCTGTGCTGAGAAGTCAACTACGTACTAGTTATACCTACCTGATAAGACTTTATGATTTTATGTACTAGTTGATTTCGGAATCATAAATTAAGCGTGTTCTAACGTATACCTAGGGAAAGAAGTTGTCAATTGTTATAAGAGCTCATCAGCTCATAGCTTAGAGGTCAAGCTAATTGTGTTAGCTTTTGGCCCGATGTGCATTGAATCTTGAACATTGCGCGTCTGGCTGTCCCCGAAAGAGCACGCCAGTGCCGCGGTTTTACGTAACCACGGCCAAGAACAAGTCGTATTAATTCGTATAAGACTATCGTCAATGTGTCATTAGTTAGTCCCAGTTGAACTTTCGTGAATATCCTCATTCCCTTGACGCAGTATCTAGTCAGAATGTTGTGTGATCGTTAACATTTTACAAAAGTTATACTTATACAAATTTTCACAATGACCATAAAGGTTTTTCGAAATCTGCCAGTAGTGTTTGTATCCTTACTTACAGTCATAGGTAAGACCACTTTATTACCGTTATATTTTAAAATACTAAGGGCCTATTTTACCATCGCCAAGTATACTTTTTGTATTGGCAATCTGTTAAAACGTCAAAATATATTAAATAACCTATGTGTATTCATCGTTTGGCGAGTTTATCTACTTGACGTTGGTATAAAAGACCCTTACAGTTAAATTCGATGTCTCATAAAGGTATCCAGTTAGGTACTCGGTTTTGATTTTGAACTTGTTGTTATGCTTACGTACCTACGTTGGAGTGATGTATAGATTTTAAGCATGTTGGACGTAAATATAGCACATCCAAGTGTACTTAGTAGGTAAGTACGTACCTACTTAGTACATAAGTGTTACATGGCTTTCTACTGAACGATTATTGATACCCATTTGTTAATAATTGCGGTACACTTAGCATATGTATTATTATATTTTATTGCTTTTCGCTAATGTCATAGCATCTAGTTTTAGTAAATTGCGATATTATTTCTACATATATATGTACTTAATATATTGCGATTCTCTATTTCTTTGTGGTATTGTTGTAAAATTATCAGAACAGTTCAAATATAAAGTCTGCGTAGCTGTGGCCGAGCGGTCAAAGCTCTCTGGTAGCGATAAACAGAGAGTTGCGGTTCGAATCCCAGCTCCAATATTTTTGATGTTTAGGTATATAAAGTTTATGAATAAAATTAGTCCCATATCTAATTCCATCTATAATTACGTTACGATACGCATGTGCATTAATATGTGTGATACAAGAAAGTCTGTAATGGTAAAAGAGCTTTAAAAGAGATACAGTAATGAAAACTAAGATGAAAATAAAACCTAGACCATAGACTTTGATTGATTACACACTTTTTCGTCTGTCCATGTTTTGCCAAATAAAAGAAACTGTACCTATTCCTTTTTCGAAAACCAACGAAGTGAAACTCGTTTATCATGAAAAATTAACACCCGCCCATAGATTACTAATGTATAGTTCGAAAACAATAATATTTTTATTTTTATCCAATACTGAATAAAGTTTGGTACCTAATTAAAATAATGATCATAAAGTTGGTATAGAATAGAATAATTTTTATTCAAATAAACTTTAACAAATTACCTACCACTCTGGTTCAGAATGCTTGTATTTTATAAATTCATCCAATGGTGACCAACCATCATCGATGGTGACTTTTACAGTAGGTAGGTATTTTTTACAGCATTTTTTTTGTACATATAGTTACTAGATGATGCCTGGGTCTTAACTGTCGTAATTCGTAATCGTTGAAGTAGTTTGTACCTATTTTGGTTGGTGTGTCGACAATCAGCTACCTAGTAAAGAAAATCTACTAATCATAAATTAGTGCAATCTGTGATGCATACGCAAGTTTTTGCTAATTACTGTACAGGTTGCTTAGTATTACCTGTCTACATAGATTGCTAAAATCATAACCCTTTCTTTTGGGTTGCCGTAATTGGGTAAAAAATTGTGTTGACTTATAGCCGCCAATAGAAGTTATTTAAATTCAATTAATAGAAAAAAATTGACACGATCACGATTGACAAGATCAGTTTTTCTAAAATAGACAATAAAACATTAAAATGTTGCCATACAAAAATTATTTGTTCATTGTGTTGAACACTATGTTTCAAGAACATACTACCCTCTACTATGTTTGTAGGAGGATCCCCAGACAGCACGCGAGTAAAGCGTCTGCGAGCTGGCAGCGCAGTGCAGGAGCCGCCACAAGCGCTGGATGCGCCGGAACCCGAGCCCAACACCGCGCCCGCGCCCACCGCCTTCATACATCCATCTGTCAAGGAATACCTTGAACTTGGGATGGCTATACCTGGTAAAAATTCTTAATTATATATACCTACTAATTTAACAAAGTGCAAGAGTTTGTTTGTTTGAACGCGCTAATCTCTGGAACTGCCAGTCGGATTTGAAAAATTATTTTTGTATCTGATAGCCTAATTATTGAGGAAGGTTATAGGCTATTCAAAATCTCGTTACGACTGTAGAAGCCGAGCAAAAAGAAAGAATAGCGCGGGCTAACAATGCGATGCGGTGAGTCGGTGGTCGAGGGCGGTCTCTAAAACTAAATCCACGCGGACGAAGTCGCGGGCAACACCTAGTATTATAATATAATTTCGCCGTTCTATAATTATAATATATAGTCAAATTGCGAGTTCAGTGGATATTTACTGAGTCTTAAATCTCAAATAATTATAAATCTACAGTTTTTCGATGTGATTGTACCCTGAACTTGCTCTAGTAGATCCAGATCAAAATTATGGCTTTTAAAAAAGCGGTTGCAAGGTCGCCTGGGATGGTTTTTATTTATTTTGTAAAGGTGTGTGTGCATGTATCGGATAATAAAAATATAAGTAGGTACCTACCTACATAATAAGTTAGATATAAAGTAGTCTAAATTTAAAGTTAAACGATTTTTTATTTTAATGAGCTAAAATACCAGTTTGAGGTCAACATTATCAAAGGTTGCAAAATAATGTTATTTTGTCTTTATTTTTAGTCGTAAAAACACGTTATAAATGAGGATGAGACTTATAATTGATTAGATGCGATATAAAATGTAATTAATTGCTTTTGATCTTAATATTGTTTTGCGCTTGACTGAATTCGTTATATTTTTATTATTTCTCAAGTTCCTCGAATATTAATTGAGTATTTTGCCAGATATTATGTATTTAAGAGACCACCAGAATTAGTAACTAGTAGTGATAATAAAACCTCTCGCTATTTACTTGGATAATTAGCACGTGAAGCTAAATGCATAAATCATTTGAAGCCTCAATAGCGTGGGTACTGGAAAGCGGAAACCTAAAGGTTAACGGTTCAAACCCCACCCCTTGCACTACTTACGCTTATTTGGAGGGGAAAGGGGAATATTACGCATGTTCAACATGGCTAATATTCTCCATAGTTTATAGCACTAGTTCCAGACCATTGGTAGGTAGATCCTGTTTAATAAGTCATGCGAAAATAGTGTGTTTGTTTGTTGGTTATGGTTTGTTGATAGACGGACGGAATGACAGCGGAGGCGTAGTAATAAAGTCCTCTTGGCAACCCTTGGGTACGGAACCCTAAAAACTAAATCCACGTGGACGAAGTTGCGGGCATTAGCTAGTAGGTAATAAATAATTTGTCACCATCTGCTAAATTCTTGCTAAATGTGAAAAGAAAAATAAATACGACTGACTTTAAGGTCCATAAGAGAGACTAAAGTCGAATTACTCATCTTCGATGATTTAATCATTTGTGAGATGATTAACGTGCATCCGTCTAGAAGCCATTCCCAGACTATGATGGTATACTATAATATGTATAAAAAGAGGAATATAATCACTTTGTGAAGCCAATATTACGTCATTTTGACCGATTGTCTGTCAATACAAAAGCTATATTTTTTTTAATAATTTAAAAGCTTTTATTTCTATTTAATTCGCTTACAATCTTACCTTATAAGCTTTTAAATAAAACTATGTAGGTACTATATAAAAATAAGTCGGGTTTTCCTTCCTGACGCTATAACTCCAGAACGCACGAACCGATTTCCATGGTTTTGCATTCGTTGGAAAGGTCTCGGGCTCCGTGAGGTTTTTTCAGAAAGAAAATTCAGGAAAAATTTCAACAGAAAAGCGGGAAAATCTTTTTTCACATCCCAAGCCATCTTGGCCAAGGTGGCGAAACGGAGTTCGCCGGGTTTGCTAGTATATAATACTTGCTTTAACCCGCGACTTCGCTCACGTTAGATTCGATTTTTTAACCCCCTATTTAACCCTCTTGGGGTTGAAATTTTCCAAAATCCTTTCTTAGCGGTTGTCTACGTCCTAACAGCTACCTGTATGCCAAATTTCAGCTCGATCGGTCCAGTGGTTAAAGCTGTGCGTTGATAGATCAGTCAGTCAGTCAGTCAGTCAGTCAGTCAGTCACCTTTGCCTTTTATATATTTAGATGTATAAACTTTTAAAGTAACATTACTCTGGTGGCTGTAGTCATAGGTATAATACCTATGAGTTCCAGGTATAAATGCCTATGTTAGTAGTATATCATATTTTTTTTAGTTTTTTGATATTTTAAAACTTGGTGGATACTTTACGTTAAACTTTATGACTATCCTGTATATTCTGTGTCTGTAGTGATTCATTCGGGAATAGCATAATAATCAATCATTAAAATTAAAGGATATTACTGTTGGATATTTATTATATTCAAATATTCACAAAAAAACGAATGGTATCTATATCCGTTGCCAAAAGACTGTAATTGTAATTACATATTACATTACCTTTACCTACCTGCTTGTTTGTAACGATCACACTAATTTACGTATATAAAGGCGAAAGTTTGTATGTCTTTGTGTGTGTGTATGTTTGTTATTCTTTCACGCCACCACGAATGGACCGATTTCACGCCACCACGAATGGACCGACGAATGATTTGTTTGGAATGGAGATAGTCCATACCCAAGATTAACATATAGGCTACATTTTATCACGGAAAAACCAAGAGTTCCCGCGGAAATTAAAAAATCGCGGACGAATTCGCGTGCATCACGTAGTATTTTAATAAGTATCACTTTTCGACTGTGATTAACTATATCACGTTTTAAAATTACTCACCAGTCATGTCTACCTACTAGATACCTATTATTAACTTAGTTTACTTATAAACATTCATTAGAAGTAATGCAATATTTTTATTTGTGTTTTCAATTAAATGTTCATTACTGAACCTAATTACATTTATGAAAATTTCAAATTGCCGTTGAGTAAGTAGAGTGTAAAACAACAAACTTAAGTAAACACATATTCCTAACATAATGTTTGCGAATCCCAAATGATGACTTACTGATTACTGATCTTGAAACAAGTAACACCTAGTTACTTAACAAGGTTCACACGGTGTGACTCATTCCACTGAACTTTATACCTATCAGTCTTGTATGTAAGTAGGTATATAAAGTTTGATTAAGATACCTACTATGTAAATGGATGCAAATAACTTAATTTATTATAATTGGTACATTTGTTAAGAGTGCATCGCAGAAAATAAATGTTTTTTTTCCCGCGAGTTGTTTGCTCCGCAACTCTGTCTGTGTTCAGATGTATTAAAAATTAAAATGAAACCACGTACGTATGTACCTCATCAGAGTATTATGTTCCTTGGTATGTACTATGGCAGTTTGATAAACTTTACATAATAGTACCCGATGCCCGCGACTTCGTTCACAAATTCAGATCCAGAGAGATTCAATTCGTTCCATAGTTTTGGATTAGTCTGTACTAAGATTTCTTTTTAACCGACTTCCAAAAAGGAGGAAGCCCTTTGTGGCTCTGGAATAAAAAGAAGCCCATTTCTCTATCGATAAACATATTCAAAACTTACTTATAACTTTCATTCATCAGTTCAATGTGCCATTACCTTTTAATGGTAAAATGGTAAAAAGTTACATAATGCTTACAGGTTTAGGTTCATGTGTACGTGCGGAGTGCAGCCTTGCTGCGTCGAGGCTTTGAGGCTTGGGCATAGATCTTAATTGTGCTAACAATCGCCCATTATGAATGTTAATGATTGTGCTGTTTTGGAAACACCATTGTATCTTACTGCGCAATCTATTACAATATATCTAATATTAAAAATAGATCGAGGAACATAAAATAGAACACTAGACCATACCGGGACAGTAATTTTTTTAAACTTTAGCTATTAATGTTTTTATTTTGAAATTATGTTCTTGCCGAGCCTTCTTTCTGAAATGGTGGTAGAATCTCAAAAGAGCCACAAGTTGGCTTACTTTTATTACATTTACATTTTAAGGCTCGACTTTTTCTAAACTAGAATTACCTAGACTGTCAGACTTTATAGTCATGTCGTAAGTAGGTGTATGATTCAGAATAATATTTATGTACGTTATACTATTTGTACTTGCCACGAGATCCAGCGAGATGCAAGTCTTTCCTTAGTTTTGAATTAGTCTGTACCTACTAAGATCCCTTTTTTTAAAGTCTGATTTATATTCTTATAGCATTTGTTTTTTTTAAAGAATATTAGCCAAGCTGAACTTGAATTATATTGTCCTCTCCCCAATAGTGCAAGGGGTGGAGCTCGAACCTTTCAGTTTTCAGCCCGCACCTCCCACTCAGATGGGAACCCTTTGTGTCTTTGGAATAAAAAGTAGTCGATTTCTCTATCAACGCATGAAATCGTGCATCATTACCTATGCATTGAATAACATTGATCTGTTGCTCTGTTCGCACAAACCTATAAACAAATAGGTACACTTTCACATTTATAATATTAGTATTTAAGGATTTAGGTAGGTAATTAATATTTATTCTTGAACAACTTGAGTAGGTACCTATCTCACCTATCATTATAGGTAATATTATGTAATAAAACTGATTAACGATTGTATGTAAATTTATACACTATTCACACTCACGTGAACTAAATCGCAACGTCACGGTTATAAAAAGGCCCTAATGAGTGGGTTACAAAAGAATTTCAAGTTCATTGCAACATTTAGGTACATGCAGTAGGGTAGGTGAACCAGATATCGTACGGCCAGTGCAATTGCCAAGTTTTTTTTTATTTTTATTCTCATTTTTTGATGAGGGACTTTTGAAGGTGACCTTCATGTCAGCCCCATTGGTACTCACAATTATAATAATTATAATAATACAAAATTGCCAAGTTTGAGAAAGTGAAAATTTATGTTCTTGTATTTAACTTACAAACCTTAAACAGACAAAAAAGTACTTCATTGTACTTCTTATAATATAGTCTATTTTCATTATGTGTTTTATCCTATTTTCTATTATCCTACTAATGATATTATAAATGCGAAAGTTTGTATGTGTGGATGAATAGATGTTTTTTATTCAATCACGCTGTAACGACTAAGGCAATTTGGCTAAAATTTGGCACAGATATAGTCTGAAATAACACAAAGGTTACCCCGGAAAATAAGAGAGTTCCCGCTGGAATTAATAAACCTTAATCCACGCGAACGAAGTCGCGGGCATCAACTACTTTTTGATAATTACCACTGAAGAATGAAACATAAATGTGTGTTACAAGCTAAATCTCACAAAATCTCCCGTGAAAGTCACTACTACTTTTGTTCTGCACCCGACACATTTTACGCTCGTTAATTGCAAACTAAAAATTCAATCGCATTGTTTTGAAAGAAACATGTGCAATAGACTTTATTAGTAAGTACTATGAATATCGATAAGACGTTCAATTTCGGACAGAGATACATTTTTTTTATGTGAGTGTTCTAATAGTTCTATTTCTAAGCATTCTTTAAGAGTGATCCACAAGCAGGACGTCTACAGGTCTGAGAAACAGTACGATAGCCCTACACTGTTTTTAGACGTTGAAAATGCATCGGCAGTAACTGTCAGTAGGTACATACATATTATAGGCGCTTGCGTGCCGAAGTGTAGAATGCGATTAGGAAACCACTAACCAGTAGTTTATTGGCAACGTGCACAATGTGTTGGCGACGAGTATATTATATAGGTCGACAGTTTATGCTGGAATGTTTGATATTCGTAAATAATCCTCGAATGACTGCAATTACTATGTAATGTTCAACTTGCAAATCCTCTGATGAGCCGACAGGCGCGAAGTTCCTAGATCTAGGCCACACTGCGAAAGAAATCGCGCGAATTTCTTTCACGCGGTAAACAAATCTGTAGTTTGATACTTTCACGCGGTTTTTAAATTACAAGTGCGGGTATCTCCATATTTTGCAAGTGTTACAGAATTGCGAAAAAAATATCGCGCGGATTTTATTAGCGCGGGCTAGCTCGTATGTAAGTATGAGCAGCAGCTACTGGTTGGAGGTCATAAATAATTTTTGTACTGTTTTTAACCCCTGGTAATCTTTCTTCGTACATAAGTCATTTTTTTATACGGATTATTTTATTTTAAATGACAATTATTTTGGTTGACCTTGGTTATTATGTGAGTAAACATCTGGCTGTCGAATACCTATCGGTATAATAACAACATTGCTTCTGTTTGTGCACAAACGAACCTTTTAAGCATTCAAGATGCACTCAATCCTTATATGTAGGTAACCATAGCTTAAAGATTTGCGTAACTCATAAATAACTTCTTAATATAGGTATTTTATTGCTTTTTCCCCATCTACCGAGGAGTGTAAGGTTGTCCCAGCGTATGTATGTAAACGTATACTTTTCCAATCGATGAAATCAATTTTAGAACCAAGTTTTCAGCGAAGAAGTCAGGTCATAAATGTATCAGGAATTAAAAATATTTTTTGTAGACGAAATATAGTACAATTATTTAGTTAAACCAATAGGGTCAGTTTCACATTAAACGGTTGTAGTTATCTAATCATCAAAGTTAAATTTGACCACCATTGAGCCATTTTGAGTTTGAGAAGTCGGGGTTCGTTAACTTACGTCCATGACCTTAACCAAGGAAGAATAATTGAATACCAGAAATAAAAAAGGCTCTAAGTACCAAAACAAAAAAGAGCAGAATTTGTGTTTCAAATAATTATTAAATCATTTAAACATATTTCTTTTATTTTAAACTTCACATGGTTATTATTACAATAAAATTCTTTACAACGCTAGTCGTTTAGTTCTTATTTTAGGTTATTGGCGAGGGAACATACTAAATAATAAAGTAATAAAAACCGAAACGAAATTTTTGGCACTTAGACCCTTTTTTATTTCTATTATTCAATTATATGTCTTGAGCACCGTACATTGCTGGTTTCTGGAGTTCAAGTTAAACTTTGTAAGCCGCTGGATGTTCCAATGGCCCTGAAAAGGTTTAGGATTTGACCAAAGCCGTAACTGGGTTTACTGCAATTGTTATGACACGCGTACCTTAGATAATGTTCTTTTGAGCAAATCGCCCTGACATTCTCAATGAGCTTGAGGTCGGTGTGAAGGCATTCATGTGTGTGCTATAGTAGGTAAAGCTTAACGAGCGACGTGCGTGCTGCAGAAATGCCACTATTTACCTATTATACGCTGCAATAGGGCATATGCATGTTTTTTTTTAATTTTTAACTAGCTGATGCCCGTGACTTCGTACGCGTGATTGAGTTTTTTGATCCTCGCGGGAACTCTCTTTTTTCCGGGATAAAAAATAGCCTATTTGTTATTCCAGACTAAAATATATCTCTGTGCCAAATTTAAGATAAATCGGTTCAGTCGTTGCGGCGTGATTGAGATAAATACTACTTAGGTAGATACCTAATGTAAGAAACTTGAGAATGTTAAGCATCATCAAACTTGTTACAAATCATATTACAAGAAAACGTGTAGGTACCTAAGCAAGATTTAGAAGGAAGGTACACTGTCGGTAAGGTGCAACCTCATCTAAGTATATTATAATCATCTAAGATATTATGTCGAGTTATAAACAGTGAAATCGCAATAAAAATGTTGAAAGCCTTCTTCTTAGTTTCTTTGGTATTTCATAACTGGTGCTAAGTTTCGAACCAAAATGTTAAGGTATTCAAAGGTTTTACTCGTAATTACGTTTTAATTTAAGTAGTTTATAAAGTTATTAAAATTCTTGATTTGAAACCATAGGTGCACTATCACTAGGTATGTCTGCAACATAGTGCAATAATGTCGAGGCTTTTCGTATAAAAATATAGGTACCTATGTATTTAGTAAATTGTGTGCACGTTCAATGTTCATTCTCCAAAAACTATTAAATATAAAATGTTAGGTAAGCTAAATTTTGATCCAACTAGCTTTAGCTCGCGACTTCGTCCGGTGGAGTTAGGTTTTTAAAAAACTTGCGGGGACCCTTTGCTTTATCGGGATAAAAGCCACTCAAAATTTACTCCGATCCGTTCCTCATGATTGCTCCGTTGATTGAAGGAAAAACTAACAAACAAACGCACTTTCGCATATAATATTGGTAAAAGGATTTTCAACTTTTATGCTCTCCGTTGTTTATATATACTCAAAGTGCTCTCCTAATACAGTTACTCGGCCGGATATTTTGTAATACTTATAATAATAATGCTTTTCTTGACTTGACATTTTGATATATAAACCTACAGAATCCCCAAATAAATCCAGTACGTACGTCTCGTTATAATTATAATGTAACGTCATCTCATACGTAACCATCTCATAAGCACAATCCGACCGTGATATTTGTAAATAACCATTTTTTGGAAAACTTGTGTTAGAAGTGGGTCGAGTGAGTGTGGATCGAACAGTTCAGTTTTCGTTCCACACCTACGAATAAATAATAAAATATTTATCCGTAGTTCCACACCTTTAACCGTCATATAATTGAGGCTTAAGTTCCTTTGGTCCCGAAACTTTTGGCAGGAACACAATTTTTTTTTCTTATAAAGGAATATTAGCCAAGCTGAACTTGACTTATACTCTCCTCTCCCCTCCAAAATAAGCTTGAGCTAGGAGTGGGTACGACAATAGTGCAACGGGTGGGGTTCGAACCTGCGACCTTTCAGTTTTCAGTCCGCACCTTTTGGCTAAAAAGGGGGTAAAATAGGGGTTTAAAAAATCGAACTTAACGTGAGCCGGGGGCAAGAGCTAGTGAATAAAAAAATGGTAATTTCAACAGACATGCTTAAATACCTGAATATACATATAATTAGGTATATTCATTTCTTTGTGGTAATTAACTAAAGTTTAAAAAGATTTCATTTCACACGTTACGACGGATTGGTCAAATGTTATTCAAGGGTATAAGTTTTTTTTTTGTTTGCCATGTGAATGAAATTAAATTTTCAATAAATATTAAGATGACCTTTACGTCTTAAGATATAAATCTTAGCCGCACCCAAGATTCATCATTCTACGAATTAAGAACCTGCACCATTTATTAAACTAATATACCCACTTACCTAATAGCCTTACGAATATCATGCTACATACATATTTCGGAGTAGGTATGTGCTCACATTTTCTAAAGCAGGGCTTCATTTTTACGTTCATCTATACTTATAATAAAACTGTAATCGAGACGGATTCTGTACATTAAATATATATTGAAAATTTTAATCGCAGGATGCTTTATTATCGATACTGAGCCCAAAACAATTTTTTTGAATTTTTTGTCTGTCTGTCTGTGGGCGCACCACGCAAAAACTGCTTAACGGATTTGAATGAATGGTATTAGTATATAATGTTATTTTCCTTATCAATATTATAAAGGAAAGCTCGGTGCATTGCTTTCTAGCTTCAAGGGTTTTGAGATTGCGTTGATGAATCCTTAACTGAATAAGTCGGTACTTTTCGTTCTGTATACGAGTATACCTACTGATACCAGTGGAAATGATAAATTGTACATAATTGCGATTTGATAAAAATGCTGTATGCCGTTATTATAAGCACGTATTTGTACAAAAGTGGGAGTCATTATAATGTGATAATTACTTATTAATTATACCTACATCGTGATGAGAAGTTGGTCGTAAAAGTGAGCAAAAATGTATAATTAGTAACCGTCAAGACATATTCTGAATTATTATCTAAATGTTAATTGGTTTTGTACGAGTTAAATACATTTTTTTTAATTTAGTAAAATCATCCCAAAATTCCTGTTAAAACTACGTAGTTAGGTAACTAATTTATACCTAACCAAAAATATTAAACTAAGTGGCAAATACTAGTGCCAGTGTTATTATAGTACATAACACTAAGCAACAAAGTATTTACCACACTAGCCTGCAGAATTAAAATCCAATAGCAACCTTAGATATTCAACGTAGAGACACACGTTTGGCTGTATGGACTTGCGACATAGCATTTATAACTTTGTTGCGAAATACATCCCAACAAGTTTAATAGCGACGGAGATAATCCCATTCTTATCCACCGATCTAACATTATAATTTACCTATGCTGGACTCACAATTCAACAGCATTCTTGCCATTATCAACGGCGCGGCCTGAAAAACCGAAAGTTGGACGATTAAAACTCAACTCGTTGTACCTACTATATTTGTAGAAATACCAATTCAGTTTGTAAATATGTAAGACTAGATGATGCCCGCGACTTCTTCTGCGTGAATTAAGGTTTTTTGATCCTCGCGGGAACTCTTTAATTTTCCGGGATAAAATTTCTTTGTGCTAATCAATGGGTATAAGCAATCCTTTTCCTTTAGTCAAATCAATTCATTCATTGTGGCGTGAAGAAGTAACAAACATCCATCCATCCATGCTCCCAAACTTTCGCATTTATAATAATAAATACAATTAAAGAGAATAGGAATAGTAAATAGGAATTAGTAGGATAGGTTGTTAACATCCACCGAGAGCAGTTTGGTGCAAGTCGATGCAAGATAGGTATTTAATTTTCTTACTTAGGAGTATATATTATATAGTTAGCAGTTACAACATTATACAATTACCGATGACAATAAAATATATTCTCGTTTAGGAATCTTCCAATCAAAATGCTATACGAAATCTTCACAAATAAAATCTTAAGTTGTAAAACCTCTGTTCATTTACATACTGGTCAAGCTTGTTTTTATTACTGAAGATGTTCTATACCTGTGATTCCTATTATTAGCCTCGAAGTCGCTATTTTGCTGTTGAAATCAACATATAATATTATACCAACTGACCTGCCCTGACATAGGTGGTTTTATATAATATACAATAAATATATACAACTAATATAAACCTTCTTCGTAAAATCAAACTTACCTACTAACTATTACAACAGTAGAGGGAGAGATACCTTCCTTAGTCTGTACTATTACTACGAAAGATATTTTTAACAAATCTTTTATAGAAAAACTGATCGGCCTGAAATTCGTAATATGGTGTAACTGAACTAACATCTTCGTGGATCTACGGTTAAATAAACTGAATACATAATTCAGTGTAACATTTCAATAAGGTTACTAGGGCAGGGCAACACAGTTTGGAATTGCCATCTTAATAGACTCAAAATATAATTGACGGGAATTTGAGAAATGAGAAGTAATATCTCTATTCTCTTTATGATATACGAGTATAGTGAATGTACCAAATAAATTATTTGGCAATAGCTTCGTATAGAGTATAGTTAAACGACAAGGTTATAAACGTACTACTATTTGCGCAAGGTGCTTATTATATCTTTGTCTGTTTGTGACAAGGAGGCTATTTCCTAAGGAAACGCACCATAAAGCAGGTATACAAGTATAAAGACATCGACAGAGGCGTTTACGAAACTAAATGAAAATAATCAACATGAATGTAACTTTGGAAATTGACGAAACAATTTGCAGATTCGACTTTGGTTTAATACTCAAAGTCATAAAGTCGCAAAACAATAATCAACATAAACATATTTATTATTGTTCTTAAAATTCACGAGGGCGCGTGGCTCATGGTTGTGTGTGTGTCGTGTCTATATAAGTGGGAGCGAGAGCTTGCTCGCGCCTGACCGCTTCCACCTAGGCTCCGGATAAGCCACGCATACTTACGCAATGTGCATGTACACGATGTAACCACAAGTAAAGCTCACGCGCCCTCGTGAGTTGAAAGTACTATACCTAATTCCACAAAGGAAATTTCTTTCAATGTCAAGGTTAATAAAAAGGTATAAATCATCACGTCGCCAGTTTCGGTGCCTCATCTCAAATTATTACATAAACGTGGTTTATTTGACCTTGTTTTTGTCAGTCCTCGCTCACCTTACGCTTTGTCGGGTCATTTTCATTACGAATTTTGCTTATGTACCGGTTCAATACATATTTTTTTTAATTATTTCTTTTATAAAACTGTTTTTACTACCGTTTTTGTAGCCTCATTATCTATCCTGTTAAAAAAAAGATAATCTGACTTTTTGTGTTGGCTTGATCAAATTGCTAAAGTGAACTTTGACACGAACTAAATTCTGATTTGGCTAAATTATTATAATAATGTCACAACGAAATAAAGATGACGAAAAATACGATAATGATAAGATTTTAGTTTTATATAAACTTGTAAAAAATAATACAAACCCACTCATTTTTTCATCGAGTTTACATTTATGAAATCGATTTATCGTGTAAGATGAAGCTGTTTTCGAAATGATTATGATTGGCAATCTGTTACATCTTTCTTGTAGGTGTTAGTATGTGGTGTGGTCATTACACTTGCAACTTATATTGCGATTTGATATTTGTCAATATTAGAACAGAAATTAGAGTCAAAATGTTCATTATCAAGGTATTGAGTTGCATTTAAACTATTTTTATCAAACTTTTTGCAGTTGAGTATAAACTGTATATATATTATACATATTCGTAAATATAGGTTACCTACCTACATAACATAGCTACACTATATTATATATATTTGCTTTTTTCTATTTCGATTTTTATGCTTTAGTACTGCAACTTTTACAGAATATGTTCAGGTGGTTTATCTGAAATATGCTTTCAAAAAGTTAAACAGACTGACTACAATGATTTTATATAGAATGCTTTTTAAGAGCTGCTTGTATACTATATTTGTGATATATTATCAACGCCATCGACAGCATATCGCTCATTAATTGCTATAACTTTTTATCCCAAAAAAATAGCGATTTTAACTAGTAATCTATAAGAAATTACGATTTCATGTTTCAGGTGAACTAGATTAGTTGAAAAATAACCTTAAAGAAGACTATAATTTTTTTTAAAACCCATTTGACCTATTCGAAGCCTATGGATACATGCCAATCATGTCAATTCCATTCTCAACTATTCGTTATAACCGTTTGAAGCTATGGGTACATGATGTTATATCACGAGTCTCAGCTAGCTCTCTGAGTCATTAGAAGAGATATTACTCTCCTCTAATGATGAATAGCGTAATCTAGTAACGCTACAGTTACGCGAGTGATCCGTTTCTGCATTGGGTTAAAGTTCACTAACATAATTCATCAAATCTACACTGTTGCAATTTAAAAGTTGGTCTCACTACTTAACCAGGGTTAAATGATAATTAGGTTTTAAAAACTCGCTTAAAACTTGCTTAAATCTTTTAATTTTCCGGTATAAAAAGTGGTCTAAACCACTCCCTTATACAACTGTCAGAAAATGTCCGGTCAAAATAAGTTTGGCCGTTACAAATACATATAAGCAAAGATTAATAATAGAGACGACATTTTTTATCAAGGATAAAAGTTTAAAACTATAACCAGACTACGTCAGCGTACCTGAGTACGTATTATTTATTTATTTATTTATTTATGTTTGTTCGTAAAAAATGTAACGTTTGTTACCTGGACCATCATAACAAATCGATTGACACTTCATTAATCAAAATCGGCTCAGTAGTTTATTCACTACAGTAGAACATTTATAAATAGTCAAATCCATGCACGAACTGCTAAAATCATAACATTTTCTTTAGGCTTTGCCGTTTTGTCGAAACTATTGATAGATCCTTTAATTTTATAACCTAGGTATTTGTATAGAAAAGCGCAATCCAGATTGCCATATGAGATAAACCAGCAGCTAGAAACATGATCGAATGTTAGTGACGATAGGCAGTAACAGTTTGTTGTACCTACTTTCAATTATTATTCACTACAAGATTTATGTCTCTGGAAGAGCTTGACTAAGAACAATCGGTCGTTAGCAATAAGGGTCAAAGGTGGCATTGCTGCTGGCTTGCTGTGTTAAAACATAAATTTTACTATTTCTTCTCGATTGAGTGAGTTTTTGTTTTGTAGCATGCTTATTTTTATTTATAAACGTTTAACGATAATAACCTAATACTAGAGCAAAGCCTTCGGTCTTGTCTGTGACTGTGAATCCTAGGCTCTCTACCTTTGACATTTCGGAGTTATGCGTTTTTAGAAATTAAATATCACCTACTTCAACGGTGAAAGAAACAAGTATACCTGCATGCCTGAGAGTACTTGATAATGTTCTTCAAAAGTGCATGAATAAATGGAAATAATATTAATTTTTAATTCAAAAATAAATTATAGAAAAGCGATATAACTTTCAATTTATTTGACTCATATCTACTTACTGACTTTACACATTACATAAGTAACATTTGCAAAAATAAAAAGCAACTTTGCTACATCCTTCGGTTCCCATGAACATATACAATATTTAACTGAATTTTTTATTATATTTTATTTTGGTATTATCTAATACCTAGAACTGATACTTACTCTATTTCAAACTACTATATAATAATAACATATAATTTAAAAATAAACTTAAATCTATCTAAATTAATAAATAAATTAATAATAAATATAAATATTAAAATTAAAACTGAATAAAATCTAAAACCCCATCGAAGTCTATAATAGCGAAATAAAATATATTATTAGATATTTCAGATATTTCTGGTAAGTGAATATCTGTTAAAGGATTGTGAATCGAAAACCAATCGTAATCTGTTTGTCCGGTGAAAGTGGTTCTGCGGCAAACTTTCGTTATCGTCGACTGTCGAGCTAGCCTGTGATGTGAGCCATTATGCGCCGCTGCTCGCGTCCGGGCCGCGAAGAGATGGTACCTACGTTTTCGAAGTTATATTGTACTGCAGATTACGTTATAGGTTGGTAGGTTTTTACATAAATTTTTAAAGTAATTGATTGCTATAGGTATACTAGCTGATTAGTAGATACGCGCGACTACGTCCGCGTGGATTGAGGTTTTTATTCCCGCGCGAAATCTCTTATTTCCCGGGATAAACAGTAGCCTGTTATAACTAACTCACTACCTATTAGTAACTATTCCAGACTATAACCTATCTCCGTGCCAAATTTCAGTCAAATCGGTTTAGTCTTTGCGACTATAATAGGATATGAAATTATTGAATTGAATGTAAATTTCAATTCAACTAAAAATATAGGTATGCCAATTGATAAAGGCATATATGTAGGTATTTTACAATCTTATTCTTCTTTATGATAATTTTAAAATCTTGTGGATGATGGTGCTGTTTCGGTTGTACTCAAAAATGTAATATGAATTGACAGATCTAAATAACATCTGAAATTCTGCATATATAATAATTCTAAGAAGGATAGCACTTTGTAGAACCAAATTAGAACCATTACTTATTTTCCCATACAATAGACTTCAACGCGCTCATTAGTTTTGATACGTGCTTGATACTCCACTAAATTTTGGAGCTGTTCGTTATTACTTCGTATCTAATGTAAAAGTACATATAAAGATAACAATCACATGTCAGTTACACAAATTATTACGTGTCGAAGGTTACTATGAGGTAAATATCCTATTTGCTGTGAGGTCGTACAGTTTAGAATATATGCTAAGTGGCATTATTCAATCATAGCTAAATCACAACAGTGACATAATTTTATTTCCGTTGATAAAATATACGATGTAACCAGGAAGAGAATAAGCAAAGGATTTTTTTATGTGTATAATATATTTTTTATTTAGACTTGAGATACCTGATTAGGATTACTAGATATTGATATACTGGATTAGATCTACTGCGTCCTTAGATACTGATGTATTGATTTTATCATTATGCACTCTAAACAAAATAACTCACAATATTAATATAAGAATCTCCCGCAAGCTCAAGTATCCATAGAAACGAAGTTTTGGTGTAATTTGAAACTATACATGAGATTTATATCAAACTTTAACTATAATGCGCTGAGAATAGTATCGAGGTTATGGGTTTTTTGTTGTGAAAAAATAAACAAAAGGATCATCACGAAAATTATAATTTGCTAAAAAAATATAAAAAAATTGAAATTGTATGTTTCAGGTAAACCGGGAACAGACTACCCGATACTAGGAGCGGTTCCTTACACCAACTTCTATTGTGATGAACAATCTTATCCAGGCTTCTTTGCTGACATGGAGACACGTTGCCAAGGTAATTAAGTATTGACAATTAAGGATTCAAGTTTATTTGAATTTTATTCCACCCCACACATTTTGGGTTCTTATTCAACCGATTTTCATTAAATTGGACATTATTTAAGTAGGACAATGATGCTTTTAAAATTTTAAATTTCGGCTTAATGAGACAAAAGAAAAAAAATTGAAATACTTAGATTTTTTTATTAAGTAGGTACCTTACATTATATAAATCATTATTATCAAAATGCAAGGTACCTATACTTATTATATTATTACGAGCTCAATATTATATACATATATGGGTATATTATATTATATTGTAAAATATAACAATGTTATTCAATATACTATGAATATTGTATGGTCATTTATAAGCAACGATACGAGTATATTAACATTTAAAAAACAAAAGCTAATGATATTCAAGTTTCGATGATAAATTGATGTAGGTCAGATCATTAAAAAACTAAATTACCAACTAACCTTGACATAATATTTAGTAACTCTACAGATTATATTTCACGATTTATTTAATAATACGTAATATAATAAATAAAAACACGTTGGGAATTGCAATTTTTGAGATGTGAAGTGCACTTTAAAGCCTCGCATGGGTAGGTACTTTAAATTGAAATCGCTACCTAAGTACCTATTTGATGTGCCATAAAAAATATTAATATTATTTTTAAAGTAGTCTGATAAAAAGAGTAAATATATCTACAAATATGAAATGGCTTTAATATGAGTAACATTTACTCTATATTTGTTGTTAGGAGGAGTTTATTTCTAGTGCATCAGACAAATACAAATAACGTTTGTTACATTATTTTGAAAAATGAAATGTTGCATGCTCTAGAAACTAATATCTGTGTCTGTTAATTCAGTTTACTTAAACATATGTAGTTTTACTGTGAGAGTACCTACTCGTAAATCATTGAGCCCGATTTTTTTGTTGAAATTCTTCTTCTTTTAAGAATAAAAGATTCTATATTTTTTTTCTTAAAAAAAAAAAAAGAATATTAGTCTGGCTGAACTTGACTTATATTCTTTTCTCCCCTCCAAATAAGCGAAAAGCTTGTGTTAGGAGTGAGTACGACAATAGCGCCAACGAGTGGGGTTTGAACCCGCGACCTTTCAGTTTTCAGTCCGCACCTTTTAAACTATTGAGGCTATAAAGAGGCTTTGAGGAAGATCTATTCTCCGAGAAACTATCTAAATATGAATGTTTTTAGACCAACTCCTTTAAATACAGAAATGGCACACCAACTACTTTACGTTACATACATACGTTATAGCATGTAATTAGTCATAATATTTAAAGAATATCTAGTTTTACTGTAGGCAATGTAATTATATGGTTTACTATAAGGTGATTAACACGTCTACTCGTGATCGAATGTTAGAAGCTTTTTGTGAACCATTTTCGGTGTATGACCTTGTTTTGAAATGATTAGGATGTAAAATTTTAAGGTCTTTGAGGTCAATCTAATGATCGTGAAGAATCGCGGAAGAGCTTATCGTAAATGTTAGATCGGGCGTGAGATCTTTATAAAATATTACATTATAGATATAATTTAATTTATCTTAGATAGATATTTTTAAATTCCACTGTATTACAAAACACACTAATTAATTGCTATTTATTTCAAATGTGCACGTAATTAATGTGTCAAAACTTTAAAATACGGATTTTTCTTCGGTATTTTTTTTATTGATTGCCTTTTGGCTAAATGCTCTTAAATTGACTTGAAAGTCTATATACTATAACTAGTAGGGCGCGTGGGTGCGCGGCTCGCTAAAGCGAACCGCGGTTTTTCTGTTCACCAAATAGATCTTCGGGATTGGTCCTCTTTTTAGAAATTTGTATGGCCGCCATCTTGAATCCGCCATTTTGAATTTTTTTCAGCTCATTGCCAATTGGATGAGGTTTCGAGTGATTTTTGTTTGGGCACCCTCAACCTATCTTCAATACCCTGACCGTGCTCCTCACCCGTCTCCAAAATCCTCAATCATCAGCTCCCTTCATATTTTTCATCCAAATGAATTTTTGTCCTCTATACGAAATCATCAGCGGAAAGGAACGTATCAAAGTCTTGCATACATTTTATATGAAAAAAGTAAATTCCGCCATCTTGATTTTTTTCTCTATTCATCAAGTAGACCTTCGGATCCTGATTAGTTTTCGCAAGAAAACCATTCATCCATCTTTTATAGTCTCCGAGATAGACACCGACGAAATTTGTATGGCCGCCATCTTGAATCCGCCATTTTGGAGATTTTTTTCAGCTCCCTGCCAATTGGATGAGGTTTCGAGTGACTTTTGTTTGAACACTCCCCACTTATCTTCGATACCCTGGCCGTGCTCCTCACCCGTCTCCGAAATCCTCAACCATCAGCTCTCTCCATATTTTTCCTCCAAATGAATTTTTGTCCTCTCTACGAAACCATCAGAAATTTTGAAAAGGAACCGTATTAAAGTCTTGCATATATTTTGTATGGAAAAAAATAAATTCCGCCATCTTGAATTGTTTTTCTGTTCACCAAGTGGACCTTCGGCTCCTGATCATCTTTTGCCAAGAAACCACTCTTCCATCTCGTATACTCTCCGAGATAGACACAAACAAAATTTGTATGGCCGCCATCTTGAATTCGCCATTTTGGAGTTTTTTTTCGGCTCTTTGCCAACTGGATGAGGTTTTGAGTGACATTTGGTCGAACACCCCCCACCTATCTTCGATACCCTGGCCGGTGCTCCTCACCCGTCTCCGAAATCCTCAATCATCAGCTCTCTCCATATTTTTCCTCCGAATGAATTTTTGTCCTCTATACGAAACCGTGAGTGAAAAAAAATTTTTCCATACAAAATTTTACAGGAGAGGTGATCAATGAGTCAGTGAGTGAGTGAGTGAGTGAATCAGTGAATCAGCACGAGTAGCTATATATATATTAATTACTAGATATACTATATTATAACTAGTTAATATAGGAGTCTATATTATAGCTTTGGAATGGGATTTCCGCAGTAATTTAGTAGAATTATTATTTACATTAGCATAGGTTAGATTTATCAAAGAATTAAATAAATGTTTTAAATGTGACCAATTGACATTTCCAAATTGTTCTTGTGTTTACGTTGTATTTACCTAATGATAAAAATTTGTTTGATTTTTATTATAATTCTGACCACCATTAAGATTATTAATAGTAATATTTATTGATAGCAGTTGTAGTAAAATGACAAGGAAGCGTTAGGAGAATCAAGATCCGGCAATATTGCAAAACAGGTCTTAAGTTTAAGAGGAAAAGATGCGATGTAATATTTTGTGTTTGATAGTTGGAAGCCAGTTGGAAGTTGATTTTGACGCAACGTTATAAACGATTATTATGTCGTTATGCGACTCTTTATGTCACTTTAAGAAATAATTGACATAGAAGGATAGTTTCCTGTAATTTTCAACATTCCTCAATACACGTGACAAATAAGCAGTAAATGATTTTGCTTAAATGCCTACCTACCTACACATTTTAGTAATGTAACGGTTTTAGGCATTTAAATATGTTTTTCTTTAATTCAGCTAAACTGAAAATGTCAAACGAGATTATTATAAAGACTGAAATGTTTATGCCAATTTATTACTTTTCAGCATGGCACTACTGCGACATAGACGGTCGCCAGGCTTCGTTCCTGTGCCCCAACGGCACGATCTTTTCCCAGGGGGTGGCGTCGTGCGACTGGTGGTTCAACGTGCGGTGCGCGCTGTCGCCGGCACTGTACCCGCTCAACGCGAGGCTGTACCGGAGAAGGAAGAAGCAGAGCAGGCCGACGCCGCATAGGGTCATAGATAAGAAACTGATCGATGAAATATTTTTGTAAAAATCCTTCTCAAGGGATCTCGGTTTAAAAACCTTTTGTTTTGTTGATATCTTAATAGACTGCCTTCTATTTTTCTGAAAAGATCGTGGAAACTTTTAAAGATTTCCTGTTTTCGTAGCTTGTATTCTAGTTATCCTAATTTCACAAAATTTGCAGAAAGTGTAAGAAATAAATGGGCCAAGTTAGCACCAGTAAGCATGTTGTTTGGCTGTGTAAACTGTAAACTAAACAAAATTGACAGTGGAAACGTCATCCTTTTCACCATATTCCGAAAGGATACTTGTAGACCTGTCGATTTAGTTAAGTACAGTAACTGGGTACAACCGAATTAGTATCAATTTCACCATAATACTTGTACGGAAAATCCACTCAGACTTCAATGGGCATCCCTACAAATTCAAATTTAAAATAAGTTATGTACCTGTTTTTTCTATGACAAGGATTCGCATAGCAGATTCTGTTGAGAAAAACAAGCAAGAAACTTAGCAATCGCTCTTTTCAAAAGAAAAAAGTTATGCCTAAAATAATACATAGCTATTATAAATCAATGTAAGGTCAGGGGGAGTAAGAGAAACGGTGGGGTAAGAGAAACACAAAGCCATATCTAACAAACTATGCAGTTTATCGATATTTGCTCTCAGTCGATAAAAGAGTATTGACGAAATGGTATCAATTTTTTAACATAGATGTTGCTGCGATAATTCTACAAGGTAATATTTAGGAAAGAAATTTGACATTTTTCAAAACTCAAAACACGAGTTAGACGCGGTTATATTTATTGCTTGTTTTAAAGTGATTTTATAGAGTTTTCAAAAGTTTTTTGCCGTAAGTACCTTGAATAAGGTATAGATTTAATGTTCCAATTGTATTTTTTGTCTAAAACGTTCAGATTATTAATTTAAGACATGGTAAAGATTCTAGTCACTAAAAGTTTCGAGTGGGAAAGTGAAACAGAGATGAGCGGGGTAAAAGAAACATATGTTTCACTTACCCCATGTCAGAGATTACCAACCTTTTTAAAAATAATCTATATATATAAAATTCAAAGTCCTGACTGACTGATTGACTGACTGAGATATCAACGCACAGCCTAAACTACTGAAGTTAGAAATTTGAATTTTTTACAGTTGGTTCCTTTTATGACGTAAGCGCACACTAAGAAAGGATTATTGAAAATTCCACCCCTAAGGGGTTTAAATAGGGGATGGAAGTTTATATGAAACTCCGTCATTTTTCAAGCTGTTTCCATCAAAGTTGGTATTTGAGCTTTCAGTTAAAAATAAAAAAGTACGTGTTTCACAGTTTTTGAAAATTCCACCCCAAAATCTAATTCCACGCGGACGAAGTCGCGGGGGCAAAAGCTAGTCTTATTTAAAAAAAACTAATATTTGATTATAGGCCGTCTTGTGTCTGACACACCAGTCATTCTGTTTGTTCAAGCGTCAATCAAAAACTACTCGACTGATTTTGATGAAACTTATCACACATATAGAATCATCTGTACATAATATTATATTCGTTGTATAGAATAAATTTATGTTTTTATTGACAGTAAGACTTAGTATATTTAATTTTATTCCCATAATTATTTTGATAAAATTTGAGGGAGCTGCTAGTTATAAAAAAGTTAATCTATTAAATATATATAAGGAAAAGGTGACTGACACTGGCTGACTGATCTATCAACGCACAGCTCAAACTACTGTACGGATCGGGTTGAAATTTTGCCAACAGATAGCTATTATGACGCAGGCATCCACTAAGAAAGCAAGAATAGAAGAAGACGTAAAAATATTGTAAACATGGTGTTAGCTAACTAATAATTTATAACGTACCAATTTTTGTTTTGGTTTACTACCCCTGACTGCTTGACTATGTTTCTCTTACCCCATTTTCAGTTTTTTCCTTTTATTTAAGAAACTAGACCACGTAGCCATGCACTGAGACTCGTATTCGATTGAAGCAATTAAAGGTGTCATTTTAGTCCTTGAAATAGTTCTGTAGACCTTATATTAGCAGCGTACTGATCATTGTTTCACTTACCCCATTTTGAGGGTAAGTGAAACGAAACCATGGTCTACTTTTACTTAGTAATTTTATCGTTATTTGCACTAATAGAGGACCTAAAGATCATGTCATAGAAAGCCCATTTAAGGAAGAGTACTTTGCATTGATCGTTATTTAAATTGACATTTTTTTTATTGATTTAGAGGTCATTTTGTAGAAAAAACAGAAAAGTATGTTTCACTTACTCCCCCTGACCTTATCTCATTGTGAAACTTCACACACAATCTTGTTGGCAGCTGAATGAAAAAACTGATACCTTCTAAGCACCTTTGTGGTTAAGAAATTCTTATTAATTGTATAACCTCGACTAAACAAATGAGTTTTACACATTGTTTGCAATGCCAAATCTAAGACCTATAGAATAAAACTTATTGGTATTGAAGAGTCAGACAGGAGGTGGAAAAAAATCAAAACCGGTTTCTTTCATTAACCTTGATATTTGAATCATGTCAGATTTTGTTTTCGTTCAATAAACCGGTTAAAGGGTCAAACCATATTTAATTTGATTTCGCTCGGTTTACCGAAATCAACCAGTTTGCCGAACTTTAAATTCAGGTCTTTCTACGTACAGATACGATTTTGCAGAAGAGGGACAATAATTAGTTGAAAATTAGCGATAACATGGTGCAATATTCATGACCTGTCATCTCCAGGACTCATGATAAAGAAGCTTCAAAGCTAGCGTCGTAAGATGTCATAATATTGTATGTGTCATATTAAAATCTTGATTTAATATCGTATGTAGAACTGAGTACTGACTATAGGTAATACAAGTATGTAGTTAGAACTTTTTAGATTTACCAACTTCTTAACAGGTCATCGAAAGGACAAAAATCAATAGGGTCGATTAAACGACATGTATTTACAGTCTTATTTCTTTTCTTTGAACCATAATGATATAAGAAGTTAAGTGTCATATTAAGTCAATTTTTTTTTTGTAAATATGTCAAACTTAGTTAAAATTAAAGTATCTACTTGTTTAGAGTTAAAGTAAACAATAACATGTAAATGAATAAAGAAATGTGCAATAGTGTAAAACTGTACTTTTTTCCCAAATAAGTTCGCATAACCAGTTAAAGAATGTAACAGTTTCCAACTCGATTATGCTCAATTTAAATTTACTAACCAAAATTAATCGCTTTGCCGAAGTTATTAATACAGGTTTATCGACAAAACAAGAAGATGAACAAACAAATATATCACAATGTTATACACCTACTTATTATATAGATCATTCTTTGCCATTGCTATTTAGAAATATTATTGCCAATCGTGTCTACGCAAATTAGAAACTAATTAAATATTGAGCAAGGCTATCAGCGTTAGTTGTGGCGGCAAGGAGTGGCAAGATGAGCAATTTTTCCCTATACGGTTATAGGTGTTGCGGCCACTGGCCAGTCAGTAATAAGCACATCCCATACTGACATAATCTCTTAGGTACGTAAGTATAAACAGGCAAGTCTTTAAGTAACTACCGAAGCACGATAATAAAAAAAAAAAACGATCGATCGATCACGCTGCAGCGATAGCCTACTCGTTCCGTCTTTGGTCTCCTTATAGGGAGCGTCCTAGGTTCAAATCCCAGGCACATAAGGTACCTTTAACTTTTCGGAGTTGTGTGTTTTAAGTAGGTGAGTTTCATTTGATTTAACGGTGGAGAAAAATATCGTGCGGAATACATGCCTTAGAGTTTTCCATAATGTACTGTGTGAAGTTTGCCAGCAGTGCCGGCTTTACCTATTTGGTGCAGGGTGTGCGTTGCACGCGGGAGCAGGGTTGTGGAGGGCGCCGCGCCGACCCGCGCTTGCTTGCTTCTCGACATCATTTAAAATTGCACCATTTTTTGCACCTGAATTTCCTTTCTCCGGTAAAATATAACTGTAAGTCAAACGGTATTCTTGTATTGTAAATATTCCATTTTGGCTGCGCGTCTACTAGAGGGCGTCAAGATATTGATTGCACGCGGGCGCTACATGGGCTAGAGCCGCCTCTGCTTGCCAGCATAGTGAAAGGAAACCCAAAATCTAAGTAATTTAGTTGTAGTAAATTCATGGCGATATTTTGATAGTAATTATTATATTTGAAACCTTAAAACTAAAGCTATACACGACCCCCTTACGTCGTTTCCTCTCTGTAGCTATAAACCTGCCTATCTTTTGAGCGAAGACGTGTTTGACGGCATTTTTGCTTTTTTTCCATAAGAATCTATATAGGAACAATGAATGGCAAATAATTCTCAATACATCGAGCAAAAGTAGATACCAAGATAGCATTATTAAGTAGTTGTTCTTTATTTACATAAGGCGTATTTTATCAATAACTACAATAGCACAGTCACAGTAAGGACAGTTAATAAGTAATTCAGGGTGGCGAGCCTTGCTTTTGGCCTAAAATAATAATGGTAGGTAATACTGAACAGTGTATGTAGGATATCGATAAACATTGACAATTCACAAAACTATTACCAACTTCCGCTATTGATTTGAAGAGGAGAGCCCTGAAAACTAAGAAAACCTAATCAGATTTTTACTAAATTTAAATTGGACCAATTTTCTTTCATTAACAGCTTTCAACCGACTACTTTCACCTAGGTTTTTCGAGGTTCTTCAGTAAGCAACCGATGTACGACGTGCCTACTTATTGGTGGTAGCAATTGGGTTTATTGAGGGGCCTGTGGCTTATGCGTGGCGACAGTACGTTTGAGTAGATTGCGCTGGTAAAGCAACGTTGACCCAAATCGTTTAATAGATGGGTGACATTTTTGAAATTCGAATTTGCTTATTAAGCCGTTTATTTGATAGGTATAATAATAATATAACCGTTACATCTTAAATTTAATAATTAATCGGAAATGCCGTATTAAGTTGAGTCGTACGCGGAAGCAACTAGGATCCTACTGCTATAACTCTTGAAAGTTAGCCCGCTACCATCTTAGGCTACATCGTCACTTATTATCAGGTGAGATCGCAGTTGAGGACTATCTTGTCGTCGAATAAAAAAATACTGCATTCTTACACCGAGAAAACCTTTACCTTTTTGTGATTAACGAAAAGCTGTTATAACTTTCAGGAAGAATTCGCTACGTAAAGAAAGGGATACCTATTTGCTTGCAGAATACCAAATAAACTGTATTATCTTCTTCTCTTCATCATGGGAATGGCCTTCGCAAGTAGAAGATAACCACCCGTTAAAAAATTGTACCTACTATAATGGTCCAGTTTATTACCTACTGTACCTATTCTGTGATTATTACTAAAGTAATTTTCATTTTTTATTAAACAAGGCTATCCACTTTATTGGCAATATAAAACTGTTTATAAGATTTGTCTTTTTGACCAGCACGTAACAATGCCAATTCTTAATCTACTGACGTTTTGCATTGTCCTCTAAGGCTAAATTAATCGTGGGAGCGTAGTATAATACAACGTTTTTGTTGTTGTAGGTATGTATACACATTTATGTCTTTATATGGAAATCGGAGGTAGATATGTAGGTAAACATAATTACATCCGATATTGTAGTTTCTAAATCCTCACAGTTTAGGTAGGCACTACCCTGCAGCATCAGAATTAAGGAACCAGGACCTAGAGCACCATGATGTAATCTATGCTTGATACCTACAATAACAATTCGTAATCGAAAGTTCCTAAATCCTAACAGTTTAGGTCGCCCGTACCCTGCAGCGTCAGTATTGAAAAGCTAGGACTTAAAGCTCCATGATATAGTCTATACTTGATACTTACAATAACAATTCGTAATCGAAAGTACCTAAATCCTCACAGTTTAGGTGGACTGTACCCTGCAGCATCAGGATTGAGGAGCTAAGACCTAGAACTCCATGATGTAGTTTATGCTTGGTGATTAGCATATAAGTTCGTAATCGACAGTTCTTAAATCCCTACAATTTGGGTGGTAAGTGCCCCTATAGCATCAAGCTTGCGGAGTTGAAGATAAAAAAAAATATGGAACCACCCCGCAACCTTCTTCTGTCGCTCAAAAAAAAAATCAGGCGAAACCTTTGACATGAGGCTTATAGATAGTTTACCTTTCACAAACATATACCTATAGGCCACTTTATATTCTGGTGAATTTTCCAAGAGTTGCCATGGGATTTAAAAAAAATCTAAACACGCTTATACGAAGCACCACTTATCATCGGCATTTCTAAACTTGTCTGATATTATGTACCTTTATTCTTTGTGATACAGTGGTTTCTGGTCGGTAACGATTCAGGCAATATATGCCTGATAGACTGTTGGGCGCTGAAAAAAGAATTACGTTGGAGCGAAGTTTAAGTGACTCAGTGATTGGAACGCGTGAAAAGTATGCAGGCTCCGAACCCGTAGAGGGCTTACCGTGCGTTGCGCGCGGTGCTAAACAGTCGAGACATTAAAGTCATTTCTTACGCGAAGCGCGCACCCCGCACGCGAGTTCGGCGACTTTCGGTTTCGATTATAAAATCGATATTTTACGTAAACATTCAGATTTTGAATGAAAAGTTGTTTGAAATTTTTCAAGAACTGGATGTTGGACATAATTTGTTACCATGGGAATTTGGATGCTAATATTTTGCGGTAAGCGATGTTTTTATTTACTTTTTGCTTACCTTATGGAATCAACAGCGACTATCTAGGTATAAAATTATTATTTAGCCGGATATATGGCTCTACTTAGTGTACGGAATAATAGCGAAATAATTAATTATTATGTACTCATATATCGTACCTAATATTGTTGTTATTTTAATGGGGTACTGCCCTTTATTTAAAAAAGTAAATTGCAGTGTAAAGGATGCATAGAGATCGTTAGGGAAAGGAAGCGAACATTAAGAACTATAAAATTTGGTTTCTTGGCAACCATAGATATATTTACAAGTTTTACTTGTAAATAACGTCAATAGTTAGTAGGTTGTGGTGACTTATCATTAAAATCATACATTTCACTGCATGACCTTACAACGAAATAAAAAGGCGTGACGGTTTGAACCATTCTCAATGCCAATGTCCGTGGTTAAAATAATAAAATAAAAAGAAACAAAGTAAAATACATCAGTCATGATAGTCTAAAAATATACTTAAATAGATATCCTTGTTATAGTATTACTTCGTTAGTACTTCCTGTAATAATTTACAATAGCAGTATTATTATGCATTTTGTGGAACAACTAGGTAACTACCTTGCAATAATTTGTTTTTCCTAACAGCAGTGCGAGATTTTCTTTTATTTGTGACACAATTCACCTTCTAACAAAGTAACTGTATGTTACTTAAGGTCGTAGCTAGATATACTAGTGTGATAAAAATTATGTTACTTGTTCACAAGTTTATTAGGTATTATGAGAATACGAAGTTGATAAAATTTATTATTAGGTAATTTATTGGTAATCCTAGGAAGCATATAATGAATTAGGTATTTTTACGAAAACCAAATAATGAATTTAGCACAAAAAGAACTTGTAGCCTGGAGACGGAAGCAGGCTACTTTCTATCTGGTCTAGGTTGGAGCGCGCTTGCCTAGAAGTTGCCTTACAAAAAGATTCACACTTGCCTTGACGGTACTCAAGGATATTTTGTCAGTGAACTAGATCCACTCGGATGCACTGCGATAGTACAGATGCGGGTAGAAAGTTACCTTCTAGTAGATACCTATTCTTCATTGAAGGTCAGCAACATATTGAATAACCTAGCAGTTTAAGCACAACTTATATCATATAATAGTATAAGCACAACAGCATAAGTAGTTTAAGCACAACTTAAACTATTAGGTAGATTATATTATTATAATCCGAAAAGACACTTAATTATTGATAAAATAAATACAGTATCTATACATTTTATCCAAATTAAGAAAAACACGCATATTTTCATTGTTTCTCATTGCTATCTTTGCACATAGGTGAAAAACCCCCCGCGAATATCCACTATTGAAGATTTTTCTACGCTATGTTTTTTTTTATTCTTTTAAGAAAATAAGCAAATTTTTTTCATAAAATAAACTTAATATAAAGAAGAAAAATAGTTTTGCGTTCAATTCTTGGACTACACATGGAGTGCACATTCTTGGTTACCGAAGAGATTACGTTGGAGCTAATAATTACGTTATCTAATTTGTGTGTTTATCATTCATTATCACTGATTACGAATTACGAAGTTATGTTAATAAAGATATTAAGAAGTTATGGTTGATTTAGAGTTGATTAACAATAATAATTTCTTAATGAATTGGTGAAAGGCGCGAGGAAGAGTGTCCCTCAAAGTAACTTGTCACAAATCCTAATCGCACTAATAATATTATAAAGGCGAAAGTTTGTATATGTGTTTGTGTGTATGTGTATATTTACTCCTTCACGTCACTACGAATGACCCTATTTGGCTGAATTTATGAATGGAGACAGCTTATAGCCAGCATTAATACATAAGCTACATTTTACCCCAGAAAATTAAACAGTTCCCGCGGGAATCATAAAACCTTAATCCACGCGGACGAAGTCACGGGCATCGTCTAGTAAATTATAATTATAATATTATTTACAAGAAAAAGTTTAAAACCTGTAACCTGACTACGGAAAATTAAATATACTATCTGGTATATTGATTTTTTTTAAATAAAATATAGCCTAAGTCACCTGGAGTCCAGGTTATAATGGTAACCTGGGCCTAACCTAACCTAACTATACCAGTCGACAGAGTTAGATTCACAGGGATGGATATTCCATGGTTCTACCTAAGATCTTTTTTTTTTTTGTCCCTGGAATCTACAATCAGTCGGAAGACTATAAGCAGATGGCATGTGCTTTAAATTGTCTTTAAGGACGTTGTAGCCATAACTCGGACGTCCTTCAATCAAGCACATCGGCTCGTTTAAGGCGTTTCACCCTTGGGGCTGTCAGTAGAGACTGGGCAAGCACATTGGGATGCCTAGTGAGTCGATCCTTATGCTTGGAGGAATAATTATTTATTTCCTCGCTGATAGTTGACAGCTCAAGATATTAGTGGATTTCGTCGTTGCGTGCAAACCAAGGTGCATCAGTAAATGTCCTCAGTATTTTATTTTGGACTAAAAAAAATACTACCTAAGATCTGAATGTTGTTTTTGTCTTGCATGCGTGAAAGCATGTGGCCCAATTCGTGAACCAAATGTAATAAATTTATGAGACCGTAGATCAAACATTCACCTTGCGTCAGATTCTATATAGTTTTTTTACTCTTATAACAATGAAACGCTATCGTATTCCATTTTTATTTTGCAATTATAAAATCTGGACTGATGCCGTACTATTTCTTCATAGATATTTCTTAAGTTACATATTCATATATTATATCACCTTTAAAATGTAAAGAGACGGTGCCTTTAATTTTTTTATCGTAATCTGAGAGGTGTTCTCAGCTCTTCAACACTCGGTTTCATTTAACCTTCAAATACATTATATCATATTATATAAAAGTCGTTCTAGTATTTATTTTTTATAATTAATATAATTATCAAGTCGTATTATATTATTTTATACTTTAAAAGAAAATTTTGCCATATTTAAACCTACTTTTATACGAACCAGCTTTGGATATTATTAAGTATTTTTTGTAATAATATTTATATTACAATAGATTTGTCCGCTTGGAGTTAAGTTTTTAAAATTCCTGCGGGAACCCTTTCTTTTTCCGGGATGAAAGGTAGCCTTTGACACTTTTCAAATCCTCAGCTTGCAACAAATTACGGCGATTCGTTGCTGCGCGATTGGAGGACAAACCCACAAACACACTTTCCCATTTATCATAATTTTGTGACAATTTATGGTAATACTAGCTGATATTCGTACGCGTGGTTTTTTTTGAGTCCCGCGGGACCTCTCTTATTTTCCAGGATAAAAAGCCGATGTGCTATTCCAGTCTATAATCTAACTTGTGCCAAATTTCAGCCAAATCGGTTTAGTCGTTGCAGCGTGATTGAGAAACAAACATCCATACAGCTAAACTTTCGCATTTATAATATTATAATAATAGGAAATAGGATACGTAAATGCACGTGCGGTGATGGCTTAGTAGCTAAGAATTCTACTTCCTTTTCGGGTTAAAATCCTTTACATTCTGAAAGATCTGTGCTCTGTAATAGGCCGGCGATGAGATGAGATGTCTATAATGTGTATGAATTTATGGAAATCATAGTGAATAATAATATAGTCATATTGCTGTTGCGTCTCACTTTCACTGACCGATCAAGTCCGACGCTTCTCGCTGACCCTGGCAACCTCCACGACATGTGCTTCGAAGGCAGCGGGTGAAATTTAAAACCAACTAGCCTTCAAGATCATTGAACCGGGAAGTTTGGTTTCATTATTTTTAAGAGACGTCATCTTCATTAATGGCGATCCTGCGAATCCTTATATCCTTGTTGTTTGTCTTTGATTTGTGCTTCAACAAAGGAGCGATCGATGTAATTTTTAGCATGGGCTTAGTTGAGGTCTTGTAGTGTGATATAGGCTTAACTTAACAGAGGATTCCGCAGGATTTTTAAAAATCTAACTCCACCTGGACCAACTTGTCTCTGATATAAAAGCTTTTGATATAGGAGCATACCTAGATCTAAAAGTTATTAATTTTTCAATCCTACTAATATTCTACTAATATTATAAATGCGAAAGTTTGGATGTATGAACGGATGGATGGATGTTTGTTACTCAATAAACCAATCCAAACCAATAACAAATCGGTTTAAACGCAACGTTTAAACCGATTTGTTATTGAAATAGATCTGAAATAACACACAGACTACTTTTTATCCCGAAAAATAAGAAAGAAAATAAGAAAACCACAATCCACGCGTACGAAGTCGCGTGCATCAGCTAGTACAATGTAAATGTTACAATTTCGCGTTTCGTTTTCGGTTTACTATGACGTAATCTTTTCTGAGTGGGACAAAAATGTGTTTATAATTTTTAATTTGCCATTGTTGGGTGACACAAAGAAAGAAAAGAAACTCCTCGATGGGTAGCTTTCTTAAGCTGCAGATAAATCTCAACAACAATAACATTAAGACGACTTGCCTACCTAAGCTATAAAAAGATTATCTTTTCCTCCCGCTTTTCTATTAATCTTCCATAAATCTATTCTATTCTGTTTCTATAAATATGATTCCCACTAATTTGTCCGCATGGACTTAAAGTTCATATAAACTTTACCACACCTTTACTTCTCTGCTGGATGGAGTTCAAAAAATTAAATGTGTTATCAATTAGACTAGACTATTTTTCATCGTTAATAACAGTATTGTTTTTTATTATTGGTAGAATAGAGTAGTAGTAGAGGCAGAGATAAGTTATAAAATGTTTAATTTGACTTTGACTTCGAAATAAGTAAGAAAATAAAATTTTGTATCTCTGAATTACCTAGATTATTCAGGTGAAAATTGCAACTATATATTATAGTTTTCCGGTTTCGAACAGTAATAAAGTAATTTAATGAATAACTCAAGCAACACGGACGTGGAAACAGCTTGTTGCCATTGGTTAATTGGCTCTGAGTCTTACAACACCCTTCATATAGTTCTAACCTCTTCAAGTCTGAAAAAAAAATTTAAACCACGCTTCAAATAAATAAAACTTCAATAGATGTTTCAATGGTTGGCTTTTTTCCTACATGGATGTTTCGCTAATTAGAAATATTGCTCATTAGACTTTCCACGTACCTTTTGATAGTGTAGATTTTGAAAATATTACAAGTAGGTACGTAAACAATTTTTAAATTATTCGTACGTTCCATAAAAGATGTAGCTCCCGTTCAATAAAGAATCTCTAGTTAGCCCGTTAGTTATTTATGTTAAGAAAAATTTTCGACTGAAAAGCTCAGTGCTAAATTCAATCAGTAGATAACTTGAATACCTATCTTCACTAAAACCTTGGCCTCTTATTTTTATTTTTTCTTTTATGACATTCATTTCATCAAAATCCGTTTCACATCGAATTAATTTTGACAGGCAAATCCCACGGCCGATCAAAATAGCTATTATACAATCGATAAAGAGTTTAATAGCACAGCAACTCGTAATTGATATATGGCGAGAAAAACTTACACAATAATTTTGTACATAATTTTAGTCGGATATCCTGACTTTAGAATGGAACCACAATTATAACTAAAAGCTCACTTACTACTTTTACCTGTTTTGTTTTCCCGCCATAAAAATGTCACCCTTTAAGCCTTTGAGATTTATCCAACAAAAGTGGATCTTTGCCCTTGTTGAGTGATTGAGTAATAAACACACTTTCATATAACACCTATGACGTAGGATTTTTCATGTGAAATCTATACTATTATAATAAAGAGAGAGCGCGAATTTTGTGAGTTTGTATGTATGTCCGGAGCAAACTTTGGAACCACCGCACCTATTACAATAATTCTTTTACCATTTGAAAGGTACATTATTCCAGATGGTTATAGGCTATAATAATGTTAATAAATGTATTATGGCTAGATATTATGTGCAAATTTGTTAAAGAAGTCGGAAATTTTTTTGACTCTTAAGCGTGCGCTGGGTCATATACTGTTATTGGATGAAAATGATGTATGGGTGAATTGTTTCTATTAAAGAGTTCTAAAAAAAAGTCCGCGATAGCATATGTTTATATTCTAAGGATAACTTACAGTAACCATTTCTATCTTTCAAATTTTGATTAAAAATAATGAAGCTTCTTTAACCAATGTGATGTCAATCTATATCTAAATAAATATGTTTATTATCGTAAGTATTTAATTTAGAACATATTTACCCTTTACACTATACAATTTAAATAAATAGCTTAGGAGTTATCGGAAAATTAATATTTCCGCGCGACAAAATAATAAAATGGTGCCGGCTGGCGCGGCGGGGCACGGTGGCGGGTTTCGGTACGGGATATTCGTGTGGTTCCTGTGGTGATCTTATTGACAATCGTCTCCTATAAGAAGCTCACAAGAATAAATATTTAATTTTCAACCCGGACGAAGTCGGCGCGGGCTTCTAGTAAGATATAATTTAACGAAACCAATACGATTTGAATTATGAAATACAAACATACACACACACATACAAACTTTCGGCTTTATAATATTAGTGTGATATTAGTAATAATCAATTACTTATTATTACTTGTTACGCAGCATTTATAATAGGTCTCTACATAAATTTTAACAAACTTACGTTTTTTGAAACGGGATGTGAGGAAATAATTCAAACTAAATAAGACCAAACTGGATTAGTGGGACTGACTTATGTGGCTTTAGTTTCCTTCATTTCAGATGAGTCATTCACTTTACCAATATCTTATGTTAACATTTCGGCATTAGATATGTACATACCGGTACATAAAACTAGAACATATTTATGTAATAGCTAAGGTATTATAAGTTTATTACGGCACGACTTAATATAATGAGCATAATAATAGCCCAGTTAGGAGTAATATCTAGACCACTCTTAGGCTTTATATAAAACACGCCTTCATATCACTAAACTTTAAAAGATAAGAGGAAATACAAATATATTATCTTCTGAATCTTAAGAAAAGTTTAGAATTTATAACAAATTCGAAACAAACAAATTACAACTTTGGTTTTCATTAGTTCAATTATGAGTATATCTTGTGGTATACGATCTTGGATTTCATATATCGCTTTACAGACAAATCAAAATAACCTTCAACAGTACCAACCACCTGCTGCAAATACGTGAGTAGGAAGTAAGTATATTTTAATTTTTCCGTACCTACATTCAGTTATAAAGTAGAATTGATACATAAACGGAACTAAATGGGTGTTTCGTAAGTTTCCATCATGAAATAAAAGTTTACTTGAGAAGGCAGTGTTAAAATAAGTAAAAAGATAATTAACCTTCATATTAAATACATAAATATAATATATGTAAGATATATGTAAGAATGTAATAGTATATTATGGCTATAGCCATATATATGGGGTAGTAGCTTTTATAACAAACAATTCCCGTGGGATTGAACACACACTCCGAACGGACGAAGTCACGGGAAAAATAAATAAATACCTAATTTAAATATAAGCTAAATTATTTTTCTTAATAGCTTTCCCCAGAAAATTGGAAAAATCTAGATCTTTCTTTCAGAATTCTAGAATCTGGAAAACTTTACGTTATCTTTAATATCTTCAATGTCTCGAGTCCGGTTTCGATTTGACATAATCCACTAGCATAATAAATTAACTAATGTGAATTGAAATGTGTTCACATGTGATGTGTGTCAAGTGAAGTGACATGTTCATTGATAGTAATTGTATGTCGATTGTCGACACTTTACTTTTGTAAATCGTATTCAAACATTACGCCAAAATATCTTCACATGTACAGTGTACACCTCTACGATATGTTGTTAATTATGTACATACGTATACAAACCTACATTATAACCGAATTTAAAAAAGAAGGTTTTCAATTGCGCAGGATTTTTTAAGAAAATCAGATATTTATTTAACTAAACTTTTAACACGATTTTTTTAAATCTGAGAGCACCTAATTACCATATATAAGTTACCTCATTACTTTTGAATGGTGAACTTTTGTATTTACCATATGGTTAAGAATTAAGAACATGAGACCATGAGAGTTTCTGACGTCAAGCACCTTTACTTTTCTTTAATAAATCATAATTAATTACTACTTACCTTTATAGGTAGTACGTACTACATAAATACAAAGTAATATTTCAACATAGTCTGTACCTATAAGATAATATTAATAGTATTTATGTATTTATATTATGTCCTTAAATTGCCGCTGTTGCAAGGATTCATTTAGTTTTTAATATCTAGAAATGGGTATTAATTCTTTCAAGTAGGTGTATTCCTTTTCCTTACTACCATAAGTAAGGAATACTATGTTTATGCTTGAACCGATTGAAGTACAAGAGATTACACGAATAATGATATAAAGAGTTCAACGGAGTTGAAGCTCGCATTGTTGCTCGGACAAGTGCAAATTCATCCAAGTAGAAAATAAGTATGATGGAATAGTAAAAATTATAACGTTTATTGATCATCTTACCATCTTTTTAGACGACTGCCTGAAAAAAGGAGTATATTGTTTTAAGGGTTCATGTATTTGGCAACGGTTTTCTTGATCTTATAAAGCCATTACGCACTATCGATCAGCCGTCAGTGACTCAGTGTCTCGAATATTGGAAGTAGGTGAACAACTAGTCGATAATGCATATTGGCCCTTTATTCTTACAGTTTTCTTGAGTCATAGTTGTTAATAACTGTTGAAACAAAAATATTCATTAATTTTGCTCAATTCTCAATTCATTGCCGGCTCACTACTAGGCACAGGTTTCCTTTGGAATGAGAAGACTTTAAGGCCATAGTCCAACACAACGGCCAAGTGCAGATTGGCATACTTCACACCTTTGAGAACGTAATGGAAAACTGTCAGGCATGCAGGTTTCTTCAGGTTGTTTTCCTTTACCATTAAAAATATTATTAAAACTTTAATGGATCTGAATTTACTTGGTTTCTGGATGATTTTACCTCATTCGCGTTTATACATGATAATTGAAGAACAGTGAAACCTTTAAACGTAAACTGTGCCTTCGTGTTTGTTCCCACCATTACTGAGGTATGTGCCTATTATGTACAATGTCAGCTGTAAAGGTTCCTAGAACACAATAATATTATCTTCACAATTTAGCGAGGTGTTCGTCCAAATCATAATATTCATTTATATAAATGTACTAACAATAATAAAGGAATGGTAGGTATATAAGGAATAATTTTTTATTTTACTTTAATTGAATAACTAATACGCAAATACCAGTAATTTCATCAGGGGATTTCCAATGTGTACATATTTGATTTTGAGCAGTCATCCATATAGGATAGCATTGATACTTCAAATTCCGTTCGATATATAAAATTATATTATGTATATTTAACATATTTTTTAATTATTGTCAAAATACTCACATAACTTATGCGCGAGTGAATGCTAATGAGAAGCAAGTTCATTAATAAACGTTATACAGCAATACGTATATATTAGTAGGAAAAATACATATTGGAAATGGACAACTCATATGAAAGGTTTACCGGAAGTATGAATATTTGAGTTGCTTTATGGTACTTATATAATTTTTACTATACAATAAAGTTAAAAGCTTAAAAATGTAATATAAATATTGTAGGTTCAGTGAGGAAGGAGTGAAAGTCACTAACTAATTTCTTATTTCCGTTTTAGAATGAAAGTTTTTACTTATCTGTAGGTGCATATTATTATAGGTAGGTAAGTAGGTAGGTAAAATACCGTTGATATATGGATAGAATAGATCCTGTTATAGTTAATAGGTACCAAATACTCGTACTATAAAGTACCTACTTTCCGATTGTAATTATGTATTACATTCATTCCTAATATTATGTATAACTTTATGGATTTTTTAGTGTTTGCTAATAATTATTACCTATCTACTTAGGTTGTTAGGTTGGTAATTGGTATAGACATAATATTTGTTGTATAATAGTGTATTATTTGTTTGACCGTCGCGTCGCCTAGATAGTTTTACTTTCTCCACTATTTAATATGACTGTCCAAAAAAGGCTGCTTTTAGGGTTCATGTATGTATGTGAGTTTCTTTGTTCCACTATAACTTCTAAATACCTGAAAGCTAATAGTTATTGTATGGATCTAATAAGCGGTGCATGCGGCAGTCGACAGCCGTGGCGACAGTCGCTGACCCAGATGCGGATTGCAACAACGGCCAGCCTTTCTGCGATGACAGTTCCTAGCTCACCATTCTCCTGATGTCCTTACGCTCTCCTGCTAAATATTCTTATTATTCTCTAAAATCCAGTAGGTATCAGGGCTGGCAAAAAATTAACTGTCACGACAACCTTTACCTTTTTACAGTTATTTATGTGAAGGTTAATGTAACAATTATTTGTGACCGTAGTGGCGCTGTGCTTATCGCTAAAATCTTAATTAAACTTCAATTTAATGATAACGTGTTCTTCCATGACCCTATAACAAATGGTCAATAAATCGAAGAGTATAGTGCGATAAAAAATGCAAAACGCTCTTTTATGATGTCATTTATGACACAGCATTTGGATTCTGCAGACGTAACAGTATAGTGGTTAGTCAGCTTATTCACACGCAGGACGCATAATATTTGTAGTTTATGCTTTACGCATAGTGATTTGTAGTTGTAGAGATAGTGTCTATGTTATTCTATTGTAAAACAAATAAACTCATACAATGTAGATAATGTTACCTACATTCATTATACGTTAACCTAAGTATATCATTACTTTGGTATATAATTTTTTTTTTATAAAGAATATTAGCCGAGCTGAAGTTGACTAATACCCTCCTATCCCCTCTAAATAAGCGGAAAGCTTGGGATAGGAATGGGTACGACAATAGTGCAACGGGTGGGTTTCGAACCTGAGACCTTCCAGTCTTGAGTCCGCATTATTAACCGTTGGGCTATTGAGGCTTTGAGAGGTAGTGTCTACGTTATTCTATTGTAAAACAAATAAACTCATACAATGTAGATAATGTTACCTACATTCATTATACGTTTACCTAAGTATATCATTACTTTGGTATATATGTAATTACCATGTTATCAAAGATTAATTGAATGCGATATGATAAGTGGTCTTCAAAGAATATTGTTTTGCTATTGTACCGTGACAATGAACATAGGAATAGTGAAGAAATAGTAGCCAATGATGTTATAATTGCAGACCTCTGCAATTGCACTTGTTAATTATGTGTTATTGCTATGGTAGATGTTGTAAGCTGTTAACCACTGTGAAACCAAACATTCTTGAGTATAGGTATTTAGATACAGATACGATATACAATAGAGGTTTGAATTTAATAAAAAAATCAAGCTTTGTTTGAGAAATGAACAGAATAGATAAAATAGTACTAAGTAATGTTGTGTAAAGCAGTAACATACTGGAGTACCTAGATAGGTACAAAATTTTGTTTGACTTGGATGTATATGTAGGTCATTCTCGCTATATTTTTATTTAAAAAAATAATGTCCTAATCAATTTAATCGTACTCCTTGACCTCGTTGAGGAGGTAGACCGTTTCGATGCAACAGTGAAGAATGCAAATAGAAATTTAATGCTAATTCATAATAATTAGTTACTAAAGATTGCGCAGATTGTCAATGAAGTAACGTACTAGCTTCGTTATAATCTAAATAAATAAAACAATGGTGTAACTAACTCCTAGATACAGAAACGATTTTTGAAATTTCAACCCCTAGCGGGGCAAATGCCGCGGGCAAAAGCTAGTTTATAAATAAAATAACAGCTCTCGATATAGCCCAAAATAACATTAGATAGGTAAGTAAATTGAACATGAGATTTCGGATGCAATCAGATTTTGTATGCAAAAGGAGTAGCAGTCTGGATTCTGGAATTGAAACGAAGACCATTTCGCTATAAACAAATGTAAATTGCAGAGAAAGGCTATGAGGTAGCTAGTCGATTTCACAAGCTACATGAATACTAAACTAAGCAAGTCGCAATTGATGTTATAAGCTAGACCATAAATAATTCCAAGGTCTTTAATTTGATCTTATTTACTTTCAACAGGATTAAAGATAGGTATCTGCCTACACTTAAAAAGCTTGTTATGTAGGTAAAATATTTAGCAAGCATAACATATAACAGGATGATGTTTGTACGCATGGAAACGTAGAGCTTACTTAAATTCAAATTGCTACGGTATTGAATCTAATATTATGATCAAACATGAGTTATAGATTAACCTCATTGAGGATGTCACGCTTTTAGTTTAGCATTTAAGTACATTATCGGAAGTTGAGATTGCATGAGATCCGATGTGGCAACGTAACGTGTAGTTAGTGATTTGGACCGATACCAATATATTTTGGAAAGTTGGAAATTGGTATCAGGGTGAATGGACTTCGATAGGCGGCAAACGAACACCTTTGTAGGCTTCGTCCCGGTCGCGAATTTACGTTTCCTTGTTCAGTAGCAGTGCCGTAAATATTTTAGAAGAAAAATCTATTTTTTTAAAGAACTAGAACTGATGTGGGCAAACGAGCAATAGGGGCGCAGCGGAAACTTATCAGGAGCAAACCGAAAAAATAATAGTTTTGTCTGATCTGGCCATTCTTGCGCCCCCCAGAGCTACGCCCTGTGCCTGGGCACCGGTGGCACCACCCTATTTACGGCACTATGTTCAGTACGGTACTATGTTCAGTAGGATTTAGCGTCGGATCCTGTCGCGCAAGGTTTTGAAAGCTACGAGTACATTTTTCTAACAGAAGACTTATGATCTCCGATAATGTAATCTTATAATCCTTACTAATATTATAAAACTAGACTTTGCTCGCGACTTCGTCCGCGTGGATTAAGGTTTTTAAATCCCGCGGGCACTCTTTAATTTTCCGTGATAAAATGTGTTACCTAATCCTGGGTACGGGCTATGTCCATTCCAAATTTTAGCTATATCAGTTCATTTATTGTGTCGTGAAGGAGTAACAAATATACACACCCAGACACACACACACACATAAAACTTGTTTGTTAGTTTGTTACTTTTTTTTACGTTTGATGTGATTTCTTGCATTGGTATGGAGAGTGACATAGGCTACTTTTCATTCCAGAAAATCAAAGATTTCCCTATTTTTCTATTATATATATTTATTTTTTCCCTATTTTTTTTTCATTTTAAATACTAAATCAACGCGGACGAAGCCGTGGGTATCAGCTAGTGTAGTTGTAATAATAATGTTGCTGATTTTGTTAATTTTCTGTCTATATTTAGTGCTATCCTTTACCACAGAGAGCGCTATGAAAGGGATATCACGAAATTGAGAGCTGTCATTTTACAGGCATAGGCCAGTTTATAACAGAATGCGAGAAAACTTGATTCAGTACTCGGACCACGATTCGGAAAAGGTGGAGAACGTTTATGCTTTTTTGAGCTATTTCGTTACGTAATATAAAACTGTAGCACAACACGCATGTAAATTCGTGACTTAAGGCCTGGATAAACACGAAGCCAGTGTGCGATGTCGCGTCGGACACGTGAATAATATTTTTATAAAGCAAGGTACGAATAAAGGATGTCATACATACATATTACACGATTCTCTTAGCAATATGTGTAGGAATTTTGTATATAAATTACTCTGTAATATAATTGGTTTAAAATGATATAACATAATTTTTAACCAATTTACATTTATTTTTAATGTGTTGCACATTAAAAATAAATGTAAATTGGTTAAAAATTAGACCTAACATTTTCTTCGCACAGCTGCCTTACGTAAAGTGCATTTTCATAAAACATACTTTTGTAGCTTAGCTTTAACATCTCTGGTGGTAGGAGAGCCTTAGACCTTAAAGTCGCAGCTCGAAGTTCAATTTACTCCGCGCATAGACACCATAATGACGGTACCCATAGCCTTGCGACTAGCTAAGCGTCACCTTATCAACAAACACGATATTTTACGTAACGACTTTTGGCGTCACTCTATGCCATAGTCGTGTCACTTTCACCATAATAACCGACTTTCTATACATATGGGTGAATCTGTGTGACAATTACTGTGCTCATAATTCATGTAGCATATCCTACTAATGTATATATGCTTATTTATGTAGGTATGCATGGATTAACTAGATCCGGTAAATCAATTTATCTTAATAGGTATATAATTAAAAGTAAAGATTTATATGATATCCGATTTATACGGTGAATAAAATGATGTTAAAACTTTAGTCATAGTTTACTCAAATTTACATAAAATATTTCTCACGATCGGTACCTATAATGAATTTGCGGGATAAAAAATAGTCTATGTGTTATTCCAGACTATAATCTATCTCTATGCCTTTCAGCCAGATCAGTTCAGTCGTTACGGCGTGGTATGAGTAACAAACATCCATCCATTCAAAGTTTCGCATTTATAATATTAGTAGGATTTTTTTTTTAATATTGAATAATTTTGCAATAAATAGCGAAATATCTACCGTTTGAGTTACGCGGTAAACATCGGGCACATCGCTCTTAAGTTTAGTAATATCCCGGCCGGGAATGTTGATTAAAATAGCGTTCTTTCAAGCACAATTACTTGATAAGTACTAAAGAGAGCACTCTTAACTCATAAGCGTTGGTTCTAATTATCCCAACTTAAGCCGACATGGTGTGTAACACGTCGGTACGCAGGTGGTTATGCAGTGCGTGAAGGTGCGTGAGCTCGTCAGCCGTGACCGACCGCAGGGCCGATGCACCGACTTATCTCGATCACGTGCAATATGCACCGAGTCCGTAAATGTACGGGGTTGGCTGCTTTGTCAATGTTACAAAATAAGTAATAACCGAATTTTAGTTTAAAAAAAAAAAAAAAATATTAGCCGAGCTGAAGTTGACTAATATTCTCCTATCCCCACCAAATAAGCGGAAAACTTGTGCTAGGAGTGGGTACAACAATAGTGCAATGGGTGGGGTTTGAACCTGTGACCTTTCAGTTTTCCGTCCACACCTTTAACCGTTGGGCTATTAAGGCTTTTATTGTGTCTGTGGTGCTACAAATGTTCATGGGCGGCGATAACCACTTAACATCAGGTAACCCGTAAGCGGATAGTTTACTTTAGGAATGGGCACAACGTACAACGGGTGGGGAACGAACCTGCGACCTTTCAGTTTTCAGTCCGCACCTTTTAATTGAGGCTTTGGTAAACTAACAAGAAAATTATTACAGTAATTAAAAACAGTCACTATATAGCCTTTGATCCAAGCAGTAATGATTAACATAAAAAAAAACTCGTATTTACCTATGTGTAATAGCCACAAAACTGCTTCTTATACTTCCGGCTAAATCGCCACTCTACATTGCAAAATACAATATACTCATACTTGCAATCGATGCCTGAGACTGCAGCTTGCCTAGTCATGACCTCACGATTGATTAAACGGATTAATCACCTTTGATTGCCATGCGAGTCGTTATAGTTCGTCACGATGATTCGTTCCTCAATAAAATATTATATACCGGCAAGATACCGGACACACCCGGTTATATGACATTCAAGTATTCCACGTTGTACAAATGTTATCAATCTACCTAATTTGAATTTTCCCACGATTATGTTACGCTCGACAGCTGATGTTTCATACTAATATGATACTTATATAAATGCGAAAGTATGTTTGGTTGCTGCTTTATCCTTCAATTATGGAGCAACAGTAACAGTTTGACTTGAATTTTTGGACATAGATAAAAGCCTAGAGAAAGCAGCAGCTCTTTTATGCCTGGAAAACAAAGCATTCCCGCGGATTTTTAAAAACCTAACTTTACAACGAGTCGTATTTTCTACCTAGGTACTTATAAAATGCGAAAGCGTGTCTGTATGTCCGTATAGTAGGAACTTTACTATTTATGATTTTTCTGCTGCAGTGGTACAACAACAAGCTGGAAGTTCGATTTTTGTTTAATGCATTATAACAATAGGATTTAATTTTTTTGAAATGCTTTTTTTTACTAAAATTTAATGTAATACAATAGAATTATTTAAAAATTAAAAACTATTAAAATGTTACAAAAAAAAAAACTTATAGTTAAACTAATCTAATTACTATACAAATCATGCCCGCGTGGAATGGTGCCAAGAATACTGGCTGCATTTCCGCGCTGGACAGCCAGGCTGATCCGTTGCGCAAAAAATGAGCCAGCTCTTTTGTCACCAGAAGAGGCAATCAACCGCGGTGAAATGTCTCGTAAAAATTTTTTTGCACTCAGACTCCATGGCCCCAGGGTCTCCATAGGATTTATGTATGTCGTATATAGCTATAGGTATTAAATACCTACAACATATAATATCTGTTTCCTATAATAGGTACCAAAAAAAAAGAAATAGGTAGAAAACATTGAAAAGTGTAAATAATAAAAGGGTAGGAAATTCAGTGTCAATTAATTAATTCAATTTATTGATATATATCTACTTAAGTCGACCGACTTTATTTTTATGATATATTAAACATTCGTTAGACCTTGGAAATGCGATTAACAAACAAACGCTTTCAATTCCGCCATTCACAAAATGTAGCGTACAAGTCTGGACGGATCTGATTGTTCATAGGGGCCAGGAGGTAACACATAAAAAATCATAACTGAGATCGATCACGGTTAATTGATTGATCTTTCTATCTGATCTGATCCAAAGATCAGAAAATATTAGACTCAGAATAAACTATGATATGTCCGCATCAATCTTTGTACATCACAGGAATAACTTGATCTTTACTCTTTACAACTTGTAGCAGAAAATCATGCAGAGATCTCAAGTAGGTACAAGATGATGGGCTTCGGCCGCCGTCTTTTATGACTGTAACAATAGTATTAAGACAAGTCTTCAAAGAATTTGGTTGAGGGACGTTGTTGGGAACCTACAGTGTAAGAACTTAATTTTAGCCGACTAACTGTAGCACTAAACTACTGAGCCGATTTTGATAAATGAGGTGACAAATTCCATTCATTCTTTGTTATAGTCCAGATGACATAAATAGGTGACATTTTAAACGAACAAAATCAATATAACGATTGTAGCACTCAATTTTCCCTAGTTGGGTTAGGTTAGTTTAGTGTTTAATTTTTTTTTGTTTTGTTTCAGTTATACCAACTATTGTGACAACGATTACGATATCACCAAATGGTAACAGTCCAGAAAGAAAAATGCTAGGTGGTATGGTGATCGACGCACAAAGAAGACCTTTAACAGATTCTTCAAAACCAGAAGTTATAATAGGTAGTAGGAAATTGCAAGATAATTCGACAATATTAGCAATTAATGAAAGATATAGAAGGCTAATACCATATATGACATTCTATTATGCTAATGATTTAATAGCACCTACAACAGAAGCGAATAAAGCAAATAATTTCGAAGTTGAAAAAGCCGAAATAATTGAAGCCGGAACTGTGTCACCAAACTCGAGAGAACCAAGAGTAATTTACACTCCAAGATACAAAAATATTCCAAGATATCATGGAAACAGATTAACTCCAATTAATATCGCATCTGCGCATCCTACAAAGTTGTATTACAAAGAGGTACCGACTGTTTACCATGAATCTCCAAATTCGAATCCTACTTACCATTCCTCTTCACCAGAATATACAGTGCAAAGTGATTTGAATCATCGGGACACAGTATACGACAGATACGTTCCAACCCAAATTAAGGCTCCAAGTACACCATTTGTAGCCTCTACGAGAAAGCCATATTTAAATTTTCATGAAAACGCAGAACAATCCAGTTTTCAATACTATTCACCAGAACAAGTGGAAGCTCCAAGATATAAACTAGTGCCTTACGAGCAGACTCCTCCTGTTAAAGTTGGAAACGTAGCAGCGCAAAAACAGTATAACCCTCCGGCATTGTCACCAAAAGAACATATTTATATAAAACCTAGACCATCTCTTCGCCCACAACAAGTTACAATATACGATAATCCTTACCCTCAACAGATCAAAACTAGAAAGCCACCAACAACAGTTTCCGAAATATATTACGAAAGAAGACCTGCCTCTGTTCCAGTACAACCAGTTGTTGAAACTGGTTTCAGACCAATTGTTAATTCACAAATATTAACGACGGAGGCACCTTCATATACGACAACATCAAAAGGAGAGCAGTTTCAAAATTATATTAATGACAAAAATCAAGAGTTACCGATAGTGGAATCGGCGACATTTGCACCCAATGAAAATAAGTATAGGCAGGAATATATTGTCGAACCAGTTTATACCAACAGGAAACCAGCACAGTATATGCCAGCCGATTCTGTTTCTTTAGCAGATTTATTAAACTCTTTACAAATTAATAAATCCGTTCCAAAACCAATAACAAGAGAAAATATTGGTGCCTCAATAAGAACTTTATTGCAAGTTCTGAGCACATTGAATGCGCAAGCTCAGCAGAATGAAATTGAAACAGCAGTCCTCAGTTCACCTAAACCATTTGAAGCCCCTGAAGTTCCGGTCAAATCAACTCCATCTCCTGTACTTACTACAACTCCAAAGCAGCAACATGTTGATTTCCATGAAGAACCCTATCTTGCCCCTATACATACTCCATCACAACATTTAGACGGTAAATATAAATGATCAGTAGCTTTTGCAGAATATTATCCTCTTTGTGCTAACATGTCTTATCCAGGTCCTGCACTTCTCACTTTCTCACTACACTTATCCATCTGATCTCTGGTGAGTAGTTCATAGCGAAAAAGCGGCAGATATAAGCTGCTATAATGAGTTTCTAGTTGCTACACCCTATCATCTATCATTCTAGAAAGCTTAATTGCCTGGCGATTCGTCTTAGGGTGATAACTAGCACGGCCAAGTACTCCCACCAGACCTTCAAAGACCAGACCAGACAATTCACAATATAAAATTATAGAAATTATGTATTTTTCAAATTGCCCCTGCTGGGAAACGAATCTGTGACCTATCAGCCCACAATTCTCAGCACTATTTCAAGAAGGTCGTCAAATTTGGATGGAATTAGGAAACACAGATCTGGAATGGTCTTCCAAGATCTGTGTTTCCTAACACGTACAATTTGGGTATCTTTAAAACAAGAGTGAATAGGTATCTTCTAGGCAAACGCGTTACACCTTAGACCACATCATCACTTTGTATCAGGTGTGGTACTGGTCAAGCGTATGCCTATGATGTATAAAAAAAAATAGAAAAGGGTACCTACAAATCATTACCAAAATTTTAAAAGCTAAGTATTTTAAGAAAAGATAGCTTTGGCGGCTAAGAGGGCTCATCCTTTAGAGGCGTCAGGGCTCTTGCCGATTCACATGGAACTCATTTACCTTACACTTCCAGAATATCCAACTGGGGGTGGCAGCACCCAGCGGTTCCCTCTTCCTATCACGTCGGACAACGAAGGCGGCACTCCCGGAAAGCCTGATGTTGACTACCCAATTCTAACCGTTATCCCACCGACAAGTTTTGATTGCAAAACACAGCGCTACAAGGGATTCTTTGCCGATACTGAAACGAGATGTCAAGTATGTTTACATATTAAATATTTATTTAAAATTGAGGCTAAAGAACTAAGTAGGCTAAATTATTTACATACTTGCTTTACTTTTTATAACGTTTACTTTAAATGGAATAGGTATGGGCTGGTTAAGTAATACCTACCTATCTGTGCTTTCATAAGTTGATGTAATCCCAAATCGGTATCTAAAGCAGTGCAACTTTATTAATGTAAAAACATATTATATTGAATAGGTGTATTAATCGCATACTAGACTGCCTGGAGCTGAACTTTGAACTATGAAGGCTTTTGGTCTGCCTCGTTGGTCTAGTGGTTAACAATGTCCGAGCCTGATGTTGTTAATGAGTCGAAGTCTCGGGTTCGATTTCCGGGTCGGGATCAAAAATACACGGGGTTTTTCTGATGCTAAGGTCAATAGTTGTATTAAACATGAAATACAGCCTGTCTTCAGAAAAAATACAAGATGTTGTAAATTAATTGCATCCTTAGTAGGTATATCATTCAATCAACAATGTTCTTAAATGACTGGACTTATACTTAGGCACTTATGGACACACTGTTTTCAGGTTTGGCATTATTGTGATTTAAACGGCGGCCAAGCTTCCTTCTTGTGTCCGAACGGCACGATTTTCTCTCAAGCGGCTTTGACTTGCGACTGGTGGTTTAACGTGCGTTGCTCTTCAACTACACAACTGTACGTCTTGAACGAGAGCCTGTACAAATATATATTACCTCATTCACCTAAGTTTCCTGAAGACTACAGTGGGCCACTTGTTGACAAGTAAGTTTATACAAATACCTACATATTCTTGTGTACTTACTAGCTTTATCCACAATACAAGATCCACTTAATTTTTTGCTTTTTTGTATTTTCACAATTAACTAGCTTAGTAGTTAACACTTCGACTTCCTCTCAGAGGGGCCCGAGGTTAGGTCCCAGGTACGCATCTTTTGACTTTTCGGGAGTTATAGGGAAAGCTACATGCCCGAGTGTTTTCCATAAAGTTATACCTAGTGTGTGAAGTTCGTTAATCCATAGTTGACTAACGTGACAGACTTGTGCTCAGTAGTGGGCCGGCGATGGGCGCCATGTTGAATTTGTGATGACGTCATACATCTAGAAACGGTGTAGCTACTGCTGAGTGTTTTCAAATGCGATCCCGTGAAGAGCCCGCTCCGCATCTCGATCAAGCTAGTAATAGCTTCTTTTCATATATCTATGTATTAGGTACATAACGCATTATTTACAGTCAAGAGTCAACCCCCAAACTCTTCTGCATTTTTAGCTGTATTTAAAAAATGAGATTCATAGGTAAGCTATTCATTCATATTCATTTTAATTTCAACAGGTATTTAAGTTTGAAGTTCAAAGAAATGGAGGAACAATTTAAAAAGAACAAAAACAAAAAGGTAGCATCCGATAAAGTAGATTCGGATGAATCTACTGAAAATGATGGTTCTACGGAGGAAAATTCCAGCATTGAACAATCCACAGAAACGTCTGTGAATCAAGCAAATGTGATGATAGGATCACCCGGCAGCAGCGGTAATGTCCAGAGGCTACAGGATGAGTAACAGAATTTTGTTGAATACGAATCGATTAGTTACGACTAGTAGGGTTAGTATAAGATTTAATTAGATTGATCGTATTAATATTCGTTGATATTTACGTAACCTTAATTGGGTTGATTTGAAGTTACAAATTCAGTACAACCGATTTTAATTTGAAGCGTATGCGTATACGTAAACGTATAAGAATGCATAGACGAAATTGAGCTTTAACTCAATGTCGTAATGGTTTAATTTACTTTGATGCTAATTTCATCGAATATAAATACGATCAATAGAATTAAATATTATAGTTATGGACTAACCCTATAGTTATGGACAGTGTAAGATGTAAGTCACTATTTTAAATCATAAAAAAAACTTTTGTCCAGTTGTAACGAAGCTTACTGAATAAGGTACAAACTTACACTCTGTGCGGTGTAATTCGGTGCTACATAGACTACAAACTTATTTAATTTATTACAGTTATTAGGTAATTACTTATTCCGTATTTTATGACTGTGATATTTAGAGTGCAACTGCAAACAAGATATATGTAGATAAGAATTGTCAGCCGCACTATCATTGTCTATGCCTCACTACGCTACACCGCACGGACTATAAGTTGTTTCTTTCAGGGCTAAACTGTTTCTCATAGTGGGTACATCTTCTATAAATAAAAAAAGACGTGTAGCACTCGGGGACTGCCGCGGTAAAGCTATTGCATAGCATTTTTTATCAACGCCATCTAGCGGTCAGAGGAGTCCCGTCTCAGGGATTTTTCGTTACGAAATTTCTGGGTTTGGTCTCCACTCTCCACGCTCAAGGCCCGCGATAGAAGCTATGCAATAGCTTAAAAATTTGAAAAGAAAATTGTCATAAAATTAACTATATAAATGACAAGCCATAAGTTACCAGACATCAGATCAGGCTAGTTTCTTATTTTTGTAGGTTTTATTATGAATGACCATCCCTCGAACACTTTCCAAGGCTGGTACGTTTACCTTAAATGGGATAGTGCGATCCCGTCTTGGCTGTATCATCTTTTAAATTTATCTCAAGTGGTGGTGCTAACTCGGTTGTATACCTACTTATTAAATTAGCGGGAATAATTCCGTTTTCTCCTAAGGATACATTGTTCATAAAAATCCTGAAGGAAACATGGAGTTCAATGTTTGTATATTAATTAATACTGCAATAGTTGAAGTAATTTTTCTTTGGTTACGGTTTAGATACAGCAGAAAATAAGTCAATTGTGATACAATGTGTAATATGAGTAAGCTTATTGTTCTGTAATAAGTAAATTAAGTACTAGTATGTTATGAATATAGTATTTAAGTATTTATGTGTGATGATTATTAACTTATGTTTAATGTTTGCGGTTGTGAATTTAAACAAAAGTCTCTAATACCTGCATATCGTTCGGTTAAAATAACTACATCAGTGTAAAGATCGTAATGGCCTCTGATTGGCTGAATTTATGGCGTTCTTGCTGCATCAATGCATTTTAACCAATAGAGGGAGGGTACCAGCCAATCAGAGGTCATTGCGATCGCTACACTGATGCAATCATTTTAAGAGAATCGACACTCTGTTGTATCTTGATGCTGCTGAAAATACGAGTAGAAAGTAAGTTTTTAGATTTAAGTATGAGAATTAAACGTGCCATATACTGCCATGTTTAATTCATAGGTTTTGTAGATTTTATTTTTCCTATAATTGATGTACTGAGACGCTGCTTAGTGCTTACAGCAGCAAAATGGCGTCCCTCAAGAAGGTTCAAAAAATATGTCGACATCCTCGCCAGTGTTAATTACAGATTAATTATGAAGCTCAGTGGGCGGAAAAGAGATGTGATGTTTCATGGAAACAAAGACATCATTCCTTATAGTAGTAAGCAATACTATGGATGGAAACGCGCCTGCCTTCTACATCATTCTTCTCTACTTTCCGCCCATCTCCCTACGATACAGGGTCTTACAATCATGAATGGATTTGAAACTAATCAGACATACACCGATCAAGACCAGATATCAGCTGATTTCTGATTATATTTATTATTATACGCAAGGTATTAAAAAATTTAAATAACCGGTCAATCGGACTCGCATATGAAGGGTTCTGTACCAAAAAACGCCGAAAAACACGTTTCTAGTAGGGGAGCCCCCTTTAATTTATTTTTATTATTTGTTGTTATAGCAGAAATGCACATTCTCTGAAAATTTCAACTCTAGTACGGATCATGAGATGCAGCTCGCTGACAGACAGATTGACAGACGGAGGGCCGGACAGCGAAGGCTTAGTAAGTTAGGATCCCGTTGGTTATCCTTTGGGTACGGAACCCTAAAAAGAATGTTTAAAATGTGTGTGAAAGGTAGTAATGTAAATGTTAATTTAAGTTTTATATTACAGTTACCATAAAATATAATAACATATTTTAGTTTATTTTTTAGTTAAACCAATATAAACATTTCATTCATAATGATTGTTCTTTTTTGTTGATGCGTGTACTTAAAAATTGTAGAATCCATTAGAATATGATCTGTATTTAAATTAAAAAATTATAGAATCCATTAGAATATGATTTGTATTTAAATTAAAACATTATAGAATCTATTAGAATATGATTTATATTATTTAAATTTAGAAGTTAAGCCTAATTGGTACTGACATTAGAATTGAAGTAAATGTTTTTAAATCTAATTAAACCTACCTACGAATATGATACTCAAAATATGTGTGCAATGTTTCAATTGATTTTTATATTTTTACTCAGTATTTATGTGTGTAATAAAATATTCTATACCTATTTGTGACTTTAAATAGAATAAAACTCTATATGATTTCTTACATTTAATAAAATTATGTACAACATGAATGTAATTAACTATATCATTAACATTCATAAATATATTATACTAAGCCTGCACTGATATAACTTTGAAAGAACAAATAAGTAGTTCACCAAAAAGGAAACAGTCTTTATAATCAAAATAGGTAATGAAAAAATATCACAAGCTAAATTTTTGTACGAAAGCAAATTCTAACTATGTAGTTCCTTTTACGCCACTCGTTTAAGATGTAATAAGTACCCTATCTATGCAATATCAGTGAATAATATCATCGATTTAGAGATTCTGGAATTTATAATATGTACATTAATTAATATATTATTTTAAATATTACATTTACACTAAGCACGATAATTTACACATTATATTTTGACTTTACATACCTATTCGAACGACATTGGACCTTTATAAGCTAGTACCTAGACACTTAATATAATGCAAATTTTGCTGATAATATTTTTACAAAAATATAGTTTGGGGATAAAACAATAAATTTAGATATTGATAAAATGGCTCTATATTTATTTAAGTGTTAAATCTCATTTAATTTTGAACACGAACTTTAGAGCCAAGATTTTACAATAACGTTAAGCTAATTTTGATTTACAATTTATTATGTACAGATCACGTCTTCATCTCGTTCCCAATCACAAGCTGTTGCCGTTTCAGTCTTTCGCGTTACGTCTTCCTCAGTTTATTCTAAATATGTAAATACAATTACACTTTACGCAAAACATGTTTTATGTAATCTAACGAGTCGTTGTGTGTCATTAAAATAAAATAAACTATTTAGTTAGATATAGGTTATTTGGTACTGCTTGATGAAGAATATTTGGCAAAGTTTTATATTTTAAAGAAAGTGATACGAAAAATGTGACACGGATTAACCGCTAAAAGCCTACACTTAAACATGTTTAAGAGACTTATCCTATTCACAGATATATAATACTGAATTTGAGATATCCATTATAAATGTTATATTAAAAGAGCGCAACATTTAAGAGCTCACCGGCAGGCGGCGCGAGTTATTTTTCACAATATCCAAAATTTCCCGATAATTTTACCCTGTTAGTGACAACATTTACCATACACTATAGAACAATAAATAGGGCACGAAAACGTGCGATAAATTATTATCTACGTACACGAAGATAATTGTAAATCGCGTCAATATAATGACAAAACTACTCCAATAACAAGAAATAAAAGGCGCGTCACTTGTCGCGCGGCGCGTCTCTCTGGGCGCGTCGGTGTCGGTGCGGGTCGGTATCGGTGCGGGTCGGGGCGGCGCGGGGTCGGGGTCGGGCGGCGTCGCGAGGCGCTCAGTGCTTGAGCAGCAGCGCGGCGTGCTTGAGCCGCAGGTGCGAGCGCAGCGTGTCGATGCGGCTGTAGGTGGCCGGGCAGTAGGGGCACAGCGAGCGCTGCGCCGTGTGCGAGTGGAAGTGGTGCCAGCGGTTGGACACCTCCTTGCCGCACGACTTGCAGCGCCACAGCGCCGCGCTCTCGGCCGCCGCCACGAACATGCTGTGGTACGAGTACTGCGGCGCGGCGTGCGCGCGCTCTGCAACAGCGCCGCGTGCGTCACACACGTGTCCGCGCGTCGTGCCGAACGTCGCACGATGTTTACCAACACGACCGACTCACCACAACAAACAGTGACAGTCGTGTTGATAAACAGTTCGCAGGTCTCGAAAATGTGTGTCTAACAATGAACATCTATAATGTTGCCACATTGAGGATACTCTAATCTTACAGCTATCGGCCCACCAGTTGTCAACAATACTTTCAGTTGCACTAGTCACCCGGTGTCATGCAGCATGAGAGCTATCGCAATGTATTCGTCAACTAGAAGCATTGCTGTGTATGCAGGACGCACACTGAGCCGGCGGGTGTTCAGGCGAATGAGGCCGTGCATTGTTCTGACGACGTACATACAATAGTTTGCAGATGGGGTGGAGCGTGGTAAACGCAAACTGAAACTACACGGATTGTAACATACCACAATTTAATGTAAAAATTAGTAATAAATACAACAGATAAATGCAGGAGTTTGCAACATGTTAAAATTGCATTACATAACATCAAACAATGTGAAATAAAAATTGCATTAACTGCTTGCATAAAACAAAATTATTTAAATTAAACTTTAACGGAGGCATCAAACCAAGACATTTAAAATACTCATAAACAACAAATCGTTCATAAAATCTCATGTAAAAATATAACAAGACTGATATAATTAATGATCAGCTGTTAAGGTACACGATTTGACACCCCCGATCCTATTAGTATAAAACTATTGTGATACACGACACTATAACAAATTGGCTAATGTTACAAAGAAGAAACAAAATAAAACATAACTAGACCATTGCTATCCTGAAAATAACCATAGAGCTCATCCTGCACTCCATTGATTCCAAATAATACGTCACCCTCGTGACATAAAGGTCAATTTTAATAATATACAATAAATTGGAATATTTATTTAGATTGGCCAAATAAGTGACTAGGTCCTCAAGACCTCATTTCATAAGACTAAATTTAGTAATTCGTTAACCTTATGTATAAATTCCATATGGCATAAAGTTAGCTTTCATTAAGTTCAATTGCGTGGTCACCGTCAATCAATTTTAAGTTGCAGACTTTCTGAAAGCTGAAAAGAGATCAAAGGGAGATATTTTCTGAGCCAAACGATGTGATACTCCAAAATATTCTGGCCAGACACTATCATAGTATCCTAACCTAAAATATCTAAAATAATATTCTATGTTACTAATCGATTTGCTATAGCAAATTCATTATTTAAAAATTGGTCTCGAGTGATAGTAATATACAAAAATGCATTCAAGATTAGATGAAGCGATTCTGCACCGCCCGCGTACCGGATAGCTATGATCTATTCCAACAACATACTTAACTTGCGCGATAATAAATTAATAAACAGTACATAACTATGACGATTGGCAGAGGTAAACAAGCTATCTTAATATTACCAGCTATAAAACCTGTACATCGCCGTAACCCAAACTGCGTCGCTACCAAGTTAACTTAGGAGCTCACTTATGTCAATACAGATTGGTAGTTACTTTCTTTCGAAAACATTAATTATTTTAAAATATCCTTTAGTTTGGTTACGTTATTAAATAACTAGTAATATTGCACTGAGTATGAAATGCCATCAAATAATAAGTGCCCACATCTTTGAAACGGTAGTTATAAAAATCTTTAACTTTCTTAAAATTAAATATAAATCTTTGTGGAAGAAACGTTCGGTAGTTAAATATAACTTTATCGATAAAGGAACGAAGGAGCTTAGTGCTTATATCAAGTGGGCCCCTATATTCAATAGACAAATTGTATAATCTAGGTACGAGTTATGACTATTTTTAAAAAATTGCACAAGTGATTTGCACGTTCACAGCTACTAAACAGCAATAATGCCACAACTTAGAAAATATGTGAAACGATCACGGTTTAACTATTTGGATGCGGTCGATTCTCACCGTCGGCAAACTTCCGACGCGTTTGCCGAGCAACATCTGGTTTATACAATCGGCGACTTAACAATCTAGATACATTAGTAAGTTTGAAGAGGTCCGAAAAATTAAGATAAAATCTCGAGTGATACTGTAATCTCTAAGTGTGTATTTATCGTAAGTAACGCGTCGCGTAGTGGGTACCCGTCGACCGGAACCTGTCAATGCGACCTACCGATGCTAGATGCCTTACATTAATGCAAAGTAACTAATCATAAAACGTTAATATTACATAGGAGTCGAATCGTAGCGTGTTAACACTCTTGGTTCTAGCACCATTCCATTTTATCACATTTCAGTTACCGTACCACTCTAAAGTGTTTAGCTAAAAATGTAACAATCTTAAATCTTAAATTGAAAAATACATACGTAAACGCTAGGTTAGTCCCAATTGTAGAATGCCAATATTAGTTACTAAATGCGCAACCTCGAATCGTTCCTTCCTACCCTAAAGTAATTGAGAGGTCTTGGACCTCCAGCACCGAGCACTTACCACAACTAAACTACCAACGTAAAATAATAAAACACGTCAACACGCCAACACGTCAACAGCGCGAGTACTACTGCTGGCCGAGGACAGACTCGGTGAACGAAATCAATGTTACTATACCATGATCAATAAAAACAAACAACACTAATAAATCATATTACATAGGTATATAAATATAAAATTATATTAAATCAGACAATAGAATATATCTAAGTATAAAAAACAATCTCCGTAAATAGATCAACTAGTCTAGTATAAAAATCTTTTCGTATGTTTCCTTAGGCGCTATCCGTTAATACATCACAAATCCTTAATAATTATCCAGCTCGCAAAGGCCTCATAGAGTTACAAATGCATCTACACTGAGATTCAGTCAATATTTATATGTCGTTGACCGACGACAGATCACAATCTCTTGCCAGTTCCCGATCCTTCCGTTGTCTTTCCGCACCTCCCACAGGATATAATAACATAAATATAATTAGCTACAGGAAACTCATAATTTCCTATCTAATGAATAAATATAACAAGACGTGGGCCCGTGGGCCGCAATAGCCAGCATCACTTCGCGGTCGCACCGCTACTCGACGTAGTGTATATTTAAATAGCTTAAGAATTCTATCGATACAATATAAAAAAATAATATGGTAATAAAATTAACATCATATTATTGCTTTTGCCCGTTCCCGTATAGCGATTGGTATAGAAAAAATTTGCTTACCTACTTACATACGCTTCGAGTCATCATTTTAGTAACATCGACTTAAAGGTATATTCCGTCCGGAATCGTCCGTTCATACTTCCCTACGCGGAATCATATACAAGGTCACACTGGGGCAAGTCAAATGCACAACCGAGACAATACTAAAACGAGAGTTAAGAACTCAATTTAAGGCCCGCTTAAGTAATAGCACTTCAGCTTAATCCTAAATAGGAAAACGTTCGGAGGCGTCCGTCGCTCGCGTCGCGGCGCACGGGCGCGGGCGGCTGGCGCGGGCGCGCGCTCACAGAGCGTCGAGGCCGAGCCAGTACATGGACAATCAGTCGAAGCTCCCGTCCAGGTGGTTCGCGAACAGCGGCGTGTGCGGCGCGTGCGGCGCGAGGGGCGCGTGCGGCGCGGCCGCGGCCGTCTCGAACTTGCGCGTGTCGGGGTTGTAGGCGGGGTGCTTGAACTTGCAGTGCGTGCGCAGGTTGTCGGAGCGCGTGTAGGTGGCGCGGCACAGCGGACACTCGAAGCGGCCCGGGAAGTGCACGTGGTAGTGGTTGCGGATGTGCGTCACCACCTTGCCGCACAGCTTGCAGCGGTGCAGGTTGAGCGCGCCCGCCACGCGCTCGAACGTCAGCCGCATGTGCCAGCCCTTGGAGCCTGCAACCAGCGACCAACCTCACTGCCGCCCTGCCGCTCGCCCCGCCCGACTTGCCCGAGAGCTAAGTCGCCGGGCCTCTATAAAAATGGCCTACTCCGAGCCCCAACTTTTACAATTTTCTAACTCTGATTTATTTTCGAAACTCCCATAATTTTTAAGAAGCTTTAGGATCAGACCATTTTTATATTCAAACCTTTTAACGTTTAACCTTTACAAAGCTATTTAAATAGGTTCAGCAATAAGTTTTTTAACAGATATTTTCAATTATAAAGTGTTAGGAATTGAGACATTACAAAAATACAGTAGAATTTGGATTGTATTATAATATATTTATTCTTGTATTTGGTAAACTGTGCACCTAAATAAATACGCAGAGAGAGAACGCATCAGATAACGCATTGAGATTCATTGTCTTTATTTTCATTCAATTCGAAACATTCCAATTTCTACTGTGTAAAGATTGGTAACATATTATTAGCACTAGTAAAAAGCTTGGATATTAATTTGTTAATGCTATGCTATTTGCTCCTCCTAGCACTATTAAAAGCATTTATCAAAGATTAAGTAGTTTATTTGAAAATTAATCGAACGAAAATTTCAAAACAACTTTGGAGTAATGAGTTTTATAAGAGATCCATGCAGAAATGAATCAATGATTGAAGAAATGGTGTTTGTTATTATTTGTCTGTGTTTATATACTTGCGTGAAAATTATTAATTTTTACTGTCACCAAGGCTGTATACATAATAATGCAGAAGTCGAGATATAGGTCTGCTATAAATAAAGAAAGCATGGAGAAGGATGAAAATGAAAAGAAATAAGTAAAAATAAAGGAATATATTTGCAACGAACACACAGTAACGATAGTCTTACGTACAAAAGTAATTATAATTGAAGTAATGAAAATAAGTTATCTTAAAGTCGTACGTTCCTAAAATACAATAAGAAAAAGTTCAGTCTTTGATACACCTCAAATGTTAGTGTTGCTTCCTTACAATGTCTACAAGGAACAATAAGAGATCATTATACTTTAGTGTACATTATAGACCGGATCGCATTTATCTACCAAATACTTTTATAAGTCTTTAAAATAATACTGACTACGGCAAGAATACTGACAGATCAAAACTTTAAGAGTTGACAAATGACATCCGGTCTTCTTACATCTGTTTGAAGGTCGGTGGTACACGAATTAACATGGTAACAAATATCAATAAGTCCTAAGATACTTTTCTCACACAAGTTTCCGTGAAATTAACTTAATGTTTTAAGAGAAATTACAATAGGTACAATCCTTATTAAGGTTTACAATTATTGTTTAAATGTAAAAAAATATTTACATTTATATCGAATATGCTGAATCCATGATTTTATAATTCATCTTTACAATCTATACAACCAACGCTCAAAGCAGTATTATTTCAATTTATATTGTTTACTTTAAGGTTGACATTGTATGATCATGACATGATGATAGGCCACCTACAATTAAATTCATAACTGAATATTTTTTGATATATTGGTATATCGAATAGAATTTGTTGTTGCTTGTAAGGAGGGTAAACTTTAGAAAGCCTGTTTATGGAATATTTCAGATCAATTTTGGTTAAAGAATAAGAAATATTAAATTAATCTAATGTTCAATACGTATTAATAGTAATAGATTCCGAGTATTGCACAGCTAAAGTGATTGTAATTAATTATGCATGTGTTAGTAACAGTTTTAGCTAAGTTAGCAAGTGTGAGAAAACTATATCCGAAATTAGACATACATAACCGCCTCGACTAAAAAGAAAATAAATAAACTTAAAGCCCGTTAGGATAAAATTAACACACCACACCTTAATTCTAATTACAAAACTTATTAGTATGTAGGTAACGATTAGAATCACTGATTAAGCGCAATTTGTTAGTAATCTATATTTTAATAATAGTTTCAGTAGAATATATGCAAAAGAATCTGTATTGATTGTATTTATAAAGCGTACAAAGATACTTTTTATGATATTACAAGATTTTATTTAATGGAGTATATGCGACTGAAAAACAATACAGATTCTTTTGTTAAAAATGAAATCCCTATGAATTGAATACATAAGACACTATGAACAAGAGGTTAGATACAATTTTAAAAATCAGGTCGATAATGGTAATCAATATAAAAATCCTGTATAAAATTGCAATTAATTCGAGTAAGCAATGCATTAGTCTTAGTAAATAACTGCTGAATAAAATTGAGGTTTTGACATATTTTCGTCAAAATGACTAATTTATTTCTGAGATAAACTTTATTCGGCGCTTAAGAATCTTATCTGTAATACATGTTTTGGTAAAAAGAAAGCATTTTCACGAACTGGATAGACTTCTATAGATAAATGCATTACTCACAATATTTGGCATGTCTACAAATCTGTGATGTCTTGAATTCTTACTAACATTTTGCTTGTATATTGGAAAAATTATTTTGGCCTAGAACAGAACAATGTTTCATTCTGAGATGCCGTTTCAAGTTGTCTGCGCGCGTCAGTATTATCGGGCAGAGAGGGCATTTATGCTGTTCCGGATTGTGAGATTTCAAGTGCTTCTTTATATTGCTTACATTTTTTCCACATATTTTACAAGCCATCGGCGCAGTATAGGGTTTGTGATGTAGCGCAATTTTGAACGACTTTACTATGCTTTCAATGTTTGCTATATTGTGGCCGAATTGTTCTTGGGGATTATCATTTTCGTCGGCATATTTTTCACCTGCAATATATGCAACCGTTTGACTTTTCTTTATACTGTCAGTTTGGCATGCTACTTTTGATGCAAACGAATTCCGCTCTGTATTTATATCTAACTACTATTCACTAGCACACTCAAACTTTTTGTATCGTTTCTTGCCCTAAAACCCGGTATTTACATGCTCAATTCTCGCTTAGTAAAACGCTTCTTTGGTTTACGAAATACTGTTATAGTTTTTATAGCGATTAAAATAAATAATAGGAAATGTTTGAACATTTGCATGACCTATGTCCCACCGGGAGCGCCAAATCTGTCTAAGAAATCATTTCACACCGATTTCTTGTTCTTCATTGAATCCAAATAATTATAAAAGCATCAAAAGAAAAGAAAGTACAAAGCGTTCAACGAATGGTTAGTGCAAAGTAGAACGAAATGATTTGCGACGTTCATGCTAAACGAAACGCACGTGCATGATGGCGATATTTTTTTATAGATTTGCAGAAATGCTTTTTTCAGTATTATAAAATATACATGCAAGTTACTATTCATTCAGATATTAAGCATTGCTGCAAATTTATAAAATAATATTATTAGAGCAAATGATATTAACAAATTAATAAAGCATCGAGGCAAGCCCACTATTTTCAAAAGTTTTGTATTGTAAATCCATTGAACATAATATTTAGTACAGTTAAATGGACATTGACAACTCTACCGCAAAATGACCATAAATAATATTTAAATGCGATGCAGGGATAACGGGCTGACCTCAATTTAAAATACGGCAATCTTACAAAACATTTTATTAATAATAATTTATTGACGATCACCACGGAAATAAAATTTTAAGAAAATAATACATTTACTTTTTAACAGATTCCTGAAACGTTGATAAGGTCAAAGGATTGCGGTAAAAGGTCATTTACTACCGTATCAACGCGTTCACCTGCGCTCGCCGCATGCGTCAATAAGTTGCAGAGACAAATCGAGGCATGCGGGGAAAGCGGGCGTGATACTATGTGCCTTATTATACGAACCAATTCATAAATCGTTTCGCACACGTATCCCGAGCCTATACCACCAAAGCTTAAAGCAGTATTATTTCAATATTGTTTTGACATGTCGTACAATATCAATCTTAATATTGAAATATGAAAATAATACTACTTTAAGTCGACCGTTCCGTAGAACAAAGTCTCATCTGCTAAATTCACAACTTGAAATTTGAGCCTTAAAAGTCACATCTGGAAGGCTCAAATCTCAAGTTATGAATTTAGCAGATGAGACTTTGTTCTACGGAACGGTCGAAGTGTTGGTGGTGGGACCTCTGTCCTAAAAATTTGTTAACGCCTGCCGGACCATTTGTTTTTTTAATACAACAAGTATTTCTTAATCTGTTGAGGTTTCAATGGTGATCGCCATACAAAAGTATTGAGGACTCACCATCTATGGTGTCTGTTTGATCAGGGTGTGGCTGCATGATGGGATCGCCCTCGTTGCACTCGTTGGACATCGGATGTTGAGTCAACATTGAGGCCATTTCATTAACACCCATTCCCTGTAAGATCATTATTGGTTTTTTCATAATTGATAACAATGTAAACAAATTAAGTATGATGCTTATTTTTGACTAGCTAATATTCGCGACTTCGTACGCGTGGATTGAGGTTTTTTTGGAGTCCCACGGGAACTATAATTTTTTTCGGGATAAAAAGTAGCCTATGTTTTAATTCAAGGTATACACATCATCACTTTCCATCAGGTCAAGCGTGTGCCTATAATGTACCTATAAGAAGTTCGCGCTTTAAGCGAACCGTCGATAGTCGATACCCAGGCAGTAACGACGCCCAAGTAAGTGACGCTGAGCAACTTTCAAACTTCAAAGTGGAAATCTTAACTTTTCCTTAACTCTCAGTAATCAAATGAGTCGAAATTGGCTTTGTTACTGATATTTAATTTAATATCACTTGCTTTAACGGTGACGGAAACTATCGTGAAGAAACCCACATATTTGAGAGACAGACAGACTAGACCAGAGACAATTTAGAAATTATAAATTACCAAATTGCCCCCGTTAGGAATCCGAGACCTCCCAGTTGTAAGACAGTGCTCACCACTGCACCAGGGAGGTCGTCAAAATCTTTTTCTTGATGTATACTCGAGAGAATGGTCACAAAGAACACAAGCCGGTGTCGACAGATGGTGTAGTGTAGTGTACTGCGCACTGACCTGTAAATGCGTCTGGTCGTAGGGCGCTGCTGCGAGTGCGGCGCGTGCGGCGTGTGCGGCGCGGGGTAGGGCGAGTCGGGCTCCTGCTTGACGAGCGGCGTGTGATGGTGTAGTGTACTGCGCACTGACCTGTAAGTGCGTCTGGTCGTAGGGCGCGTGGTGCTGCGAGTGCGGCGCGTGCGGCGTGTGCGGCGCGGGGTAGGGCGAGTCGGGCTCCTGCTTGACGAGCGGCGTGTGCGCGGGCGAGCGCGTCAGGCGCCCCGCGTGCGCCGGCGGCGGCGTCGACGGCTCGGACCCTGAGCCCGTTGATCCGCCTTTTACTGCACTGTTTTTTATGTGGCCCTGGATTTAAACCGTATTGCTTAATGTCGATAGCGTTTTCAGTGTTACTCACGCTGAAATTGATTGATTTGCCAACACTTATTAAGTAACAGATGAATCGACAATGTTATTCGCAATGCTTTAATGGCTAACACTGTAATTTGGCAAAAAATTCTTTTTTTGTTAAATTAACCAAGTAGATTTTTTTGCTAGCGAAACAGATCTTCTGATCATAATTTCAATTGTTATAATAATTTTTATTATGATTTTAAGTATTAAACGGGTTTTCAAGTGCGAGCGGAGCGAGCTCTATACGGACTCCATTTGACTCCAGAACCATTGAACACTTTGACAGTGGTCCTTCCGCTTCATTGCGAGTATCTGCTTCATTTCATGATCAGTGGAAGTGGCTTTAAGGCAACTGTCAAAATCTTTGTTAGTGGAAGTCAACCCTATCTTATTTACACAGAGTTCGTCCCGCTTACGCATTATACCCTCACGCAGTGGAGACCCCGATTTATATGAATAGTGGCTCATAATAAATGAATATTCAGACAGTTCCAACCTCATAATGGCGGTAGGATAAGTCCATGTCGTCGCGGGGCACGGCCGAGTTCTTCCTGCGCCGCTTCTCGGGCGGCAGCGCGTGCGGCGCGTGCGGCGCGGCGGGCGGCTGCGGCTGCGGCAGCGGCGTGAGCGCGGCCGGCGCGTGCGCCGCAGGCGGCGTCGCGAACGACTCCCCGCGCGACGATAGGTTCTCCGCACTTACGGACGGCGTCGACCGCTCCTCTGACTAGGGAACGAGGAAAACATTCATAAGTAATTGTTATAAAATATTACGAGTACGTACCACGGTAATTGTTTTAGTCCAACCAGAATTTCAATCGGGAAAACGGTTTTAAACTAGCTAGTATGTGGAATCCAGTCGTAGAATTATGCAAACCAGAGAAGCGTCGTACAGCATCTTTAAAAAATGACGTTATTAGTGTTTTTGCCGAACTTTAAATGACGTTCCTCCGAAAAGATCAAGAAGGCGGGTAGATAGATTCTACCCATGACAGCTTCAACTTTACGTCTCGCAACACCGCAGTCTCGTCGTGACCACGGTCCATGCAATTCGATCGAAATATCGACAATCCCTACTAAAATAATTACCGTGGTACGTACTCGTAATATTTTATAACAATTATGTCAGTAAACCACGAATGAAGTCTAAAATCTTCATTCATAAGTATTTATACTATTATATCTATTAACTTTGGGCCAGGAACTTTATCCGCGTTTTAGTTACATTTTTAAAATCCCGCGGGAACCCTTTGCTTTTCCGGGATAGAAGGTAGAACATGTTTTTTTTTTTCAATAACTTTATAATTTTTCATTTTATAATAACAGTAAATTTCATAATATTAGGTAGGTATGTCTGTGTGGCATGCACTCACTCGCCGTATCCAGTACCGTAAACGTAAGCGCATCTTGTAAAAGACGACAGGTTATACACGGTAAAATAATGATCGGCTTCCAACGTAGGAACGCTCTTCAGTTTGCTTTATTGCTTGAACCGTTCATAAGATACTACACCTATGTTTATGTGTTATAAGTCATCTATACCTATCTATATAAACGATACAAATAAATTAAATTGAACTGGCTGTCTTTGAAATAGCTGTCTCTTATTATTAAGCTCATATGATTAGTTGAACGATAGCATAGTCCAAAGACGCGTTTTTTAGGGTTCCGTACCTCAAGCGTAACCAAAGGGACCCTATTACAAAGCCGCTATACGTCCGTCCGTTTGTCTGTCAGCGGGCTGTATCTCAAGATCCGTAATAGGTAGAGAGTTGAAATTTTCAGAGAATGTGTATTTTTGTTGCCGCTATAACAACTAATAAATCTGTTTGTCCGGGCACGTCCGATTATATACATGGGGTAAAGCAAGCTTATGACGAGTTCCTACGGGATTTTCAAAAAATCTTAATTCACGCGGACGAAGTTGCCGGCAAAAGCTAGTTAATAATACATAATTAAGACTGCTACTAGCAACTGTTAAACTAGGCAATTTTTATCTGTTAATTTCTAAATAAGTGTGTATAGAAAAAAAGTACTTATCTAATGTAAAAGCTAAATAGTAAACTCAATAGGTACACTCATACTAAGCTTGGTAATTAAACGGTAGATCTTTCCAATATTCTCTCATCCTTAACGTTTTTTTCGCACAGCGCTTCTGGCGTTGCGCAAAAACTTTCAGATACCGTTCTTCGCGAATAAAAACATAAGAATCTCTAGCAAAAGATAAGACGCTAAAATGCTCTTTTTAATACCTTATTACCACGTAGTATCCTATTAATAATTTTTTAGTTTATTGTTCCAACCTATATTGATTGTACGGTTTTCGAGAATTGAGTTTTACTGCCTTATTTAAGACTAGCTGATGCTCACGACTTCGTTCGCGTGGAATTAGTTTTCAAGATCTCGCGGGAACTATAATTTTTTTCGGGATAAAAAGTAGCCTATGTTTTAATCCAAGGTATAATTTATCTTCATTTTAAATTTCAGCCAAATCGGTCCAGTAGTTTTTGAGTTTATTCATTACAAACATACACACAAAAATACAAATCTTTCCTCTTTATAATAATAGTGTAGACTAGAGGACACCCGCGACTTCGTCCGCTGCATCAATTCACAATCGACACTTCCTAAATCTCCACAGTTTAGGTGGCAGAACCCCTGCAGCATCAGGATTGAGGAGTTGGGTCCTGGAATTTAACGATGTAGTCTGAATGTTTTTCATTCCAGACACTTCAATTTCATTTATTTGTATGTATTGCATAGACTATGAAATTATTTTTAATTGCCCACACATGAAAACACAGATGGTGGAAAAATCGGAGCATATTGTGCAACAATTTTGTGTACCTATTTTACGAGAATCGCGTAAATTTTTGATTTATTAGGGTTCCGTACCTCAAAACGAAACAACAGAATCCTCAAAGGATCATTTTGTTGTCCGTCTGTCTGTCAGTCAGCTTGTGGTACCGAGTTGTATATTATTGAATACAATGTCTATACATAGTTTAACGCGATGAATTTAAAAAGTTCCATTGACTGAGCGTCATATTGATGGCCCTATAAACATTGCTTTATAAAATTAAAATCTAGCATAAAATTTTAATCTAATTAGGTTAGTAGATCTTTATCTATTAATATTATATTAACTTAAATTCTTATAATATATAACATACTTAATATATTCCCTTCCGTGTGGCGTTTTAACTAAGTGTTTTACCCTTCGAAAACTGTGTTTATTACAGGAATTTCCAGGAAATCAATACAACTTAGGAAAAGTAATCGGGCAGTAAATTATTGATCCACGTTTACTCGTAATCTCTATTGGAATCTCTATAGAGATTCTCGAGTAAAATGTAAACAAAATTTTCTCGTGGCGCGCATCTTAGCCCTACTGTAGTTTTTTTTAGTTGTGCGATCTTTGCGGAATTTTACGGACCGACGAACAATTGTACTAAATAACTATTGACACATTTCTTCCTAAGGTTGGACACACAGAACCCTCGTTGCCCAAGTCTAACACGCACTAGGCCGGTTTTTTCAATATACTTTTATACAAATTGGGAATACGGTGTGAAATTCTATTCAGAAACACTCGCTTATTTCAGTAGGTATACTCATAATGGGTATAATAAAAAGCACTCGAGTTAAAATTGATTACCTAATTAAAATATTTACATTACGAAAGTGCAAAATGTAGCGATTATAGCGTTTGAGAGCAATGGGATAGTAAATCTAGCTAGAAACCAGTTTGTGTCCAAAACGAGTCTGTAGTAGAGATGCACGTGAGGCACCGTGAGGTCTCGTTTATGCGGACCTTATTATTTTGATACGCGCATCGTTAATTTAATATGGTTACAATTTAAACGCCGCGCCGCCGCGCTCTCCATAGTAATTCTAAGGCTGAAATCTATAGACCGCACTCTCACTCAGCTCAAACTCAAGGCAGAATTAAAACGAGACAGATTTATGTCAGAGCATATTTGTGTCTCGTTTTAACCTCTATCTTGAGTCTGAGCTGAGTCAGAGCACGGTCTATAGATCTCGGCATTGGTACTAAGTATCAAGCAAAAAAAAAAAGTAATATGTTTACAGACTCTTAATAAAACTTTTATCGCTTCCATAAATATATAAATTGTTAATAGTTCTCATTGCCCTAATCATAATATTGAATTAGATTAAGGTCGATTGGAGTACAGAACGTAGCCGAGTTACCCCGACTCCACGCAGTCTTATCTGATTTACCCCTCAATAATGTTTAGTGCAAATTTCGAAAAGATCACAACAATTATTTTTTAGAATCATTAGATACGTCTGAGAAAATACGGTGTTGAAAAATGTTCCAGATGTTGGAAATTGGATACCGATCGATTATTTTTATAAAGCAAAAGTAAAAAGAAAACCATAAAAATCACCATAATTCACAATTACCATAACTTTTATGAGTTACAGTAATTTTTATTATTTTGTTCAAGTCAGAGAGTGTCAGCCAATCAGATTTGATTGCGATCGTTATACTGCATTTATGTCAAACCACGGGGCAGCTAGTATGTAAACCTGCGCAAGGCCTGCATAAGCGCGATGATTTTTTTTATTAATTAATTTAATTTAAGCTTTAACGGACTGTTGAGAGGGAAAAGGGTTACAATACGTGCCGATTGAAAAAGAGTTGACTTTTTGTGCTACTGACCTAAAATAAGCCTAAAACTTAATGGTTAAAAATTAATAATAGCCTTTAATTCGAGCTTACATAATTACCATTTATCTTTGGAGATAGGATAGGTACCTACTTATTAGTATAATTATATATTTTATTACGATTCGATACTTACTAAATAGAATATTGGTTAGCGGTAAATCATATGAGGCAATACGGTAATTTAATTATAATATTTATGAAACGAAGGATTTCTACACTAGTTAAATAAAAACTTAGATAACTTTTGAATTAAGTTTCAACTAAGAAGTGCTCTTCTTGCTGTACTTGTGGCGTAATCAAAATTGTTCTTAAATTCGAGATTTCTTCATTAATACATTGGTTTTTGTAGATTTGTTTCTGTACAAATAAATAATAATAAATTAGTGTCTGTCCTTTAAACAAAAACAGCCTCTTATTCTTTATTAAGCTCATCATATTGTGGTTATTTGAATGGTAGCTTATACCAAGGTTTTTAAAATTTTAACTTTCGTGTTCTGCTAGTTCTCACTAGATATACCTGATAATTCTACGACCTACATTATAATTCTTCATAATTTGCGGTATTAGTACCTAGGTATATGAATTACGCAAAGCCATCTCTGTCGCTTCTCTAGAGCAGTTCGCGTTAGGCTAGTACGTAGGTCGTAGGTCTACAAGTTTTTTTAGAATGTTTCATAAAACTTTGTTTTTTCGTTTCACAAATTCTACCATACCACATGAAGTAACGTGTTTTACAGTTAAAAATCTTTTTGGACGAGCTCCTATTAACGAGTAGAAAGCTACTAACTGTAAAATTGTTAAGATCTTAGATCCAGTTTTCTGCTTTAATGAATAAATCAATTAGGATACTTATATCTTTTAAATTTTATTAGTAAGGCATAGGTTTCTTTACTATGGGCATACATTTTACCAAAAATATCTCATTTTTTATAACTTTTATTATATTCCTGTAATAAAATAAAAAAATAAGAAAAAATCAGTATTAAGTATTAAAAAAAATTATACTCCTCAAAAACCATGGAAATACTTTATATGCAAAAATGAAACGTTAGGAAACCAACCTATGTAAAAAAGATCAGAACTAACAATAAATTAAATGATAAATGATTATTAAATTTAATGTGTGAGGCGAAACTCGAGGTACTTAGATAGGTATTATGAAATTCATTTAGTTTCCCATATTTCTACTACTTTTAAAATATTTCGTGTTCTTTATATGTAAAGTAGCGATTGGATTGTACCTACAGTATTTTTAGGGTCCGTGCTTAAAGAGTGCAAATGGGACCCTATTAATAAAGTATTTGGTACTGAAACGGTATTTGCCTGTGATATGGCTAACCAGAATTCTTTAGGCCTACAAATGCTTTTTTATTATTCCAGATTTGTTAATTTAACCCGTTTTTTTAAGACAAACCAAGAATGGTTTGAGATATCTAATAAATTAATAATATAGGTATGTGATACAGACCAGAAAGGCTTATTATGAAAATTATTACCCGAGCCCATTTATAACTTTACCACCCTGTAAACATACATACCTATTAGAACTTATTCCTTTTTCTAGAAACACTGGCAATTTATAAAAACAATCAGGCAGTTAACAATATTATATTTGTAGGCAAATGTTAATTTAAATTCACGTCCCTATTCAATTAAAAAAGCAATGAATATTAAATAATACATGTAAAAACATATCCGAATTGCAGAAAGACATATAGGTATCTATCTATGTATCGCACATAAAAAATCTTGACATTAACTAACTACAAATAGTATCATTTGCCAATAAGTTCGTTTATAAAGGGTCATTGCGCGCTCACCAAATCTTCAAGGCCAGCGCACCGTACAGCTACCTAAATACAGTTCTGCGCAATGTGCCAGACTTCTCTGTCTGACATGCTCTATTCTATTGGTGGTAGAGTACAATCATCTACAACTTCTATAAAACTTTTTTCCAAAATAAGTCCCAGAGATCTAAATTTTTTACTTTAATCCCTACGGGGCGTAGATTATTCAATAGTATAAGTCCTTACTAATATAATAAATGCAAAAGTGTGTTTGTTTTGATTTGTTTTTCAATCACACCGCAACAGTTACAGATCGACGTGATTTTTTTGCACCTACACCTGGAGAGTGACACATGCCATTTCTTATCCCGGAAATCAAAGAGTTACCACAGTATTTTTAGACATTAAATCTACGCGGATGAAGTCATGGGCATCAGCTAATTAGGAATAAGGCGGGATTTCCCAAAATTCAACCCGTAATTAGGGGTATAAAAAGCATAAATATACATAATTTTTTTGGCATTGGTCCTACTTAGACAACATAAAAAATATTCGGTAATACTTACAAATATGTATTTCAGTAATTTATAAAGTTTTACCCTAAATTTTTCCTCAATTTTACCTTTTACCCACTTAAATATTAGACGTTGTTTATAAGTGATACATTTTGCGATAAAAGACCAAATCATTTTTCAATTAAATGAAGAATAAAATTAAAACTGGAAAATCTTAAAATATTAAGATTGGTTCCGATTTTGATGGGCTACAAAGTCAAAGGTTTATCATAAATTGATAACGTGGATTATTAAAGAAGCAAACATCCTACACTGATTCTATACTGCTAAAACAATCAGTCTTTTAGTTAAACTGCGACGGTAAAAAGTGAGAATTTTAAAAGGGTTTTGTAAGTATTTTTTGCCTGACTGTACTCCAATATACTTGATATTTGGATATCAAATGCCTATAAGTGATCATCAAGCCACACTTTATGTCTATCTTTATTGAATATCACTAGTTCGCCTATACTGTATCTTAGTTGCTATGACTTTAGTTGTGGATTTTTTTTATTCGATGACAAGAAAGTCCTTGACTGCTCATCTGATGGTGATAGACGATGCAGTCTATGATGGTAACGGGCTAACTTGGAAGGGGTATGGCAGTGTAGATTCAACCTATACCCCTAATCGGTTTCTGCACGCCATCGTGCCGGAACGCTAAATCGCTTGGCGGCACGTCTTTGACGGTAGGGTGGTAACTAGCCATGGCTCTTTAATTTTTAGTTTTTTCTTCGTTGTAGCGATTAGGGCTAATTTAACTTCGCATCTTTATTTTCGTTTTTATGTTATAGTGTCAAGTCTCATCTTCGTGCTCCAAATTTTTTTACGTCCCTATGAAATGACTCGAGCTCAGCTTGAAAGTTTCCGAGCCTCTTAGTACACTGAGTCTTGCTTAACTGAGTCGAGTCTTCAAAATTGCAACTCGAAGACTCGATTCCTTTACAAACACTAGTTTAATTACATAGCCCGCAGGTTCTAAACGATGAAATAGTTCTGAATTGTCAATTAAATCTGATAAGTTTTGTTGTATGGATTCCGTAGGTAAGTGAATTAATGGGTTTAGTAGTATACCCATGAGCAAGAAACTAAAAGACTCAGAAGAAAAAATGTTATTTTAGGAGAAGCAATACTGTTCTTATAAGCTCGGTGCAATACATTGTATTGCGATTTATCTGATACCTACGCAAGAATGTTAGGTTCATTTTTTCAAACACACGATTTCAGGAGTTATTTTCGTAACAAGACACAAAATTAGGACATGTATAATCTATCTACAAACGTGATAGCAACGATGCAAAGAAACAAGATTATTTATCTAGGCAGTTAGTTTACATATTTTAGGGTCCCGTATCCAAAGGGTGCCAACGGAACCCTTTAGGTATGTACTAAGTTTTCGCTGTCCGTCTGTCTGTCTGACATTTGAAATTTTCATAGAATTTGTATTTCTATTGAATATACTACTACTGATTACTGCTATATACAACAAATAATTGAAAAAAGTTAAAAATGAAAGAGGTTCTCCATACTTTTGTATTCCAAAATCCAACTCGATCGATCGACTTGATCGATCTTAATAGTAGCTGATTTTAAATCTTCAATGATGGTAGAATTAAAAAACAACTATTTCATCTTTTAATACATAAAACAACTAGCTTTAACCCGCGGCTTCGCTCACGTTAGGTTCGATTTTTTAACCCCCTATTTAACCCTCTTGGGGTTGAAATTTTCCAAAATCCTATCTTAGCTGATGTCTACGTCCTAACAGCTACCTGTATACCAAATTTCAGCTCGATCGGTCCAGTGGTTAGAGCTGTGCGTTGATAGATCAGTCAGTCAGTCAGTCAGTCAGTCAGTCAGTCAGTCAGTCAGTCAGTCAGTCAGTCAGTCAGTCACCTTTGCCTTTTATATATTTAGAAGTCGGGTTTGTTCGAACACTTATAACTCTAGAATGGCTGGACCGATTTTCATGGTTTTTGATTTGTTGTATTTGTCTTCGTCCCAAATAGCAGTTTAAAAAGCTAGTTTTATAAATAAAAATGACTTCTTACCTTAGGATTCAGTGTGTTGTTTTCTGTCAAACCTCTAACTTGTAAGCTTTCAGCAGTCTTTAGGAACATCGGTAGCATATTTTGGCCAACATTCACCTCACCCTAAAATAAAATCACAAGTTAGTGTTTATCCCATCAGTTCATAGTATTTATCTATGTACATATCTATAGAAATCGATAAAACTTAAGCTCAAAATATTAATATGATAACAGCATAACAAAAACACCTTTTCAAATTTTTGCCTATGTTCGGGCCAATCTATGGAACGGTTGAACCGATTTTGACGGGACTTTCGCAGGTAGGTAGAGGATTATCCAAGGAGTTATCTTGAATAATTTCCATCCAAAAAATATTTGGGGTTGATGTATAAAAATAAAAATTGTTGATATGAGCAACTTGGGTGATAGATTTGCACCACCTTATCTATACTGATCTTGACAAAATTTGTTACAGAGATAGCCTACCTTGATAAATAGGATGTATTTTATCCCAGGACATTAAATAATTTACACAGGATTAAAAACAACTTAAATCCATAATGACAAAGATGTGGGCACCAATTAGTATGTATATAAAGTCACTTGCCTTATACATGAAATCTAGTAGTGATTTCATCTCTGATAATCGCACATCTTTTAGGAATATTATCGGATGTGGATGTGAATTTTGTAAGAATATAGTTTCAAAATATGGAGAACATGCTGAGAGTATTGTCTGGTGTGCCTAAAACAAAAATATAATATAATAAAGCTAAACGAATGTATACATAGTTAAATCTAACAAAAGAAATGCTATTTGAAGGTCTTTTCTGTTAAGATCATTACACGGATAACAGCTAAGTACCATTTTTGTAGTACTATTCTTATTTTAATAGGTTGGATGTACTCATACTTAGTGTTATAGATTTGAGTTATTTTAAATATACTTCTGGTTTTAATCACTACTGAGCAGGACAGACTGCTTTACGTGCTACGGTGCGACACACCAACAATGTCAACTTCCTAGTTTAAAATTCCTTACAAATACTTAATACATTTTTGGCTCGACCCGGGAACTGAACCCGGGATCTCGTCATCTGCAGTCGAACATTCTAACCACTCGACCAACGAGGCAGTTAAATGTTTCAATATAGCATATTGTTAGCCAGCATTGGAGCACACATCAATAAAATGAATGTAAGGCCATTCACACATAGTAACACATTAAATTTTGTTTTCTAAACCCTAAAACCTGCCAAACAGGTGTTATAAAATTTAGAAAGTTAAAAAACTTGCAGCTCCTCTGCAGACTCCTACCTAAACTATTCATAGTCGACCTACAAAGTAAATTGCATTTTATTAGCATAAACTTTCATAGATACCTAGTTTTTTAAGGTTTAGAAACTAGACATTATTAGATGAAGTCTTAATTGCTGTTAGCTATACTGCTATATTCTTTAATGTTGTTTCTAAATATTAAGAAATAATTATTATACTTCTTAATTAGCATAAATAAGATGACAGCGGGTATATAAATGGGTATACAAATAGGCTTTAAGTTAACAGCTATTTATTGTAACATAGATATAGGTATTATATTTTATTTTATCCTCTAAAAATTAATTAATTAATCTGTTTAAGTTAAATTTTCTAATGTTGTCATTTTTTACTCCACAGCACCAGGAGGAAAATGTTTACGGCTGTTTGTATATAACAAAAATCGTTTGACGTAGCCTTTAATCATGTGTTGATAGATTTTAACTAATAAGGTGTTGTTAAATTCACCTTACTTGCTTAATCCACAAAAATAAACAATAATGGCAGCTGCTAAACACATACTTATTACCTAGATGTAAAAAAAAATTTTTTGGTGTACCTAAAAATATTATACTGTTTCTGGAGTCAGATTTAAAGCCTGCCACTGTAATAGTCCCATTATTGCAAAAACTTATTAATTACTAAATATTTTTTACTGAACTACTTACAATACAATTAATTAACATTTCAAATAGGTATAATTGTGTAATTATACTAAATAGCAAAACATCTTTTAGGTACAACCTTGTAATATTTTAGTAAAAATATTTAAATCCGCAATGTGGACTACCTTGGATTTAGTGGATCAAGTGGAAATATTTGACACTGATGTTTTAAAACATTAATATTATAATATATTTCATATTATTCTTATATTTTGCAAACTGTAGCATTGGGCTAACAGATAAGTACAGTTGTTTATGAATTAGTATTTTAGATAACTGATTGATTTTTTATATGGATATATTTCTTTAGTATACTGTATTATGTTCTTACAATTGATGAATAAAAGTCCATGAAATTATTCATTTAATAGAAATGTGATTCAAAGATTTTATTATTACAAAAAAAACATCAACAAATTCATCAGTATGAATAATTGTATGATACCAAAGCATAACTTGATTGTTTACTGTATGCATGTTGTTATGACATAATAATAAACAGTTGCACTGCTATGACAACCACTTTTCAAATTTACATAAACCCTGTAATAATTAGATTAAATAACATGCTTATTTAGCATTTAAAATATAATATAAGTACCTACTAAATTGTATTTAATGAAATCTTTCCTTCATGTCTGAAATTTGCACTATATGTGTTAAAATAATAGCTACTATTTACAATTTTGTTATGAATGGTAAATGGAAATCTCTCTAATACTATTTATTAGGGAAATATGCTATTTAAATACATGTAATGTAACACTGAATACTCATATAATTGTGAGACAATACCTTGACTGTCTCCCCATCGCATGCAAGTGTGACATCGCAGAGTGCTTCTCGTTGTAATAGGCTTGCAAGCACATCTGTCAGGTTGGTTGGGTGGTTATTCCAGCGCAAGCAAAATTGCTGGTCCATTGTTGGTGCTAGTGTCAGTGACCGTGCTGAAAACAGTAACCAAATGTCATTATAAATGGTACTTATTCCAATCTTATTATTACTATCGCACGCAAAAATTCGCAATATAGCAAATTCATTGAACTTCAGACACTGAATCTTAAAATACGAGTGATACCTGCTTTCATACTCGGCGTCTCAGACGAGCTGTACACGTGCGGTGGTTATCAAATTTACATTAAAGCCATTATGTGCAAAAAAATTGGCGGCCATAGGGCCTAGATAGTAGAGCGGAGAGATAAGTGACATCAGCGGCTCGAATTAACAGGGGCCGCGGGCACAAGCTTACTGTACTCCACATTGACAGTTAGACCGAGCGCCGACTCATATCTACTTGTTGCATGCTCCAACCGAGACCCATACATTATGTAATTTAACTCCAGAAAGCAGACGGCGGGGCCACCGACCCTACGGGATGCGAAAACCTCTAGTCGTCTATAAAACGAGTTTAGAAAAGTAGTACCGCTGGCCAAAAAAAATCGCAACATGCTGACACCGTTATAATCGCCAAGCTGGATGTTCCACTTGCTAATTTCAAACGCGTGCTTCCAGGAATTTGATAATGCACCATTACTGCCGTTGTCAGAAATCACCCCGCGTGCCTGGAAATTTGCAAACGAAGGACGAACGGGATTTCTATCGCGTAGTTGTGTCAACTTTGACTATTCGTAGCGCCATTTGCCGATCCCGTATCTCAGAATCTTAAAATTATCAATCAACAACGAAATTTTCTATGACGCACAATATACACCATCACAAAACCAAAACAACTGTAGCGCACACAAACTCAATATTTCCTAACTCACCATTTGCAAAATTTTTGCCATCACAAACGCCACCCGACCCCTACCTTGCACTGTCTTTTTGACCACACACACATCTCGATTTCCGTGTTCACTCACGGCACCTCACGGCCTTCGGAATATCTTTCACATCATAATCGGCCAGTATTCGCAACGCGAACTTCACACGTTTCTAAACGACGCGCTAAATTCAAATTTTGCAATGTTGTTTTTTTTTGTGTGATACACAAAATAATGGATTCTGGGGTACATAAATGTTTTTCTTGTAATAAAAGCTAAGACAAATATTTAATTGAATTAATAATGAAGTAGTTTCATCATAAATCGAGTAAAAATTGCAATTAATTTAAGTAACTCTTGTGTCTTGAAATGAGGTTATGACACGGAAAAACAATAATTTTATAGATAAATTCTGTAAATATTAGGTGCTAATGTATAACATCTTTACTCGTGTAAGGTCTTCAACGCTGAACCACATTAGATATTAATATTAATAACTAAATCTTAAGGTTTATTAACACTGGCCTTGACATTTTTGTTATCACATTCACTTTGCACATCCTCTTTGCTATCTTTGGATAGCGCCATCTGTAAGAATGCGGTTCTTTGTTATCAGCCGTATCTTAGTTTTCAAGGCTATCGGTAGATGTCGCTGTAACTTTGCAAATGCGAAATATTTAGGTTTCGTCATAGGACAATGACCTTCTGAATGAACTGCTTTTATGAATTCGCACGTAGGTAGAGTAGCTAGAGTTGATTTTTGAAATAATATTTAGTTACTTTATTTTGTTTAATTTCTAATAGACATAGAAGTTTAGTCTACAAGTTTAGGTTAGAAGTTTACTACAATATTACCTACTAAAAAACCTACAAAGTAGGTAGGTAATACAGTGCAACCTTAATATAACGTACCTCAATATACCGACTTCCTCGATTTAACAAATTTTTTGTAATCCCCTTGAATTGTCCATAAGAGTCAATATAAAATATACCTTTACATTGCGAACATTCTTTGCGTACAACCTCTTAATAACGAATTTTCAACTATCAAGAAAAAGTATTCATACCTCTAATTAACGAGTTTTGCCAACCCAAAACCTTTATATAAAGTTTCCACCAATAATATAACTCTTAATCTTATAATGTGATTCATGTCTCGACATGTTTCGACACGCTTTTGTTTGTAAAATAATCATTGTTGTTCGTTAATCAGAAGTTGTTCGCTATAACAAGATAAGTACGTAATATTGAGGTGAATAAAAATTTTACCTCTTTATAACGAATTTTAGACCAATCTAACCTCAACATAACAAACCTCAGTTCAACGAATTACTTGATATTACGAATATTTTCTTGTTCCCCTCCGATTTGTTATATCGAGGTTGCACTGTATTCTAAAATATTCATCGGATTGACTTATCGGTATTGCTCTTTGAGGAGCATCTAGTCTAGCCGAGACTGACCATCGAGTGACCACACTCTCACTCTGCTCTGACCCAAGAAAGAGTTAAAACGAGACAGATTATGTGAAAGCTTATATTTCGCTACATTGTAATTGTAGAAAATTTCTACAATTTTTATCAAAAATTTCTACAAAAAAAACTACTCAAAACATTTAATGCTGCTTAAAAATAGGTTTCTAACGATGTGTAATATGCATATACATATTTGATACCACAGATTTAGAGAGTATCAATAAAATAAGAAAGCAGTAGACAGAAATAGTTCTTTTTTTATGTTTTTTAGCTTTTCTGTAAAAAAGTGTAATTTTCATTTATGGTAGGTAGTTTTGAATTGAAGCAGCGATTTGTGTCTTGTTTTAACTCTATCTTAAGTCCGAGCTAAGTCAGAGCACGCTCTATAGATGATAGATCTCAGCAAGCTTCATAAAACCAGGCGCATTGCAGCTGTGTAAGTTGGCGGTCACTTACTTAGGCGCAATCCTACTTCTTAGTTCCTACTATTTATTACTATACCTACATTTATACTCTATTAAACATACTATATATATATCTTATCTATACATCCATTGATATTTATATGTATAAAAAGAGGTACTTAGTAGAAATTATTGTATGCATCTATACATGCTCTATACAAATAAACAAAATTGAAATGTCTATTTGTAATATAAAATTATCAGCTTTTTACTAAATGGAAAGGAAATACGGTTCTTATAATAAAAAACAATTTTTAAAATTTTTGTCTGTCTGTCTGTTTGTTTGGTTCGGCTAATCTCGGGATTTTGATGGGACTTTTACTGGCACCTTCACTTATTTGTTTTTTGACCGATTTATTTTCTGTTTCTACAAATGTTATTCTTAAATGTTACATTTTCGATTGTAATTAATTAATGAACATTTTGACAACAGTCAAATACCCAATTAAAAATAACAGATAGTGCACCTAGTTCGCGTCTTAGGGTCAGCTCACACCCAGACGTAACGCGACGCAAAACAAATTGCCCGGCGTGTAGTATTGAGAGCGCTGCGTTGCGCTACACAGCGCTGCACCGCGCGGCGTATCGGAAAGCATCTTCGTGTCGCGTCGGTCGTTCGTTACGAGTAGGTACCTCCAACCTTTTTATGTTCTTCCTCTTCTACAAGAAGTGCAATAACAATAAGCTCTCAATCTGTCATTGTAATTTTCGAAGACATAACTGAACTGCATCAAATCTACACTGTATCATGTAACACTTGCTTGAAGCATCGCGTTTTCTCTCAAGTATCTGTGTAATGCGCCGCGTCTCAATTATAGGTGTTGGGCGACGTAACGAGCCATACTTCGACACGTATCAAGGTCGCTTTCGCGCTCTCACTGTATCTTATTGTGTAGTAGAGAGGTTCTATATTGATGTCGGTATACCAAAAGTACGAGCATAGTCGCGTCGCGTCGCGTCTCGGTGTGAACTGACCCTTAGACGAAATTAAAATAAGCGCTCAGAGGTTAACGACCGCTGCGCGTGCCTTCAGGTGTGAGTGCGTGTACAACAACAACAACAGCAGTGACACATTGTTTCTGTAGGATGACACTTATCATCTGCTTAAAAGTAGATAATTATCATTAGTAAACGATAATTTTAGTATCCTTATGTAAAATTAAAAAAAAATAAAACATACGTCTTTATTAAATTTTTCAATTCAGTTGCTCGAAAAATCCACTTACAAAGGCAGTAAACAGGAGTTGTAAGCACGGGTTGTAAGTTGAAACGTGGTTAAAACCACAGGTTAAGACTGGAACACGCTTATTCTGTGCGTGTGGTGATATTCGGAATTAACAGAATCTAGTTTGTGTTGTACCCAAAATGCAATTTTTTTTAATACACAGTGGCATCTCCGCCACATTTCCGGATATTATTTATAAGTATCTAGGATTGAATAGACCTGTAGATCTTTGTATCACTTGAAAAAGTTGATTGAAAAATAAAAGTGCGCGCGTGCGTCGCATATTGCGTAGTTGCAATTTTAGAATTGTAATTTTTACTAAATGTGGATTTCAGTGATGAAATGGAACTAACTCCACCTGAAATTTTAAACGAGGCGCAAATGGCGCAGTTTCGCCTTTTGCCGCCTAAATCTCGCATGGCTTAGGTATAATAACTTTATATCATGGAAGACTCAAAAACAAGTCCAATGATTTTCAGAAAATGTTTTCATGGCTTATTTCCACGAATTAAGTGGCAAGTATAAGCCATCATCGTTGTGGTCAATATTATCAATACATCAAAGTACTTTAAAATCAAAGAATAGTTAACTTGCATATAAATATTTAATGTTTCGCTTAAAAATCTTTAATTATCTGTTTTCTCACAAATGAATTGAAAAACGTCGTGTGATGTATGGATGTGTGGTGTGTTGAAAAGTTTATAAGCAAGACATAGGATCAGAAACAGAACAAAAATTTATTTTTATACTTAGGTAGGTATTATTACTTAGGCTTGCTGATACAAAATAGTTACTTGAGTATAAAGTAAGTGTAAATACAAAATATAATAATACAAAGTGTCAATACAAAGTTTATAAAAATCATGTTTAGGTAAATCCTGGAATATCAAAGTTCCCACGATTTTTTTTTAAACTCGCGGGCATCGTCAAGTCATTATTACGAATTCAATGCCTAGATACAAGATTCGACCTCGTCTTTAATCAGAAGCAGCTCTAGGTTATTGAACTAGACAGTAAATCGAGAATTACTTATAGATTTTTTGTCCCCTTTAAGTAGTGGTCCAAGTAGGTAGGTACCTAACGTACCTACCTTGCAGGTACCTATTGTAAGCACATTTTAAGCACCACGTGATTAATCGGTACTAGTTTTTTTTACTGTCCAACGACTAAGGTAGGCATCTACTTTTGATATAACTAATATAATACCTACATATTATAATGAAATAAATCTTAAATCTAAATATATAAAAGGCAAAAGTGACTGACTGATTGACTGACTGACTGACTGATCTATCAACGCACAGCTCTAACCGCTGGACGGATCGGGCTGAAATTTGGTATACAGGTAGCTGTTAGGACGTAGACATCCGCTAAGAAAGGATTTTGGAAAATTAAGCCCCTAAGGGGGTAAAATAGGCATATGAAAAATTGAACTTAAGCCGCGAGCGAGGCCGCAGGCAAAAGCTAGTAATATAATAAATTGTTTATACTTATCGAAATAGGTACGTATGTAGGTACTGTATGATAGATATCTGATTCAATGGTCATATGCTTAAGCGGCCTGAAATCTAAAAGGTATTAGAGTCTGTTCAAAAAGAGAACCATCGTGGAAGGGCGCAGCTGGGCTTAATTAAAATTTCTGTTTAGCGGGCAATACAATAGCGCACTAGATAGCGTTTTCACTGTTTGGCCACTGTGGTTCTCTTTTTGAACAGACTCTATCCAAGGCTGACTCTATTCAAGACAGAGATAAAACGAGACAAAATGTCGGAGCATATTTGTGTCTCGTTTTAACTCTTATCTTGAGCCCGAGCTAAGCTAAGTCAGAGCACGCTCTATAGATCTCAGCATAAGATCTAATCCTACACTTGCTCAGTCAGATGTCAGGTGAGATAGCAGTCTAGAGTTATCTTGTTATCGAATAAAAAGAAGCCATGGACTCTGAATGGTAGAGACTAGAATTTGTAACTTGTAGCTGCAACAGTTGTTACGACTATAATAATTATTGTACTTACTATTGGTATAGGGTATTTTGTAGTGTATATTAAGGTTGTACATAACATTATTATATCTCCAAGGAGCCTGTCGTTACGTATACAGAGGTTTGAAATATCTCACTTCACACCAGAGCTCGCCCGGCGGGCGATTGGTGGATCGATTTCAAAGTGAATGTGTATACTGAATCAATTAATGAAGCTGCATCAGACACCTAGTCAACGTGTGTTGCTTAGGGTTGCCTCCTTGTCTTAGGAAAAGCATGCTACTTCAAATGTCAATATTAAGCTCAAAAGCTACTCGTGTGTATTTTTAAGTTTGGCCTAGGTATTCCACGTTATTTCATTAGTCCCTACCCTAGTATCCCCTGGCGGGCAAGAGCGAAATTTTTTCAAAAGGCTTATAAACTCCCATTAATAAAATAAATTCAATGTTGTTTATGCAATATCTGATTAGGTAGAGGATGTCATCTTTGTAGAGACATGCCTATGAGAAAAAAATACAGCCCGACAATAAGTATGGAAGAATAAATAAAATTTTATCTCCATCATATGTTAGGTACTCGTGTGTAGTAGGTATACCTACACGCTTTTTGATAGATCTGCACGTCATCGAAATTAACATTTCACATACTTAATATAAAAATTGGTTTACTGGAATCCATCAATCAGATTTAACCATTTATAAGACAGTAATGTATGCAATGTGTTCATTACGGGATGATGAGAGTGGCTCTTCGTGTCACTCGGTAATGTAATGCAGTGCAAATGAGTCAATCTCCACGGGGCGGGTGGTCACACAGCGCTATTAGGAAATCGATTCGTTCTCAACCCCATCGACGTTTCGATTGTCCTCTTAATGGGGAAAGTGATTTAAATTAATAATTAAATCCCCTTTGAGCTTAATCAAGGCTCAGCGAACATCGAATCTGAGTTGCGGTTTAGTAATAGATTTACACTATCTATGTAGGTACTTTAACCGTACTGTACTGACACATAATATTCTGCAACGGTTCAAGCCTAATGGAAATTATACAGCAAACACTCATTATGTTAAAATGACACTCTATCGTGTTAAGGTGAGTTGTAAACAAGAGCTCTCAAGCCCTTAATTAGCAAATTAAGACTTAATTAGATAAGACACAAAACTAAGACACTAATCCAGCAGATCAGAGCAGCATCGGATATACAGCAGCAAAGTACCAAAGAAAATTCGACAAAATCTGTATTCAGTGTAGCTTTCTTGTGACACCTGCAATCTAATAATGACGTGAGCGGGAAAGTCGACCACTGGTGCACTTAGTTTTCCAATCTAAACAATAGAAATTCAACGGGTGCACGGCCCGCGGGACGCTGATCTATCTCTATGTAAATTATGCGGGACGGGAAATAACACCGACTTGTGTTCATCAGGATGTCAATGCACGTGGCGCGGCGCTGACACGGCGAAACGCATTCTTATTTTGGACAATCAACTAAAATAACACAACCAGTTTCCATTAACACCTTCACACAACCATTAGGCACAAGATAGCATACTTACTTAATTTGTACTACTAAAAGTTTGCACTAGTATCAGGTAGGTACCTGTTTTGACTACGTTAGACAAACTAACGCTATTGGTTAACCAATTAATCATGGTATAGTATTTACTTATTCTTGTACCTATGTAAGTTTCTAGAACAAAAGTAATATTATAATATACCCTAAAACTTCTGGCAAACATTGCTAAGCCATAGAATTCACTTCTTCTCTTTAACTTCCAATCCTGAATCCTAGCAGCTGCATTTAAAGTACTAATTAAAATATTATTTTAATAAACTAACCTGCATAGTTCTACCAAATCTACATCTATTTTTTGTAAAAAAAAACTTTAAACTATTTTTAGATGAATTATTAGGTACACATATGAAAAAGGCCTATTGATAATTTTGAGATGGTGAAAGAGACTGAAATCCTATAAAATTATAGAAATTACTATGTACTTACCTCATCATCAGAAAAGATATCAAGTAGAATTCGCAGTAGCAACGCAAGCACCGCGTAGAGAGCATGGACTCAACGTAGAGATCGAAGGCAAGTTGACCATGCCACTTCCTTTTTCTATTCATCTTCATAATTCTCAGAGAACGGAGCTCAATATAGTTAGATACCAATTCGCATAGCACAATAAACTGTAATGTGTAAAAGTGTATGTATTAGGGTGATTGTGAAGTGGAGAAGAGCGAAATGGAGAAAAGTGTGATTTTACAAATCATATTTGCCCTACGCAGCTCTGCTCAACTTCGCTTTAGTTGAAACAAACACTAAAGGAAGTGAGTACATTGAAATGGGGCGAAGCAGAGACGTGAATAGTAAACCAATAAGTTTATTGATAGAATTATATTGTTTTAATAATTTTGTCTCTAAATAATCTGATTGCTCGAAACACACACGTCTCCGATATGTCCCGCTTCTCTCCACTAATAGATAAGCAACCGTATTATTGTATGTTGTTGGTGTTGTATCTATAGTTCTACTCTATACAAATAAATAAAATTGAAGTGTCTGTTTGTAATATCAAAAGAACAGCTTTTTACTAACTGCATACGAAAGTAAATACGGTACTTATAACAAGAAAACGATTTTTAAAATTTTTGTCTGTCTGTCCGTCTGTTTGTTGCCGCTAATCTCGGGAACGGCTGGACCGATTTTGACGGGACTTTATAGATAGTTGTTTAGTAGATAGCTGATATTATCGGGCATAGTATAGGCTACTTTTTTGACCGACTTTCGAAAAAGGAGGAGAAGGAGTTGTGTTTTTCTACCTCTGTATATCGATATCACCGTGATTTCTTAACCGATTTGCGGGAATGATGCTTCCATAAAAATTTCGGGTTCTAACTCTTCAATCCTGATGCTGCAGGGATACTGCCCTCCTAAACTGTTGGGATTTAGGAACTGTGGATTATGAATAGTTATTGTAGGTACCAAGTAAAGACTACATTGAATTCCAGGACCCAACTCCTTAATCCTGATGCTGCAGGGTTTCTGCCCACCTAAACAGTGGGGATTTAGGAACGCGGATGAAGTCGTGGGCATCCGCTAGTAGTTTAATAAAATATGACACATAAGTACATAGAGAAATTATCGTCCGAACTTGAACTTGTTTCTAATGAGCTTTAATATACTATCGTAGATACCTAATCTAAAATAAAACGTCTAGAATAATTCTAAGTGAGTATGGAAGGAGGCCAATTTTGAGTCAATGCCAAGAAGTAATGAAAGTAGAGACAGTTCGCCAAATTTTTTATTTACTTTTCTCTCTTCAGGCCCTAATCATGTAACTTCTCTTGATAATATAATTGGCATTTAACCGTAGTGCCACCAAATTGACCAGTTAGTAGGTATTTTTTTACTGACTTAATAAATAAGTTTTTGGTTAATTTCAATTAACCAGAAATGGGAAATTATTTGACTTATTTGATTTAGATTTTTTTTATGTATTGGAGAAGTTTGGTTTTTAATAAAATTTTGCCACAGTAGCCTAGAAAATGTCACATTTTATTAAAATCTGTTTGTAATCTATAATTATATAAAAAGGCTTGTCCTGACTGACTGACTGACTGACTGACTGACTGACGATCAACGCACAGCCTAAACCACTGAAGTTAGAAACTTGAAATTTTGACAGTAGGTTCCTTTTATGACGTAGGCGAGCACTAAGAAAGGATTTTTCGAAATTCGCCCCCCAAGGGGGTAAAAAGGGGGGTTAAAGTTTGTATGAAACTCCGTCATTTTTCGAGTTATACTCATGAAATTCGGTATTTAGGCTTTAAATTGAAAACAAAAAAGTACGTGTTTCACAGTTTTTAAAAATTCTACCCCCTAAGGGGGTAAATAGGGGTTGACTGTTTGTATAATAGTCCTTCGTTCTTCAAGTTATTTTTCAAGTTACGTTTATGAAACTTGATATTTTGGCTCTTGATTAAAAATAAAGAATTACGTATTTTACATTTTTTTTAAATTCTCCCCCCAAGGGGGTAAAAAGGGGGGTTAAAGTTTGTATGAAACTCCGTCATTTTTCAAGCTATACCCATAAAATTCGGTATTTAGGCTTTAAATTGAAAACAAAAAAGTAAGTGTTTCACACTTTTAAAAAATTCTACCCCCTAAGGGGTTAAATAGGGGTTGAATGTTTGTATGATAGTCCTTCGTTCTTCAAGTTATTTTTCAAGTTATGTTTATGAAACTTGATATTTTGGCTCTTGATCAAAAATAAAGAATTACGTATTTTACATATTTCAAAAATTCTCCCCCCAAGGGGGTAAAAAGGGGGGTTAAAGTTTGTATGAAACTCCGTTATTTTTCAAGCTATACCCATAAAATTCGGTACTTAGGCTTTAAATTGAAAACAAAAAAGTAGGTGTTTCACAGTTTTTAAAAATTCTACCCCCTAAGGGATTAAATAGGGGTTGAATGTTTGTATGATAGTCCTTCGTTCTTCAAGTTATTTTTCAAGTTATGTTTATGAAACTTGATATTTTGGCTCTTGATCAAAAATAAAGAATTACGTATTTTACATTTTTTGAAAATTCTCTCCCCAAGGGGGTAAAAAGGGGAGTTTCAATATTCATAGTTAAGACAGGACAACGTCTGTCGGGTCCGCTAGTGATTATATAATATATCGTGTGTATTTGTGCGTATGTATGTAGTGTATATTGTATTATTTTGTGGAATAACTTCGCCTTGCAGTCTGTACGCAAGCAAACCTGAAAGAAGAGAAAAATCGTTATAATATAAAAATGTTCATTTTATTACTGTCTGTCATACAGAACTTTTAGTTGTAGGTTTTGCATATAAAATAATGACCAAAATCAAAACTATGCCAACCCTTTAATTAAGTTTAATAAAAAGGTGGGTAAGGCTTCAAACCAGTTGAGTTGTTATAAATTAATTTACAATCTATAACTCTTCCTGACTGAAAATATTTTTTAATTTAATGCAATTTAATAAAATTAAGAAAAAACTTTTTGGTTCATAAACTGTATTGCGTTTTAAAGTATAACGCCTAGGTAAAAATTTAAAAGATTTTAAATTGCACGAAATAGAATAATACTCTAATTGAAACATCTACATAAAAAACTGAATAGACGCAGACGAATTAATTAAAAAAACTTTATACTTTACAAGAAGAAACTGTTTAAAAGACTGCTTGGATTAAATTTTAATTGGAAGGTGCACGAATAAAAGCTGTTTTACACGAACGCTTACCGCTTAAGATGGTATGCGCGCCTGGTACAAACAGAAAGTAATAAACAGTTTAACCTAAGGGCTGCCGGCAACTAAAGGGCTTTCACGACGACGTTGTCCTGTTAACCTACTATAAAATTATGCATTGAGCTTTAATTGCTATTAAAAGTTTCATTTAAAATTTTACTGGACACTTCAATTAGCATCTCACAATAACTTTTCTGCTTGTGAATAACAAAATAAATGAGACATTTTCACTCACACTATTCTGATTCAAACTAGTTCATTCGGGTAACCTTAATAAGCGTCTTCTATTAAAGATATTTTTATTTTATTATTCAGTTTTTTGAAGTAAAGAATCAAAGCAATGCAATGGTCCAAAGCGGTCTCGAAGTAATCAACGAACCACCAGAGGTTATTAGTAGCACTGAAAAGAGTTTACTGAGAGTTTAGTAGCTAGACTTTACACACATTATTTTATTACATTTTAACCTTTTTAAATAAAATTTAAGTCCGAATAACTATTCTCCTTTCAAAAGTTTCTTTATCTCATTATGTACTTACAAAAACAACAATGTAACCGGCACAAGAATTCTCTACATATAATAAAAGAAAAAATAAATAAAATTAAAAACAAAATATAAGCCACCCTAGTATGCCACCTATAAAGTTAGTAAGTCTACACCAAGGATTTAAAGTAGATTCAAAGCTGTAAAATAATAGAGTAGTCTAGTTAGATCCTAGAAGTGTAAGTGCGCTTCCGGTGAGAGAACTCAGAGAGGAGATATCTCTAAAGGCGCTATAAAATATACAATTTTTAAAGTAAATCAATTTTTTTTTGTTTTAAAGATTTACTAGTAGCCCGAGCGTTGGAGTAAAGGTTGCAATGGAAAATGAAATATAATAATTATATTATCAGCTTACACTATAGGTACAACATAAAAATCTATACTAATACAATAAAATGCAAGAGTTTGTTTGAACTCGCTAACCTCTGGAACTATCAGTCGGATTTGAAAAATTCTTTTTGTGTTTGATAGCCCAATTTTTGAGGAAGATTATAAGGCTATTCAACATCTCGCCATGGCTCTTAGAAGCCGAGCAAAAAGAAATAATAGCACGGGCGAACAATGCGATGCGGTGTGTCGGTGATCGAGGGCGGTCACCCGACGAGAACCGAACAAGAACCGAATCGAAGGCTATTTATTAATCCGGAAGATCAAAGCGTTCCCACGAGATTATTAACAACTAAATCCACGCGGACGAAGTCGCGGGCAACAGGTAGTTAATATGTAACCATTAAATAAGACAAAGTCATAATATCTGCTTTTTCCTTATTGTGCTCTTTTAGAGTAAAAATCGAAACAAGAAACATCTTATCAATAAAAATAATAATTATTATTTTTATAAAAGCGAGTTACCACTCACTCATTAATCACGAAATCTTTCATTTTATTTCATTTATTTATTTGCATTCATGTACCCTATGTGTTCATGTATCTTAGGAACTGAAAAACCTTTAAAGTTTCTTTCTAAGGCGTAGACATCAGCTAAGAAACCGTTTTGAGAAGATCCTCCCCTAAAGGGGAGTGTAAAGTGGTAGGGTAAATTCTGCTGCTACCACCGCGTGATTATCAGTACAAATGAAAGTATTTTGAAAATTAAAATACATCTGAAACGTAGTTGGATATATTACAAATATACCGCTACAACCGGGAACCATATTATTATAAAAAAATATTCACATTTTCATTCATAAAAAAAATAAAATAAGTCTATATCCAACTGGATATATTACAAATATACCGCTACAACCGGGAACCATATTATTATAAAAAAATATTCACATTTTCATTCATAAAAAAAAATAAAATAAGTCTAATTACAAAATCTACGCCATCTATTGGCCCTGATGTGCTTAGCTGACCGGATCAAACCACCTTAAGTATTATAATCTCTAAAGAAAAAAAAAAATATTTTTTACTTAATCACACAAGAAATCAGAAATTCTACGTGAACAGAGTTGCAAGTGACCGCTAGTTCATTAGGTAACCAATAAAATAACCGGATCTATCAATAGATCTATCGGTCTATAAAAAGTTTGCAACACCAAATAACAAGGAAAGTTCCACCGATATCCGTTAGGTATATAATAAAGGGGAAGAAAATGGAAGCAATATTTTAGAAACTGTTGTTTTGAGGTTTTAGCATGTAAATACTTTCTGTTCTAGTTTTTAAAGCTCTCATGTTTTTTTATGGGAAAAAATTGTATAGCTTTAAAAAATGTAAGATGCTTTTGAATGTTATCTAATAAATATGCAAAGATCTATTTTATAGTAATCAAACTGGTCCAAATAAATATGTACGTACGTTGGCGGTTCAATATCCTTATTATCCTCATTATTAAGTGTGTTTGTTTGGTGGTATGTTGGTTTATTGGTGTGTTAGTTTGTCCTTCAATCACGCAGCAATGGATTAACCGATTGATGTGTTTTTTGCATGAGTATATAGCAAGAGCATACTTGAGGACCTGTAGAGTGACATAGGCTACTTTTTATCCCGGAAAATAAAACAGTTACCGCTAAAAACTAAATCCACGCGGACGAAGTTGTGGGCATCAGCTAGTTACAAATAAATCTTTTTTAAATACGATTAAATATGCTTTCATTTTTGAAACTTGTCATCAATCACGCGTGAAAATTGTAAAACCTGTATTTAGAAATTGAATAAATGAATAAAGATGAATTGTGATGACATTGTTATTGATATTGATTTTTCAAATGCGAAGTTTCCTTTGATAATGGCAGCATTGAAGTTTTCAGTAGTTGCCATTAAGCAAATTGTGGTTAATAGGATAAGTGAAGATATTATGCAAGTGGTCCTTTTAGCTGAATGGACATTGTCCAAATGTCCTGCAGCGTTCGGCGATTATTCAAAACAAACGAGTAACAAGCGGTAACATAAAATTAGTAAAACACAATGTACGGAAATTTATTTACACATTTATTTTAATAATGTTTAATGGGATAATATTACGTGGGATAAAATAACAGTTGAGCTTTAAAGATTTAATTTTGTGCCTGCGATTAGATAAATCCGAAAATACATGAATAAATGTCGCTGTGATCTATTAAAAATGTAACCAGGATAGGCAAATAAATACATACTTAAAATTAAATAAAAAGAAAAACCTATTACCTGTAGGTACTTTATTGGAAGTAGTACGTACCTACACAAAAATATTTCAGTAATTAAATAGAGAAAGTATGTATTATTTATCTTTGATAGTTGTGATACGCGATTTTAGTACATTGGAAAAATAATTTATTTTTTATTTAACTAGTCGATGTCCAATAGTTTACCCACTTGGATATAGTTTAATCAAGTGTGTCTTCATTCAAACATAACACAATTTTAGAAATCCCTTAGTGCACCCAAGGGATATTTATATTAAAATCTCTTTCTCGAATTAGATGTTTTTTTTTTCGCTAGTTAATTGTTTTATGTGTATAATATTATGTAAATTGTTCATTAAAATTTTATTTTTTAAAAAAATTAGTTTATTATAAAAACTGTGTGTCTGTGAGTATAGTGTACTTCAAATTGGTCATAAGCTCGCATAATCCGCGCCGCACGTCCGCCAGTGTGCAAAGCTCACTCGTTCGGCACAAACCTTGTAAACTGCGGCACACTTGTCAGAGCTGCACGCTTGCATCACTTGAGAGCCGCAGACATTAGACGATATGATCAATGTAGCATTTATAATTACTATGAATACAATATCTTCGAGCTAACTTTATTTATTTATTTGTGTAGTGCCAGAAAGCTAAAAATAAAACAAAATCAAATAATAATAAAAAAGGACAGTCTATCTAAGGAAGAGATTTCTTGCAGAAACTCTTCGATTTTTCGATTTGATGATCATTCGATTGATGTTTTTCTAAATAATTTTTCTGTTTTCAATATGTATGTTCTACAAATGGTTATTTCATGCGATCAAGATAAAATAGGAATATTGCATATTGAATCTTGGTTACGTACGTGAACAAAGACGTATGTGATTTAACATTTATATTCTCATCTTAATTGTGTTGATTACAATAAGTTCGTATAATCCGATATTTTCAAATACGTATGTCAGTTAGTCGTTTATTTGAGCTTTGTAATTTTCAATCTATCAATAATAATAAAATCTATCAATCACTACTATTATTAACTGTCAACTACTTTGTGTATAATTGATAGATAATACCTTTGCAATGAAATTATCCATACTAAGTATCTATAACATACCTGTTCTTCTATATAATATTATGTATAGGTAAAACCTTAACAATAATATTTGCAAATAAAAGATATAGATTATACACATACTTCACACGTCGTACTATTAAGGATTTCTTCTATTAAACTTCAAACTAGGTATTAGTTTGATAAATATCATAGTTTTACATTTTGATAAAGTTTTGTCAAGTCTGGCCTAGAGTTTATACTGCCGCTTCAATTTGTTTTATTGTATGCTTAATTTTGCAGGGATTTATTTGAAAGAGAGTTGACAAAATTTTACCATTAATAATAATTGATGAATCAAGATGGTTTCTGTACTTTTTTTTGTGATCGAAGTGTGCATCCTTCTCAATTTTTTTATTAAAATTAAAAATCTTAATTTTATGGGTAGCAGAATATAGAAGGGCGAAATAGATGTTTCGAAAGGATTTTCACATCCAGTTTTTATAGGATTTTTATTGGTTTCCAATGCTGTCTACGGCTTATAAGCTTTATGAATTTTTAAATAGTCTTCAAACTTCTAAATAAGTACTCGAAACTCAGGAATAAACTAAAATCTTGCTATTTTTAAAAGATTTTTTACAAAAACAACTTTTAAGTTTAACTTTAGTTCGCGAGTTGAGTACGCTCCGGATTTATTGTTAAAAAATGAACTAAGTGAATTGATAGTAAATAAGAAGGTCAAGACTTACAAAGTCTGTATAACTGATAAGTAATAGCTGATATTTGATAAAATATTTAATATTAGGTAATAGTTTGCACAAAGTTTTATGAGTGTAAGTAATTATGGATATTGAACGATAAATTCGAGAAAATTATGTCAAGAATTCGCAAAGTCTAAAACATAAATGCATGAACGAATCCACTTACCCTTTGTGGTTAAATTCATCCGTTCCTCTTCAACGTTTACCAACAATCAACGTCGATTTATGTTGACTGGGGGCTTATTAATTTTGGTATGTCGGCTAATTATCCTGCGAATGTTCCAAGTACTTATTCAAGTATCATGAATTAGGTTATAATATTAGGTAGGTATACATACAATTATAAGTAGGTACGTATTAAGTGTTACTATTGTGTAAACATGAAGGGGGTTGTTTTGTCAAGGTTTTGTCACAATGATGTCTATGTTACATCGGATACCAGGCGTGCATACAGCCTGAAGAATGTCGTTAAATAAAGAATTAGCTGCTTGTTGTACTGCGCTAGGCAATTCTATGTCAAATGTTAAAACTTTACACGTGTCGTACTTCCTTCAGTGAAGTTAGTGATATGCAAGTTCACTGCATTTAATATAATAATATTTTTTATTAATTAAGTTATGATTTTAATGGGCTAATTAAACGTTTATTATTATATGTATATTGGTATGACCAACGTGTTCCATTATACTCGTTATTATAGGTGGCGTTAATCTGAAACAAAGAAAATATGCTTTTAAAGTTTCTTATACAGATGAACCTACCTACTAAATACTTAATCTAAAACAATATTTAGAATACAACACACAAACTACAACACTTAGAATAATTATTATCATAAGATTCTTTAATGAGCCCAGTTTGAGTTCCTGAGTTGGAAAGCCATAATAATGGATCTCGTTTTGTTTTAAGATCCTAAATAAGTTATTTTGATTTTTAATTTATTCTAAGCATAAGTTATTCTGTAATTGACGATGTAGTAAGTATGGAAGGTGGCTAATCTGGAAGGGGTAGTTTTTTTAAAGCAGTACCCCTATCGTTTTTTGCGCAGCATCTTACTGGGGCACTAAATCGCTTGACGATTGACAAGGGCAGGTAGGGTAGGTTTACTGTAGGGTATTATTTGGTCACGGTTGAATTCTGCTTCCAGACCAGAAACAAGAAATCATAAATTCTCAAATTGCTTTCGCCGAGAATGGAACCCGGGATCTCCCACTTAAAAGACTACAGCGTTCAATATTACGTCTATAAGAAGGTCGTCAAATCAAAACAAACTTAACATCGCACTGTAACGCTTAGAGAAGAGCAGTTTCTAACAAAGTTCCACTTTAGTTAACGTAGGCTCAAAACAACCACTGAATATGAGTGCAATGTAATTATTTTCTGCACTGATACTGATAATTACGTTTTTAATGGTTATTGTGATGAATTATGACACCCTTTCACAGCACAATAAGTCATTTTTTAATAATTTTCTGCCAGCGCGTCCTACTAACGCGATAATACCTACTGCGTAGTTGGCTTTAAAGGCTTACTAAAAATGGTCTATCACTTTTATTTTATTAAAGATGCACACAAAACAGGTTGAAACTAAAAGTGCACAAAATATAAATACATACAGCTTTTCAAGAACCAAGTAACAACCCTTAATATGCGTACACAACATTATTGAATAAATTAACTAACTTAAAATTATAACATAAAATTAGTACCTAAATGAATGACATAAAATATTGACGTGGTCCATATTGTGGTGGAATAAAAAAAGATAACGTAAGTAGGTAATAAAATAACTATATAATAATAATACTAATAAAAATTATGAAAACTATTACAAAGAAAAACATGCAAACTACATAGTTGATGACGGAGATAAAAATCGTTGATGAATTTGTTTTCTAAAGATATTTATGTTATTGTTAAAAATGACAATATTACGATCAATTAAGCTAATATCATTATACAGGCGACACATCCGAACGATGGGATTGTAGAAGGAACTATTAATCTTGTAGATTATTTATTACGCTTCTAAGCGTTGATGTTCGATGCTTGACAACTTGAAAAATAAATATTATAGTTTGCTACCAGTGCTGTGTATCTTCTTGGCTTGGTAAAATCATTTGTCTGGTGAAAAAATAAGTGCCTACGTATTAAAAAAAGTGTTTCATTGATTTAACTAAAATCCACCTTGTGAATATGCATTGAAATCTTTAATTAGGATTCATTTAATCGGATAAGCCTTGGGATTTCAACGTCTATTACATTTGCAAGGACAGATTACATTATCGATACAATTTTAATTTCCCTTGAGGCTCTAATTTTTATCTGATTAAAAAGAAAATCTTAAATTAGGTACTTTTCTAGTGCTTTAGAAAAGTAATAAATTTTCGGTTTAGAAATGTGCTCTCCTAAATCAAAAAAAAAATTAAAATATACACGTAGCTTTTAATGTAGATAACTAGTTATTACACTATTTTATACTTGTAGCTTAGAGCTGATTGCTTCCATGCAGAAATGCATTTTTTTTAAACCTGGGCATATCCGATATATGTTTTTTTCCATTCATGTAATGGCAAATTTAAATAAATCCTTTTATTTTTTTCACACAAATGTAGAAAACCAAACATAGAACCTATTAATAGGTTTATGATGCCCACTACAATTTTTAGATTCGATTTGGGCGTAAGCCAAAACGCGTAGGCTTCCTAATCGATAGTCATTCGTTTTTCTCTTACAACGCGCTGTAATTAAACGTTGCGAGCAGTCATGAAAAAAAAATGATATTGCATCGGATAATATGTTACGTTTCACTGGATACTCAAATTAGATATTTTGTCTAATTGATTTGCGCCTAGCACCTATAATTAAGCAATTAGCATATGAATAATTATATTACAATAGAATAATAATTAGAGCTACATTTAATTGTAATTAAATTTGAAACGTCGTCGATTACTTAATGGAAATTAGGCTAGATTGTTATATTATGAACGATTGACAAGCATCCGCTGCGAAATTGTGAGCGCAGCGGAACGAAAGCGTAATGAAATATATCCGTCAATATATGTCAAATATGTGACAAACGGAAGTGAAGCTGTAGTGGGATGGTCTAAAAATGACAACTTAAGAGCCTTGTAATGGTAAATCTTCAGATTCACATTTGATTTTTACAGCAAAAAAAATCAAATGTGACAAATGACATAATATGTGTGTAAATTACATCATATTTCCAAGGAACGATACTGAGTAGAAACATAAAATAATGTTGGACAAAAAAAATCGCGATGTTAGGTCTAATTTTTAACCAATTTGCATTTATTTTCAATGTGTTGCATATTATAGAGAATTTAAATAAATATTTTTACTAAAACAATAAAATAAATTTTATTAGTAAACTTACTACATTTTCCTTAACATAATAAAAACAGTATAGTAATAGAGTTATAAGCTTATAACAAGCTTGTTCGTTACGCGCGATCGAAGCCGCGACAAAGGTGTTTTCAATAGAATTAGCCGGTCGTGTGGACCAGGCCACGGTGAACTGCAGGCACGTGCCAATTCTCCCCACACTCCCCTTTATAGTTACATCAATTTCCCCGGATTGACTCGCCCGCACATACTTCTCTTTACTCGATTTAATACCATAACCAAGATTTGCATGTCACAGGATACAAGGTATTGGCGAAATGCGTCACGGTAAGGGGACAGATTGTATTGTATACGTGATATCAATATTCGCATACCTGGATAACGCAATTTTCGTCCTATTAGCATAGAAATCACTGTCGATCCCGCTCTAGCTAATTGATAATGTGCGCTCTGACCGTAACGTCTGTAATACAATAGTGCATTGTGCTAATACTTTATAAGCACGGTTCCATTAAAGCCTTTTCCTCTGTGAACCTTCTGTTTCTTTAAAAATATATTTTCAAATAGGTACAAGCAAAGTAAAAATAATCTGACTGTCTTATTATGACCAGTTTCTTGCTACTTCTTCTGGCTGATACCTCCTGAAAACAATTAAGGCTAACTAGGTGTTAGACTAGTTCCCAGATTTAAATTGTTTTAAGGAGGTATAAGCTCTAACTATTACTTTTTAATTAGTTTCGTGCATAATTTGGTTTTTAATTTTGCCACCTGTTTTTCCTACTGGCTAACAATTTTGGGTGTTAGTTTAGCACACTTCAAAGTCCCTCTTTAAACCTAAAAAAATCAGTATTGGACTAATTTATTTTATGTATTCGCAAAACTAGTGACTACTTAGCAACACCAAAGAAACCAAACTTCATTCAATGGAAACCAGTTCTTCGTTATATTTAGGTATTTATTGAAAAATAATAATATAAATATAAGTATTTAGAATATCATTCGAATAGACTCAGTTGTCAGCGTTTCGACAATAGCCTGTTTTCAAATCCCATTTAAAATATCTCAGAAGAAAAAATGTAGTGTGTGCGAGAAACCGGAGTAAATCCATCCCGTTGCATGGGTTGAAAGTCGAGACGTGCAATCCAAATTTTAAATTCGTGTTAACCATGCTTTTACATCTTTAAATTTAATGTTTGAATCAGCTAGTAGTAGAGTCAGTAGATTTATGTAAAATGCAACTTTTAAAAATATGTAAACCAGGGCCTAAAGTAATTACTCAGTATTCGACATCTCAAAATAATATTGAAGAGAAGTCTACTTTATACGTTAATTGTAGGCCCCCAGGTGTCTTCCTAATGAAAAAAATATTCTTATCACAAAAATTGAAGATGTGTAAGTTTAAAATATTACCTATCTGTCATTGTGTTTGCAGTATATTTAAAGACTTTGTGTTATTTCTCCTCCTTAGGAAGTAAAGTATATGTGACGTAAATAGTTTAATCTCAGCCAAGACGTTGTGGAATTCAGCCAGCAGAATTAAAGTTACAATGCAGTTTTGTAAGTTTACACTGCGATGAAGATAACATCTTTTCGTAAAGTACCTACTGTGTTAAAATCAGCTGTGGACGTTGGATGGAGCTGTAAATAGTAACAGCTATCAGCTAATTTTACAGTTAAGTTAAAGTTTAACTGTGTCTACCTAAATCATCCCGTAACTAGGAGACTAATATATAAGTAGCCTCAAATGCCACCTATATTGTAATTGTCATTTTCACATTTAGGCTTTTCCTTAAGGTTAGTGAAAACGAAACTGGTAGGAAGGGTTAGTAAATATCTCACTAAGTTTAGATACTCCTATTCCCTAAGACTGGAATATTATTTTTTGATACTCCTTAAAATGTACTGGTATTAAAATTCTGGTATAATAATATCTATCATGTAAACTTGGTACCTTTTACAAAATGGTTCAGGTCAAGCCACGATTTGCAGAATCTGTATTATTCATATGGCTGCGACATCATTAAGTCTAGGTCAAGTCTACTTTGAAACAGATGACTTAAAATCTTTGCGCATATTAATGGCTTATCTCTTGCGTGCGGCAAAGGCATGGCTCACTGAGCAGGGTCTGAGAAGCAATTACATAGAAAACATAAGCAGTCTTCATTCATAGTTTATTTCTTTAGACTTGACAATCGATCAACGATAACTTGAATAAGTACAAAATAAAAATAATTTTACGAAATTAGCGTTCAGGAGACGTGGTGGGATTTAAATAATCTCATGGCAATGTTATTTTAGTTATTTTCATCGTTCATTTCAATCCTTTGCTGGGTTATTACTGGGCATAAGTTTCGAAGAGAAAGGTTTATAGTCCAAATTAAATTAAAAAATTAAAGTCCCTCTTATTAAATGGCTAATAAAATAATGTGCACGAACAAGGAAAACACATCCTATTCAACACTCTTTTAATTGCTAGTGGGTATAAATCGCTCTGACAATTGCTACTTAAATCGTATTACCGAATATGATTACTTCGTGAAAAATGCCTATTAAATAAATTGGCGATTTAAAAACTGACGAAAGCAATGAATAAAATGGTGTTGTTCCGAACGATGCGGTGATTAACGGCCATGGTAATTGAAAACCGCGGCGGTCTTCACTCTTCAATGTAAATTAAGTATTATTTTCATCATGTATTGACTGCTACCTTGATCTGTAATGTGACATGCAGCTCCATACTTTGACTAATTAAAAAAAATCTAACGTTTGTATGAGCTATGTGGTCATGTTATACATAATGTATTAGTATCTAAATAAAAAATTAATATTAAATATACATTCTAGCACTAGGTGGGCCGACGACATCTAACGAGTCGCAGGGAGCCGCTGGACTCAGGCGGCGCAAGACCGAGGCCTGTGGAGGTTCATGCAAGAGACGTATGTCCTGCAATGGACGGCTATCGGTTGATTAAGAAGAAGAAGATTTTAGCATCAACTTTTGGTGGAATTTTCGGTCCAGTAAACACAATCCTACAAATACTTATATGCTAATTTCTTCTAATGCTTTTTTTATTGGCACCGGCACCGGTTTTCACCGGCGCATACCTAGATGACAAGGCAAAGATTATAATATGTTCTCCGTCACCAAAACCGGTGAGCAGAAAAATGAGTCATACAATTCTGACTAAGGATAATATGTTGAAAAATCAGTAATGTCTACTACATTACTGATGAAGCCACAATTACTACTGAATTTCACCCAAGCACAGAGGGAACAGGAGGATAACAACTACAAGTAACTCCGCATGGCTTCACATTTCCTAAAATAAGCGCAAAGAAAGGGAGAATCTAACAATACCTCATTTCAGCAATCTGTAATAGCTGATATTTTAGATCGCAGATTTTATATTATGATGCACGAACAAACAATTTCCGTTGTACCTACAAACTTAATAATTTTAAGATTTGAAGAATCCACTCGCTATTAGCTAAATTACATTGTTGCAGGAACAACGCGATAAATTCAGCCAATCACCACAATTGAGACAATAGCAATGATTGCTGCAGCTTCTACAGAATTGGCCAGCAGTTAAAATAAAAGAAACACGGGAAAAAAATACTTCTGTTACTTACTACTTACGGGTAGTCATACAGATAGGAACACGGATAACGTAGGGCATTTTGTGTTTCTTAAAATAAATATGATCTTCTAGATGACGCCCGCGACTTCGTCCGCGTGGATTAAGGTTTTTGATTCCCGCGGGAACTATTTAATTTTCCGAGATAAAATAGCATATGTGTGTTAATCCTGGGTGTGAGCTGTCTTCATTTCCAGCCAAATCGATTCACTCGTTTGGCGTAAAAGAGTAACAAACATACACACACAGGCACACACACATACAAACTTTCGCCTTTATAATATTAGTTTGAAGTTTGATGCTCTGTCTACCTGAAATATATTATTTTATCTGTCTGTATAGATTTTTTGAAAGTATAATTTGAACATATAGCACAAGGTTCCTCTAGTTTATATAATCGTACGTAAAATCACGTTATTAAAGGTGCATACAGGGGATCAGAGTCATCATAAAAGACGCTTCATTTTGAACTTGTCAATTCACATCGTGATCTAGTTCACACCAACTTCACAGTATGCCGTCACATACGGTTACGGCAATAAATTGTGATTATTGCGAACTGGGGAATTGTGAAATATATTACGATGTAAATTTCACAGCAAGATAATATGAGCACAAACCTCTTAACATTTTCATAACAATAATATACTGAATAAACTCATTTTCATGATTCGCGTTTAACCCAATGTGCGCCTAACATTGGGTTTAGGCTCTCTAACAGACATAGCGTGTAACCTCATATTTTTAAAAATGGTTTGTCAGAAACCTTTCTGTTTTATGCAACTGAGCGAGCCTACGATCGAACGTACTCGTACTTACGGTCAGAACCTATAATCCAGCAAAAGTCAGATGGTGTCAATTGTATGAGCAGAGCATAGGCCATTTAATTTTCTAATATATTAAGTATTAAGAACCGGATCTTAAGCTTCTATTCCGATGTCCAAGCAACCACCGAGTATCTTGATGAATGACAATTTACTCATATGATTTTGGTCAACAAAGTTACATATTATTTTGCTTGAAATATAACCTACAGAAAAACTATGATAAAAAAACATTTGAATTGAGTTAAAACTTAAAAATCAGCATAGAACTATTTGTTGCTTTTACAATGCTTTTCTTTCGAGTATCTCATCTGACTAGACAAAAGTCTTCTTTTATGCACAACAAACCGCTGGGATTGATTTAAGAGGCAAAAGTTGAGTCCCACAAAGGTTTTATATAACACATTTTTATTGTATCAGAATCTTTTTTTGCATTGTTTACATTTATCAATTTTTTACAATCTCAGGCACAGGTACTAATCGGGCACAGGTCTCCTCCCAAATGTTGGCCTAAGGTACCTGCATAACGCTGGTCCAGAGCATATTGGCAAACTTCACACGCCTTTGAGAACTGAGACTTCTCCAAGGTATTTTGCGACTTCAAAAAAGGAGGAGGTTCTCAATTCATCGGGATCTTTTTTTTTTTACTAATTGGGAGGGGAGAGGAGAATATTATCCAAATTCAGCTTGGCTAATATTCTTTAAAAAGAACCGTATAAATCGTGAATCGTAATTATATAATACGTACCTACATTCTACAAAATATGAAAAAAATCTTTTAATTATGTGGGCCTGTGAAGTGTAGACAGAAACTTCCCTAGGTCGAAACTTTTAACGAGAAGAACGTAACTATAATAGTATATTAAAATGCAATTTCCAGCTTTTCTTGTAACCCCTTACAGTTTAATATTCTCCGTGCATTGTAAAACTCATTGGCCCGTTTTCAAAAAATCAGACAGGGGGTTGGAGACATTTAGTGGCCCAAACGGGAGAATCGTTTAATTGAGCTGTAATTTTGTTAATTACCAACATTTTTCGTCTAGCTACCAACCGTGTCAGAACCTAAAGCCTAAGAATTCCTCGAGATTGCTTGAAGCATTCGGTGAAAGAAAATTATGAAATGTAAGTTATTGTATAGATATTACAAACATACACTTTAATTTTATTTATTTGTTTAGATGTATAGATTATGTTTTTTCCCGTAATTTCATAAGCGAGGAGCCCATAGCTTTTTAAAAAAAAACTCGCAGAGACCCTTTGTTTTTCCGAGATAAAAATAGCCCATGTCTAAAACAATAACTATGCAAAAAATCACTTCGATCCGTTGATACATGATTGAAGGGAAAACCAACACGCTTTCGCATTTATAATATTGGTTTCCCTACCAATATGTGTATTATTTATCTTTACAGTATGTTAATTGATAGCTGCAAACTCCATTCAATGTTTAAAGTTATTTCTGTCACGTACTGAATGACTGCATTGAGCAAGTATCGACACTTGATAAGCTACATTTTCAGCCGGTTCATGAAGTTACATAAGCTTTGGGTTTCATTTGAGGTAATACTTCAGGCTTTGTGCCAAAGGGGACTCTGTAAATAACAAAACTCCATATTGACGTTCCAGCGCTTTCAGTTGCAGCAGTTTACAGATTCTTTGGAGCTTACAGATACGACCGTAACAATTGCATTCCGTGGATTTCAAAATGTCCTTAATTGACAATATATAGTGCTTAAAATATTAACTTCAATAAAAATATATAAGTTTACTTATCTAGTGTAAAGGTATAGAATTTGAATGGTAAAACAAGAGTACTTGTCAATACGAATCAAAAGAGAATAAAATCGATTGGATTAGGTCGTTTTATTAAAGAGTTCCCATAGCCACCTTCCCTTAATCATCAGACCCCGGATATCATCTGGGGAACAGAATATTTGTCAAGACGAATTAAACGAGCTCAGACATGATGGGGTTATGTCGTTTTATAGACCTCTTCCGGCTCCACTATCAGGTTAGCTCTTTGTTAAAATAATTAAAAAAGTTCAGCTTAATCGGAGACCGGAAAGTGGTTGTAATTCAGCTCGCAAGATTTGACCTAAACATACATACATACATACAAACATACATACATACATTCATACAGACATTGCAAGTTAAGTACAAGCTGCTGAGAAAAGACTCGCATACAGTTCAGGTAGAAACTTAAAATGCAAAAAAACTATAAAAACTGGTCAAGTGCGTTTCAGAGCATAATCTAACTATACCTACACATTATTGTCTTGCTCGGATATAACTTGATAGAATAGTCTCACTGTTGAGAAAGTCTGTCGTACAGTCTCAATCGGCTCTTCTAATAGTTGTAATACTTTGATTATAACTTTATAGATAGGTACTAATGAATGTTTATTACTCTAGATTTCGTGCCACATTTCACAGGAATACTAATTATGCAGAATAGAATATAGTTACGGAATTGAATACTCACGTAAAACTAGATTTTATATTTTTAAATAATTGTTTTGCAAAAATTCTGTTTAGATTTGTTTAATGAAAGTGGCTACTGCAGATGCCTGTGTGGAAATCTGGCCCCTTGTAGGAAATATCATGTATTTTTTTTACTGGTACTCTAATTATACGCACAAACAACGCAAGAAAAATAAATGCAGTTGAAACATCAGAAACTGGGTCAGTTACAGTTCTGTATACGCTTTAATTAAATGACTTCGCAGAGGCAATGTAAAGAGTTATGTAACATGCTGACACTATTAATCTAAGTTCGTTCTGCTTGCTATACCTACAATGTGTGGTAAATGGACCCAAACGGACGTTGAGGCCCCAAAATTCTGGAATAGCGACTCAACAGCAGTAGGCGTAGCTTTGAAAGACCTACCACAATGCACTAGTTGGACATATGCGCCGATTACTGATACCTAAGTTGGTGTACAGTACACACCGAGCATCAGTACCGACTTCATAGAACGTCGTCTCTGTCACATATCTAAGGTTAAGTTTTGTCAAGTAAAATTTGACCGAAACGAAGCATTACGAAGCCGATGCCTGATGTTTTATTACCGGGTACTGACGTATTTTTAGGGTCACCTTAGAATAAAATATTGAACTCTCATAGGGTCACTCGATTGTCTGTCTTCTCAAGGTTCTTTAACTTAGAAACGGCTTGAGGTGTCAAGATGAAAATCACTGAATATTTAATTTCAACGACTTTTTATTGCTGTAAAAAATTCAAGTTTCTTGTTTTCCCCGTTGAAAATCGAATATTTAGTGCAAATAACATTGTGTAGTAAAGCCCGTGTCAAAATCAATCCACATATTAAAATTGCATTCTGTTTTATCAAATGGTAAACACTTTAGGTACACCTAATTACAATTAAAAGGTTATAAATGTATTTGTGAATACTTATTTAATAACATCTTTACACTTTTATATTTGGATTCAATATTTAACTTTCAATTTTTAATATTTTGGACTTGATAAGAAATTCAGCTTGAACAAATAAAAAACTTTTATGGAAAGAAACTGCTACGTGTAACTGAGACCAAACATAGCAACGAGGTACACTTGTACAGGCTTACCAACTCTAGGCAAATAATGATAATATGTACTGGTTGGAATACCTAAGAAGTTAAATTTTAACCTATTATTCCAAGAAGTCATCTATATATATAAAATTCAAAGTCCTGACTGACTGACTGACTGAGATATCAACGCACAGCCTAAACTACTGAAGTGAGAAACTTGAAGTTTTTACAGTTGGTTCCTTTTATGACGTAGGCGCACACTAAGAAAGGATTATTGGAAATTCCACCACTAAGGGGTTTAAATAGGGGATGAAAGTTTATATGAAACTCCGTCATTTTTCAAGCTGTTTCCAACAAAGTTGGTATTTGAGCTTTCAGTTAAAAATAAAGAAGTATGTGTGTCACAGTTTTTGAAAATTCTACCCCAATACCTAATTCCACTCGGACGAAGTCGCGGGGGCAAAAGCTAGTATTACTATAACCGTTATAGGATGTTTATTTCAGTACTAGGTAGGTTATATAAGTAAACAATGCAATGCATCACGAGCTTTTCTTTGACGTAGCAATGTACCTACTCGTATCATAAAATAATTCTAGTTAAACATTGTACTCGTAGGAACGCACCTTTATTAAATATACTGCTGAGATAGCTACCACAAGTTGTTACAATAATAAACAATTATATTTTTAAATTATTTTTCTAGCCGAGGAGATGAAACAAATTACAGTAAAATACGAGAAGTATCAATATTCGTCGTATTTACTAAATTAAACCAATATATATGAGTTATTATAACATTTATTTCTATAGAAAATCTATTGGCTATATTAACATCCTCTTTAATATTATAATTGAAAATGTATGTTTATTTGTTCGTTTGTCCTTCAATTACGCAACGGACCGACGTGATTTTTTGCATGGGTATAGTTGAGAACCGGGAGGCTAGGCTACTATTTTTCCCGGAAAATCAGTGTTTCCGCGGGATTTTTAGTCGTGGGCATAAGCTAAATGACTAATATTGCTTTTGCCCTCCAACTAATCATAAAACTTGTGTTTTTACAAGCAGTAACTGCAATGGAAGGTTGAGCGACATAAAAGTGTATTAACTAGAATTTGAGCCGTCGAACTTTCGGATTAACGTCTGCTCCTTGAGCGTAGAGTCATCGGATTAATAATCACAAAAGTCGTGACACAATCCAAAAATTATAGGCATAGGTCGTGTAGCTATACAATATCTCTGAGTTGTCAACCCTAACAGCAAACAACCTATGTGTAACGCTAACGAGACGGCTGGATTTAAACTACAGTTGAATGTGCAATATTGTACTTCCAGTTTACATAGCATACATATCACATAGTTTCTGACTGCGACGATGTCTGTGATCTCTATCCCTGTATCCCTATGCAAGACACATTACTTGAGAGAGAAAAGAAACGAATAGATCAACCTATTTAATTTTTTTAACTCAATAATTTTTTTTAATTAAAGTTGTTCGGTATTAAGTCTATATACTTAGATGGTGACCCATTTGTTAGTGTTTTTTATACTTGCTCTAGTCTTCCTCTTCTTTATCAATTGATAGTTGTCTACAGCTGAACTTAGGTCTCTTGTATAGACTTCCACATGCCTTAGTCTTGCGCCGCCTATATCAAGAGGCTCCCTGCGATTCGTTTGATACAGTCGATCCAACTATTGGTGGGAGGGGTCGTCCAACAATGCACTTTCTGAGCTGAGGTCACCACTCCAGCACTTTGGAACCCCAACTTTCCTCAGTTCTTCGCACTATGTGCCACTTCAGTTTCGCAACTCAATGAGGTGTGTGTGCTCTAGAAGTGATACTTATTTAATCAACAGTTAAACCTTTACACAAAATTCGTCAGTCGAATGAAAAATTTAAATGTTTAAAAATAATAATGAATATAAAAATAGTGTTGGTCAGAATTATCCGATGGTTAACATGTGTATGTTGAACTACATGTTAATTGAAAACCTCCAACGCTTATAAATGTGAAAATTGTTATGAACGCTGCTGGTGGAATGAAGTACCTACCTATATTGAAATTATACGAAGCCAAATAAAAAATGAAAAATAGATTATTGATTGGAACAGTTACACTGAAAGTGCAGAATTTAACATTTGAAATCTTTCTTTAATATTAATCATCTTTTCGATACATTATAACAACTACATACAGGTGCCATTTTTATGATCTGCTAATTTTTAAACGACTTTCTACTCAATAGAGCTTCAGTATTTGGAGGCACTCTAACATAAATTAATAAAGAAAGCTAGTGTAAGTTAATTGTACTTACAAAAAGATTTCTAATAAACTCCATCGTCAGCATCTAGCGCTTCGGCGTTAAAATTAAAAATTAGTGCAAAAGGGATACGCATAATAGGTAATAATCAAAAGTTTTGCTTGTGTTTTACAGCAGTGAAGGCTACTGTTACAAGTAGTGTGTAGTGCTAAAATAATGTCTATACTATGTTTTCCGTTCTGATATCCTTACTAATATTATAAATGTGAAAGTGTGTTTGTTTGTTGGTTTGTCCTTCAATAATGCTGTAATAGGGCTCCCGCGGAGAGCGCCGGAAAATCAAAGAGTTCCTGCGGGATTTTAAAAACTATCCACGTCGACGAAATCACGGGCATCAACTAGTAATAAAATAAAAATATGGAAATAGCAATCAATTTATTGAAAGCCTCATGTTTTCAAATTTACAATGAGGATATGTATTTTGTAACAATGGAACAAATTGACCGAATGCCCGGAGCGGTGAAACAATAGTCATAATTATGAATACAGTTTGTCACAAACAATTACATTACTTCCAATTAAAGATTGGCTTAGGACATGGAAAAATAATGAACGGATATGTATGATTTATTTTCAATTGAAATAAATATTGATGAACGTTGCTAGTATTGTTTTCATAAAAGCAGAGATTTATATAATAACTAGATTTTACCCGCAACTCGACTACATGCGTTTGGAGTTAGGGGTTTTTTAAATTCCAGCAGGAACTCTTTGTTTATGCGAAATATCTAAGGGTCACTTTCTTGGTTTATTGTTCACCATCCTAGGTCTTTAACTGCGAAAAATGAAGTTAATTCAAGTAGCAACAGGTAAACTAAATCGAGACAACTGAACAACAAACAAACCGTGTTACAAAAATATTAACATTATTTGTATCATTTCCCGAGCTGATATTTTCCCGTTTTTGTGGTGATGACAGTATTTTTAATAACTAACTTATCGGCAAACGTTTAGAACCGTTCTGGTGGCATGTCAAAGATCCAGGTCACGCAGTATGTTTGGTTTAAAGGGGATGGAGATCATATAAGCAATTCCCTCAGACTTTTAAGGTGAGTAACCGACGTTGGCCTAGTAGCCCCATTATTTAAATGAGACTGGGCCAGTTATGTGTTCCTTACACCAAGATGGCTTAGCATAAGGCTACACCTAATTTCCTTAGTGGGAAAATCTTTGAGTGAATGTAATGTAATCCAAAGATCTCTGTAAAAACTACCGTAAAAACTGACTGACAGAGAACGCACAGCTTTAACCGATAGACCTTTTTTGAAATTTTAAGCAAATATTATTTCAGTACCCTAGAGGAAGTCCAGAGTAAAGAAATGTAAGTAGACATGATTCGGATAGCTAGTTCTTAAAGCCAAGGAAAGAAAAAAAAAATCAAATCTTATTCCTTCAATTCATGATCAACATCATGGCCTAAAAAGTACTTGTGCGGTGTAGGGCTGGCCAAAACTTTTTAAACAGAATTTTGTAAAATAAAATGCTAAAGTTTTTATTGCTCGAGGTAATAGGCTACCAGCATCAGCGGTGCAATAATTCCCGTTCATCATTGTTGAAATTTACAAAACGGGCAGGCGTCCCCATTTTAAACTAGAGCTTTAAAAATTATATTCAGTGTTTAGTGATTTCATAAGCCATATCTTGTTAGTGGAGTTCAGGTGGGCTAACCTGGTTTATCTGTAAATTGGGTACAAAGACGAAAAAGTGCAGCTTACAAAAAGGCCTATGCTAGTATCTGGGTCAAACAAACCCAAGCAAGACCTTAGCCCTGGAAGTTTTAAGAACGGACAACGAAGTGTACTGCAATGTTTAATAAAAATAAAAAAAAATAACTTATCCAGAAAGAAGAAAACTAAATAACCTTTTTTCTGCTTTTATTTATGTGCTACTCGTCTTCTAAACACACTACTGTACTTTTGTTTTCTATGTGAAAATCATGGATTTAAAAAGGAACTTTGTAGGAACTTGTAGGAACTTTTTACTGTAGATACATTAATACCTGAAAATGTAGCAATGTAAGACTGCAACTTAACTTTGAACTGGTTTATTTTTTGTTTGAACACTTGAGCGCATTACATATGACTTGTCAGAACGTATGAAGTAAAAGAGCAAGCAGAAACTTTTGGCATAGCTCGCATTACCCGTAAACAAACTTCTGTTTGATCTATTTGTAAGAAAAATAAAAGTCTTCTCTTTCTACATAGCAAGCCAAGGAAAGGTTTGATGAAAATAGTACTGGCTTATATTTTGCAAATTATATTAGAAGAGAAAATTTTTTTTTGGTACTAAATCTATTTAAAACTAGCTTTTACCTGCAGTTTCACTCGCCATCTGTCAAAAGTAATCTGAAGTGTGAGTCCTATACCAAATTACCAATTTTGATTTTTTAGATTTTCAGCTGTTCCTTTGGGTTTTTTATTTTTTTAAACCACGCTTGTAGCAAGGCGATCAAGAGGAAAAATATTCAAATCGGTCAAACCGTTTTTGAGTTTTAATCAAACTGAACAATAATTGATTTTTAAATCGATATTACTTACATGATAACGTAAGGCTCAATGTAAAACGGTCTTGGGTAAAAAAAGAAGTGTTCAATCATTATGCTTTATTCAACTAAAGATTTACTTACCCTAAATTGATACACATAGCTTAAAGTCAGAACAAAACCTAGACCTTCATAAAACATTCCTGTATTTTAGGGAATATTTGCGCCACGTGGCGAAGAAGACTTTAACAATGTAATGTTTTATTCACACTATGCGTTGGAGAACAGGGCACTTTGGCACGACTTCAAGAAATCAGTCCGAAGGTTTACAATTTTATTGACTTAGAAAATAGATGAGCGAGGTGGTTGATTGGCCTCTAAGTTCATCGGCAATGAACTTTTTGACGACGTCCTTAGCGTAGCACTGGGAATTTGTGCTTATTTTGCTAAATTGGCTCTAGTCAGGTTTAAAAAAAAATGAGATTTCAGATTTTGCCAGTTATCACCCTACTGGCACAATTTTTAATGTTGCATGCTGTATTTTAGCAGAGGTGGTTGTCCATATATTTTTTATTTATATTAGCTGTGCAATATCCAAATCCGCAACTAAGAAATTGAAATTTAAATTTAAAATTTGTGCTCAATGCTGAAAAGTAGGTTTTTCGCTTTACGTTCCTTTAGGTAGTCATCAGATCATAGCTGATGACGGCTAAGCTAACATCCGATGACTAAACTTAGATTAAGGCTAAGGCTAAGATTACTAACTTTACTAAACAGAGAAAGAGAGAATATATGTTTGTAAAACATTTGCAATACAGTTACATTTTCCTGAAGATCTACGGAAATGAAGTCGTTGCTGTTTCCGCCAATTTTTTCAAATTGTAAATGTAAATGGGATGTAAATATATTCGTTAGTACAGCACGTATGTTAATGCAATGTAAGTGGCAAACTCTATATATCGCGTTGAATTCTGTTTTAAATTTAACTTTCTTGGTATCTTTGAGTGTTGCTGTTTTATAGAGATAACTAAAAACTATGTCAACTTCAAGCCGCAATATGGTAAAGTCGAAGTCAGGCGTCTTTCCTAGAATTTTACAAAGTAAACTGAACTTTATCTGCACTACATTATTGTACAATGTTCGTCGATCATTTTTCAATAAAAAAGTAGCACAATAAGTACTCGTAATATACCATCTTATTTTTTACTAGCGGACGCCCGCGACTTCGTCCGCTTCTTCAATTCTCAATCGACAGTTCCTAAATCCCCACAGTTTAGGAGGACAGTACCCCTGGAACATTAGGATTGAAGAGCTGGAACTCGAATTTTTATGGGAGCATCTTGCAAAGTTTTTGTTTCAAAATTGAAATCACGGAGATATCGATATTCAGAGGTAGAAAAACACAACTCCTTCTCCTCTTTTTTCGAAAGTCGGTTAAAAAAGTAGCCTATACTATGCCCGATAATATCAGCTATCTACCAGTGAAAGTCCCGTCAAAATCAGTTCAGCCGGTCCCGAGATTAGCGGCAACAAACAGACAGACAGAATTTTAAAAATTGTTTTCTTGTTATAAGTACCGTATTTACTTTCGTATGCAGTTAGTAAAAAGCTGTTCTTTTGATATTACAAACAGACACTTCAATTTTATTTATTTGTATAGATTCATTCACCAAGAGCTGTAGATTTCGTAGACGACATTGCAACCACGCGGAGCTGCGTAGCGCTATACTCGTAGCATCCTTACTACGGATTCCGTAGCAACAAAATTACTTCTTAGTTTTGCACTTTTGCACAAAATAAAATTAAAAATTTTATTATCTTTGTTTTAAATGGTTATTAAAAATTATGTAATTGATTACGAATACCTTTTTATTTTTAATATAATATACGTATTGATTCACAATTTCAAAAACTATATTTTTGTTTTAATCATATAATTTTGTTTCTTATATAAAATTTTGAAATTTTGAGTTAGGAGATTTTGGCGACTAACCGTAGGCTCGCACCGCGATTTAATCAATAAAGGGGTCTCAAAAACATATCGGTACTACAATGCGCATAGACCCTAAACATAACCACACATCGTTGTCTATATTAAAACACGCATATAAGCGTAAATTGCGTCAATGATAAAACAGCATTTAACTTAATTGCAGCCCTGTTAAAATAAAATAAATCATACAAACTATTCAGATTGCGATTCACAGCGTCAGTGTTATGTAACGCAGTTGCAACGTATTTTTTAAATACTACACTAGATAATGACCGCGACTTCGTCCGCGTGGATTAAGGTTTTTTGATTCCCGCGGGAACTCTTTAATTTTCTGGGACAAAATGCAGCTTACGTGTTAATCCTGGGTATGAGCTATCTTCATTCCAAACAACCAAATCGGTTCATTTGTTGTGGCGTGAATTAGTAACAAACATCCATCCATCATTCTATCTTCAGAAACTTTCGTATTTATAATATTAGTAGGAAGAATTAATAATACTGTATTTGTATAGAACTTCATATTGTTATATGTATTATTTAACATTTTATTTCTACGTACATTTCTTTTATAAATAGTTACAACTATATTCAAAGCTAAATTGTAACTATAGGTTTGAACGTTGTTAGGACAAAATAATATGTACATTTATGTAGAAACAATAAAAAATAATATAGGCTGAACAATTGTATTTTTTTGGCAAACACACAGACGAAGATCAAAATGATCTCAAAATTAGAATCGTTACATCTATCGTCGTTTGCGTGAGTTTGTGGTCACACAAAATATTTTTTAAAGAGTATTGGCAGTTAAAGTCTCCCCCATGTAAGCATAAAGTTTGTGTTAGAAGTGAGCACAACAATAGTGTAATAGTGGTGGGGTTCGAAACGTCGACCTTTTGGTTTTTTGAGTCCGCACCTTAACCACTGCGCTATTGAAGCTTCTGATATCATAAGCGTTGTGTGTGTATGTGTGTGTAATATTTAATATGATGACCTGTTATTGTCATACCTCTCACGACAAAAAATGATGCATCGTTGACATAGATAAAAATTAAAAAAAAAAAAAAACGTTTACAAGTTACCTTTTTGAAAAGTTACCCTAGTAGTTTTTCTGAACAGTTTCAAAGCGAAGAGCACACGAGCAGTTTCAAAGTCAAACCATTCAGTGTCTTACTGGTTACTGCTTTGCGTCAACGTAGTTCAGTTTACGAAGTCTTTGATATTCGTCTTTTGTCTCGAATCATTTTGTATGTAAGGCAAACTGCTGTAATTAGCTTCATATCATTATATTCATATCAAGCAATATACGTCCACTAACGAACATAATAATATGTAGGTCTCGAAATGATCTCCCCAGAAAACGATCATGTATCTAGCCTGCCACTGTCCACCTAGTGAAGCAGTGGGGGTTTACCAACGCTGTGCTTCCCAATGCGGGGTCGCTATTCAAGCACTTTGGGACCCCAACGCTCGTCAGTTCTTCGAGTCATGTGCCCCGCCCATTGTAACTATTGAGAGGAAACTTTTGCTCTTGTAAAGCTTAAACTTTTTACTGCTAACCGAGATTCAGTCTGACCCGAATCGCACTTAGGAGAGCAAAACCAAGTCATTTATTATATTATATAATTACAATACAATATTATTATTTAAAGCTTATATATAGTATATTATACTTTAAACAATACCTCAATCTCAGTTATACCTCAATTACCTCAATAGCCCAACGGTTAGGTGCGGACTGAAAACTGAAAGATCATAGGTTCGATTCCTACCCGTTGCACTACTGTTGTACTCACTCTTAACACGAGCTCTCCGCTTTTCTTATGTGATTACAAGATACCTAGTCCTTGACTAAAATCTCACCTGATGGTAAGTGACGATATAGTCTAAGATGGTAGTGGGCTAACTTGGAAGGGGAATGGCAGCGTACATTCAACCTGTACCCCTAATCGGTTTCAACTCGTCATCGTGCCACAACGCTAAATCGCTTGGCGGCACGTCTTTTACGGTAGGGTGGTAACTAGCCACGGCCAGAGGCTCCCACCATACAAAATTAATTATTAAGTTATACTTGGCTAATTTTCTTCAAAAAAAAAAAACAGTGCCGTGACTAACAGAGATAACACATAGCCTAAATTGGTGTATCTCATCATCATCTCAATCGTTAGACGTTCACTACTGGACATTAGTCTCTTGAAATGATCGTCCAGATCACGATTCTGTGCCGCCTGCATCCAACGAGAACCAGCGACTTGCTAGAGATCGTCTAACTGGTGTATTTATAGAGTTTTGAAACATGGAAAAATATTCCTTGAGTACTCAAGAGGTATGAGGTCTGACGACGGTGGGAAACGTTTCCTAAGTTTTGTATGAAGTAATATTCCTTGGACTAAGCCTTCCACTAAACACACGCGGACGAAGTCGTAGGCTAGTTTTAGTATAATTTGTAAACTATCCACCAGTTCACGGTCATCGGTAAAGAAACTTGATTGCAACTCGCTTTACATTCACGCACACTTCAAACTATCTACAGCACACTACCTTGCCTTGTACTGTACACATACATCCACGTGGAATGTAGAGCGTGATATTGGAAACGACGTAAAATTTCATTTCATAATTTTTACATTACTACGGATATTTACGTTCTTACACTTTACGTGATCATACGTTTTATTACAAAAGTTATGGTATAATATAAATTAAAAAAAACATTAAGATTACCTATTACCTATAGAGATACTTAATCTTTTTTTTTTTTCTATCCCAAATACAATTAAAAAATTCAAAATACAAATATTTCCTAACAACAATACCTATACCGTGAATTCAATAAGCGGCTTGTTTAGTTAACCGATGCCTTAGGTAGCCTTAGGTTATTAAAAGCGTTATCCAGAGAGATTCTACATTACATACCTAGATGTCACAGCTATAATAGATTCTTTATCAGCTTTTATAGCTGTAAAATTAGCTGGGCAACTTCATAAATCATGAGTGTTTTTTTTATAAAATCAGGGGCATATAAATAATTTGCTTACATAATACTTGCATTCACCCTAGTTACTATGCGACGAATTATCTCGCTCCGAAGTTCATGCAAACAAGATCGCTTACAGCGCCGAGAGAGAGGTACTAGGAAAACAGTAAATGCGGGAGCTTATAGCAGGCTTACACGTGGAATACCCACACAGCTACAGCATTGCAGATGTGGGCGCATCGTGCATATTGTACACAATTACAGACGTGCTAGACTGGAAAACGCATTTAGCCGGAAAAGATGAAACAGATCGATATCTCCTATAAAATTTCTTAATTACATCCTATTTAACAACAATTTAATGCACATTTAATATTATTATTTGTCGTTTCTAGGCCATTCTTAAAATGGCTTATTATTGAAATGAAAGGAATATTTTCTTGTTAGTAAAACCTTTACAGTACGTTATTATGAGTGTTGGAGCTCACCGAGATTTTCAAATAAAATGAAAACACCTGAGTGAAGGTCTTGACTTCTTTTAAAGCTAAAGCGCAGTTAACGACTTCTAGCTGCGTTTCCGGTTTTATTAAGCAATGTAAGCTGACGGAACGAAACGTGAGGCTTAATTAGTAATTGGATTTGAAAATTTCCGCACCGTTTTCAGCTTCCCTAGTTTTTCTGTTTACAGTAGCTTGTTGACAAGAAAATAGTCTTTAGTTATTTAATAAAAATAGGGTTATATTGACCTCGCAAGTTTACTACGTGACCGTGTTTGCTTAGAATAGCATAATAAGAATATTAGGTGCAGTAAATGAGCAGTTTAAAATCAATAACAACATATTTCAATGGTGTACTGAGCTTGCGAGGTTTAAAGTAAATCATGTTAAGTTAGTGAGTTTTAAGCCCATGGTGTGGTACTGGTGGAGGTTAAACTAAGTCAATTAACGAAGAAAATTATTTTATAGTTGGAACATTTAATTCAATAAGTATAAAAGACAAGGGCGTTAGGTACGCTTTTACGTGTTTGCGATGTTTTGAAAAATTGCTTTTGAACAATCAACACGGGGAGAATCGGTCGAATCTTTTAAACGACCACTTACTACATTTAATGATGAAATGATAATGATGAAATATGATTCATTAATAAATTTCATAAGTCGGTGCTCTTTTTAAATGCGAATTTGTCTAGATATACTCAAACTTAAAATTATTTATTTCAAGTACGCCAATTTGTGGCCCTTATGACAAGTTGAGAATCTACTATCTATATACGGTCGCTTGTTAGTCCTCCTTTTAATTGCGTTTGTCTGTCTCTCAACTTTTTATAGCCTACTCGTAATCGTTGAATCGTCCTGAAGATTTTTTATTCCTGAAAATCAAGCAATTTTCATTGATTTTTAAAACATCATAATCCTGTGGGACGACGATGGTATGTGGATTAATTGAAGCTTTTTGCTAAGCGATATTACTGGTATATCTTTGTGACAGACAAGCGCATGCTTACATAATCATTCAAATTCTTTATTGCTACACACAAGAGATGATGTTTACAATACTATAATATATTTAAAATTATATCTATAAATTAAATTAATATTAAATTACTTCTAAAATTAAAACTAATTAATTTACTAGGACAAAATTTTAACCTTAAACTATATTATACTTACATAATTATATTTTTTAAAGCTCTGAAAGCAGACTGAAAAACCGAAACATAGACGTATCAAACCCCACACGTTCCGCTATTGTCTCCTTTACACGCTTTACGGTTATTTGGATGCGAAAAGAGAGTGTTATAATATATGTTTAACATAGCTATTCTTCAATAAAATAAGAAACCAACACGTGCGTACGGTACATTATACTGTACCCACGTCCCACATGTATGTATATAGTATTAGTAGGTATAGCTCTTACATTATTCGAAGTATTGAAAAAGAGCTTTAAAATGTTGATACATGATGAAATAAAAATCACTACTCGACAAATTGATATGCTCCCCCACTTTTAAGTCGATTAAAAGCTCAGAGCAGCCGCTCTTGTCTATTCTGTAACTGGAATGCAGGGCGTCGGAGCGTGCCATAGGAGCTTTTGCCAGTATTTGAATGTCCCGCAGCTTTCATCTTTAGGCAGAGGCGCTTAAAGTTGTGGGCATAGCGTTTTCAAGTTGGCACGTGCGGAGCCAAATAGAAATATCGCAGAAATGTATCGACTCGAATGAAACCCTTCAAAACACTTATCACGTTCGGCTTTCAGCGTTGATTTCACCCAATGCATCCTATTCTAATACACATCAGAAGTCTATCGCAACGGAATTTATAAAATTTTCACTCACTTCAAAAACTAATGATATATTACTTCAGAGACGGTTCTCTTCAGTAAATAAAGGTATGTCACTGAAGCAATATACTAGACAAATTTTGCAATTGTGACAAACAACATACGGAACAAAATTAACAAGTTACAGTTAACAAGCCCCCAGTGTTTGTGTAAACTCCGCTAACTAGCTGCTTTTTACGTCTATATGAATAGACCTGATGCGCCTCAACCAAGTTTCGCGTCCATAAACTTTTGTGAAATTATTTTGACAAAACGAACATCGAGGGTAGTTTGGCCTAATTGCAATAGTAAGGTACAACAATGCTTTAGGTAGACATTTTGTGTCTCACCGGTATATCGGCATAATTAGATGGAATATTCAAAGTGATCTTTTTAAAATATTTCTAGCTTTTGAAAGTGTAGATACCTACTGGTAATATTTGAACGAGCGAAGCGAGTTCTCTGAGTCAACTAATGCGCTTGCCTACTAGACAGAAGTGTGTACGTCCAAATGTCTGTCAGAGCCCTATAACTTCAGAATTACTGAATATTAGAACGTGAAACTTGGTTGAAAATTCAGTTATATCCTGTACTTGAACAACAAATACTAAAATTAGATAAATGTTATAAAGAAACGAATTTATTTAATTTTAAATGCTAATAGCTTCACAATAATGCTAATAGATGGCGCTGTGTCAGTAAAACAGTTTTATGTCAACTATTATTTTTTTTATTGCGTCTAATGTTAAAAGTTAATTATTACAATAAATAATTAAAACTTTTGGGAATTATGGGATATCGCGAGGTCTCAGTTCGGGGCGAACCACTAGTTATTTAAATTGTATTGAATTTTTTAAAATGTTTATAGATGCTTATGTGATGGCAAATGATAAAATACCAAACATCGTTGTGAAGCGTGTAACTTGAATAAGCTAAGACAAATTGAAATCTCATGAACAACATGTTGTTTTTTAAACTAACACAGCTACGACTAATCGAGTTTATTTCACTTATAGTCCTCGTGTAATCATTAGCGATGCGGATGTTTATTTCCTTAGATTTTCTTAGTTAGAAAACATCGAATGTCCTTTCAACTTAGATTTACTTAGAAGACATTGAACTCTTAAAGCGCATTTGATATTGAAAATGTTATATCAGTTGGATAAAACAAATATATAAAAATTATGTATTTGTTACAAATTATATAAATAAAAATGGAACATATCGTATTTTTAATCGACATCAAAAAAGGAGGAGGTTTGCAATTTTTTTTTTTGGCAATTTCAATATATTTTTTTTTATTTGAAAAGGTTGGTATACCGTCAGGTTGGTTCCATTTAAAGGTGAAGATCTGATGAATTTTTTCGGTGACGGAGGACAGAACTCCTCAATGAATAGGAACAAATCGCTCGCAATCAGAGATTGTGTAGATTTATCCTATGGTATATTAAAAAGCTTAAAATAACAATATATAAAAATTCATTTAAAAAAAAAGACTTCACACGCTACACGATAACGTTTTACACGATTACGTTGCGCTTAGGTTTCATCGTTTCTATTTAGGCCCGGTCGACTTCAACATACGTGTACAAAGTAAAATTATTTTATACTTTGCAGTGGCGTTAGAAGTCGGTTTTTTTGAAAGAATTTTGTATGTTATTATCTATCCTGCTTTACTTTATTTTGATAACATTTTAAGCAATTCAACCCAATATACTTGAATGTCGAAGCGTAAAGAAAATAATATAGATAGTAAAAAAGAAAAGTTAGTTCAAGTTATCAGAAAGTTAAGTTTCAATTTGAACTTGAAACCATTTCCCTAACGTACAGTTCGTCGATATCATTTTTACTTGAGTTTTCAATGCTTTGTAATGCAACATTCTAAACTTATACGTATACAAAATAAAAACTATTATTTTACTTTATCTATAACGAAGCATTGGGAAGTCCGAACTGTTCCTTACGTAATTTTTCTTCAATGAAAAATCTGATACTATGTTCAGAATTTGTAACACAATCGATGGCAATAACTCTTAAGCCAGATAGCCAGATATATTACAAACTGAGGTCCGTGACTTCACCCGCGTGGATTAAGGTTTTTCTATTTTTCAAGCCTGGGTATGAGCTATCTCCATTCCGAATTTCAGCCAAGTTGGTTCATTCGTTGTGGCGTGAAAGAGTAAGAGTAGTGATGTGATGTGTAGTGTGATAGTAGGATAGTAGGATTAGCGCGCGCGCAGGGTCTTGCTCAGTGCGTATGATTTACAGGTATGGAAGTTAAGAAGAAACGGAATCCCGAAATGTTTTCCCAAAAACATTGGGCATCCCATATCTAATCGGTGAGGATAAGGTCAGAGGAAGTAAAGGGTACAAACCCAGGATTTCAGTTCTATCTTCTTAATAATGTAATCCAAGTGTTATTCTTATTCGTGTTATACCTCAGTTCATTCTCAAGATAAATAAAAGCCCCACTTGGAGCCTCATTTTAAATGCTGGCAAGAGCCCTGATTTAAATTTTGCCCTCCTATATAGAATTAAGTATAGCATATATTTAACTCCCCGAACTATCATTTTATTGTCTTTGTTGGCTTTAGCCCGAATGGAATAGTAACTTTATCTAGGCCCCCAGTTGAACATTTGAGCCAATTCATAATGTTATTACATTGTTGGTTATCTGAACTTCCGTATGTGGTTATTTATATATTCATATTATATTCTAATATACAAAAAATAGCTTTAATTATTCCCTTTATATTTAAGAGTAGGTTAACAGATTTCCATCGTTCGTAATTCGTACTTCAAGTCTGAAATATGATACAGGAGTGTCATTGACTACACATAATGCTAATGGAAGACTTTCCATTGATGGTGTCACCTCAGTCATATTTAACACCTATAGTTTATAGTTCTACCAGTTTATAGAATTTTTGTAAGGGAAGAATTTGTTTGTGTGTATTTGTATTAAAATCTTTGGGAAAAATATATACGTTATATAGAATAACAAGAACTTTGGAAATCTTTTGTTATAAGGTACCTAAGGCAATGCAATTATATTCAAAAAGTTAGAAGAATGTTTTGAGTGCGTAATTACAACTTTTTTGTACAAGTTCCGTCGGCGTCTTTGAAATACAAGGATCTAATAAGCATATCAAGTTTTAACTATATTTTTGTCCTTTTAAAATTTTACTTTGCATATATATTATAATAGTTGTGTATTTCTAATTAATCATTTGAGTTCATATTCGAGTGTAAACTCGTTTTTAACACAACATCTACGGGTACTCATGATTATATATGTATATTTCCTGATTAATTCATAAAAGCAATCAATTAATTTTTTTATTATTATAACAAAGTGTTAAAAGAAAGAGTTTTTAAGTAGTAGTTGCTCCTTTTATTTTAAATTTCTGACAAATGACAATACCTATTGCATCTTTGTTTTTTTTCTAAATTAAATATTTTATTTCAATTATAAATTATCAGTTAATTGGCACTTTTATTCATCGAAAGAATACTTAGCCTCACGGCATCGTTACTTACCATCAGGTGAGATCGCAGTCAAGGACTATCTTGTCATCGAATATAAAAAATACCCAGGTCTACGTTGTTTTTGTTTGCTTATATAGTAATACTGTCACTTATAGGACTATAAAAATAAATTATAAGTAAAATCAGGTCATATTTACTCTTACATAAAGCTTATATACCTATCTCCATTAAGGCGATGTGAGGTAACGGTACACTTGACATGTGACAAATCATGTACATCGCCTGATCGTAGAGATTGATATCGTCACATCGGTATTGATTGGGAATGCATTGAGCTGGTGTACGTATCCGGAAGCACTGACGAGAGCGAAGATCGGAACATTCGTTATTATATGAAATGTTGAATATACCTTGGCTGACAACGGGCTATAAAGTTAAAACTGCTTGAAAGAAGTCTCTCTCGAGAGTACACTATGAAATCGAAGTTTGTTTCTTATTAACCAACTAGCTGATCTACCCGCGACTTAGTCGGCGTGGATTTAGTTATTAAAATCCTGCGGGAACTCTTTGATTTTCCGGGATAAAAAGTAGCCTATGTCACTCTCCACGTCCTCAACTATACCCATGCAAAAAATTACGTCGATCCGTAGCTCTGTTGCAGCGTTATTGAAGGACAAACCAACAAACAAACACACTTTCGCATTTATATATTAGTAAGGTTAAGGATGAGGATAAAGATAAAGATTAAATTCAATAAAATTTTGTAGGCTTCTGACCAACCACAGACATTTACATTATTACTTTATCGAGGCTAATGATTGATACCATTTTGATTAGGTTCATTGTGGATATTGCGTAAGTAATTTATTCGTAATTTTCCAAGAATATTTTATTGGCAATAATTTTATAAGTAGGCATATTACCTACAAGTATGAGCTTAGTACACGAAGTAATAAATTGATGTTTCAAAACATTTCACTTAAGTATACAATGATACTGTTACGACTTATGTTAAACTAGCGGACGCCCGCGACTTTGTCCGCTTTTTCAATTCACAATCGACAGTTGCTAAATCCAATTTTTCAAACCCCTATTTGACCCTCTTAGGGGTTGAATTTTCAAAAATCTTTTCTTAGCGAATGTCTGCGTCATAATATGCGCTGTGCGATGATAGATCAGTCAGTCAGTCAGTAAGTCAGTCACGTTTTCCTTTTATTTATTTAGAAGATAATACCTGCTACGTAAAAAAATAGAAGAATAATTGTTTCAGATGTATTTCAGTGTGTTCGACATTGTTAATAAACACCGTAACTAAACTCAATTATGATCTGTACGAACGTTGGAACATTGAAAAATCCCTACGTGGCAAACGAGGTGAACATGTTTACTGGTACGTGATAATATTAGCGACGCGTGCGCCGACAATTATGGCCACCTACTAACGAGCACGTACAAAATGGAAAAGAATTGTATCTTAGGTCTTTTTCTGTTGTTGCGTTTGCAATATATCTGTATTAATAAGTACCCACAACGGATAATCTTAACAATAATATTGTTGGCGAAGCGAATTATGTAAAACTAGCTGATGCCCGCGTCTTCGTACGCGTGCACGATTTTGTTTTTAATAATCTCGCGGGAACCTTCTGATTTTTAGGAATAAAAAGTAGCCTTCATTGTTAAAATGGTGAAAATAGGCCCTTATTGTCATTTGTTGTTTGTGATTTTTTGCATGAGTATAGCTGAAGAGATACTTTTTATTCCGGAAAATCAAAGAAGTCCGCGGGATTTCAAAACATTAACACTTCGCGGACGATTTCGCGGGCGTCTACTATTAAATAAATGAAACATTATAGACTATAGTTTTAGTACACTAGTAAGTAGTAGTAGTTATATACTTAGTAAACTTCAATTAAATTTAGTGAAGAGATTGTGTAAAATCGAATTAAAAATTATATCAATAAAATAAAAATAAAAATTAATAAAATTTATTTTATCAATTTTCTTGATAAAAAGATTTTCTTGTTTGTTTTTTTTGATAATAATTTTAATTTTTGATCGGAAACGATTAATTTTTGTATATCTATTATTTATGAGCATCAGCAAATAAAATAAAATAACATAAAAAAATTGTCTTCAAATCGAAAAATGCATCAATGAAGACTGTGTCATGATTTCTAAATTCTGTTAAGATTTTGTTTTGATTTTAAAATGAAGAGTGTTTGATTTGACTTAGATAATTTATCGTTTGAGTCAAATCACATATTATCAAAAGAGGATCTCATTTGACTACAAAAGATTGGAACGAATAAGAACGGAAATCTTGATGTTCGAGCCTCCGCTAGTTTTTAAGTTAGTTCTAGTTGAGGATTGAAACGGAGAGATTGTATCCGAAAGTATTTCATGAGTGATTTAAAATTAAAATTTAAATAATAATTAAAGTTGTGTTACTGCTGAAAGAGGTGATTATAAAGTGAATAAAATCGTGTCATTGCTGAAAAGGTGATTTTCATTACAACTGAGTAGGTACATATTATATGTTTATTGTAATCACTTTTGACTTACTTGATTTATATTTAGGTACGTGGAACAATATGTCGACTTGTTCACTCTTGTTCAACATATCCCTGACTAACCCGAACGCGGATATGATATATATCACCCGAATATTTTTCCCAGATGTAATTGAAAATCCGTGGCGTTGATTTATTTTGTCAGATATTATATGGTACCTATATAGAATTCGAGCGAACTATTTTCAATAGAACAGAACACGTCTTGACTTAAATACTTCTTATTCTATGTACCTAAACTGCCTCGTTGGTCTAGTGATTAGCAAGTTCGGCTGTGGTTGACGAGATCCCGGGTTCGATTTTTAAGCTATTGCATAGCTTCTATCGCGGACCTTGAGCGTGGAGACCGAATCCAGAAATTCCGTAACGAAAATAACCTGACACGGGACTCCTCTCACCGCTAGATGGCGTTGATAAAAAATGCTATACAATAGCTTTACCGCGGCAGTCCCCGAGTGCCACACGTCTTTTTTTTATATGAATAGCGGGCAAAGGAGCTGACGAGTCACATGTAAAGTGATTACCGTTGCCCATGAACACTTGCAGTATCAGAGGCACCATCAATGCGTTGCCTTTCAGGAATTTATTGGTCCGCCCCTTGAATCACCCCATATTGTAAAGTGGGACCACTATCGAAGGGAGATGATTCCTCAATTTAGTAGTACGTGGAGAAAAAGATCTAGAGCTACGGATGGTCGAAGTGATCCAGGCACCCGGGTGGTGAGGGTGAAATTGCGTTCGGTGGCATGCGGTGCGGTTGTAAAAGTTGTAGGATTTCCGGGTCAGGTCAAAAAGTGTATTAGGATTTCTATCAAGAAATGCTCAGTAGGTCTAGTACCTCGGAATTAGGACGTCGGCGTGCGCTTTGGAGAGCACAGAAAGCCGTCACGTCGATCCTGCGCCTACCAAACTTTATCCGATAGTATTAGATTTTCGTCCCACTGGACTATGAAAGTGAATAGAGTGCATCTGTATTTGCGCACATACTTGTGCACTATAATATCTTCCGCGTAGATGGCTTATCTCTGTAGAGATTGGCCACCGTGGCCGGATTCGGTCGTAAGAACATTATTCTCTATTCCTTTATTATTATTCCGAAAGATTACACCACATAATTACACCAAATAAATCAGACGCATAAAAAAAGATGTCTTTGGTATGCATAAAAATGATATTTATCTTAATTTAAATGAACCTTTTGACCTTCTATAATATAGCTTTAATAAATAAAGCTGAAAAAAGTGCTCTAGAGTGGATATTTTTTATCAATGGATAATCGGGTCCGTCTTTCACTTCAAAGAACGAAAAACAATTACAGTACAGTAGAGAGAGAATTAAAGAAACCGTTTAATATCCCAATATTGTACTTGTAGGTAATAGTACTTTCCGACTCTGATCGTCCAATGAAATGTTACAAAGAGCTTACAAAGACGCGCTTCTTGCATTAAAAGGAACCTCTTTTTTCCCATCTTCTCCGTACTTCATAAACTTGTAACGCTATATTAGAAGTTGCGTCAAAGATTATAGTGATAAACTACGGTCAAGAGCGCTTTTAACTGTAGATAAAGCCCATTTTCATTATATTCATTTCATTATCACGTATCCGAATGAATATTATTATTGCATATATTGATTAAGCATTGTAATTATAACTTTTACAATATTTTTGAGTGTTATTTTTCTTAGTGGCCATTTTTACCGTCGCTGAGTAACGTTTAACCGAGGATTAAAATCGAAGTTTTGGCTGATTTACAATACAAAAACTGTCAAAACTTATACAACGGTAAAACTTAAAAGTGATGGTGAAATTGAGGGCGGTACGACTAGACTATACGCGAGTTTCATGTTCTATAAAATATTTAGTAGAGTGGATACCAGTTTATTTATCTTATTGGAATCTATATTTAGGTTTAAGAAAAAAGTATAAACAATAAATAACTTTTACCCTTAATTATAAAGTAGGTGTACCTTGCTCGTAACATAAAAAAATGTAAACTATCAGCATGTTTACCTTTTAAAAATAATGGCATTTTAAAATTACAGTAGTCAGTAGGTGTAAAAACTTATGAGATCTTTACTAAATGAACAAAAGTTTGATACTTTCTCTATATCGTGAATTCAGCTTAAATAGTTGTCATTTTATAATAAACTAGCATTTGCTCGCGGCCTTGCTCACGTTATTGATTTTTCAAACCCTTGTTTTACCCCCTTAGGGGTTGAATTTTCAAAAATCCTTCCTTAGTGTGCGCCTACGTCATAAAAGGAACCAACTGTAAAAATTTCAAGTTTCTAACTTCAGTAGTTTAGGCTTCGCGTTGATATCTCAGTCAGTCAGTCAGTCAGGACTTTGAATTTTATATAATATATAGATAATAATTCGTAGGTGTCGGGAAATAACACAATTTCTACAATTTTTATAATGAAGTCGAAGTGATTTAAATTACACTGTATAATTTGATAGATACGTACTTAATTAATAAAAATAATTTGAAACTTGATTAGATAGAAACTTAGGTGTATTAAGCACTTTATATGTGATAAGTTTTGCATTATTGACATAAATTCAGTTATAACTTATAGCCAAGTAGACCAAGTATGTAGTTGCCGTGAAAGTTTCCATATTCGATGGGAAGTATGCGTGAAAATACAAACAATCGATGGTCACAGTTTGTCTAATACTATGAGCTTCTTCGAAACTTTGTCCTACTAATTTGACTTCGCTATAGTAATAATAACAACATACCTAATGACATGATGTTCTCAAGGTTTGAAGCCTCAATAGCCCAATGGTTAAAGGTGCGGGCTCAAAACGGAAAGGCCACAGGTTCGAATCCCACCCGTTGCACTATTGTCGTACCCACTCATAGCACAAGCTTTCCGCTTATTTGGAGGGGATAGGAGGATATTAGTCAACTTCAGCTTGGCTAATATTCTTTAAAAAATGCATTTGGCTAGCGTGGTTGACTTTGAGAGAAGACCTGGGCCCAGTATTGGGCAAGTGAGATTGAGGTGAATGATCTTCATATCCTATATTATTAGTTAATATTATAAATGCGAAAGTTTGTATGTCCATCCATATAGATGGATGGATGGATGGATGTTTGTTACTCAATCACGCCGCAACGACTAAACCAATTTGGCTGAAATTTGGCACAGAGATAGATTATATTCTGGACTAACACATAGGCCACTTTTATCCTGGAAAATAAGAGAGTTCCCGCGGGAATTACAAAACCTTAATCCACGCGAACGAAGTCGCGGGCATCAACTAGTATTAATATAAAAAGTTATAAAGAATATTCTGAATAAAAACATAATATTAAATAATAACAAAACGATAACTTACTACTAATAAAGAGGTAATATGTAGTGACAAATCGAACAACTAGGAAACCGCGGCTGCAAAACAGTATTTTTATTCTCATGTCAAATTAAAACGTTCCCGTTTATGTAGTAATAATACCTACTCCCATAGAAAAGAGAATCACTTGATTATATAAGGAAAGGTACGATTACACTATTATCGTATGCTTGGCATGGTACTTAATTCTTATTGATATGACAAGCAGTCTCTTGTGTTATAGATATTACAATATATATTTTTTTTCAAATCAACCGCCGAGTTTCTTGCTGGTTCTTCTCGGTTGGAACGTCATTCCGAACCAGTGGTAGATTCATTCGAAAGCACTTCGTAAAAGTTTATTTGAATAAAAAATTATTCTATTCTATTCAAACTTTCGAAGCTATACACGATAGGAAAGTTTGACCTTATAGTTTGTTTAAACCAGATTAACTTTGTAATAAATAGAGTTAACGAATAAATAAGAAGAAGAATTGGGAGACTTCATACACCAATAAGAATATTATGAAACACTTTCAGGCATGCAGGTTTCTTCACGATTTTTCCTTCACTATTAATTTAATGCAAGTGATAATTAATTGCTTAAAACACTATGTGGGTTTCAAGCAATTAAATGTCTTCTCTGAAAATTAAGAGATTTGTTTTATTTTCCGATAGCAAAGTTAAAATTAAAAGATTAAATTTTAAGATATTTTTTTTAACACAATCAAATAATCAAATTATTTACAATTTCTTTATAGTTATAACTTGATAGCAGTTTTAGTAGATATATTTTGTAATACAACCAGTTACACATGGTCCATTGCAAAAGAGCATAATAAATAAATAATTTATAAAAAGTTTTGTTGGCAAATCTCCATTCCACGGCATGACATTTCGTTACGGACGGAATTTAATTTATTGGATATCAAGAGAATTGTTAGTAGCCCGAAACTAGGGCTACAATTGGTTCCCATTGTTTTACAACTTACATTCATCCATTCAGAAAGTTTTAATGATCATTAAGTACCAGAATAAAAAGAATTGTTCTCAAATGATTCCACCGTTATTCATAGTGGAGATAAAATCAATGCTTTACGTGCGTGCTTTTATTCAGATATCAATGATGGCGTATTTCGATACAAGTTTATTAAAGGATAGGTATAAAAACAGAATCAAAAATGTTTTTATTGTTACAAAAATAATCATAAAAGCCTTGTCATAAGACGATTCGAAGTGAAAATACGTAACAATGTGATAAAAATTGTTTACATGACAAAATAGAACTCAGAATACAATGTTATATCTTTTTATGATGTTATTAAAATTAACATTATTATTTGGTATAGGTACAATGTTGGTTACATAAGTTTTTAGGAGAGTTACCAATCTAATTTAAAAGTATTTTTATTTAAATAAAATGGAAATGTTTTGTATTGCCGGGATAAAACTTACCTACCTACCCTATTTATACACTTAGAGTTAAGTTTTTTGTTGAAATCTAATCATTATGCAAGGCATAAAGAAATAATAATAAAAAACATGATACATGCTCTTTCGTATTCATAATATTAGTAGAATGGTAAAAATACATTTTTTAATATAAATAAAAATCTTTAAATAAATTCGTATATATATTTTCTCCTTCTTGGAAAAAATGCACACTTAAAAACACGTACAGGGTGCTTACGAAGAGTGAACGTCAACTTGTAATTTAAAAATATTTCTGTTCTAAATGTGGTGCAAAATAAAAATGTATCCATTAATTTTAATTACAAATCTCATTCGTTGAAAATTCTGAAAAAAAAAACTGAAGTAGCGATGAGAGATGTGTCAACTCGTTTACATTACCGGAACCGAATAATGTGTATAACGAACACTTCACAGATATTTATTGCTGTAATGAAGTGCCTACTGTCTAGCCCGAGATTATAGATTCATTTGCACCCGACAATTTAATTTAATTTATTTCAAGAAACGGATTGATTGTTTACATACTCGTAATTTATTTCAGTCGAATTCCTTATTACCGATGCGGTTCTTTATGATTAAGGAGACAGTTTTATTTAGTTACACAAATAACTATAGGTATATAAATAATTATGATTTTATATCATACCTATTATAAAATGAATTCGTTGTGTAATTAACAGATAGGTAGATAATATCTCCAAAATAGTGTAAAGATGGACGTGGAATAGCTCTAAACGCTCAATTCTGGGAAGCATCTTAAAACTGGAAGCTGAGATTAAAACACAAGAACCTCAATCCAATTCACCAACAAATTACGTAAAGCCTCAAAGCTTCTGACTCCTAACCACTACGTATGCGTCCATACATATACCTACTCACACTACCCAACCGTGTAAACTGCAGCCTTCGCTAGTCCAATGTAACTATATGTATCAGCTACCCTACGTATATATCGCAGTAAGTTCATGGCCGCTTACTCGCATACATTCATGTTTTCCGGGTATCCAGTTATGCTTTGCGTACTCTGAATACAATAGATAATTCCCCTTTTAAGCCTTCCATATCCGGTAACTATTGTGGATATTCTAAATCTTCGGAAATACGTATAAAACCTATTTCATTGTATCCTTATTGGGTTTCATAAACAAATGGGATTTTGTCAGAAATAATAAGTCAGATGATCGCTGACAAACTCATTTTACAGAAGTTAAATAAAATCAGTTTTGAGGATTTGCCAAAAGTTTTTTCATTTAATTCTAAATGTCGCTTTATGTTCCCATTTTGCATTTCTACCTGCATCGAATGTAAAAAAAAACATAATAAAACTTATGTGATTTTAGTTGAAAGTAGGTATACTTTATCCGAATCTATTTTAAAAATCACATCAAGCATGGTTTTTCAGAAAATGGTTACTGAAGAACGTTTAGAATATGAGTATCTGCGAGAATAACATAATTTCATTTGATAAATACCAAATAAATGTTTACTTTAAAAGAGTCGCCAACAGAAGGATCGCGGCACCTCTGGGGTGAGAGGCAAATAAAGCCGATTACACACAGACTACGTTCCTCCCTAAGAGTATTTCCTCTCTATTGTAGGCAACTTCCTAAGTGCAACACAATATTTGGAGCGCAGTTTGTATGGACAGAGCGGCTTTTATATTTTACCACCTAATAACTCCTTAGTAAATGTCCAGCTATTATAAGAACAGAGATATTATTTCCGTTGTGAACTCGTTCCTTTGAGAACCATTATTTTTAATTTGCTGTAGAAGAATAAAAGGTTGAAGGACTTTTATTTACATTTGTCTTTTAATCATCTTTAATTATGTTATAACTGCTGCCGATGTAATGGAAGGCAATAGAAACTGGTCATCGAAGGGGAATTTTTAAACCATCAACAATCGACTACTATTATGGCATGCTCCCTATTTGTATTAGTATCTACTTACTCAATTACTACATTACAATGAATTAGTTTACACATAAAGTTACATAGGACGACCAAAATTAGCTTGCTCTTACTATTGTATTTTCAAAAAATGTATTCGAAGAATAAGACGAAAATAATTATTATTCATTAAAGGTGGCAACATGTTAATCAAAAAATTGATTAATTGAAAGGATTTATTTGTACTTCGCCCCAGTGAATAAAGTTTGTATCTAACCGGGAATCTCAATCGACAGTCGGGTCCTTGTCACATTAAGTGCGATCAGCGCGGAAGTAAAACTAACTTCGGTTCGGGACCGGCGGCGAGGGCTCGGGACCGTTTAACTCGTTTACACAATTCACTAAACAATCTCGAATGCAGATCTGGATAAATCCTGTAACGGCCACTCCAATAGCCGTACCATTTTCCAAGTTTAACGAATTAAGATACCTAGCTCTGAAAAACGGCTCCACTAATCTAAGCCGACCCTATTAACTGTGTTATGAGCATATTGTTACACCGCTTTTTATCTGGGCCATTATATTTTAGACCGTACATCCTTAATTCTTAACATTTTACTGCGCCCTAAGAATTATTGTAGTCAACAACTCAACGACATACGTTCAATCAAATTTTATTTATATAGTAATTCCATGCATTGTTTTTAAGAAATCTCAGGCATTTTTAAAATTTATAGGCAAAGTAATGAATCCGCCTTTTTAAAAAAAATTTTGTTCATTACACTTCACATATTATCTTTCACGAATGGTAATCGAATTAAAAATTAAATCAATTCTCCTCTTACAACGTTCAGAATAAATATTTTTTCAGCTCGGCAAATAAAATAAATAACATGTAGGCAAATGTACCAAATTTCATCTCGCTCCAGTGGTACTTTCAGAATTTTAACAAGTAAAAGGAGTAAAAGAGTTAAAGAACGAACGAATAAAAGAGCTGCGCTAATAGGGCTACGGTTTTGTGGTACCCAGACCAAAATGAGCAAAAATTGTTATGCCATTGGCATTTGCGAAGTCTATTAACTTTTACAAATAATTTATTATCATTAAATTATTATGTTGTTTGAATTGTTCAAACTCTGTGTTGTCATGTTATACAAACTGTTACCAAATTAAATAGAGATTTAAATTGAGTAACTAATAATATATATAATAATAATTTTATAGATATTAAATGTTTGAGCACACTATTTGTAAAGTAAACATAAACATTATTTGTTTACTAAATAATAATAGTACGGTCTAGTTGTCACACAGTGTACCTATAAATTATTGGTTGTTTAAGTAAGCCTAATCCTAGATTAATTGTGAATCACATGTTTATTATCAAAGATCACATCATAGTATTTTTAGTCTATGTAGGTTGCTAGAAATAACATTTATTCTAAAAAAATTCAGTGATTTATAAATAGAAATCATGACTATTCAAAAAAATTTATCTACCTAGATCGATAAAAAATAGAAACTAGACGACATCAACTTTCTTTGTAATATTAATTATATTTCTTCTCGCAAAGATTTTAAAAGTATTGAGATTTAATCGTATTATTATGTAATTGATTTTATAAATTATGTATCTAACTGCCGCACTCAGAAACATTAAATCAAAATCAAAATTTATTTATTTCATGTAGGCCAACTTGTAGCTCTTATGACACGTCATAAATCTACCACCGGTTCGGAATGCAGATTCTGCTGAGAATAGCCGGCAAGAAACTCAGCAGCATTAATAAAAATATATTTAATGAGGCATTAACTAATTATCATTAAACCTTTTAATGAGCTATCATTTGCATGTAACAACCAATAAAAAGCGTTTATAATAGGTCTACTCTGAGTGCGGTAGTATAATATTCTTTTCTGTTATTAGGGTTCCGTAGTAAAACTACAAGTAACCCTTTTAGTTTCACCAAGTCCATCTGTCCGTCTGTCCGCAGCATAGCGTAGAGACTATTGGTACTAAAGAGCTGTAATTTGGCAAGGCTATGCATGTAAATTACACCAAAAAATTTGTAAAAATTATTGTAAAAACTATTATTTAGGATATTTCCCCCACATAAAAGGGGGGATGATATTTTTTTAACTCGTCTATCTTATTGTGTAGAGTAGCGTCGGAGAGGTCTTCCAAAAGTATTGGAGGTATGTTATGAATATTTTTTCAATTCCTAAATTGAAAAAATATTCGTAACATATTTCAGGCATAATATTTCTACGGACCTTAGGGGTCCGTTTGAGAAATATTATGCCTCAAAGTGAAAATTTTCGTAGGGCAACACCTAAAATCTAAACTATTGATTTTAGATATATGAAAGTATTCACGATAGTAGTATATATAACAAAATTTAAAGGAAACCTATGAAGCAGGTAGGCTTTATTAGTCAACGAGTAATAGTCGCCTTAACTTTTAAATGTAAAAATAGTAAATGATTTAGGTGCTAAAGCAGCGTAACTTTGCGGACTTCTATGATAATCAAGAACAAATTACATTTGTAATTCTCACTACCTACTGGAAATATGGCAGTATATGTCAAATTATATTCTTGAGTTTTTACTATTAATTTATAACTAGGCGTATTATTATTTAATGATGTCATTTTAAAATGTGAAAAATTACATATGCACATTGCACCGTAAACATTGTATTGTGAAATGCAATTACGGAACCGTACACTTCTAGTGGCATGACACGCGATTGGCCATTTATTTATACGTAAAATCGGAGATTTAGCTGACTTAGTTTCTTTGTACTTAAGAAGTCCATAAGCAACAAACAGCAACTATGATTACGACAGCAATTGTAAAAAAAAAACTTTTGGATCTATCTACTTAAACTACTTGCAGTGTTGTACCACACATGGCAGTAACCAACAAAACTTTTTCGGTTTGAGGCTATCGCAACGAACTAATTTATTGGACGAACATAGGAACAGTGGGTCGCTACGAAGTGATGTAACCGAGCTTTGTCTCCAAAAGCCGACGGCTCGCCCAGTGTGCCTAGATTTTACATTAAGCTAGTAGGTCGACCCAATTTTTTTTCAACTTGTTTTATGTTAAAATCCGTAATAATTCTGTCTACAGTTGCAGTTGATGATAAATTAGTTCAACTCTTTTAATTCAAATAAACTTATTATACTAATAGCTCATTCCCGCGATTTCGTGCGCGTGGAAAAAGTTTTAGAGTGACTTGCTACTATCCGCGAGAAGTTATGTTCTCTATCTCCGATAATATTTAATAGATCTTCACCAAAATTAGACAAAATATTTCTACACACACAACAATTATACAATTTATAATAAAAAAAGAATTATCAAAATCAATTTAGATTTGACGAAGTTATGGACCAATATCAACAAAAACTTTCATCCCCTATCCCGGATAAAACTTATTGTTTATCAGGATAAAAACTATCTTATATATTGAAAGGCCGTGACTGACTAATTAATTGACAAAGCTATGGCACAATTTAAACCGATAAGCTTAAAGTTTCAAATCTAGAGGAAATATTCCTTGATTAATAAGGATTTTTTGAAAAATCATCTCTTAATGGGTGAAAAATATTGATATTTGTAGGAAAAACCTAATTCCACAAGTCGAAGTTGTGAACACTAACTAAGATACTTCGTGTTCATATCGTTTGTAAGCTCCCCCGTAAGAACACGAGGTGTGTTAGCTAGTTTTTATTTTAACCTTCCTTGTGATATAATGAACTTTAAAGCTGCATTGGTTTCCACTAAGAACTTTAGAAGCTACATATTGCACATTTGCGACAAGGGTGACATAATTCAAAATTCACCAATTTTAGTGTCGAAAATGTATACTTTTTGCTATAAAAACAACATTACGCTAAGCACGAAAAATAAGAGCGAGAGAGATTGTGACTTAATGCTCTGTCGTCGTCTGTGTCTTCGAGACCGTAGGATCCACAAAAGATTACTCTCCAACGAGAGAATTCTCTCATCCTCGATTTTGAATTATGTCACCCTTGCCGCAAATGAGCGATATAAGCTAATATTCAAAGAGAAGGATATTATCTCTTTTTTATTTTTAAGATACCGAAGGATAACTAACAGGACTATTACTAAGACTCCGCTGCCCGTCTGTCTGTCAGCGGGCTATATCTCATGATCTATAAGAGCTAGAGAGTTGAAATTTTCAGAGAATGTGTATTTCTGTTGCTGCTATTACCACAAATAACAAAAATAAAAATAAAGTTAAAATTAAAGCGGGCTCCCCTACTAAATGTGTTTTTCGGCGTTTTTTGTTACGGAACCCTTCGTATGCGAATCCGACTCGCATTATTATACTCCGCGGGACCAAGTCCGGATCTTGTGCTTGGACGGAGACACGCGTCCTACACTCAATATATACACAACACAATATATAGACATTAACCGCTTCCTATCTTCTAAAGTCTACTCCGGTGGGTGCAAATAGATTATTTTCAAAAGATGAACAAAATATCATTAACTCTCACACTCAGTGTCGCTTAATCGTTACTTTAGGACCTCCTTAGGAAATAATAATTATATTATTTTTTTATTGCAAGATAGACGTGTGCTGGTCGACAATCTGTGATACAGATTTGACAGAAATAACTTTTTTGGCTCATAAAATGAGAGCTCATCGATAGATTTGAAATGATAATATTAGTTGATGAATATCTCAGGGTGCAGCAGCAAATTATTGCGATTATACCTAATAGTATATTATTGTATTTAATGCTCAAGTTATAATACCATAATCACCTCTGTGCACTTTAAAACGAGTGATGTAATTCTGAAGTTTGCGCAGGTTAAATACGACTAATGCATTTGCAAGTTCACTGTTCCGTACGTAGTATAAAAATATACGCCATGAATACTTTTAACCCTTTGAATATGAGTGCGTTCTAAGTTAATGGTAAAATGGTTTTATATGAGTTTGGCTTACATCTGACTTAAAGTTTGAATTTTAGATTTGTTTGTGAAAATGCTACTGCATTTTCTTAACTTTATTATTCTGTTTTTCTTCTCCTATTCTCGTTTTTCAACCTATCTAAAAAGTACTTACTTATTAGGAAAGTAAGTACATTCTATATTAAATTAATATGATTAGCATGATTTTTTGCATGAGTATATTGGGGACCTGAAGGACCTGGAAGGAGGTTAATTTTTATCCCGGAAAAACAAAGAGTTCCCAAGGCATTTTAGAAACTTAACTCCACGCGGGCGAAGTTGCGACCAAAAGCTAGTTAAAGAATGAACTTAAAGCAAGAATTACAACAAAGACATATATGTACTGATTGTAATTGTAATCTCTATTAGTACTAAAATATTTCTTCCTAGTCACCGAAATTGAATAATTAAATAAATTATCAAATGCAATAATTCCGTTATAAATTAAACAATTTTCGTCTGTAAATCTTGGACTATGTATTAAGAGAAACAGCGTAGAGATAGAGAGCACCCCAAACAAACGAAGTTTTGTTTTTATTTGAATTTACAAATAAGTGAGTATTTACTCAACCAATCAAAGGCAAAAAAGTTTTGTAAACACTTTTGCAATTTTCATTTGTATGTGGTGCATTCGAGTTCACTCCTCTTAAACTATGTTCTCGAATATTATTTTAAAAACTTAAAAAGCTTTTCTCTATTTTTATGGAATCGGCTTTGATTAAGATTCTAATTATTATAAATTGCGGTATGAGTAAAAACATAACTGTATTACTGTTTATTATATGATATTATATTGAGGGTTTTATAAAGTCGCTAAGTTGCAATTGGCTTTTAGTCAGTTGTCATTTGTATGTATTTATAAATAATATCTTTATAGTTTAAATACGTTCGTTCACACCATTGATTTAAGAAGATTGTCTGAGAGATCTCTTAAAGACTTTCATACTTTTAAAAAACGTTTAAGATTGAAACATGGTCAGTAAAAAAAATCACGCTCAAAACTGTAGGTAAAGACCGTAAACCAAACCAATAAATCCGGACATCAATAGATATCAATTTCATTAAAAGCCCCTTCATTATCACCTGAGCGATCAGAACAATCGCATCAGAGAATAATGAATTAAATCGCAAAGTAATAACATTACGCGTTGCTCGAATTAAGTGTTAACCGCAACCCAAATGACATTTAATTTTAAACTATCGACTGGGAAGAGAAAAAATGATCTTTCGTAGAGTTTAGGTCGCCGTTCTAGGAGGGTGAGTGCGTTTGCCCGGCACCGGCCGGCTGCGTGGGGTCCCGACGGCGGGTGTCGCGACGGCGGCCCTATCACCCTATCTGTAATGAAGTCTCCTCCCTGCCTCTACATCCCTGGTACTATTTGGCATTGACTCGGGAAAGATATCTGAAGGTTTGCGGCAACGTCCCGCATATGAATTTTCAGTAACGGATGACAAATGTTTGATAAGCAAGCTTTTGTACATTGTTCTTGTTTTGTTTACATTCTTTAAATTATGCTTTCACATTTGTTAAATTAAGCTTTCGCATATTTGTAATTTAATTTATGAGTGGCGTGGGATTTTTAAATTTTTGACACATTTTCAGTTGAGTTTTGAAAAGTATTGACGATCTGTCCAAATAAATCAAATTAATTTCGTAGATTAAATGTTACGGTGTTGATGAAATTGTCACGTGTCACAAAATAAGTTTACGAATTATTATTGGTATTTCTGAAGTGTTATAATTGTTTTTAAAATAGTATTTCAAAGGATTAATGTAATAATTAATTTAGTACTTGTAAACTGAATCTAGGTTCTAAAATATGTTCTAATTTCGATATTTCTGTGGGAATTTCTATCTATCAATAAAAATTAATAAAACAACCAATTGTTACATCATATTTAACAAGTTTACGTAACCTTTACATTCGGTTTCGGAGGAAGTGAATGATTTTTACGTAATTGTTTCAGGATCACTGAGGGCTTTTGATTAAAACTTTCGCTTGCAATCTGAGGTATATATATTCCAATGTATCAACTTTATTGTAGCTCTTTCAATCATCCTGAAGTGGTTACAAACTGAAAGAGAGAGTTGGGACACCAAAACCCGCTTTCCCACATTCCAACGATAAAAGGGAAACCCGCGTTAACTGCACTGGGACTCGAAAGGGATGGATATAAGAAAATAGCTTAAGTGTGAGCGCGCGAAAGATAGAAATGTAAGGGCAACTTACCTCCTCGGCGTCCCTAGTATCCTGGTAACTTGTTACAGGTCGCGTAACGTGAGGAGGAAAATCGAAGCAACGCAACGGGCGAGCTGATGCGACGGCTCGACAACACGGACTGCAATTGCATTGCACTTCGCAAGGGGTGGTGCACTCTGTGCAAGCGAGACTGCAGCGCCCGCCCATTCGCCTCGTGGCTCACTTTCCCGCCCTACTGTTCTTGAAAACTTACAACACTTAACAGGTGGCGAGATTGCAATTAGCAGTGCGTCAACTAAGCACTAAGCTAATCTCAATTCCTTTGTTTTTCCGATGTCACCAAGTCACTCAAGCCACATAATGATGGGTGTAACTTGAATATTTTAACTAATTATTTTCACAATATATTAAGTACTTTTTTATCATTTGAAAAATGAAAGCGGGGTGATGTTTAATACAACGAGTCATATTCTAGAATAAAATGACATGGAGCGAGTCTGTATTGTACGGCGTTACAGGTCGGCGCCGCCTCCGCGCGTCGTCCTGGTTACCGCCGTCGCTCTCCACGTGCCCCGACTCCCAGTAATAGTGTAATTTTTCTAAAAGTAACATATTATTGAGGCAGTAATTTACTTACATTCTCTTCTACGGAGCTTCAGCTGACATTAATTTCTAAATTCAATATGATTTATTTTATGCAGGGGAAATTGTGACTTTATAATCAAGAAACTGCTGGAAAGAAGATTCCGGCCCGGCAAAAAATTTAGCAGTTGCTCTTTCCCAAACACAAAACGTTGAAATATGACGTAGTAGCAAGCCTGCACCGAAATACAGAGCCTTTGCAAGTTTGTCATAATATGTCGTTAAGAAATTCATTATAATAATTATGTAGTATCTTGCGTATAATCGAATTAATAAATGTATTCTTAATTATTATTCATTTTGTGTAACGACAAATCTAGGAAATGTTTCGCAAATGGCATATTAAACGCAAAAATAAAAATTTATTAAATTATATAAGTTACATTATTATAAAACTGGCTGCTGGCTGTTCTCAACAGCCTCTGCTTTCGAACCAGTGGTAGAGTCTTGACTTGTCATAGAGGCATAAGATGGCCTACGTTAAATAAATAATTTTGAACTTTTAAATTTAGTTATAAAACGATTTACTCAACCCCTCAAAAACTTCTGTCCTTTGCGGAGATGTCATGACGGTTTAAATTAATAATAATTTATGACAAAAAAAGTTCTCAACTATAATAGCAGAAAAATAACTGTAAACTAAACTCATGATGTTTGGTATTGTACGATATTTCCATTATTGAAGAGACAACACAAGAATAAGTTTATGCATTTTACTGTTTGAACTATTCCGCACAAAAAGGTATAATAATAACCATGAGTGCAGAAACCAATAGGATGTAACTTTACTTTCAAAGTTTGCGAATGTCAGAGCATAATGTTTTTTACTACTTGAACAGTAAAACGCATTATAACGAAATGACATTTCCGTGCAAAACCTGATTTCCTTATGTAGAGTTTCAATTTTTATATTTTTGTCTCTTCGATTCTCTTCAGGTAAACATTTTTTATAAGAACAAATATCTATTTTGTCATGATTTGTCATATTTGACCTCTAGTTTTAAGCTTTTGCCCGCGGCTTTGTTCCCGTTAAGTTCGATTTTTCAAACCTCTATTATATCCCCTTAGTGATTCAATTTTCAAAAATCCTTTGTTAGCGGATGCTTACTTCATGATAGCTATAATATGTGTGCCAAATTTCAGCCCGATCTGTCGAATGATTTGAGCTGTGCGATTAAAGATCAGTAAGTCAGTCACCTTTGTCTTTTATATATTTAGATTCTGTACCACAACTATCATCATAATATAAAGGACGTGCAAAACTACTTTAAAGTAAAGTTATGGAAGTTTTACTCGTACTTAAACTCATGAAACAAAGATACCTAACTTGGGTACCTTTAAATCAAGAGCGAATAGTAATTTTTTAGGCAAGAGCGCTCGATTTTAGACTGCATCGTCACTTACCATTAGGTGAGACATCGAGACCAAAATTATCACATCCCACTAATATTATAAGAGCGAAAGTTTGTATGTGTGTGTGTGTGTGTATTTTTCGTACTCTTTCGCGCAAATACTACGGGATGAATTTGGCTGAACGGAATAGAGAAAGCTCATACCCAGTATTAACACGTAGGCTTTATTTTATCCCAAAAACATTAAAGTGTTCCTGCAGGAATTAAAAAACCTTACCCACGCGGACGAACTCGCGGGCATAATTTAGTATATTATAAAAAAAATGCAGTCTCGCGTATTGCTGGATGCGAAATAAGTCCACAAACATTCAATTGATCACTGATTTTTATTGACATCTCTGTCGTCAGGTTGATTATGATTTACTCTACCTATAGTAGAAATGTCTAGTAAAAACTGATTTTCCATTGATTTTCCGACAGGGACTGACAGCTTATCGTGATTGTCAGTACGTGGGCTTGATAAAATCGCCACTCGTGTAATTTCGAAAAGTAGTGTAATCCATACACAAAATGATTGCAATCTGGTAATTGCATAATCCTACAGCAATTAAAGGGAATTTATCCCAAGCGCGGAATTTATTCATACAAACAAAGATAATAATTCTTGTTTGAATATACTAGCACAGCACAGGTTTAGGTTTTTGTCTACCTACCGGCTAGTGAAAAAATGAGAGAGAAAGTGACAACGTACAAATATAATAAATTTCAGTTGAAAAGTTAATAAAATTTTTTTTTAATCCGCAAATTATTTATTTTCTTGAACTACTGTATCAAGAAAAGTGGGATTTGAACATAATACTTCCTATGTGCTCCATATTCATATTTATATTCATATTCATTCATATTTTTACACAAAAAAAAATTGTTTTGGGCGGAGAGGAGGTAAGCGGCATAGGGCAGGGTATATCTACCAAAACCTTACCAAAACGGAAAGAAGTTTTGTACTGGCTGCGGTGAAGCTGAGCTGTTTGCACACACGATTTTTTTTCATGCTACCACTAAGAAAACTACTAGATGACCGTCACACGTAACACACCGCTCCCATTTCCTTTTGCCTCCGGTGCTTTCACCCAAAAAAAAATTAGACATCTATCATCATCATCATCATATCATCGATAGATTGAACTGTATTCACTTAGGCTAAACGAAAAAAAAAATGGGAATAACGATTCCCACATCCTTTCCCCGTTTAAGGTACTGACTGAAAACTGGTCGATCTCCACCCATTAAATAATTGTCGTACCCACTGTTTCCGCTTATTTTGAGACTGAGGAGAATATTAGTCAAGTTCAGCTTGGCTTTATTGAAACAAAACTTTTAGTTGAGTTTGTCTAAAAGTGAAGTTTCCGTTCAAATTTTTATATAGATATAAAATTGGGTTCTAGTTTGATGTGAAAAGTGGTTTTGTAGTGTACGTGCCACAAACGTGTTCATCAACGTTTTTCTCCTCTCCACAGAAAATTTAAACATTTTTCTGTATTGAATAAAGTTATTTCTTTCACCCCTAGAGCAAATACAAACGATTTACGCGCATAACTTGAAAAAATTGAATAGTACGCTCGTAGCTCTGAGGCCCAGTTAGTATTTTTGTATTGCGGTTTCGGTTATGTTAAAATATTTCTAGGATTAGATACCAAGCAACCCATGAGGATTATCCAGTTGCATCAATGACTGCTGTAGGTAGATAGCTACTTTAGTAACCAATAGGAGTGTGACAAAATGATAACGCATTTTAAGAATACTTCGACCGTTCCGTAGAACAAAGTCTCATCTGCTAAATTTACAACTTGAAATTTGAGCCTTAAAAGTCACATCTGCAAGGCTCAAATTTCAAGTTATGAATTTAGCAGATGAGACTTTGTTCTACGGAACGGTCGACTTAAACTTTTCATGCTATATAGCATATTTACAATACTCAGGATATATTTACTCAGCAATGTAAAATTGCAATGTCAACATGTTACGAGTGGCACGTTGTACCATATAGATTTTTCTGGTTCGGCAAATTATAACAATTCTTAAGGGGCTTTTTGGTTATAATGGTAGATACAAGTAGATGTTATTCTAACAAAGGCAAATTGTATTTGTATGTTGGAGATAACACATTCCTTTAAACAGAGGTGTTTATATAAAATAAGTCTATATAAAAAGAACCACATTAATATTACAATTTATCTAAGTGAAGAATTTATATTATCTAAATATATAAAAGGCAAAGGTGACTGACTGACTGACTGACTGATCTATCAACGCACAGCTCTAACCACTGGACCGATCGAGCTGAAATTTGGCATACAGGTAGCTGTTAGGACGTAGACATCCGCTAAGAAAGGATTTTGGAAAATTTCAACCCCAAGAGGGTTAAATAGGGGGTTAAAAAATCGAACCTAACGTGAACGAAGCCGCGGGTTAAAGCTAGTTCCAATTAAGTCCTTATTCATCACTTCATATTTTGTAAAAAGATTATATAAATATAGCCTTTTAAGAAAATAACAAGGTATTTTTTTAGAAATTATTATTATTTTTAAGAGGTTTAATTTGTATAATACAATTGTAAGTGAAAGAACTTGTTATTTTGAAGCTAATTGCGAATAAAAATTTTAGAGAGAATATTAACAAATATCTTTTTTTTTTAGGCAAGGATACCAGATTCGAAGTTGCTTCCAAACGATAAGCCCTCTTAATTATGTTATTTTAAATTGTTATAAGTTTTTTGGCTAAGGACCGGTTGTATCCACTTTTGAATGCCTCAAGCTACGGTCTCAAGTAATAAACTTTTAGCTTCATTTACATGAGTCGTCTGAAAATTTGTGCAAATATTCGCGTTGCCCTATTGTCGTACCCACTCGTAACACGAGCTTTCCGCTGCTTTGGAGAGAGGAGAATATTAGTCAACTTTAGTTTGGCTATTAAAAATAAGAATTCTATATTAAGTTTGTCTAACGAGGTCGAATATAAATAATAATACACAGTTTTATTAATATTTCCTACTTTACTGTTCTTAAAAAAATTCAAGTGAATAAACTTTTTGTTCCTATCTGAAGTGAAATGTGATTTTTCTAATAAATTAATCCGTTCCAATTGTAGCACACGCAACGCATATCCTTTAACTTTATATTGGGTGTCACATAGGCACAACGTGTGTGTGTGTAAATTAACCAAGAGCGAACCTATATAGTGCAACGGTTAAGGCGAAGACTGAAAACCGAAAGGTTGACAGTTCAAACCCCATCTGCAATGTTGTCGTGACATTTTTTATGAAAGAAATATTAGTCATGTTTAGAATTGTTAATATTTTATTTAAAAGAGGTCCAGTCACTTCAATATTGAAAACTATCTTTTTTGTCCCCGTATTAGAGTTAGGTTCAAGTCTTCAACTAAACCTATGCAAAAAATTACATCAATCCGTTGCTCCGTAGCTGCTTGATTTTTTTATTATTTGTTTATTGGTTTCTCCTTACAAACAAATAAACACACTTTCGCATTTATTACATACACAAACCAATCTTGGATAATACGACAGAGATTATCGATAGATTGGGTAATGTGTTGAAATTAGCCCAGAGCGGCTAACGATACCGCAGGCGGTTTCATCTACGACACACGCTCAATTTGAGCGCCAATGATAATTAGCATAAATCAGTGAGACAATGGACAGTTTTCTAAGTTAACTTTTAGTAGGTATAATGATCACACTATGTAAAAGTTTATGTGAATAAAAACTTTTCTATCCTATTCTATTCTAAAATTGTCAAAATTATTGTATGAAACATATTTTCGTTTTAAGCTGGTACATGAATACGATTTTCTTACATACTTCAAGTCTTAACGTGTAAATAAAAACTCACACATGCACAGTTCGAGACATCATGATAAACGTACGCCATATTGGAATATGATAGTGTGAGTTATTGACACATTTTGGAGCTAAAACGAGCTACGTTATCCGTACCAACATGCATGTTTCATTTCATTCGTAGTTAATAAATTCTCTTTAATTTAGTTGTCCAACTGCAAAAAGTGTCGAATTAGTGACTGTCGTGTTAATTAATTAATGCATAAAACATTTATAAACTACGCACATGATTTTGCAGACGGACGTTAGGTTTAACAATGTAGGAAAACAAAATTAACAAAACCAACGAACTGATTTACAGGTCAACAAATTTTAGTGTTATTTGGTTTTGGTTAATAAGTAGCGATAATAAAATTATTTCCACACATAATATATTGCCAAAATAACTGAAAGAGTAGGTATTTATGTTTCACCTAAAATGAACTTATTACAATAATTGTCCATTGAGTGTTGACCACATAATTTTTGAAAATTACACAGTCATGGTTACAATTGATTTATTTGGAGACTAATTAAACATTTTGCTGAATTTAATGTCAATTGCAATTTATTATAATTATTGTTAACTGATGAGTAAGATAAAAAGATATTGGACATGGTTTTTATTCATATTTGACAGAATCATCTAAAATATTGTCTTACTAGCTGAAGCCCGCGACTTCGTCCGCGTAGATTTAGTTTTTAAATACCGCGGGAATTCTTGCTTTTCCGGGATAAAAAGCCTATGTCACTCACACACTCTCCAGGTCCTCAACTATTACCCATGCAAAAAATCACGTCAATCCGTAGCTCTGTTGCAGCGTTATTGAAGGAGAAACCAACAAACAAACACACTTTTGCATTTATATGTTAGTAAGGATTTAGTGCCGATTTTACCAACGTCGAGTGAAGCTTAACCGAGGAATAAATTGGGCGTTCTTCAGTTCTTTGTTCAGTTTTGTTTTGAAAAATCTGTCAAAATAAGCTCGGATAAGGCTGATTCTGAGGTCTACTGACTCTGACTTAGCTTAGACCTAAAGTAAAGTTAAAACGGGACACAAATGTTTTGACATAAATCTGTCTCGTTTTAACTCTGTCTTGAGTCTGAGCTGAGTGAGAGTGCGGCCTATAGATTTCAGCCTTAGTTTACGTTGGTGAAATCAGCCCTTATTACTGTCACTTTCTAATATTAAGGGCCGATATTTTAAAATTACAGGCCTGCCCGATATAAAACTTAGGCTGGTCTAATCCAAAGCTGTGCTCCGATGACCAAAAGGTCTAGTCAGTGAAAACCCTAATTTTGAGTTATGAAAAAATTAATTAAATACATTGAAGTTTTCTGATTAAACCAGTTTATCTTTGCTAGTATACCTAGTGTTAATTATATTGCGATGAAGGTAGAAGGTTGTAAGGAGTTATATTAACTGATTTATGAATCTCAAACAATTGCTAGTAAATGTAAGCCGATTTAAAATCAACAGAAAAGTTGAATCCAACAATATCAATCAGGCTCAGGGCGTTTGGTATACACGGTATATTAATTTAATTTCGCACAATTCGTAACAATCAGCGTAAAACAATTTACAGGGCAGTGTAGAGTAATCATCGAAATAGGATTGTCACTTTCCAATTATTGGTGCGTTGGGGGAATCTCGTTGTAGGTATTTGGACGGTCGCTCTTGTCGAAAATGGAATTTGGATCTCATGAAAGAAAATATTTAATTTTTTTTGTATACATCACCACTAAACGCGTCATCCCTTCAAAGAGCCAATAATATGTCGCTGTTTCTCTCTTCGTCTGATTTTTGCTACAGACGTGTCGTGTGCCTTGAATTTCTACCTTAATAATGGTTGGTATGAGTTGGTTTTGATTATAATGGATCGCAGTAATTGGGCGCTAGCTTATGCTTGCTCCTGACAGTGTAAAACTTATAAGCTGTGCCGTAAATCAATTATTGTTTTTTAAACAATTTAATACGATTTGTTTTATCGGAGGAAGACAACATCGTGAAGAAATCTGCAAACCTGAGTTCTCCATAATGTTCTCAAAGGTGTGCTCTGCCAATGCATACTTAACCACTTTTCTTTGTGCCTAATTTTTACTTAACCTTAATTTTAGATTAACCTCGAGATGTGCAATCCACCCTTCTCGCTACGGTATTCGCGCGTAGCCGTTGGTTCTACGAGTATAACGTAGCATCTTCGTAGCATACACGTCTTATAGCATTGAGCGACGCGACGTAGATAGCGATCACGCTTGAAGCTTTTATTGTGTACCCGTTCAACATAACTTAAAATTCATTAATAATATATTTATTGATGAAGATAATTAACACTCAGTTGTCCATAGCGTAGGTATATAAGTTTTAGAGAATGTGTATTTCTGTTGCCGCTATAACAACAGATAATAAATAATAAGAATAAATTAAAAATTAAAGGGGCTCCGCTACTAGACAAGTGTTTTTTATGAGTTTTTTTTTTGCTAGATCTTAATAATCGCTTAGAGAACCCTTCATGTGTGATTGCGACTCGCACTTAGCCGGTTTTTAGTTTTACCTACTTATGTTTTCATTATAATTATAATATTATGATGTTATCATTTAATAAAATAATGTAGAAAATTATTAATATAGACAGTCTGCAAAGCGTAGCCTTAGCTTTGCGTTTTGGTGCGTTTACGCTAGAAGTAGAACAAACTGTTAAAACTGATTTAAACAGTGTGCGGGACGCACAGCGTCTTCAGTGGGTTGTTTCTATACAATATCGGTGTGCATTCATAACAAAGCTATTTTTACGCCTCGCGGACTATTATCTGAATGTACTATGAGTTAGTTGAATGTATTTATTAAAAGTTATTAATAAATTTATTTTCCACACTTTTCCAAAGCTAAATCACTTAACAAATAGCATTTTGAAATCATAGAGTTAAAATATAATAATTTTATTCATAATGTTATTGATTTCATTTGAATTACATACTACTATGCACGTCAAACCGCGTAGTCGGTACGCCAAATCACTTCAGTCAAGAGGTAAGTTTCTCTCCCCAAAGCATAAATATGACCTATTTTCATTTATTAAGCGCTTTAGTCCTCTAAAAGCTTTTAATTTCCATGTTAAAAAATTAAAACATGTTTCACATTGTAAAGAACCGTAATAAAATGCGATAGGTATAATTTACGGATGAAAAAAGATTGAATGCGGGCTGCAAATTTCATTTTGGTTACGATTTATCATAATATGAAGTAGTTCATAAAGAACCTAAAATAATTATAATGCAGGTATGAATCGCGCGTAGGTCGCTAGAAAATAGGCCACGGTTTCTTTTTTGCTGTGAAAGAAAAACAAGTATTTTTATGAAAGAATATTAGCTTTTTTTTATTAAAGTAACTGGCTGATTTCTCATCTCAGTAGTTATTGGGCTAAGATGCGTACCACGTGAAAATTTTGTCTACACGTTTACTCATTATCTCTATGTGAATCTCTATACTACTTGACGCACTGCAGTTCGTCGTGCATTAATACAAACTATTTGCACATACTCTTTAATAAGTAAAAAATTGTGTCTATACATGTTTTCTGTATTGAATAGAACATTGCTTGTGTAGGACGTAATATAAGACTTATGTAGAACTACCAGTATAAACGACAAACTTTATCGTAGGCAAATCACTCTACGGATTAAGTGTTCAGTATTATAAAACTTTCTTATTTTCCTGTTTTTCGCATGTAAAGTCCGCCTATAAAATCAAAGGGTTGCCTTGCTTTGACGATATTCAATTTCCAAATTAGCCTAATAAAAGGTAAAACTTTTAATTGCTGGTGTTTACATCGTTTTTTATAGACTTGAGCTCTAATCAAACCATGCTTGTAGGAAGCTTATTTATTGGTAGAAATCGAATAATCAGATGCATATTTACATAATGTGAATGGCCAAATATGGAAAGCATTTTTGTATAGATATATCGCGGGTTTGCGAGAATATCGACGTAACTCAAAATTCCATCAAACTGAACTAAGTATGCCAAACGCTCATAAATCTTTGATATTTGGTAGTAAATAGAAATTACAACATCGACATCAGTAAAGTCAAACCCTAATAATATACTTTTTGAAGTATGCACAAAATCCTTAACAAAAAACATTAATCAAGAAATTTCAAAACGCCATTCTCTAAAATCATTAATTTTTTTAGTTCCATCACTGTTCTCGCAAACCAGCGATATTTAAGTTGACTAATGTGGAATGAACCGTCCTTTCAAAAAAATACCTCAATTTCGTGATCGGTCAATATTGTTCTCTATTTATTCATATATCTAAAGTTGTACATAATGCCAGAAAAATATAGTTTCTCATACAAATGTCATATGTATATATGAAAGATGAAAAGAAAATAATTTCGTATTTTAGGGGCTTAAAAATTAAGTAACTACTATGCTTTCGATGAGTAGTTCGTGATGCCGGTATTTTATTTTTTTCAAATTAATTATTATCTTCAGAAGCTGCTTCCATAACTTTATAACGAAAAATTAGCTTGAAGTAAAAATGTATTGGATTATCCGATCTTTAATAATATGGTCATAGAAAAATACTTGCTTTGTAAATGCGTTTTCGGTTTTTCATTTCTTTAACTATAATGAAAATAACGATAATATTATTTGCTCGAACATGGATACAAAATACCTATGTTCGTACCTAAATGTTTATTTTTGAGTCGTAAGCATCGTGGGGAATAACTTTTATAAACTAGTTCTAGTGGAAAACAGCGTCGTTCATAAAATTATTGTGAATTAAAACACAGGAATTTTCTATTCATTTTGCACTTAACTTTTGTTAACTTTTTTGGTAACTTGAATTGTATTTTAACTTAAGAATCCAAAAATTTTAAAGCAAAGTATTTATATTGCTAGAATTTAAAAAGTTATATATCAAAATAAATAAAGTTATAAATACAGTCCATGTAAAAATACACGAATTAAAATTATCCAACCAATTTGCGGTTGAAAGCAACATAGTCATGTGCCAAAAACGTATTACAGAAAATTGGCCCGCGGATGATAAAATACCAATCTTGTACAAGTCTTGTCAAATAAGGGTCTCACGGCTTTGGTCGTGGCTAGTTACCGCCCTACCATCAAAGAACAAGCGCCAAGTGGACAAGCGACTTAGCGTACCAATACAATGGCGTGTACCGCGCCGTGTAGAAATCGATTAAGGGTCTGGGGGTCATTAACTCTTACCATCGGGTGTGATAATCGCATTCAAGGGCTATGTTGTCATCAGGTAAAAAAATTATGAGTTTTAGTGTTCATTACTTACAATCCGTAGCTCTGTTACGGCGAGATTGAAGGACAAACCAACAAACAAACACACTTTCGGATTTATAATAATACTAGTAATGCATTTATAATAACCAATCAAAAAAACAATATTCGTATTTGACATAAATCAGTTGAATTGATGACTATTGGAATTAATAAAGAGTTATTAACAGTAATTGGTATTTGTATCGGTGTTGTTCACCATTTTGCAATAGGCAATTTAGTATCGAGTTATCTTTAAGCTGCTTTGTCTGGGGTCCTACACAAATGAATAGATTTTGGCTAACTCATAACTGTACGCTATTTGTGAATAAGGGCTAACACTTTCTGGTTGTTTTTTATTTTAATAACTGGTTAAATGCGTGTCAGATCACGCATGGGTAGGGTTTCGTAGTTATTCTAATAAAAAGAATCATTATAAAAACAAATATGTTATACATAATAGTATGCTGTATTATAATCCTGTTGTGCTGTGTTGCAACAATACACATTAGATATTTTTCTTACAATAGTCCCAGTAATTTTGGTTATAACTTGGTTTTTGATAAGCTGTATATTTATCTATATTTTGTGCACTTTTTAGTTTCAACTTGTTTTGTATACCTCTTTAATAAATAAATTAATAAATTAATAAAATAAGGATAACACACTGTTTATTGCTTGCTTAAATTTTTTTTTAATAATAAAAAGTTTAATACAAAAAGTATTTCACTAAGTGCGTGTATAGTAACTCAAATCGTCTCTATTAATTACTTAAAATTTGGAAAATAAACTACTAAAAAAAATATTAAAGTAAAATTTTTCTATTCTATTCTAGTCAACGATGCTCCACTCGAAATGTTTATAGTAAGTAATTTTGTTTTTGTATAAAAATCTTAAATCACTAATTTATTAAAATAATTAAAACTTTACTATTGCCCGAAACATCAATTAACGCAAAAAATTGTGCTAGTTGTTTTTTGTGATCGAAGGCTAGTTGTTGATTGTATGAAAAATCAACGCAATCATAACAAACATTGTTTCTGGGACAACCATGTAGCGTGCAAAATAGGAGGATGTTACTGCGAACGCATTCAAATCAATTTCATATCGATGTTGACGAGAGATGGTCAGTTATAAAGCAATTAAAGCTTAGGTTGTATGGATGAAAATGAAAATGACCTGGCGTTGATAACAAACGCATTTTATGTATGTTATGTATGACTAGTATTTTGCTATGTTTAGAATTTTAAATCGTGTTTTAAATTTTTTACTGTTACATCTTTTCCTAAAAACTATCTACTCCGCAGATTTTGATGCTGTTTTCTGCATTATAATGTCTAATGACGTCAGTCGTGTTTTAGAATAAATGAATGATAAAGTAAAAATTTAAATACTAATATAAATATCAAATATGGTATAGCTAAAAACCAGTCTTTCTACTTATATGAACAACACCGGACGTAAAAATCAGAAAATGATGAAAATTGGAAGGTATAATCAGACATGCAGGAAGAAAAATATTTACAATCTCACTCGGTTGCTTTGTTTCGAGACTAGGATTTTACTAAAAGCCAGTCAAATGTAAGTTGCGTTCGCAGTTTGGAAAATTGAAACTGAAACTGAGAATGAAAAATTTGGCTTACTTTTCTCTCCTTATAATAATACCAGATGGATTTAATATGATTCCCAATTCAATTTTGAATTCCTGACAGATTCTCTGTATACGTATTGCTGAATCACAGAATGGGAAGAAAAATAATAAATAATCCATCTAAGGTACACGAAACTGACGCATGAAATTAATATATTAAATACTTGCTTCGTCCGCGTGACTTAGGTCACTATTTTTCCGGGGTAAAAGGTCACTTTACTTGCTATCAAAAAAACCCGTTCAATACAAAATGTATGAGAAATCGAAATTCTTCATAATTTTTTTTTCGTGAATTTTTCCAATATTTTAAATGTTATTCGGATTTTCGGGCCGGAGACAAATGCAACAAACCAAAAACCATAAAAAGTGCTCTAGCCGTTCTAGAGTTATAAGTGTTCGAGCAAACCCGACTTTGTCGGGATACGGGATAAAAAGTATCCTATATCCGTCTCCTGTTTCTACGCTACCTCCCCACCAATTTTCAGACAAATTGGTTCTGCCGTTCTTGAGTTATAAAAATTAAATAAGATTTTATTTAATTAAATAATTAAATAAAATTTAATAATAGTAATTAAAATTGAATAGTGTAACTAACACGACATTCTTTTATATATATACATAGACTAATTTTAATATTAAGATCTTTTTTGAAAATTTAAAATAATTATTATTACTTTTGTAGTCACATGATATTCATAACCATTATTGTAAAACCTACGAAGGTTTATGCACTAGATCCGGCGTGTAACACGGCTAAGTTATTTCATAGGATTATTATGGAAAAAATTCTAGCAGCGGCTGGGTACGCAACGGACGGGCTGCATTGCGTGAGCAATACTTAAGCGTAAACGTAAGCGTGGACATAATATGATCATCCCGGTGTGTCAGGGATTCACGCACAACACTACGCGCGTGTCTACGTATACGTGCTGCATACGGAGCCGATGTACTCTGTCCTCAACTGAAACTCCAGTTGATGCATTATTCGAAACTAATGCTATCGGAATCTCTTTGCGTCAATGATAAGTTAATGAACTTGCAAGGAGGGAGTCTTAAATCTCTGCCATCAAATACTTGGGGCTGCAGACTTGCCAAATCCTTAGGCCATAAATTCTTCTCTCTGACGCGTTCAGAGGAAGAAGAAAAACAAGCTGCGACGGTGCCCCGCAACCGCTCTGCGTAGAACAATCCATTATAGCTTTGTAGTAAACTGGATAAAACAATGCGAGTGAAATATCTGCTTTAAGCGTATTCAGATATATTTTGTGTTTTGTGTATTTTTGTTAGTTATTAAATAACGATCACTTTCAATGCATTTTTAATATGCTGTTCCAACTTGAAAGCAACTCTATTTAGGCTTGTCTATATACATAATAATATGATATCTCTTAATATGATTGATCAGGTATATACTAGGCATCTTCTAGGCAAGCGCGCTTATAGTCTTAGGCTGCATTTACCTGATGGTAAGTAAAGTTAAGCGCTGTTTTATATAATTAAAAAAAAATATTGGGAAAATAAATTCTTTGGATGTTTCTTTTTAAATAATTTAGGTAATTTATATAAATTACAAAAGTATTGAGCATTTATATTATACCTAATTTACTGCACATTACTCATAAGCTAAAAGGATTAAAATAGAAGCCATTAGAACATCACACATCATCGAACATGCGGTTCATATGAGTAAGTTTATTCCCTTTGGATATCAACAGTTTACGCGCCGTCGATTCACTTTATGGAAACGAAGTACGTCGTAAGTATGAAGGCCGGTGGTATAAAATATGCTATAATTCTCCGTAATTTTGCTTAACAACAAGAATACCTATGAACAACTTTTACCAGGTTATTCTACTGACTAGAATAGTATAATTTTTTATTCAAATAAACTTTAGCAAAGTGCTTTGAATCGTGAAGTGAATCTACCACTGGTACTATACTCTGATATCAAGCAGGCGATTTTAAAATCGTGATTAAGGAGGCTGGGGTGTGATCTTAAAATCGGGATTAGAGAGTTCCTAGCTGAAGGCTTTAGAAATATTAAACTTCTTATTAATTTAACAAGTTTTTGCCCCCGACTTTGGGTGGAATTAGATTTTAAAATTCCGTGGGAATCATATATATTTTGCCGAAATAAAAATAGCCTAAATATTACATTTTCTAGGTCAACTACACAATTATATCTATACAAAAAACTCATCAACTCGTAACTATGTTGTGTTATATTTAAAGGACAAACCAACAAACAAATACACTTTAGCATTTCTAATTTTAATAAGTTCTTCCTTGCTTTTTTTTTAATACCCATAAATATAAATAATAATTTATGACGTACAGTTGTAAATATACAACAACAAAAGACCAGTTCGAATATTTTGCTACTTTTGACTGTTTCTATTATAATATAACGGCTACAATGTTACGATATCTTAATTTTATCTAGCTCATTGCATTCAGAAGAACTTACTTATGCAAAAGACCGAACAGTAAATTCCGGTGTGGTAAAGAAAACCACATTTTAGTTCACAAACGATGTTGCGGTTCACCACAATCCACGAGTAGTTACTTAGGGAATAAAAATATTACTTACGACTCTGCATCATAAAATTGAGGTGGAAGTCTTAATAAGATCCTCTTAATTTGTGTTGATTCACAACACACATACCGATTAATACAAAGTTCTAATGCTAATACGAGTAATTGTTAATCTTTTGAACAAAAATAATGCTGAATAATGTTTTCTACTATTTGCAATCATATAGATTGTTTGTGTCTTAGTGGTTATTGTTAAGTTTCATAATCTTACATATATTGGTACCAACCTAATAAATAACCTCATTATGTTCCTAATAAATTTTACCCACTACGAAGGGACTCATTGGGTAGGTAATTTTCTTTATATATACCTATCTCTCTTCTCTAAAACCCTAAATTAAACTGTCTAGAATACGTAACAGTCTATCCCAAATATTCCAAAGAACTAAAAACGGGTTTGTTCACGCTTCAATGTCCGCGTGTTAAACCTGTTTCTTTTACGAAGACTCCATTTCATTTCAGCTTCGAAATTTATTTTCCCGTTATATCCGACTATGCGTTACCTCTAGGGCTGAATAAAAAAATACTCTCCGATACAGAGAAATGGATGAAATTCCTATAGAAAACTGCAAAACATTGATTGCGTTTGTAGCACGTTCCGTTCAAACTCACCTTTCATACTAACCGAGTTAACAACTACATTTTACAGAAAATTCAAGAGAAAAAGTTCTTGTAGCTTTTAATAAAATTAAAAAGTTGTTGTTGACTCTAATTCAATATTTTAGATTCATCAATTTACAATTCATCCGAGTATGTATTCGAATCTTCTTGTGACTTTAGAATAGGTAATAATCTCAAAGCATTAGTTTACTAACAAAGCAATGAATGTGTTAAAATAATATACGAAACAATCTCCAACAACAAACGAACCAGTGGTAGATTCATTGGGCGATTCGAAAGCACTTTGTAAAAGTTTATTTGAATAAAAAATTAATCTATTCTATTCTAACAAACTTTCAGAAATCGAATAAAAGTTGATTGGCGACAAAAAATATCTCTTGCACGTTTCATTGTATAAATACAAGCTTTTACCCGTAACTTCACACCAGCAATATATTAAAAGTAATTCGAAGTGAGAATTCTTATACAAAACTAGCTTTAACCCGCGGCTTCGCTCACGTTAGGTTCGATTTTTTAACCCCCTATTTAACCCTCTTTGGGTTGAAATTTTCCAAAATCCTTTCTTAGCGGATGTCTACGTCCTAACAGCTACCTGTATGCCAAATTTCAGCTCGATCGGTCCAGTGGTTAGAGCTGTGCGTTGATAGATCAGTCAGTCAGTCAGTCAATCAGTCAGTCACCTTTGCCTTTTATATATTTAGATTAATAATTTTGTTTTTTTTGTTTTTTTAGCTATTAGGTCTTCCCTATTTTTTTATTTTCAAATCACTCTTGTATTAGAGCGAATTAAATTCAAATCGGTCAAGCTTAACTTAGATTTTAAATCTAGAACAATATCCGGGCTTTTACAGTAACGTAATATAGAATGTAATGAAACGAGAATAGATTAAACTGACTGATTAAATAATCGGTAAATCAGATCTAGCATTTGAATTTCTTTAATATTTTTTTCAAAACATATATCATATTTGAGAGGAATATGATCGTTTCCGGGTGAAGATACTATTCTGATAAAAGTAAAAAACAAAATCTTGGTCATTAATTTATAATCAGTGCGCCTTCCTCATTATTTGAATCTGTTTCAACCAGTGCGTCCTAGCACTTAACTTAACGAAGGACGCAATGCTCGGCCTAGAATCGTGACATACTTCCATAGTCATACCATCAAACTATAACATTATAAAGGCGAAAGTTTGTATGTGTGTACGTGTATGTGTGTGTGTGTGTGTGTGTGTGTGTGTGTGTGTGTGTGTGAGTGTGTGTGTGTGTGTGTGTGTGTGTGTGTGTGTGTGTGTGTGTGTGTGTGTGTGTGTGTGTGTGTGTGTGTTACTCCTTCACGCCACAACCTTTTCCAAGACACTATCTAGTGGATGAGAACTTGTGTACAATTTCGCAAAAATATATTTTTTTACTGTTACAAAATATGCTTAGATATTTGAACGGAATAATTGTTACCGGACTATGGAGATCAAATCAGAAATGAGGAGATCCGTAGGAGAACCAAAGTCACCGACATAGCTCTGCGAGTGGCGAAACTGAAGTGGAAATGGGCGGGGCACATAGTTCGAAGAGCTGATGGTCGATGGGGTCCCAAGGTGCTGGAGTGGCGACCCCGCACCGGGAAGCGCAGTGTTGGCAGACCCCCCACTAGGTGGACAGACGACATCAAACGAGTCGCAGGGAGCCGCTGGATTCAGGCGGCGCAAGACCGAGGCTTGTGGAGGTCCATGCAAGAGACTTATGTCCAGCAGTGGACGTCCATTAGTTGATGAAGAAGAAGAAGAAGGACTATGGCAAAGCCGACTATGGTATAAGAAAGGATTATGATTTTAGCAGTCTATGTATGTGACTATTTACGAATCTTTCAGCGTAGCAGCAAAACTACTGAGCCGATTTTGATGAATGAGGTGTCAATCGATTGTCAATAAATCAAATGTAATCCATATGATGGATGTTACATCCAATTTTTCGTAATCGGATAACAGTTTTTAAAAAATTCTTCTTGTTTTATATTTTCTTCTTTATCAACCGATATGAGGTATGTGGGAGTCTGTACAATACCTATGTCCAGAATTGGACGTCGGTCTTGAATGGACTCCCACAAATCTCAATGCAGAATTCAGCAGCTCCCTGCGCCTTAACTGATGCCTAAACTTATAACATTTGTGAGTCCACCATAATAAAATGTTTATTCATTCTATAATGATTCGTAGCTTTTAATCGGCTTACGTAGGTGTTGCTGTTATTGTTACTGTACTGACGAGACATGAGATGTACTAAATATATATGTGTATTTATTAGCTTAGAACCATGAGCACCTATTGTTTACTAAGACCTTAAATAAAACTCCAAAATAAAATAAACGGACCTACAGATAAGTCTTTTGATAATTCATTTCTATGACCTATTAACTAAATTGACAGATGTTAAAATATTCCGCAGAAAATATTGTGAAAGGAAAGGCTTCAAATCAGGCAATATTGTAATGAGGAGATGACGTATGGTATGTACGGTAGATATACCTATATTTTATCTAATAAAATTGATAACCTTATAAAACTTTAGATACAGGTCACGGGCAAAAGCTATTTTTACTATTATGTTAAGTTGTTATTATGTTAAAAATACATAATGTAACTTGTAATCGTTCAATATTACATCGACGCTACTATCAGCGTTGTAGCATGTAGCAGCCGGTGATGTAATCTTGGCAACGACCTACGATGCAGGCACATAACTGGCAGAGCTTTCCTTTAATAGTGTCATATTACGCTCTAATTTATAGGGCACGTGTACGCATAGGTACTTCGTGGTACACAAAGTAGAGCGTTAATACCTTTACTACTAGTATGTACTACTGATTACTTATATATTATAATTGTGAGAGTGTGTTTGTTTGTTCTTCAATTACGCAACGACGGAGCAACGGATAAACATAATTTTTAGCATGGGACCGGGAGATATCAATATTTAACACAAAACAGCAATAAAATACGCCCGCGATAAGCTGTTTATAAAATGTTTAAAGCACTCGATTTAAGTATGTACAAACCGCCGCTTGCGAGACGAAGTAGGTGTTTCACGTGTAGGTATCGGTGTTCGTAAACGTAAAAATAAACGCAAGCTATTTAAATATTTTTGTTCGTGTCGTAATTTTTTTTTAAAACAAAAATGAGTTCTTTATCGAGGTCAAAACTCTTTCGTGAAAATAGATAAAATAATAAATAATTGCAGTAACGTACGAGTAGGTACTTATGTGTTTTAATGACGTATCTCACGTGCGAACTGGTCTCTAAATTGTTACCAACAGACATGTATTGCGCAGGTACTACCTAAGCTACCTAGTGATTTTTCTAAACATACCTAACATTGGTTATTGAACATCTACTCGTGTCTATGTAGTCCCAATCTTTTCGTAACCTGTCCACGTCAAGTACTCATAGAACTCGTAGTAGTCATTTAGAACTTTTGAATAAAATTACTTGATTTATAGTATTTACAAAAAAAAATCTTTTTCAATTTCTTTTGTCATAGGTACTGCTTGTGTAGACAATGAATGGCTATGGTCTACACTGTCGTAGCTGCATATTGGCTAGCTGCTACGCGAGTTAGGGCGCCTTCAATTTATGCGTTTCTTGACGGCCTGCTGCGGTGCCGAAGCGGTGCGTTAGTCGTACTGCGCACGGACGTTCGTTTTTTTTTCATACAAAGCGCGCGGTGCGGCTATAGCGCAGTGCCGGTACCGCGATCGCTCGACAAGACGGAAACGGCACCGAGCGCTTTGTATGAAAAAAAACGAACGTCCGTGTGCAGTACGACTAACGCACCGCTTCGGCACCACAGCAGGCCGTCAAGAAACGCATAAATTGAAGGCGCCCTTAGCTGATACTTCGACTCATTTTGGCGCGCGGTCCTACATGTACGAAAAGTTGTAGAGATAGTGGATGTCACAAAGGTTAATCAAAAATCATAGCCATATAGGCAGTTTGCGCCATGCGTACAAATGAATTGTACTATTTATTGATTTCTTAATATTATTATAGTGCCCACACACTTAAAAAAAAGATTTTAGGTTTTATTTTTTATATCGCCATAAAGATATTTCGCTCAGAATATTTGCGCAGCGCGCTGTATGCAGCAAGATTCCAAGTACAGATATTGTGTAATCCACGTTTTGCTCGTCGCGCAGCTATCTTGTGGGTAGGCGGCGTATATCGAAAAAAAATTATGAAATTTTCAATGACAGCCAGAATTTTTTCCTATTAATTTACATATTACTTAACTGCGAATGTAGACCGCGAGAGTGCTACATTTGGCAAGAAATATTTCACACGCATCCAGACTGGCCACGAATAGTCACTTCTTTAAGACATGTGGCTACTCTATGGCTATTATTATGTCAGATGAAGGCCACTTCCAGTTTTTAGGCGGCCTCTAATTTTTACTTAATACATTTCCAAATATTTTAACTATGAATTGATAATGAAACAAACCATTTTATTTGCTTAGTAAACAATTATTTACGACAAAACCTTCGTGTAATTAGCAGGTTATATTTGTACTACTTATTAAGCATCGGTAATGAATTTGATTTGGCGTTAATTAATAAATTTGTTGCAATATAATTAATCTAATATTAGTTGAGAGAATTGACGAATAATTTCCATTATTCGTGATTCAAGTTGTACTAATTCTAATTTAGGAGAATACCTAATTGTTATTTTATAATTCAAATGAGCGAGATTTTTGGATGGCTGTGGTTGTAAATACCTACCATCTAATAGCCCGCAACACACCACCTCTCCAGTTGGCCTCACAAACCAACCAAAATGTTTACTAATCGCGTTTAGACGATTTAATAAACAACATCGATACATAGCAATATAAAAGTCTAAGAATAAAGTATGATTTAATCAGTTGACAACATTTTCAGTATCTCTGCGAGAGTATTTTTTAACAAAATGATTGGCATGTAAAAATAGTTGCGGTTATTCCATCCCAAGAGTCACCCCTCGCCTCGCGTAGGGCAAATTGGCAAATGAAAATCCTATTGCAGCTACGAGTATCGACAGCAGCACTTTTTTTATCGCGAGGTCATTACGCACCATTGGATTGAAAAACGTTTTCATGTTAGATCAGCCAAGGGGGATTTAATATGCGGAAGATATATTGAATAAAATAACTGCATCTTTATATTGATTTTAAAACAATCATAATTTCCAGGTTTATCAACTTAGTTTATCGATAAGATTAAAAGATCGTTGAAAGAAAGTTGCATAGTGAAATCTTTGTTTTGATCATTTTTTTTTATAAAACGAAATAACAGAATTAATCAGAAATGGGGTTATTCAAATAACATGGGGTTATTCAAGGGGCGGACCAACAAATTCCTGAAAGGCCGGCAACGCATTGGTGGTGCCTCTGGTGCTACAAGTGTTCATGGGCGGCGGTAATCACTTAACATCAGGTGACCCGCCTGCTCGTTTGCTCGCTAAAAATAAAAAAAAAATAAAAAAAAATTGTTTTTCTGCTGAAAGTTACCTTGGCCAATATAATAAGTATACTTATTAACTAAGTTTGGCCATTCAGCAGGGTAACACAGCCGGGTAGCGTTCTTGGTACATTTCCTTCGTGTTAAATATAAAAAGTATCATCTGATGATATTTTTTATATTTGACTTTTAGTATTTGTTATTTAACACTTTATTTTAATTTTAATATTGTGACCATTTTTTAGTTAACGCTAAAATTCAAAATTAAATATTGCTATATATATGCTATTTTAAATAATAATTAGAAACGTCAGAAGGTTAGATAATTATTTATTTAGGGTAATTATTAATTTTATAATGAATATTCGTGGTTTGCTCAACTACATACAAGAGACCCATGTTATTTATGAGTCATTACTTATTACTTACTACAAAGTTTCTACTAAAAAAAAGTGATCCCCAGAGTTTGCAGACGCCTGGCGTAGGGCTAATAATAATTGCAGAATGGAAAATCCTATTGCAGATATCGACAGCAGCGCCTCTTTTTTATTTATCGTGAATTTATTATGTACCAATGGGTTGGAAAATGTTTTCATGTTAGATCGCTTCAAAATTATCGATACAACCAATCGAGAATTTTATTAAATTTCACCGCCTACACAATGCATGTTTTTAATATTATTTTAACCATTCTAACCATTTGCCTTGCATTGTCAAATTATATCATATTTTCTATTCGAAGAGTTCAGTAATTTTCCTTTTTTATCCATATTATAATTTATCCTTAGATCCTGATGAATAATAATTAATCATTATTTACATAATAGCTTATACACAGCTAGTATTTACACGTCGAATGAATGTCAGAAATATTAATGTATCATTTATAAGTAGTGCGTTTTTTATTACGTACTTGTAGACGCGTCTCGCGCAGGTCTTATTATAAAGTGAAAATAATAGTTTTTCCATTGACAACAGAATAGTTTTTACTTATTGCATAATACCTAACATTAAAATACTTATTCTAAACGTTTACAACATCATCAAACTACAACTGCTAATATCGTCTTATTTATCGTATTACATACTTGAAGGATATAGCCAATAGCTCCATGATTAGGTACATATTATTCTTTTCCTCTGCTATTGATTTTTAGACTATAATTTATGAATGTAATTCAATTACAATTTTGATGTGTTATGACTATACATTCTAAATATGTCATTGTATATTATATTTCTTTTCTTTTCATTTCTTTTTCATTTTTAAAAAGAATATTAGCTGAAGTTGACTAATCTCTCTCTAAAAATACCTCCAAATAAGCAGGAAACTTGTGCTAGGAGTGGGTACGACATTAGTGCCGTTTGCACTAATGCATCCACAGGTTGCAGGTACAGGTTGCAGGTTCGAATCCCACCCGTTGAGTAGATATAATCAAAAATTATATTAGATTTTGAACATGTAAACTTACCTTTTCAGTAAAGCTATATAAACGTCAATATGAGAAACTTAGTTGAAACCTTTTCACGTATAAAGAGAGTCGTAAAACTTTTAATTATTTTGGTGGAAACAGTTCGAGAGACTGCAAACATAAAGCTTGCATTCTTTTCAAGCCGCACGATACCGCACACAGTAAGTGCCTCATTTCGGAGTGTTGTAAAACAAGCGTAACCTGTGTTCTTTTAACTCATCTAGTATATGCACGAGTACCTATATAGTTCTTGCAATTCACGATGGCGCGTGGCTCATCTTTGTGTGTGTGTCGTACTTATCTGTATAAGTGTGAGCGAGAGCTCGATCGCGCTTGTCCGCTCCCACCTAAACCTCTGACAGGCACGCACACTTACGCAATGTGCATGTACACGACGTAACCACAAGTAAAGCGCCAGTAACTTCGTGAGATACGTACTATACCTTATTTTGATATAGTCTCATTTTACGCTTCTACGAATTTCCTGAAAACTTTTATGCATTTTTTGGAGTTGCATCGCATTATACGAGTTTCGTCACTAAAAATAAATAAATAGCCTAGTGCTTGTTGGGCCATTCACAATGTAGAGTTTCAAAGTTGCCCGTCGTAATATGCATATTATAAAGTGTTGTTTTACCCGACTACAGCAAAGACAGGGTTATGATTTTAGCAGTCCATGTATGTATGTTTGGGACTATTCATGAATGAGATGTCAATCGATTCATTATGATGATTAGTAGGTATAGGCTAAAATAAATAAAATTATTTTAATACGAACAAAATCAATAAGACGGATGTTACGTTCAATTTTTCGAAGTCGGATTACAGTTTTTAACCTTTTAACCTTTTTATATTTTACAATAACATAACAAAATTATAATATATTTCAAAGATTTTATGTAATAACGTTGTAGGCGTGATTAATATGCTTGACTATGCCAAATTATAGTTTCCAAACTACAGTACCGATAGTCGCTGAGTGAAATCGCGAACAGATGGACAGACTTGGCGAAAGTTTAAAGATTATTCCTTGTTGTTTTGCTACGGAACCCAAAAAAGTAGGTTAGAAGTTAGGAACTACACAAGAACAATACAATACATTTTATTATATTCTGTGATACCTATAGAATAAGCTGATCGTACTTAAAAATACCTACAAGGCTTAAGTTTTATTTCACAATCGCCAACTTGTAGTGTCAATCCGACGAATAAGCTGAAATTTTCAATCATTGGTTGAAGCTAAAACATCGCGATGTTGAAATAGGCCCTTTTAATACAGGGATTTACTGATTTATTTATTGTTAGCTACTCATGGTCTGCTTCAATGAACATAAACAATAAAAAACAAATGTTTCTATTTGAAGATTCTATAATAGACCAGGTTTATGTCAAGTGTCTGTTTTAAAGAGTTGTAGAGCAAACTTAACCTGTTCTCTTAAGAATTAACGCGCTTTACCGCGTAATATGTTTAAAATAACTATTATTAGGTAGTTACAAAGCTGCTTTCAAATAAATAAATAGCTATTAGATACACAATATAAGCAGCTACCAAACAGTTTTAATCAAATACATGATTCAAAATGTACTTAGAGCGTAGATAGTTTCAGGCAATATAGGTAGGTAATAGCTAGGTACCTAAAAATTAAATAAAATAAGTAATTTGACGACCTTCTTTACGCAGTAGTGAAGTGCTGTGGTCTCATAGGACATGAGAGATCTCGAGTTAGATTTCCGGCAGAGCCAATTTAGGAATTGACAAAATTTTTAATATGGCTGTGTTTAAAGTCTTTAGTTTGGTGGGATGTTTTGATTGTGTCTAGTTATCATTCTACCGTCAAAGACGTGTCGCCAAGCAATTTAGCCTTCCGACACGATGGCGGATAGAAACTGATTAAAAATCTGAAAAGTAATTTTTACTATTATCGTTATTTCTGAAAGTTGTAAAAAATCTTTGTATTCTTTTGATAAACAGACTTGCTAAGCTGCCAATAACTGGAATAGAATTTTTCAATTAGTCCTGTGAGAGACGACCGAACTTCCCATAAGTCGCGACGAGGTTCTCTACAGAAATTACTTTCACATAACAACTTTTTTTAATAATATTATCATAATCCTAGCAAAAGTTTACTTCAACATTAATTTTATGATATGTTCCTAGAAAATTAAGCAGAAATAAAATAATTAATATAATTGTAAAGTATGAATATCAGCGACCTTCATCTCTTTTTTTTTTTTCTCGGGAACGGCTGGACCGAATTTGACGGGACTTTCACTGGTAGATAACTGATGTTATCGGAAGTAACTTAGGCTACTTTTTTAACTGACTTTCGGAATAGGAGGAGAAGGTGTTGTGTGTGTGTACCTATGTATATCGATATCTCGTTGATTTCTTAACCGATTTGCGTAAATCCTTTTTTAATTGATTCAAAAACTTTGCGAGATTAAGTTTACGACCGTAAATCTACCGTTAATACATAAAAACGTCGGGTTCCAACTCCTCAATTCTGATGCTGCAAGGATACTGCCCACCTAAACTGTGGGGATTTATTGATTATGAATAGTTATTGTAGGTACCAAAGTGTCTTACTTTGATGACTACATCGTTAAATTTCAGGACCCAACTCCTCAATCCTGATGCTGCAGTTGATCTGTCCATCTAAACTGTGGGGATTTACGAACTGCCGATTGTGAATTGAAGAAACTTTACGTACTTTGAAACTGTGGAACCATCTTCCGGCGACGGTGTTCCCACTAAATTACAACGTGGGGTTATTCAAGGGGCGAACCAACAAATTCCTGAAAAGCCGGCAACGCATTGATGGTGCCTCAGGTGCTACAAAGTTTCATGGGCGGCCGTAATCACTTAACATCAGATGACCCGCCTGCTCGTTTGCTCGCTAAAAATATAAAAAAAATAAAATTGTAGAAGCTGACGAAGTCGCGGGCGTCCGCTAGTTTATAAAATGACGTATTTGTCAAGTCTATTCTATTAGGAAGGGCAAACATTTACTTTAGTTTGACATGTTTTATGTAACGTGTATGGATTTGTACGTGAATGCGTTATAACTTGAATATGATGTGTTTGCATCAAACAATGGTAATTGTAACGTGAAACTGAAGCGCCAATAGCATTAATGAAGGTTGATTAGTCTCAGCGGGATGCAAATTAATTTGGAGCCACGTATGAATACTGTGATTTGGTGGATTGGTGGTTAATATTGTGCGTTTTTTATATTCTTCTTCTTTATCTACCCATAGATATCCTACCATCTACCGATGGACATAGGTCTCTTGCATGGACATCCACAGGCCTCGGTCTTGCGCCGTCTAAATCCAGCGGCTCCCTGCGACTCGTTTGATGTCGTCAGCCCACCTAGTAGGGGGTCTGCCAACACGTCACTTCCCGGTGCGGGGTCACCACTCCAGCACCTTGGGACCATCGACCATCAGCTCTTCGAACTATGTGCCTCGCCCATTCCCACTTCAGTTTCGCGACTTTTCCGATATTTTAAAAGTTATTCTGCTATTCGGGACGGAGTCAAATGCAACAAACCAAAAATCATGAAAATCGGTCTAGCCGTTCTAGAGTTATAAGTGTTCGAAAAAACCTGACTTTGTTTTATAGTATACGGGATAAAAAGTATCCTATGTCCGTCTCCTGGTTCTAAGCTACCTCCCCACCAATTTTCAGCCAAATCGGTTCAGCCGTTCTTGAGTTATTTAAATAGTGTAACTAACACGAGTTTCTTTTATATATATAGATATAATCAGTATGAACACTTGCGCTTCAGATACAGGTCTGTGATAAAAATATTCAAATGGTAAGTAGCTTTATGCTGATGTTTATTTGTATATTTTTTTACATGTTTTGCACTTTATGAAAGTTTACGGGTGCCTTTGAATTCTGTCGCAGTTTTTATTAATTTCAATAAAGTTAAAAGCTTCAATCGGCCATCATTAGCAGGTATTTAGCCTTTTCCCGATTGCGGTTTTCAGTCAATTTGCCGAGTGCATTTCCATCTGTGTCCAGCACTCGCCGATCCAAATATGCTTTATTAATTATTTATGAAATTAATTCCAATCGTAAAAACAACACGACCGATCTATCAGAGTTGTACCCACAATCTTTATTGAATTAGCGGATCAGTTAGTTCATCATTTCATCTGACGTTTTCGCATGGCTTCAATATGAAAATTAAATGCGTCACAATCCATTCCACCAAGTATACATACGTACTAAAAAGCTTCGTGAATTTTCCATGTTTTATTTTAATACGTTGTACATACATATATTACTTTCATTGAACTGGCAAGTCACTACGTCGCTACCTTGCTTTTTGCTACCTCAATCGAGTAATAAGTACGCTTTTGTCTTGGTAGAGGAGCGATCATTCAGGACGCGAGAAATTCAGGATAATTCAGGAGAAATTCAATCCTGACTGAGTAATATTAAAAATGTGAACTTGTTTTTACATGTTTTGCAATTTGTTTTTGTTTGTTGATTTGTCCTTCAATCACGCTGCAACGGAGATTTGCGTGGGTATATTTCCCTGAAAAATAGAGGGTTCACGTGGGATGTTCAAAAACCTAACTCCACGCGAACGAAGTCTTAACACTCGCGACGTAGACAAAGGCATTCGCGATTCCTGTCCATTCACTAACTTTAAAGCAGTAATATTCCGAGTTCATCACATATGAATATTATGATATTACGAGACCGTTTTATTGCGGTGCGGACAGACGTGGCCAAGGATTAGGTAAGAGTTTGCGAATTTCACGCGGAAATATAATAAACGTACACCTTCCTTCCCTCTACGAGCTCTCTTAATATGCCATCTTTATGACATCCTCCCCTATAATTTACGCCGTAAAGCTTTCGTGTGAGCGACCTATTAAAAACACATAAAATAAATATTCTTCAAATCACACTAATATTATAAAGTGCGAAATTTGTACCTATGTGTGTGTGCTTGTGTAAAAAAACAAACTTTAACCACGCGGACGAGGTCGCGGGCATCATCTAGTGTTTAATATAGATAATAATATTAGTTGATGCCCGTGACTCCGTTCGCGTGGATTAAGGTTTTTTTATTCCCGCGGGAACTCTCTTATTTTCCGGGATAAAAAGTAGCCTGTATGTTATTCTAGACTATAATCTAACTCTGTTCCAAATTTCAGCCAAATGGGTTCAGTCGTTGCGGCGTGATTGAGTAACAAACATCCATCCATCTATACATACAAACTTTCGCATTTATTAGTTATCACCTTAGAATTAAATTGAGACACTTTTCAAAAAAGAGTAAAATACCCTATTAAGTATAACCCAGAGTTTAATTTAATTCTAGTTTTCCGCTTACGTTTTATAGCTAGACGTATTATACCTACGTATGGCGCGTGAAAGTTATTTTTTAAAAGAGAACCGTAAAAAATCGTCACAATGCAAGTTGGTCGTGCTGCAAATTAGCTGCCAATTGCATCGAACATACTATTATAAGTTGGCCCATTGTTTTCCTGTTTTTAGAACTCATACGAAGTTAGATTAACTCAGTTCTGAGCGAATGCAGTTTTCACGTCGAATGATCATAATATTTTTATGTTGCTATTCCAACTTAACCGTGGTATATGTAAGGCACCTTCATAATCTAACTTACCTAATTATTATAGTTTCTTAATTATAATCTATACAATCCTTCGTGCCACGCGCAGTCATAAAACGTGGACTAGTGAACTGTAGGTAATGTAATTGCGCGGTCCCTTGCACTAAAACAATTAGGAACAATCTAATATCTTATCACAGTAACGTCAGATGACATGTTTTAAAGTGCGACAAAATGGCAGCGTATATATCGTTTGACTCCAATTTGGCAGTTAAGAGCGTGTGAAATGGTAAATCTTCATATGCAGATTTGATTTTACAGCAGTAGATCAAGTTGATCAACTATCCGAAAAAAAAAACTGACAAAAATTGCATGATATTTCCATTATATTTCCATTCCAAAAGAATGAAATTCGTTCGACAAATAAAATCGCAAAGTTAGGTTCGCAAAATTTCATGTGGTACATATTACAGAGCCAAAATGTTTATATAAAATTCCTATACATATTACTAACAGATGATACAGTCATTTAAAAAAATGAATAACTTAGGAGTTATAAGAATACATGATGTATTTGGCGCATATTACACTCCCAATCCGCGCTATACGCTAGCATCTGTCGCGTTTCGCACGAGGTGTCGAGCATTTTTTATTTCACCGCTTAGTCACGATCGCATGGGTGAAATCTGATTTTTTCCTGGCATTCTGCGCAGTCTTAAAAATTGTTATTTTTTATGTCATTTTTATACTTAATAAATAAATAAATACACAAATATGTTTATATTTCATATCAATATTTAACGTTTATTGGAAATGCACAAACATGTTAGTAAATTCCGGTAAATCCTCGTCAAACCGAACGCGAGTCCTGCGTGCTGGCGACGCCGCCGTTGCCGGGATCTCTTCTTGTCATCGTACAACCGATTGATAATAATAAATAGTAACAAGTACATTTGCACTAATTATTTTGTGTACATTATCTGTACTAAACTAAATTCCCACAGTTTTTAACCCCTGACAAAAAAGTTTGACGTGTGTATCTGTGCACCTGTATGTGTGTGTCTGCGTATTTGTGTGTTTATTTATTCCCTCGTACCTCCCCAACGAATTTACCGATTTTAATGCGAGTTTGTATGTTTGAAAGCTGACGTAATTGAGATGGATTTTAGATATAATTTAAAAGATCTGTTCAGGCGTTTGAGGATGTCAACTCAATTCTTTCTTGATTAAACGGTCTTAATTTGGTGTATTGATACTTCGGGTTATTTTCAAGACATGGTAATGGAGCTGATACTGCAGCAAGAAGTAGATTGCAGGGTCCCAATTCCTCAGCAATTTACAGTGGATATAATATAGTGTATATGAGCTCATTTTAGTAGGTGTTAGAAATATGATGATCGAGGATTGAGGACGATGATCTAATGGAAACTAGGTAACTGGATGTTGGGTATATTATACATAGTCCGGCCAAGATTGAGATGTGAAAGGTGTTTTAAAATATATTAATTAGACCGAGATCTTTTATAATAAAATTAGCACCATTCCATTATGTTCTGTTTGTACATTTTTCTTGTGTTTTATTAATAAAATATGTACCTTACGTCTTAAATCAGCATTTGCTTATTATTATTATTATTTGAAGGCTGATCATGTAGGTATCTACATAATCAGCCTTTCGAATGTCTAAGCAGATGTCTATTTAATGCCTATTCTATGTACCTACCTACATGATATTTTTTACTCTTAACAAGTTAAAATTACCTACTCGCCTTTACCCATACCTATTTTAGATTTAGGTTCTTAGGAGGTTTTTTTTTCAATAGGGATTACTGATTGGGCAATACCTATTGTCTTGTTTTTTGTACGAAATAATTCTTAAACTAGGAAATCAAAGTAAATCACACTCATTATATGTAAAAATATGTAATAATTTTGGTAAGATAAATAGATGCTAAGAAATTTCCATAATCTATTATTAACTCAAGAGAATGCAACGCACAAACGTATCTATTAGTTCAGATCGTTAAATCATCAGCAAACTGTACGAAGGCCGTGCGTGCCATTACTGCTGTTACGGGGATCTTGATTCTACCCGAATAACACATACAGCATACAGTCCTTGTTGTCTAGTATTGAAAGAGCCTGCTGCGATTGCAAGCCGCATGGATTTCTGTGGAGTTTTATAACAAGTGACCATTTATGATATATTTCAGCCTCAATAGCCCAACGGTTATAGTTGCGGACTGAAAACTAAAAGGTTGCAGGTTGCACTATTGTCGTACCCACTCCTAGCACAAGCTTTTGGCTTATTTGGAGGGGAGAGGAGAATATGAGTCAAGTTCAGCTTGACTCCTTTAAAAAAAAAGACGATTTCTGTCAATTTCGTTTTCATGAACCTTTAGTTTTGGGCACATTTCTCGTTCCAGTGATTTAGATGATATTTTTATATTTAGCTTATATTTTTGATATTTACGATTTAGTGTTAATTTAGAATTTAGTTATTTATTATTTCATGTCATTGTTAACTTACGAAATAAATAAAAACTCCAGAGTAGTATTTTTTTAGATTTTAAGTTTAATAAATTCTTATTTTAATTCTATCTATAATCGCGAAATTTTCACAAATCTATGAAAAGCGGTTAGTAGAAACATAAAATGCGCGTGTTTACGGACCCTGCAGGCCAATATCCAACAGACTGATTGCTTCTTTACTGTTACACGATAAAAATTTTATTAGATGCTCATAAAATGTACTCAGATGACTTGCGAGACCCAGTAGCCAATATAATTCAAACTACGCTGTAACTAACCGTTATAAACTCACGGTTAAAATAATTTTAACTGTCGCCACTAACTACTAAACATATTTTACTGACGAATTTTTCATCTCCACCAACCAATCCTATATTGCAAGTTTTGATGATCATTGGGGTATTAAGGTGCTTTTAGCAGATCCCTCTACTAGGTGAACCGACGACAACAGACGTGTCACAGGGAGCCGCTGGATACATACGGCGTAAAATTGAGGCCTGTGGAAGTCTATACAAGGAACTTTGTTTAACAATGGAGGTCTTTTTACTTAAATAGATACATACATACATAGAGTGCTAAAATCATAACCCTTCTCTTTGGACTAACCGTAGTCGGGTAACAATTACTAAATTTAATTACCTACTAATTTGATATTACTTGAACGAGTTTAAAAAGCTAAATCCCACATTTGTTGTATCATGGGGAGATGCTGTTAGAAAACTATTTTAAGACCCCTGATTATTACAATTATTTACTGTATAAGAAGAAACCTGACAGCTCTAGTGATTAACTTATGTTTTATTCAAATACCCTTTAGTTAACTGATTAAAGAATAAACAATTAAAAAATTTGATATTACTAAAATTTTATTTTACTATTATTTTTCCTGGCCATTAATAAAAATAGGTACAGAAGAAACGATTCATTTGATCATTTCACATAAGCCAACGCAAAAAAGCGCGCTCGGTTGCGCAAACCGTCGAACTGTTCAAATCGTTTAGTAAACGCCGAATAGGTTGTATACAGGTGTGGTACAACGATTTTAATCGAATGGAAACGGAACAAAGTGAAAATGTACACCTCAATTATTCCAGCAGTTGCGTGTGGACAAAATGACCCGCTTCAATATAAGCGATCCAACGTACTTATACCAAAGCAAAGGAACGGCCGGGCCTACATTAACGTATAAGATATTACTGTTACACTGTAAACCAGCAAGCATACATATAATTTCTGCTCTACAGACGTAGAGCAGTTTACCAAGCCTTAAACAAAACAAAATCTACTCGTATACAGATGTACCGGACATTCTGTGTAAATAAAAATCAATCTGCTTTTTCTTTTTCACTACAGGCGTGGATCAAAAACAAAAAGAAATAGAAAAAATCCAAAGGAACAGCTGAAAAATCTAAAAAATCAAAATTGGTAATTATGTATAGGAGTCATCAATCGACGTGATTTTGACAATTACATGGGTATACTCGTAGTTGAGGACCTTAAGAGTGACATAGGCCACATTTTCCACCTTCGTGGCCATCAACTTGTACTAGTTGTACGAAGTCGTGGGCATCAACTAGTACATTATTAATTAAATAGTGAAATACCGAAAATCTTTGATAAAAATATTAAGTTGATATGGCTCAATTGTTTATAATAAACATCTCCTTCACGCAAAAACTACTTGACGGATTTGGTTGGGAACGAAGATACATTATACCCTTGATTAACACATAGGTTACTTTTTATTCCTGAAAATTAAAAAGTTCCCGCGCAAATCAAAAAACAAATTCCATGTGGTAGTATGATGATGAAGTGTGCACTGCGTGCGTGCGTGTGTGTGTGCGTACGTGCGTGCGTACGTGCGTGCGTGCGTGCGTGTTGCGTGCCTGTGTGTGTGTGTGTGTGTGTGTGTGTGTGTGTGTGTGTGTGTGTGTGTGTGTGTGTGTGTGTGTGTGTGTGTGTGTGTGTGTGTGTGAGTGTGTGTGTGTGAACCTTGTATGAAACTTTTACGTAACCACTTTTAATTTTCGCATAAACATTTTACAAGTGATTGGAGACTGAAAAAAGCAATCTTGGTTATCGGTGCCGTGGTCGGCGACGCCATCGGAGCGGCATCAAGTAAACAACCGGGTTCGTCCTGCATTTCAATCGACTCTATTTGTATTTTATTGGAGACGACCCGACTCGGGCCAAGCGCGGACCAAAGCTTTATGTTTTATTGAGTTCTTTTTATGAGGCTTACCCAATAATAGAGTTCGATATTAACACAAACGGAACTGTTTAATTAGCTCTTTCATTAACTTATATAGGTCATTTTTTTTTTATAAAGTCCACTTACCCTTTCAACTATTTTACATTGTTCTACAGTCTAGTATTTTTCACAATTAAATAATAAAATTCATAAAACAAATACTGTTTAAAAACTTAAAGTATCAAATCTGAAAGACAAACACTGAGTTCGTAGCTATATTTTTTAATTTTACACGAAATTATAAATAACCTAGCTAATACCCGCAACTTCGTATACGTGGATGAGGTTTTCTAATTTCCGCGTGAACTTCCTATTTTCTGGGATAAAAAGTAGTGTTATTCCAGACTATAAACTATCTTTGTGCCCAGCCAAATCCATCATCAGATTGAATAACAAATATCCATCCATCCATCCATTTATACATCTAAACTTTCGCATTTTGTAATATAAGTAGGATGGAAGTAGGATAAATTCCTTCGCGTGTTCATGCACTTAGACCATTCAATTTATGCTCCATCTGAAATTATTTGACATATTGAAATCTTATATTAGTCACGGATTAAATCACGGCTTGATTTGATAAAGGCTTAATTAAGGCTATTTATGTTTGCTTAATTAAAATACCATATGCTTCGAGAGTTATAAAGATACGCAGTACTTAACTTAGTTCAATACATACGTGTTTACTTGGTCAACTGGTGTTTTTCGTTATAATGGCAGTAATATTATGTAAGATGAAATTTTATACTATCTAGTAAAAATAAAATCTATGAATAAATAAATAAAATCGTGTATATAGCTTATTATTATGTATTTTTTAACATAAAATATAATATTTAAAAAGACTTGTTTATAATACAGGTATCGTGGCCATGCTTTTTATAAATTCTGTGAAAACTGAGCAACAAGAAACTGTATCCGAAGATATCACTAAAATGTTAGAAAAATTAATAGAACAAATTGAAGCAGCAAGGAGATACAAAAAAAATGAAGGTAAACCTATCGATGCGATTAGAAAAACCGATTCTCAAACATTTTATATAGAGTCTGAAAGTGATCCAAATAATTTTAATGACATGGCTCAAAATCTATCTGGGAACATTTCTGAAAAAAACGAAAATAAATCACGTGTGTTTCCAAGCGTTTTAGAACAGAATTCAGATATTTTAAACATAACAAATTTCAGTACCACACAATCTTTAACAAGCGTTGAAAATGTAAGTAAATCGCCTATATTTCCCAAATCTGTAGACAATCTGGGTATTTCAAATAATGCAAATTCTAATAATGTATCATCTTTAAAGAGCATGCCAAAAGCTAATGATTCCACATTTAAGCAGCAATCACTCCAAGAAAAACCTTCTGATGAAATATTATCCATGGCTCCACGACGTACAGCAAACTTTAATACTGATGATTCAGCGGCAAAATACCCAGAAAATATATTTAATGAAATTACCTATGTGAATAGAAACACTGATGAATCAAACAATCCAGACATGGCAAGAATGCAGACAAGCTACCACTACTACTCGCCATTTACAACCACTACAAAATCTTCTTTAAAAAAATCAAACGAAAAGTTTGAGAAAATGTTGCAAAACATGAAGAAAATGAAAAAATTGCAACAATTTAAAATAGATATCACGGAGCCTCAATACAGTACCAGTATGCAACGTGATGTTAAAAAGGCCAGCAACTCATTTTTTCAAACGAGTCAGATAATACCACAAGTTCTAGAACCCTTCATTATAAGAAGAACGCCATGGTTGCAGCAGCCACATCTGCAAAACTTATTTGTGAAACCTCCTTCTTTTCTTTCTCTAGTAGGAAGTTATCCACGTCAGAGATACCAATTTCAAGTAAAATCTACCTTACTACCTAGAATTAAAAGAAAGTTTATAATTAATCACGTACCTATTTTAGTAGACAAGGTACTTAAGAGTAAGAATTTATGGTCTTTTTTATGATGCCCTCATAAATTTTTCATATTTTTAAAACGTCTTATGTTATTTTTTTAACAGTGCATTAATTAGGTCGCACTGCAATACTCGTAGGTACAATGTTTTTAAGTGGCAGTTACCGGCAGCTAGTTAGCAAGTTGGGGTTCCCGAACACAAAGAAGCTATCCACAATACAGAGGCTAACTAGTGAGCACCTAGCAAATACGATCAAACCGAAGTCCAAACTGTGTTCAAAGATCTAGTTAGCTGTTAGGATGACTCAACTCTTCACTGTCATGTTTGTGATTTACCGTGTTTGTTTGGAGTTGCCTTCTGTCAATCAATCGATTTAGGAACAGTGCACAAGCTCTAAACTGACAAATAAAGGCTAATTTAGAGCTAACTGAAGTGAATACTTCAGTGCGACTAAGTTTTATACATTCTGAAATAAAATATATATAATAAATAAGGCACGGGTTTTTTTCATAAGAAAGCCTAATTATTGTGTTTAGAATTATTGTAGAATTGCATTATTACCTATTGTGGATGGAAATATTATAGAAACCTGTAATGGAACCTATTCTAAGCAATGGTAGGTACTTTTTGTGAATCAATCATGTGATTAGACAAGCTCCTAGAGATACGAGTATAAGCAATTAGTGTAGCAAAATTAAAAATCTGATGAAATATATAACATCGCTCACACATTCTGTTTCCTTCACAAATTCACAGATGCTTTTGAGTTATGGATAGGTACTGTCTCTCCTATACGTACCGTTCTCTGGTGCTTACTATGGTTTACTATCTTTTCAATATATGTTAAAAAGCTGAGTCATAGAAAAAAAAAATTGAGTAATAAGTTCGTTAGAGTTAGTTTGGCAGATTTTTCAGTAAAATTAGCTTTCCTAAAGTCAGTTGCTTTTGGTGCTGAGAACCTGTAGTCGTAGGACGAGGATTTAAGACTATTTTTTATTAAAGATTAGTCATCCTATCTCATGGCATGAAAAGGATATCTTGGAATGCATATACCTAAACTTAGACAGCAGACTAACACCGCCAAAGCATTCTCAAGACCTCGCAATGATTTGAATCATATTATAATACTAGCTGTTGCGCGCGACTTCGTCCGCGTCAATTTTTGTTATTATGATCGCGATTAAGAAGTTTTTAAAAGAATATATTTTAAATATGGATAATTTTTCCCGTTTTTGCAACATTTTTCACTGATGCTTCGCTCCTATTGGTCGCAGTGTGATGTTATATAGCCTAAAGCTTTCCTCGATAAATGGACTATCCAACACAAAAAAAAATTTTCAATTTGAACCAGTAGTTCCTGAGATTAGCGCGTTCAAACAAACAAACTCTTCAGCTTTATATATTAGTATAGATTTATTTATCTATTATTGATAAGTAAACGTAATTTTTATTTTGACTTTCATTTTCTTAATTATTTTAATATTTTCGTCTCAAATGATTTTTAATATAATAAAATTATATATATACGTATCTATTGAGATAGACATACTTACCAAGCAATACCTATGCATCAAAATATTTGATAAATTTAAAAATCAAAATTGTCCACTGTTTAGTTCAAAACGATAAAGTTCATGAGCATAAAATTCATATTCCCGGTTAAAGAGTGTCATTTCGTTTTTAAACTGCATATTCGTCGTGTTACCTACAGACGGAATTTTTCACCGGCTCCATACATTATAATAAGACAACTCATAACTTCGCACTCGACGCGCGAATAATCCTTCTAGTGCTAGAGACGGCTGTAAGTTTTAAATATATATCTATACAAATAAACTAGTGGTTCGCCCCGAACTGAGACCTCGCGATATCCCATAATTCCCAAAAGTTTTAATTATATATTGTAATAATTAACTTTTAACATTAGACGCAATAAAAAAAATAATAGTTGACATAAAACTGTTTTACTGACACAGCGCCATCTATTAGCATTATAGTGAAGCTATTAGCTTCACAATAATGCTAATAGATGGCGCATTAAAATTAAATAATTTCGTTTCTTTATAACATTTATCTAATTTTAGTATTTGTTGTTCAAGTACAGGATATAACTGAATTTTCAACCAAGTTTCACGTTCTAATATTCAGTAATTCAGAAGTTATAGGGCTCTGACAGACATTTAGACGGACACACTTCTCTGTCTAGTAGGCAAGCGCCCTAGTTGACTCAGAGAACTCGCTTCGCTCGTTCAATAAAATTGAAGTGTCTGTTTGTTATAGCTTTTTACTAAATGTGTATGAAAGTAAATACGGTTCTTATAACAAAAAAGCATTTTTTTTGTCTGTCTCTCTGTTTGTTTGTTCCGGCTTATCTCAGGAACGGCTGGACCGATTTTGACGGGGCTTTCACTTGTAGATATCTGCTATTATCAGAAGTAACTTAGATTACTTTTTTAACCGACTTTCGAAAAAGGAGGAGCAAGAGTTGTGTTTTTCTACCCATGTATATCGATATCTCCGCGATTTCTAAACCAATTTGCGTGAATCTTTTTTTAATCGATACAAAATCTTTGCGAGGATGTCCCATAAAAACTTGGTTCCAACTCCTCAATGCTGATGCTGCAGGGATACTGCCCCCCTGAACTGTGGGGATTAGTCGAAGTTAAATCGAAGTACTCCAAATGTAATGAATTTCTTAATGACAAAGGTGGCTGAAAGCAATATGCCCACAAGATATGCAGAGCTTTCATATTTAAATATACTTTTTGGATCTTTGAAAACAATTCTTTGAAATCAAAATTCTACAAAACTAACGGATTTAAAGACATAGGCATTTTACAGTCAGCGGTTCTCCTCGGCTGTAAATCTCACGTCATTAAGGCTTTTGAAAGAGACACGAAAGTCTCTCTCAAAAGCCTTAATGACGTTAATAATAGATATTAAATACTATATAAATAAGACCTACAGACCTAAATCTGGCCCATTGTGTTCTATGCTTCGTCTCCACCCTCCTCACTCCTTTGTACGTAAACACACTTGTTTGTACAAACGGCAATGTTTGCTCCGTCTCTCGGCCTATTAGGCGCGTATTAGCACAGCACGTGTTAATCTCCGTGAGGAGCTTTCAATAGCGTTTCGCATATAGAAAACTTTTGGTGAAAATGTTTGAAACTTCTCATCGAAACATGTTAGGGGGAATTTGCTATGTTAATGTGTTTCCCCTCTTTGTATCAGGAACTGTCTGCTTGCTAAGTACCTTCACTCAACCTATATATTATGCTTGCTAACGCTAAGATTAGTAAAAGATTTAGCTGTTTGTTTTTATATTGAATACTGAATATTTACCGATGTATACATTTGTTTTCTTTAGGACACATATTATAAAATAATTAAGAAATTCGTCTACTTGGTACCCAATTGCACACAAACAATAATGCTGTAAATCAGCAAACAGTTCCTAAAAAAAGGCATTAAACCTTTCAAGTAGCTGCAGAAAAAATAAATAAAAAGCAGTAATCTGTGTAAATTGTAAAAATATTACGCTGAAATATTACTGGGACTTCCTATAAGGCCATCAATCTGAAGCTTCACACCAAGTACTTTAACAGCATTAAATGAAGCAATATTTTATATAATTTTATTATGAACAGGTTAATGAGTGCTTATCTAATACGTCACCCTACAATGCCCATTTTTTAATAGTAATTACCTTACATTTCAAAGTGTTGACTTTGATATTAACAATGTAATATTTTTGTCTATAAGAAAAATAGGTAAGTAAAAATATCGTTGAATACTCGATACTTTTAGTATTTCGATACAAATCTTTTAAAATCTTTTTCCCACTTTGAGTGCATAAAGTTAGTTGTTAGACGGTCGGGCCTGGGTAATAACGGCGCCGCTAATCCTTGCGGGAAACAAAGTAAATATTGCCTGATGTAGCTTTAAGATACTCATACAAATCCAATTTATTTTCCATTTCACCACTTCATGAAAACTTAAATATGCTTGCCAGGTAAACCACTTTGAAAGCAATCCTTTGATCGTGGTCTCTTTATGCGAAATTGTATCAAAATATTGTATCTATATAAGCACTCATTTTCCCAGTAAAGTGTTTTCACAAACTATATTTAAGTATTAAGCGGCTCATATAGTATAATACCATACTATATGAGCCGCTCTAGATATTTTATGAACTAAGGCGTAAAGAAAATTAAGACAACTCTACAAAGCTTAAAATGCATCACACAGTCCTATACATATAAAGTACGTTCACTTACACCATACATCAGTGTTAAAGTACCTACGTCCTATTACATTTATCTGATCAAATCATTCATTTATCAGTAAGGTTCAAACTGAAGAGTAGCAACCACATCTGTATAATTCCCAAACATAAATATTTGTTATTCTTACTTCCTTATTAATGGTATAAATACCAAAGTGTGTTTGTTGTTGGTTTGTCCTTCAATAACGCAGCAATGGATCGACGTGATTTTTTGCATGGATATAAATCCACACGGACGAAGTTGCGAATAAAAGCTAGCTTTTCAATATTTTATAAATGTAATCTCGACTAATCAACTCATATTAAATCTCTTGCACAATAATGAGTAAGTACACCGTTTTTCTTAACCGTTAATAAGTAAAATTCGATCACACAGTAGGTAGATATATTTGCAAAACAAACAACAACTGATCAGCGAGATAAAGTAAATTGTTTGCGCTTATCTCTCCGGCGATACACAGGTATCAAGTCTCTAGCGAGCTAATAAGAATCCTAAAGACTGAACAGGTTACAGACTTGCTTAATCAGAAGAGCAAACCGAATTAGGAAGCACGATTTCATTGTACTGAAACTCAAGACAAAAGCTTATCGTAGGTAGGTATGTAGGTACCTGTACAAGCGAAGACATCTTGAGCTAGGTATGGATAGCGTATTATCTAGTACTCCCAAAAAGCAACGAAGACATTCCATTTAAAGTAATATTATAAATGGGCAAGTAAATTTGTTTGTCTGTCTGTTTGTAAGTTACGCTTTTACACCTAAACCCCGGAACCAATTTTGTGAATTTTACTTTGAAGAAGGACCTTTTGTTACAAAAACTTGAGAGGGGTTAAATAGACGGTGATAGTTCTTGTGATTTTACTCCATAACTTCATCAAACCTGAACCAATTTTAATAATTTTTTCTTTATTGGAAAGTGCGTATCATCGGGTAAGTTTTGTCAAATTTTAGTGAAGTTCTAATATATATTGCTGGAGATAGAAGTAATTATGAGTATGAATGTAATTGAAAATAATCTGCTATAATATTACTCTTGAAAAGCTACTTTTTAGATGACCTTAGACAATTACCTACTTATTAAGTTACTAGCTGATACCCGCGATTTCGTCCGCGTGGATTTAGTTTTTAAAATCCCGCTGGAACTTTTGGTTTTCCGGAATAAAAGTAGTCTATGTCACTCTCCAGGTCCTCAATTAACTATACCCATGCAAAAAATCAGGTCGATCCGTAACTTTGTTTCAGCGTGATTGAAGGACAAACCAACAAACAAACACACTTTCGCATTTATAATATTAGTAAGGAATAAGGATAATAGTCAGGATTATTGAGAGTCAACGCGACAGCAGCGCGCTTAAGGAAGTACGAGTTACGACTAAGTGTCTCTTTCGAAACATTTCGCGCTATTTTTTCATAATTAAATAATTTAATCTTACCTAATCTACAGATCAAGTACAATAATTACCTAATATCTACCAGAATAATAATTAAGTGGGACATATAAATTTTAGTTAGATTAGATTTTAGTTCGGGTGTGATGAATCTGTAAACTAAATTCGCATAAACACACGTATCTACGAAACAAACCGTAAATCTAAACTAGAAGATATAAATTAGTATTTTGTGAGAGCAACGCATAAATTATTCAAACTGAAAACAACAGAAAAAAGAGGACATCCTTGCAACACGCTCGAAGTGAATCTCAGAAATGATAAAGTTGCTTGAGAAATTGCCGACATACGAAATTGTACAAAACTTTGCAATAGCTTTTGAAATAAGTAACTAGCTCGTGTTAATATTTTGCTCTTTGTGATTCCGCTATGCGAATCTGTGTATGACGGGCGTCGAACTCCTTTTATAAGTTAATTTCTGTTCAGGCACAATTTCAGAACTTTGGAGTGCTATCTCATTCGTGATACCTGTGAAGAATGAAAAATGCTTTGGTGCCTAGGGAAAGCAAAATTCTCCTGCATCATTTTCATATAGGTAAGTATTATTTGCAATCGTCGTTGCAATGAGATAGAAGGAACCATTTCACCTCTAAGGGTAGGGAATTTGGGGTTGCATCGCGCTTATTAAATTACACATGTTTGAAGTTTACATTTTTCTTTTTAATTTTTACTTACGTAAATAAAAATGCAACGTACATATCTACCTGAATATGAAATGCAAAGTTTTTATCGAGCAGCTTGAAAGCAGAGTACAAGGGGTTTTATGTGTGCTATTTCCACCGAAATCATTAGAAGTTTTTACGATCACCTCACCGGTAATAGGTAGGTGTTCCAACGCGGAAAGGTTTCGACAACAGCTTAATAAGTATCTGTTTAGCACTAAACTCTGTTTATAGAGACAAAGCGATCGTCTTTATTTCAAAGGGATTTTATTTTTAGCGCACTGTTGGGTAACTAACACAAGAATATATCCAACTTTACTACTCTTTTGCTCGCCACCGAACACAATTTCACCCTCACCACCTAGGTGGCTGGAGCACTTCAACCATCCATTGTGCCAGATCTTTTTTTCCGCGTACTTTGAAACAGTAGAACCAACTTCCTGCGACGGTGTTCCCACTAAATTAAAACATGGGGCTACACTAGGGGCCGACCAACAAATTCCTGAACAGCCGGCAACGCATTGGTGGTGCCTCAGGTGCTACAAATGTTCTTGGGCGGTGGTAATCACTTAACATCCGTTGGTGACCCGCCTGCTCGTTTGCTCGCTAAAAATATATAAAAAAAAAAAAAAACATTTTATATACTCGCTTCAAATTATATTAATTTTATGTACCTAGCATTTAGTGCCGATTTCATCAACGTTGAGTGACGTTTAACCGAGGAATAAATTGGGCGTTCTGACAGTTTTTGTATTGAAAATCTGCCAAAATATCTTTAAGACTTATTTTAGGTTGGCGAAATCGGCCCTTAGACTTTACACCAAAATTTCTTACTCTAGAATAGAATAAAAGAAATATTTTACTGCCAATTTAGGTAAATAAATATATTTTATTCTTGTAATACTTAACCGGTAGGCAATTTACTCTCGAGTAAGTTATACCATGTTGATGAAATCGAGCCTTAATACGAATACGAATGAGGTCGCGGGCAAACGTTATGACTGAATTTATACCCATTCACATTAAATATCTATCTACATATTTATAATTTTAATTAATGTAAGTGGTAGTTTTTAGTAATATTTTTCAAACCGCTTAAACGATGCGTAATTTTTTTCTGTGGTGAACGAGCCAAGTAGGTATTGGAGGGCTAATTGAAAAATAAAAATTATATTTCAGTAGCTTTCAAGAGTTTAATAAGTAAAGGTATTAAGCGAAGACTTTACCTCCTTCATGATAAAATTTAATGCCCGGTTTATATTAATATAGTAGCACATACCTATAGTATAGCCACGTCGGCTTGCACATGCGCTAAAAATATTCATTCGCTGGCTAAAAAGCAAAATTATTTTATTTTTGAAAAATCATGACTCTACCATAGGTTCAAAAGGCAGATTTTGATGAAAATATCTGTTATTTTCCATAGACCAAGAAGACAATAATATAATGCAATGTAATGCATGTTGGTTATAAAATAGACTGGGTACGGGCACAATCCCGGTTAGGGAATATAGCAAACCAATGTCATAACTCGGACATACCTAATCATGCTGCCTTAGCCAATTCTAACTTTATTATTTTGCAGTCCAATAACACGCCATAAAACTAAAATAGCACGGTAGATAAAATCAATCAATGGTTTTCTATTTAAACTCCATTATTTAAGGTTGGCTGTCATCTGCCCAGCCGCTCTAGCCATATTATAAACGTGTTGTTTCTTTCTACGATCGCTCACGCTAAAGCAGGGGATCCCAAAGTTTTTTATCACACTTCGCTTCTGAAAAGATAGGACGTGCGATAAAACAAAATTTTGGGAGCCCCTGCTTTAGCGTGAGCGATCGTAGAAAGAGACAATATGTTTGTCATATGGTTAGGGCGACTGGCCTTCGCCCAACAGAAAATTGCGCTATGTTATCTAACCTTGTTGATTTCTGGACGTTCCTCAGCCTTTTCCTCAGCAGACTTTGATGCTGTAAAAACCCTTCTTTCCCATCATTGTTTCCAATCATAATGGTCTAATATCAATGATTTTTTCCTCCTGGAACATTAAATAAAGAGAAATGCCCGTTCGTTAAAGAGGTTTTTCCGTAGTCGGATTAGTTTTTATACTTTTTTTGTTTATATTGGCATTGAATTATCCCGGGGCTTTACACTCACATACGTAATAGCAATATTTTGGTTAATAGATAACCAAAAGATAAACGATAACCAAAAGATAACTAAAAGATAGAGATTGGTTGGTAGATAAGCCTTTTTGTCCTATTTATCAAATTGATGGCTGCCTTTCGAATCATATTTTTTTTGTTAAATTTTAACCTAATTTTTCTGACGATAGTCCCGTCCCATGTGTCGGCGCAATCAGCTCTAGGGGTAATTATAAAATGACAATCCTATTCCAGCTATCGACAGGCGAGTCTTGGTTATGTTTATTGAAAGTCTATTACGAGTATGTTAGCGTTGAAAAGTAATTTATGTTACTGGCACTTGTACGATTAATATTTTTCCCCATTTTCGATTAGCTGGGCAAAAATTGTTAATAAACCTGGACGCTTCTAGTCCTGCAATCTATTGCAATTTTAACGCTACATTTAATGAGTTCTTCAATATATTGTTAGTTATAGGTAAGTTGTATAAAGAGCAGTAAAAAATTTGAATTTCATCAAACGCCGGCACTTAACACTACCACCCTGTATAATATACCTACTAGTGTATATAATAAAATACAACTCTACAGTCTATCAAATCTACTACATCTCGACGCATGTACAAAAATGACGCATAAAAAAAAAACTAAAAATTACCTTTGTATAAACTTTTCGATTTTCCAATCTATTTATTTTTGATTGGAGTTAACAAAATTGATTTTTCGAGAAAATTCAAAAATTTAAAAAAGCGTTGATAGCGGTTTTACGTTATTAGCTATGACAAAACGAAATGTTATAGATGGTGCCGCAGGGCGCAGGCTTTTAGCCGGTTCAAACGATAAACGATGCAAATATTCATCCGTTCAATTTTTAATACCTCCTCTGTATCTATATGTAGATGTGATTATGGACACACATGGTCCGGGACGTAAATTGATATTTCGATGCCGGACTCTACCAAAGAGCCGATGCTTTAAACATTCAATCAGAGTTCACAATAAATTATGGGTGTCATTTTGTACATCGCGCCGCTGCATCGTAATTAGTTTCAAAGCACTTAGACTCTTTTTAAACTACCACTTTCAACTAAACTTCACTCTTGAGCACCCCACTATAAAATTAGCACTTAGAATGAGGCTTTATAAGGGCTTTACAGACAGTTCAAAAAGTCGTAAACTTCAAGCTAACTCTCAAATCTCAATCTGCCTCAGGACTTTAACACATTTCCTTAGCGATATCGCTGAAGTTCCGGCGTGATTTGTTCGTTATACCTATGAGTGTAACTTGCTAAATAGAGCGCAACTGCCTTGTTTTACGCAGAGATTTGACCATTATGCTGCTTTTAGATTTGTAAGAATTTCAGCGATGCTGAACATGATAAGCTTTTTTTTAATAGATGATTGAATCGTTAATCTTTCGGTTTCCAGTCCTCGCCTCTAGCCATTGTGCTATTGAGGAGCTGTTTTCAATCGCCAGTTGTTTCGCTTGTTTCGCTATATTAGTAGTTAGCTATATTAGTATATTGTAGTTGGTAGTAGTAGGACCGAGCTCGAGTCGGTAGTCAATAATATTCTGCGTTTAAACAGGCAGTCTCGCTTTTTCGTAAAAAAGACAAATCATTCCGGAACTAAAGCGGTTATACTATACTCATTTCGCGGCGGAATTGAGAAAGTCTGCTAAGGTATCAAAGAGACTATAAGCGAATATTGCGTAATTTTCGAGTTTCTTTGAGTTTGATTCTGCGTTACATATGAAAAGTGAAACTAAGAATGGAAAAGCACGCAAAAAAATTTAATAATAAAAATAAATAAGTAATTCTGACTTTGTTGTAGCGATGTACAAAGGAGTTGTTAATTACCTTTTTATAAAGCGTTCTGTTTCTTCGTTCTCTCCCAAGATATTTTATAAATTCATAATATTATTATCTAGTGCAGCAGCTCTCATGAACAGGAATTAGAATCTTGATTCTTGAGTTAAAATGATACCTACTGTTCTTACCAACTTTAACAATGATAACAAACATCTAAAGTTTATTAAAAATATATTGCAGTTATATTTATTTTTATTGTTAGGGTTCCGTAGTGAAACTACAAAGAACCCTTACTATAGTTTCGCCAAGTCCGTCCATCTGTCCGTCTGTCAGCAGCATAGCGCAGGGACTAATGGTACTAAAGACCTGTAGTTTGGCAAGGTTATGCATATTAACTACGCTGACAAAGTTTTTCAATAACATTTTGAAAAAAAATATTATTTTATGTACCTCCCCTACACGTAAAAGGGGGATGAAGGAACTTTTGAGGCTTGACAATTTGAACCGTCTACCTTACTAATTTCGGTCCACCGCACTGCTAGACCGTTGAGCTATATTAAAATAAATCCTGAAAATGTTTCTGAGCAACATATTAAAGGTGATGAAAGCAGCTTTATAAGCGCTTAAACAAAGAAAACTCCGGGCCAAAAGTTCGCTAGAAAGAAGAACTTTCCAAACTAGCGAAATGCAGCACAAAAACTATTAATGTGTAGCCTCTTACGGCTCGCTGAGCTGTCGGTGCAAAATTGTTTGATAATTTCCGAATACTGCGGGCTATAATCGAATAAACCTCGCTCAGACTACAGCCGCTTCCATGTGGAAATAAAATAACTTATAGGTACCAAGAAATAATAAAAGAGTAGGTACTATAGTACTAACTGTAGGTACCTGCACACCTGAGAAATACTCATAATGATTTAGAAGGTGTGTGAAGTCCGTCAACTCGCATTGGACCAGCGCCACTTCAAGGAACACTTCTCTGAGGAGACCTGCGCTCAGTAGTGAGTCGTTGATGAATTACTGATGGTGATGGAAGAGTACCTACTACTTATTTATGTAGGACATAATAACATCTAAAACTGCTGTGGGATTGTCTAAAAATAGTATCAATGTGGCAATCACAATTACCTCTTATTGGCTGGTATTTTGTCGCTATTAGTTAAAAATTAAAATTCTTTATTCAATTTCAGCCAGAAGTCATTGCAATCGTTACAATGTGATGCAATCGTTACACTGTTGCAATACACTGATCAAAAACAGCCATTTTTAGACAACCCCACAGCAGCATACAGAAGTTAAATATCTCATACCACGACGTAGAATCATAGAAGCATATCGACGGTTAACCACCAAGACCTCATAACTAAAAATGTCAAAGTTTACACATGGCACAAAAAATATTTTATATAGGTACTTTTTGTTTGAGTGCAGATATGATTATAACAAAAATATAGTTCATTTACACTAGGTATTAGTTTTATGTAGGAGAATTTTCTATAGTGTGGGATAGAAGAGGTTTTTTTTTTTCAATGTCAAAAGCAAAATTAGTAAAACAGCAGACTAAAAATATCAGATAGGAGTTATTGGTGGTTAACCGTCGATATAAAATATAAGAAGATGCTTTAGTTACCACATTCCAGTTGTCCAACGTTAAACATGACCAAACGAATAAAACAAACGTGGGTCGACTTCAAAATTAAGCCCTGCGGCCAATCCGCATCCGTCGTAATAAAACACATGCAAAGTTTTCTTTGCTAAGCTCGCAGTGGCCGCAGCGAACGGAAGTGAAGCAACAGGCTTGATTAAAACACGTGTTTACACAACGCACATCCTCTCCATTTAAATGCAATAATACGGCACGGGTCGGCTTTAGTAGGTACTGCTATCATGTTATTACCTAAGCTATTTCTGAAAAAATCGCGAGCTTTCATTCTGCAATAGACGCCACTGCCCACTCGGTACACTTTCCCATTCATTCACCGAATCCATTGCTGGCATATAACTCCGAAAAGTCAGAGATGCATACCTGGAATCGAACCCTGGACCTTACGAAAACGAGGAAGTCTTAACCACTAGGCTATCATCGCTTCAATATATTGCGTAATTAAAGAAAAAACAGCCATTAGAAAAGTATGAACATAGGTTTCGCTTGAGTTCTGAAGCTGTGACAGCAGAACCAATTGAACTTCAAGAGAATTTTAAAATAACAATAGGTAAAAGAGTGACTCAACTTATAATGGTGTGCACAATGCTATTGGCAGCTAATTTGTAGCACAACCTAGCACGATCGACGCTTTATTCAATTTTTTAAATGATTGGAAAATTACTTTTCAGCGCCATCAATGTAACTATATATCGGGTATAAGGGACACCCTAACGTAAACTGAAACCAGGGATCTAGTGAATACATGATTCTGCTCAGCGTTGGAATTTTTCATCAATCTTTTCGTGATTTTGACAATTGTTTTTTAATTTTTTTAATTAATTAAAATATTTAACATACACCAGCGATATGAGCGCGATCAGTTGTTTATAAAAAGATCAAATCACTCGGCCTAATTACCAACAAACTCCAGCTTGCGACGCGCCGTACCTAATGCGGGTGTAGGTCGATACCTACAAGCAGGTATTCGCTTATTCCTTTTTTTATATGAATAGCGAGCAAATGAGGAGGTGGGTCACCAGATGTTAAGTGATCACCGAGTATTAAGGAAGTTCTCAATTCGTCGGAATCTTTTGCATTTTTAACCGACTTCCAAAAAGGAGGAGGTTATTTTATGTATGTTCCGCTTTGAGTATATAACCAGCTCCCCGATTACTCGAAGACGCCTGGATCGATTTCGAAAATTCTTTTTTTGGTATACTTCCCAGGTGGTCCCATTCTCATCAGATCAGGACCCTGGAGAAATCAACAGTGTTTACATAACATAGGCTACAATTTATAAAATACCTAAGAGTCAAATTCGTTGGTGTGGCGAGCGCGAGGGTAATTTTATGCACGGCAATATTATTGCCAATGATGATTGTTTGGACACGGCACGCACCATCGAGAACACATAGCGTGAATCAAACGTAAATAACATTAGTGCCGCGAATCATGACTAACTAAACAGTTGAGTAGCCAAAAAGTTTTCGAAAAAAAGACCCCGCTGACCCCTATTAATAGTGCTCAATTACCCCGCGTTTACACCTGTAACTTTTACTGACTTAAGCAGCTTACGTTACTTACGACATAATATTAACGCTTTCGTAACTTTTTCTCGTAATTTCTTACAATTTACGTAAGTGTTACGTAAGCGACTTACAGCAAATTAGGGACATAAAAGCGCAGTTACGCTTACAGTCCGTCGGTTTGTAGACCCGACTACACTTATTTCTACGGCGTAGAGACCTCGTAGATTCGAATAATTAGGACCCTATCAGATGCCATTACAGCAAGAATAGGTACCTATCATAATAATAGAAATGCCTTTTAAAAATATCCCCGAAACATAAGCTAACGTAGAATAGACTTTAAAGATTACCAAATACGTCAAAATAAGGCTTAGGTATCTTAATCCCTACTCTTTAATAGCTTCGTAACACCTCTTTCAAAGCCTTGAATAATATAATCTGTTATCTGGAAGAGTTCAGACACTTACTTGAGTAAACCTCTTACCTTTTCAAGATCGTTTACAAAAAATTGGTATCTACTATCTACACGTTGATTTTTTATGGTCATAAAAAGAAGATATAGGTACCTAGTTAAAGCATAGCTGGTGGTATAATAAAGATATTAGTCCTAGAGCCGTACGTACCTAATTGCCCAATAGGTAGATACCCCGGTTATGATTCTTATGTTATTTAATAAAAATAAATACAATTGGTATATTATAGCTTGCTTCAGGCCGATGCTATAAAAGCTTTTTTTTAACCAAGTAGCCAAGATCAACTTCACTTATTAGTCAAGTTATTCTCCTCTCCTCTCCAAATAAGGAGAAAGCTTGTGTTAGGAGTGGGTACGCCAATAGTGCAACGGGTGGAGATCGAACCTGTGACTTTTCAGTTTTCAGTACATACCATTGGGCTATTGAGGCTATAGGCTACAACAATCATTGCTACATTCTCTGTGGTGATTGGCTGAATTTATCGCGTTCTTTATGCAACAATGCATTTTAACCAATAGAGAATGAGTACCGGGCAAGCAGAGGCGATTGCAATCGACACACTGTAGCATTTATGTTTAGAGAATGGCACAAGTACCTACCTACCTAGTTTCTATGTGAAAAAGAAGTGTCGCCGGTCGATAAGCTACATCTAAGTAGATATAATATTATTATAATCGCTTCGTTGATCTATCCGATCTGATTACCATAGTCTTGATCTTTCATATCAATTAATGACTTCATAAGTTTAAGATCTCATCTATTTCTATTATTTAATGCAAAGTGTAGTAACAGTAGGAAGATGGAAATCTGTCATCAATTTCAGTTACGAATACCTACTAGGTAATCATTAGTGAGGAAACGGAGAATGCTAAACATTCACTAATGAAAATGATAGATAGGGTAAGGATGCCGAATATGAGATGGTTGCCAAATATGAGATAGTAAGGTTTTGGCGAAACTAATCGCCGCAGCTATTTGGCGATACTGTCACCAGAAGCCGCGTGGCAACAGACTGAAACATGTGTTGGTGCTTCCCAGTTCGAGGCGAAGTCAGGTTGTGTACGTGCGGATTTTTACGAAACCACAAAACCCGATTTTTGACACCAAATATTAACGAGGTATGTTACAACTTTATAGTCACACTAAATGATTTAAATTTACAGTCATTGTATCAGTCATATGATTAATTTTACAATGCATTTGCAGTTTAGTTGTATTTTCTTCGTCAAGAAATAATAGGCAGCCTAGTTTTTAAATTTGGGTGTTTTCCTAATATGAGACACGTGGGGGCTCCTTAAATGAGATATCTCATATTAGGATGTATAGAAATACGACTATTTAAAAACCTCTTTTTCTAGATGCCGTCGATCAAGGAAGTCCTAGGACCACGATGCCATAATATGGGCTGTGAGTGCAGTGCGAAGCAAACAAATATGTTACCTAATAGCATCAAAACTTTCGATGTTCCTAAGAGTATCCTAGAACGTTATGTCAAAAAAAATGCTAATGCAGAAGTATTTGTCAAGGTTCATGGGAAGACCTCCAGCTTTTTCTGACTATTTAGAAGCAAAAATAGAAAAATATTGTAAAGTTGGACTAACGATTTTATGGGTTACATCTACATCTGAAGAACGTCAAGTACTTGGCACAAGCACATGATAATATATTATTAAGTTGTTACTAAAACCTTTTTATTTAGTAGTACGATGTTGTAGATTAATAAATATCGCCAATAAAAAGTTGTTTTGAATTGAATTCTTTCCTTTTTCTCTAAATCTATACTATCTCATATTAAAAACCCTTGGTATCTCATAATAGGAGACCATTTCCCTGAGACGTAATTTATATATAACAAAAAATCTATTATACCTAGCACTAAACGGTCTTTCATGGATAAACTTCATTAAATACTTATCGAATATAAGTGATTTTCATAGTCATTAGTGCAATAATTTATTTTTTATGGCCGAATATGTAAATGGTATCTCATATTCGGCATCTTTACCCTATAGTAGATAGCTCGGTACTTAGCTGATTAGGTAGGTAGGCAAGGAGATAATTCTACATCTATTATTATTATGTGGGACTGTAGGTATAGTAGAGTAGGTATGATGAGTACAAGTAGTCTAATGGACACACGTACTTCTAATGAACAACAAAGAAGGGCACCACCTAGTAGCCTGCCATCTTTCCATTTTTGGCATTTCAGTGGGGGGGGGGAGGGGTGGGGGGGGGGGCATATGCTGGGTAGTATCATAAGTAGGAATAACAAAACTACCCGCGAAGCAAGCAAACAGCCCAGTAAAGCCGCCCGCAGGAAAAACCAAAATGAAAAAAGAATACTTACTTAATATTATTTATTACGTAGGTAGATACCTACTACATATTGAAACAATCTTTGTGGGTCAAACTGAACCCTGTGGCGAATACCTACCTACACATCTGTCGTGCGACAGTTTCGCCTAGTAGGAGGTACTTTTCTATTCTTTAAGTTTTCCGTTTTTTATCTCGATATAGGTACCTACATATTATACCTATTGTGCTACTTACCGAGATTAGTCTTCGCTGGACTGGTCGTGGTCATCTGGGTTATGTCGTGGCTCGCTCATCCATCCCCACTTCTCGAACTTGTCCTACTATAACAATATCTAATCAGATAATGATGAACCCTTGCACAAGAGTAGTACAGTTCCTTCCTTACCTATCTGATTAGATAAAAATTAAAATAAAAGATTGGATATTTATTAAACTAGCTGTTACCCGCGACTTCGTTCGCGTGGATTGAGGTTTTCTCATTCCCGCGGGAACTCTTATTTCCCGGGATAAAAAGTCCTAGTCCTATTCCAGACTATAATAATCTATCTCTGTGCGGTAAATCGATTCAGTCGTTGCGACGTAATTGAGTATCAAACATACAAACTTTCACATTTATAATATTATTAATTAATTAATAGGATTAAATTATTTTGAAGAATGAACGAATGAACATACTCTTTCTAAAAATGAATCATAACGGTTCTACTTACGTAAAGCTGGGATGCTGGGATGCAAGCATCCTGGGATGTTTCTGATTTGATTTAAATATTACCTACCTATTTAGTGTTATTTATATAATAACACTGAATATTAAGTTACCTATTTACCTATAATAAATAACTATTATTTCAGTTCTTTTAATCAAGGTAGGTATCCAATCATGCCTTTCAGTATAATAAAAACACACAAAGGGTAGGTACACTGCATGCACTGTTTTAGGTAGGTACTAAATTCTATCTATAACTATACCTAAAGTTGTGTCATTGAACCGGTGGTAGAGTCATGATATGTCATAAGAGCTACAAGTTGGCCTACATGAAATAAATAATTTTGAATTTGAATTGCATAAAAGGTATGAGATTTATCAGTCAGCCAACAGCCGAGTAGAGCCTAAAAACAGCGAGTCTGCTAGATTGAATTATTTCCACTGGAACTAAGGTAGACCTACCTCGTCTTACATAAGGGCTTATGTAAGACGAGGTACGTTGCAATCAAGCACTTTTCATGAAATGAAAGTTTACATTACGGAAATCCTTCAGCCAATTAGATGGTCCAATAGTTTCTCAGTGCACGTAACGTAATGTCAGCACATTTTACCTCTGTAAATTATAGTTTTACGATCGAAAATCATTTTTATGTTTTCGGCGGAATTTAATATGACGCCAGCTATGCTGCGCACATTCGCTCTTTTATTGCGCTGTAATTTTATTGTTTTCTCAATTTTTATTAACTATCAACTCGTACGTACCTACCTAAGACCTAGGTACCTACGGTACCTACAATTTCAAGGTTTATGTAGGTAGACACCGAAATACTTCTACATAGTTATTTATAGGTATCGGATACATATACTTACTAACTTTCGAGGATGAAATTAATGAAGCCTACAGTGGGAAATATTTTGTACATAATATTTAAATAATGTAGATACTTACAATATTATATCTTGAAAACTTAAGTATCTTATACCTTGTTATTTAGAACTCAAAGCAATGCTTCTAAATGCCTTTGTATAAACACTGAATTCACAAAAGGAGTTGTGTAAATTCTTACTTATCTAATTTTACTTATCTTTATTAAGAAGCAGATTCCTGACTGTTATTTAATAACCACGCACGCCCCCAGGCGATACCACGAATAGGGTTTCTTTTATGATCAGGAAAGTAGTGAAAATTTTCGTAATTCGTTTCCATTCCCTTTGAATTGTGGTCCTCTAAACATATCATATTAATCTCTCACAGGAATCTTTGTTCCATGTATTTAATCGTAATAGCTTTAGTTTATGTATCCGACCTCCATGGATTTAAGACCTAACTAGGTGGGTACTATCTATTTCCATAACCATCCCACCCTTATCAAAAATGGAGTGAAATATATACAGGTAGGTATCTACTATCACTACGTTAATTTCCTTAGCAACCGTCTCATAGGAAAACAAACTTGCCGTTTCTTGAGTACTGTCATCATTTTTACGAAGTTTTTGTAGTTTTCACTGTGTTATTTTAAAAATCTGTTTGTTCAGTGGCTTATTGTTACATATCTGCAGTTATTAACACAGAGATGGATCCTGAAAGGACAATAGGCATCGCTCCAAACCCTGAATGCATAAAAGGAGCAGTTGCGTGCCAATGTGAACTAGGTCGTGAGAAAATGCTGACTGCTCCACCCTACAAGCGTGTGTGCTCCACAGTCGAAGACGATGTCAAGTCTCGTCTACAGACAGCCCCGTGCGCCAGGGATCTCGAACAATACAAATGCCCAGTCAGCCATATTCTCGTTAATTTCAAATCACCTCTATCGCCTAACGATGTGTTCAACAAAGTCTTCCCTTCTAATACCCCAATTAAGCAAGTCAAACGCAAGCTAGCCAAATTGCTCTCGGTTTCCAATAATAACCTTGTTTTGACAAAAAATAGAAACGTATTAAAAGAAACAAGTCTTCTATCTGACCTGAAAGCCGATGCCCTCGGAAATCTTTCAGTAGACGTATTTACAAAGAATTCTGAGAAATTTTCTCTATCATCTATTCCCAAAGAATCTTATGTTCATGAACTAATCCACACTATGATGCCAAAAAAGAAAACAATGCCATTTATTGCGATCAAATTTAGAGTAAGAAATCAAAGTGGAGTATTTACTCGTTCATATCATTCTAATATGAATATTCATGAAGTTAAAAAGAATTTAGCCGGTGTTTTTCAAGTAGATGAAGAAACCCTAGTACTATTGCGTGAAGATCGCCCTCTAAAAGATCGTATGGCCCTGTTAGACCTTGATTATGATAAATATGGGATTGTTGAGGTAGAACTTCTAACAAAAAATAATGAAAAACTTAATCTAGAGAGACTATACAAAGAAATGCCATTTACTGATGTTTTGACTGTGATGGTCCCTTTAGGCAGTGCCGTAAAGTATATCAATGTTGAAATATTTTCAAAACCAATAAAGAAGCCTTTTCTTGGTGGTTATAAAAATGTTCATACAGGTCAGTACAAGCGAAAAACTTTAAAATGAACCTTCTCTTGTCATCTTGGTAGGCGTGCAACATCCTGTGCTAATAAAATAGAGACAATAATCTCAAAATTTTGTTTCTTTTTCAGGTACAATTTACCACCATGCTTATACACAAACTCCACAAAAACCTGAAAAGGTTTTGCCAGAAAATAAAACCTGTCGAGATACTCAAACAGCTGAAATGCGAGAGAAAATTTACGTGAGTGTGCAGAAGTAAACATTTCAATTAGCAGTAATATCTTATTATTTTAAAATTTCACATTATTTTCAGGACACAAATTATAGCAGAGCTACGCAAATGAATTGTGTGCACGCCTATATTCCAAATGTATGTGATAGAATTATTGTGCCGCAACCTTATGAGACGTACGAGGAAATGATCGCAAGACTTAATCATAACCATTATGCATCAGTTATACAGAGGGCCTTTAGACATCATCAGTTTAGGCAAAAAGTTGAAAGATGGCTAAAAGAATGCACGTAAGTAAATATATTATTCACTACGGTCTAACAATAACTATTATTTGGGTCTTGTAAGTTGGTAGATTATCCTATGGATGCTTGATTGATGTAGGTATTGAAATTATTTATTTATAGGGAAAGGATTGCAAGAATGGAAGAAGAGAAGAGGTTGGAACGGGAAGCTATGGAAAGAAGATTGCGAAAGGATCTCATTACTAAAACATTTCCCAAGACTCGCGAAGATTTTGATCAACTATACGCCATGGTAATAACAACTCTGCTGTGGGTGGTTTAGTTAATAGGAAAGTACTTTGAGCTTTTTTCTAATATACATATTTTGAAAATTCCTTACAGGTAGATCGTTGGAAACATGCAGAAATAGCAAGAATATCACAACTGCACTCTAAGGGTCCTAAAATTGCTGAATTCACGCTTCTCTTAGACAAAGAAGTTGAACTTCTACGTTGCATTGAAGCTTATAGAGTTAAAGTACGAGAAGACAGCAGAAAAACCAAAGAAAAAAAATTTTTAGAAGAAATATCCAAACCTGTAGCATGGTATGGTCGCGATGGCAAATTAATAACAATGGACACTGTAGAAATTCAAAAGGCAAGAAAACTAAAAGAATTATACAACTCATTCATTCGAGACGACGTAGATGTTAAAGAAAGAATAGAGCTTTTAGTACACATGAAATTCGCACTACAAGAATTTCGTCACCCTTTAGCTGAAGAGATTATAACTCTGCTAGACCGAGAATGTGATCTTCTTGTCAGAAGATGTAATGATTATCAGCTTGAATTTCTAAGACGAAGAATAGCTGCGAGCGTGTTTCAGTTGATTAAAACATCTGAACTAAACTCCCAAGTGACAAAATGTAAGGATATAAGGGATTATCGAAAAATGGAAGAGAGTAGACTTTATTTCTGTGAGATGTGCCATCAAGTGAAACTAAACACAGAGTTTCCTTTGAATGCTAAAATGAGTGGTTTCTTGGTATGCACATCTTGCTCCTGGAAAGACGTATCCGAAAGATTATGGATCGACATGACCCCGTATAAATTTATCCTGAGGGCTGTCCAGCGTGATGAAAGAAGAAGAAAATGTTGGGGATCTTTAGCTTTCGTCCTCCAAGAGAAAGATATATTTTTTATTGCAGAAAAACTATGGCATTCTCATTCAGCTATAAGTGAATGTAGAGATATGACGGAGCTTCGGTTGTGCAGATGGCACGTAAACGAGGACTGGTCTCCGTGGAATTGCTTCTTAGTCACTGTACAAGAGATGAAGGCTCACTTGAAGCTAGAAAATCCTGAGAGCGTATACGACGAGGAACTTATCCAAAAAGTACAAAACAAGCATAAGCTCGCCAAAGCTAATTTCGAACAGCTTCTCGCTGTTAACAAACGTCTAACAGAGAGCGGCGACTGGCCGGCTGTCCGCGCGCCTGCAGTCGCTCGCGAAGATGCTGTTGACCGAATATGAACGAATTTAGACAAATTACCGATTTTATAATCAAATCATGATATTGTTGTATTTACTCTGTAGTAAGTTGTTGTAGATTGATTTTTATAGGAAATTACCTGCTACGTTTTTGTGGCAATAATAATATATTTTGAAGATTTTTAATTAGATATATTCTTAACCAAAGATAAAACTCAAGTAGATTATAAAATATGTTCCACCATGAAACAGCTGAAAATATGCTTGATATCAAAAAATATAATAGATCCATCAGATTTTTATTATAATTTTATTCAAGCTTAGTCGAAATATTTTAGCTCTGAGAAAAACAATATTTTGAACTTACGCCTTTTAAATATTTTTATTCAATTATTATTATTTTAGAATATTGTTGTGTATGAAAGATACATTATAAGTTATTGCCACACTATTATGCTATTTAACGTTTTCACAAAATATAAATGTTAACATAGATAAAATATGTTTATTATTAATCAGTCACGGGGTAAAGGACAGTTAAGAGATACAATATTTAAATTGTCCTTCTTTTAATATAATTACTTGTAATACTTTATAACATAATTACACATTACATTTACAAATAATTTCTCAAGATATCAAACTCTCCTGCTTATCTAAAACAACATAATATAATAAAGGTATTAAAACACAAGTGTGTAAAGTGAAATTTCATAACGAAATGCAAGGAGCTAAGCTTAGATCATACACCTACAATAAATTACGTAAATATAATTTAGATAATAATAATAATAATAATCATTAAAACTGTACATAAAAACACAAAACAACCCAGTCTATTAACATAGTCTTAAGTAAAATCTAAAGTTATACACAAAATAAATTGGTATGCGAATCCGTGCTAACTGCTAAGGTTAGAGACTAAGGTTAAAAATTCCTTAAAAATTAAGTAAAGCTGTCACAAAATGTCGTTTCATCTACTGCAGAAAAAATTAATCAAGGCACGGTTAACAAAAAAACAAACTATAAAACCACAAAGTTCCTATTCCATGAGACCTGCGCGTCTTTCTATAATTGGCTACAAAAAGCTACTTCCTTAGGTACATAAAATAGTTTAAACGTTTTGTGTATCTTCAACATCAGATCTAAGGCCGAAATCTATAGACCGCACTCTCCCTCAGCTCAGACTCAAGACAGAGTTAAAACGAGACAGATTTATCTCAGAGCGTATTTGTGTCTCGTTTTAACTCTTGAGTCCGAGCTGTGTTAGAGCACGCTCTATAGATCTCAGAATAAGTCCGCGAGGCGTAAGCTCAGCTGTGATATTCACCCACACAAATGCCAAGCTGAGTTTACGCCTCGCGTAATTTGTGTGGGTGCATACCAGCTTGGCATTTGTGTGGGTGCATACCACACAAATGCCAAGCTGAGCAGGAGAGGCGATATATCCCGTATGCATCCCGCGCATGATATGAACAGATTAGTCTCAAAATGCTAAACTGAGCATATACTTCACGGGCTGAGATCAGATATTAACTACAGACTAAACTTTATTCTGATTTATTATCTTTGCTTTTTCCGAAAAATACCATACTATAAAATAATAAATTAATATGAATTCTTAAACAAATACCCACTGTAAATCAGGACTCTCAGGAACAGGAACTTTTATCGTTGAACAGAAATTAATCAAAAATTAAGTAGAGTGCCTAGTAATTAGTCGTTTGTTGCTAAATAACTGGCTCAATAGTGATTATTCTGTTGTACACAAATATTATTATAAATTGACAGGTCTAGTTAGTCATGATTTCTTTAAAAAGCATCCGCAAGCTTCTAAATAAAGGTAGTTTTGCTTTAATATAGAAACTTGATGTTTCTAGATTGATATAATTATTATCAAATACTAATTTTTACCCGCGACTTCGCTCTCGCCGTCTAAAATAATCCCATACAAAATTACTAATTTTGATTTTTCAGCTGTTCTTTTGGTATTTCCCTATTTTTATTTTGTTCTTAAACCACCCCTGTATTCAGGCGAACTAAAGAAAAAAAATATTGAAATTGATCAAGCCGTTTTTGAGTTTTAATCGGACTAACGAACAGCAATTGATCTTTCTGTTTTATATTTCCACAACAAAGCCTGTCAATTTAGTTTAGCTTAGTAGCTTCGTTTGCCAATTGGCTACAATAGTGCCAATTCGGTCACACAAAATCATGCAACTAAATTAAATTGGCAGGTCCAAATGTAATAACATCCTTTACGGCGGGAAAAGTTCCCTTACAATTTAAGCATTATTTTTGACTTGTCAATTTGGGTCAACTTTAGTGATTGTGTACAACCGAATTTGCACCAATGTATCAAGTTTTCATAAGGAAATTATACTAATAAGCACTACTCGAAAAAGAAAATCGTAAGCATGCTATTGTTTCAAGAACGAAGCTTCATTTTCAATTTCAAGATATCATACTTTAAATTCTTTATCTAACTTTCAAAACTAGCGTCATATAAAACAATGAATTTTACACTACACTCATAGTTTCTTAATAGACAATATTGTGACCAACAATTTGTTCTTGTCCATAGAATTTATATCTCGGTTGGAGACTTAATTTATATTTAATTGATGTGTTTGTTCACAATTCGCTGATACATGTGTTGACCCCGTCCTTATCGCTCTATACTTCCATTAATTTAAATACATTTTATATAACCAACCTATTAAACCGCCGTGCTTCATCACTATAAGCTTAAGGCCCTTAGTACATCGCCGTGAATGCGTAACAGCGGAATGAAGTAACTGAAATTTTATAGTTACTCAAATGTCCACGTCAGAACAAACACCTTAGCTATGGTTTCGCTTATCAACCAGAAGCAAAACCATAGCCAAACTGCCTGTTTAACCTAAACATTTGAATGCATCTATCCCCGTCATTCCACTGCTATCTTTTCGTAGCATAGATGTGCTAAAACCTGCTGAAGTATCATCAAAGTTTAATTTTTAAAAATTAAAGTTTATTACATATAATGATATTTTCTTTACTCTTCAAAAGTAAAATCTCAAAAAAGCGTTACGAAAGTGAAGACCATTTAGCAGGTAAGTTAGGTACTTCGTTACTATTGTACAATGTACATATTGAACTTTTACTACAACCAATTAAAAACATTTCGATTAACTGTTTTTAATCGTCCTTTTTTATCTTATGAAGAAAACCATTAAAAGATATAATAATTACGATAAAAATTAAGCAGAACAATGAAGAAATTTCTTTAACTTTAAGTTTGGCATTTGCCATTTCAAAATTGCAAAGGAGTAATTTATTTGCATCCAAAATTCAAGTGCCCAGTTAGATGATAAAAATAATTATACCAGGCCTAATAAAGGTAGAAAAATGTTTGTGTATGTGCCTATCTATAACTGGCTATAGAAGAGTCACCACGCGAAATTTTAGGTTATATTTATGAACATTTAAGGGCCATTGTACATCTCCGCCGCGGAACTCTAGCAGCGGATTGACAGATAATACTAAACGACATTGACATGCGAAACAAAAGCGAAACCACAAATTAACTGCCTGTTCTAATGCAGGCATTTCACTATGAGTCTATTTCTTTAAATCCGCTGCTATGGTTTCGTGGTAAAAGTGTGCTAACGGCCTCAAAGAAATAAAATTTACTTTTCACCACCAGGCTTTTGGTAAACTAAACGCAAATCATTTAATAGCAATTAAAATCCCTATTTTAGAAGCAGAAAATACAGATAAAAAATTGCAATAGTAATGCCCGCGAATAAACATGAACAAACACTATGAAATCATTTATTCAACGATTAAAAGGAAGGTTAATTATGCGATCCGGGGGTTTAAGAACGCTTAAGCTCTATCAATGAAAAGTCCAACATGATAATTGTCCTATTTATTAATGTGTAATGTTAGCATAAATGATCTCTCAATATAGATAGATAGATAGATAAATAGATAGATCATTTATTCACCATATAATTCACCAATATAACTGCGTACTAAACGAATTGCGAAACTATGTTAGTGTTTGTACATTTTGCACGAACGGTTTGAACGAACAAGCAACGATCTTTAAAATCTCAAAATCGCATACAAATAACCTCGCCATCATATTATTTCGGTCAACAGAGACCAATCTATTAAAACTATCTAATAATATAATTTATTTACAATAAAAGAATTGTGCCTCTTCCGAAAGATACTCGATAAATTTGTAACCCTCTTCAAAAGTCTATAATACAAAAAGTGCTGACACAATATTCACATAAAAGAATACATATCTATTATACACTTAATCGACTATTTTTGCACTTTTATATTGCCAGGTCAGTGGCTTAAACTCGGAATATCTCAATTTAATTAAGATTTCATAACCCATATCCATGATTAATACATCTAACTACCTTAACATTCGCGAACTATATTTACAATTGGATGTTCAAAGAAGGAAGTATTGTTACAGAAAGGCGGTACTAACCGAGTGTGGATGCAATTCTCCTACGGGAATATTAATGGATGTATTTTACAAATGGCATATTACATTACTGCTATGTTGACTCAATCCGCACGGTATCTTTATTTACATGAAAAACAATATGTAACGCAGAGACGGGTTTAAATTCACAAGACATATAAATATAACTATAATTATGCTAATAAGAAATTGATATTTTAGAGTGACCCCGGTAAGAGGTATCGCGCGAGGACAGTTTAACTTCACACGTATCTAATTTTCCTTTTTCATATAAACAAGGTCCAGTCCTATACCAGACCAGACCTACCAGTCCTATACCTAGACCAGCCAGGCCGTGCTAAGACCTAACATAAACTTTTAAAAAAATTATGCTGCATAATATATTGGCGTGCTCTATACAGAAGCAGAAAGGCACACCTTACTTTGAGATTTTGAAAATATAAAATTAATTATGTTTGACCAAAATAAATAATAATATGAAAACACTGAAACCGATGTATAATATATAAATAATTTTAAAATATTTTAGTTATATTAATCAGATATAAATTACTATTAGATTAGATACTATTCTTAAATATTTATTCGTCGCATTTCTTCAAGACACATATTTATTATTTATTTTACTATCGGAAACATCGGAAAAGCCGTGTTTCAAAGCTGGTTAAAATATGGGAAAAAAGACTTCGTTAAAGAACAGAACAATGCGCACGACAAATCTTACCTTTAGTAATAATTAATTATTATTAATTAGTAAGTATGTAACATAATTTACCACCTTGTTTCAAATAAACTTTGATATATCTGATATTGCTGTCAAAAACATAGAACTAAAGTTGATACAATAACTTCGCAAAAAGATTACAATAACTGTCACAAAACACGTTATGAACGTGGTGGCAGCAAAAACATCTTCGTATTATAGTTCTTGCAATTCACGAGGGCGCGTGAACTTTACTTGTGGTTACGTCGTGTACATGCACAATGCGTAAGTGTGCGTGCCTGACAGGAGCCTAGGTGGGAGCGGTCAGGCGCAATCAAACTCTCGCTCACACGTATACAGATACGACACACACATAACCATGAACCACGCACCGTCGTGAAATGCAAGAATTATACCAAGTTATTTTTGCTGTTGTCTTACTATCGCAATCTACAGATGGAGGGATGGGAATAGATAATATTTTAAAACGCCCAATAATTCAATCCGTTCCCGTTTGATATTACAATTACGTGCTGTACATTTATTACGTAAAAGTGGTACTAATTCAGTTGTAGGCCACTTCCATCCCTATCTAAATTGACACCGCAAGAAACATTGTAAAAAGAATACCATTATTCAAAGAACTGTCAATTTAGTTTAGGGACAGAATTAGTACTATTGTCATTTCTAGTCACTCTATTTCGAATTCTTATCACTGCTCATTTGGTTGTACACAATGTTTAAAAAAAATTAACAGTTCTTAAAATAATACTTTGCCTTGGTTTTTATCTAGAGAACTGTTTATTGGAAATAAGAGAAACCCAAGAGAAACCTCTACCATATTATTATAATTTTATTGGAAATAATATCCTGAATTTAGCGGAAAAGGTAAATTCATGTATAACAGAATTAGCACCACCTTCATAAGACTAAAATGGGTTTTATCAAGCTATTTTAAAACGGCTTAAGCATTTTGTTTATTTATTTAAGGCATATTTAATAACAGATAAAATATTTTAGATGTCTCGCTCTCACAGAGTCGACGGACATATCTGTGCGAGCGAGAGAGCAAATTCAACTTAATAAAGAGTCTACAGTGTACAGCGAACGTTTTAAATGTACAGCATTTCCAAATTATTAGATTCGATGTCGACACTTAAAATGTATGAAAACATGCTACTGCTGATATTAAAGCAGCTAACTATACCCATACTAAACGTCCTTACCTAGCTCTAAACCTGTCCCCATAAAATATTCCTTTGTAATGTTATTTATAAAATGAGTAATAGTTATATAACATGAGAGAAAGGTAGGCCTGGCTCATATATTCAATCTAGAAGCTTTAGTTCCGAGTTCACTTCCGACTTTTGTAAAAAAAAAATGTGCCAAAATATCAAATCTAAATTCGGTGAAATCGGTCCTTAATAGTGCGACAGTTTGAGATATAGACATAAAACTCAGCACAAGCTTTGTACTTAATTCGAGGGGTAAAGGGGAATATAAGTCATATTCGGCATTGCACAAGTAAAAATTTTAAAAAATGTATCTATATCTGTAGTTAAGTTAATCAGCAAGTTATTTTTTAGAAATGGTATGAACTTTTTTATTTAACAGTAATATCGCTGCTGAGAAATAAAGCTTCAGATTGTAAATATACTGAATTCAGGAACCGGGCGTTAAGTATTTAAAATCAAAAAAGTTGTAGCGAGTTCACATAGTACTTAAGGTTGTTCAGAACATGTTCTGAGGCATATCGGAAAGCGACCTTTGGTTAAATCTTGGATAAATATTATATGTATTATACATTTTTCGAACAACACACAGTTCACAAAAAACATATAGAGATAAAAAAGTGGTGAAAACTGTTCTATGGATTCATTGCCTATTTCCGGACGAATTCATGCCAATCCACATGCTAATGTCTTTAAAAACCTAAAGTTATGTCAATTTCAGTGGCATCAAAGTTAGGTAAAACATGAATATACAAATTGTGGCACGACATCCTGTCATTTTTTTTGACAATTTGGTCAAGAATGACGAAAATGACTGGGTCACATACAAACTTGTACATCGAAAGGGGTTAAAAACATTATCTAAACTAAAAAATCAATTTCCATGGAACAGAACAGTCTATCGGAGCTGGACGTGCTGTTCATACTGCAGTTCTTGGAATAGCTGAGGTTGTTCAGGGACATGTCTCGAAGCACGTCGGTGGGCGAAATTCGGTAAAACATGAATATACAAATTGTAGCACGACTTGCTGCGGCTTTTCTCGACAACTTGGTATCCACTCACGACCGATGACCGAGTCAAACACAAAATTGTACACGGAAACGGGTTAAGGCCCAAGACACGGGTCTGCCCGCGAAATTCGAATTTAATTTGGTTTTCCGCAATTTGTAAACTAATACGACAAAGTAGGCTTATGGTATTCAAATTGCGCCAATGGCAGTATCATCTTCACAGGTTTATATACTAATCTTTACGTGAAAGTATCCAGTTTAAGAATTGAATGAGTTTGACGTGAGCTACTCACAAATTAGTCATTATTTTGACTAATTTCTTAAACTGGATACTTTCACGTAAAGATTAGTATGTAAACCTGTGAAGATGATACTGCCATTGGCGCAATTTGAATACCATGAGCCTACTTTGTCGTATTCGTTTATGAATGGCGTAAAACCAAATTAAATTTGAATTTCGCGCGCAGCTCCGTGTCTTGGGCCTTAAACATGTTTAAAAAACTAAAAAGTTGCATCAATTTCAGTGGTAACCGTCGATTTCCATCGATGAGGACATCCTGTCGGAGCTGGACGTGCTGTTCATGCTGCAGTTCATGGAGTAGTTGAGGTTGCTGAGGGACATGTCCTGCGGCACGTCGGAGGGCGAGGTCTGGTAGTAGCTGGGGTAGGCGGCGGTGTAGGGCGCGGCCGGCGGAGAGAGAGTCTCGGCCAGAGAGTTCTCCTTGTCACTAGTCTCCATGAACTGTATTATCCGTTGCGTTGATTTCACGTGCGCTACTATCGCCGCTTCCGCCTGTTAAAGATGTTATTATATGTCATTGTGGAAGCTTCATTGTGGAAGCACTGTATACATAGCATATTTTTGTTACCTATTGTAAAAATATTTTTTTTTTCTTTGAAAAGAGCAACTGCTGAGTTTCTTGCCGGTTCTTCTCAGCAGAATCTGCATTCCGAACCGGTGGTAGATTTATGACATGTCATAAGAGCTACAAGTTGGCCTACATGAAATAAATAAATTTTGAATTTGAATTATATTGTTATACGATCAGCCATATAAGGGCACACAAACGAAGCCCTTATTGAAAAACTAACTGAAAGCGGCAATGAAGTTATCAACATCATCATGCAATGTAAGTAATGCTTGAGTTTGTGATCAATATAAACAATGGTTATATATTGCTGGTAGTGGTTTAAATTAGCCTCAATAGCCCCAATGGTTACAGGTACGAACTGAAAACTTACTTGCAATTAAAGGTTGCAAGTTCGATCCCCACCCATTACACTATTGTCGTACCCACTCCTAACACAAATTTTCACTTATTTGGAGGGGAGAGGAGAACATCAGTCAAGTTCAGCTTGGCTGATATTCTTTTTAAAAAAAGAAAAAAAAATCTCCAATCTTTGTCAGGAAATCGTATGTAAGACATCCAAATTGTGCACATAATATCATTAAAAATTTTGTTTAAATTAGTTTTTAGTGGATTTAGCTTTGAAAAAAAATTCTTTGTACAAACCTTACCACCACATTTCACCCTTTCAGGGTTGGAATATTAAAAATTCTTTACACCTTTAGAGTAGTCAAGTAACAATATTATCTCCAATTTTAAAATCTACCGGTTTAGGCTGTGCATTGTTTGTCAGAAATCAGTTAGCCAAAGTACTGTCTTATACACAGTAACGTTAACAAAGTAGTGAGACATTCGCATAGAATAGAATAGAAATATTTTTTATTCAAATAAACTTTTACAAGCACTTTTGAACCGTCAATGAATCTACCACTAGTTCGGAATGCCTTTCCTGGCGAGAAGAGCCAGCAAGAAACTCGGTGGTTGCTCTTTTCAAAAAAAAAAAAATTTACAATAGTTAATGAAACTATGCTATGTATACAGTGCTTCCACGATGAAGTTTCCTAAGTCCAATACAATACAAATACAAATAAATACAATCCAATGCATGTTAAGACGAGTAGACAGAAAACAGACCCATTGCCGTTGGTGGTGGTGGTTGCGCAATAGCAATAAGGTATACTCACACTGGCGGTCAGCGAGAGGAAGGTGAAGTACTTCTTGAGCGTGGGCAGCATGGGCGCGTAGGTGGGCACGCGCGCGCGCACGGCGGCGGCGTGGGCGGGCGCCACCACGGCCATGTTGCCCAGCAGCAGCGCGATGTACGCGCCCACCATCGTGTGCTCCATGTGCGTGCCCGCGCGCGCCAGCACTGCCGACAAACATCATATTATCATCATGTCACTAGTACGTGATTTAATAAGACACGGACCAATTTGATTAATTAAACGAAAAATCATTTTTTTTTATTCGCTAACAAGATAGTCCTTGTCTGCGATCTCACCTGATGGTAAGTGACAATGCAGTCTAAGATGGTAGCGGGCTAACTTGGAAGTGTATGGTATGGCAGTGTACAATAAACCTATAATATACTCCTAATTGGTTTCTACTCGCCATCGTGCCGGAACGCTAAATCGCTTGGTGGCACGTCTTTGACGGTAGGGCGGTAACTAGCTGGTAACTATATAATATGTAATCGTCCTTAGTATGCAGTAAAGTGTAAATTTATTTTTATTTGAATTATTTTTGTATTCATTAGATATCCTCGATATCTTCTCATATAATAAAACTAGCTGTTGCCTGCGACTTCGTCCGCGTCAATTTCTGTTATTATGATTGCGATTAAGAAGTTTTTAAAAGAATATATTCTAAATATGGATAATTTTCCCCGTTTTTGCAATATTTTTCACTGATGCTTCGCTCCTATTGGTTACAGCGTGATGTATATATTGATATATGGACTATCCAACACAAAAATAAATAATTTTTCAATTCAAACCAGTAGTTCCTGAGATTAGCGCGTTCAAACAAACAAACTCTTCAGCTTTATAATATTAGTATAGATTGTTGTGACAACATTGCACAGGAATACATTAAGTTACACAGCGGTATGTCTTCTATACTTACACTTGGCCACTGTCTCATCGATGTCATCCTGTTGCTTTTTCTTGTCTTTCTGTGCTCCCTCGTCCTTCTCTCCGTCTAATAAGGCATCTGTGTTTTCTTCTGCTCTCCTGCAATACAAAAAGTCAAGAGGTGTAATTTAACGAATTACACAATCTCATAACTTAACCTTTTAAAAGCTCTAAATGCTATCTTGAAAAAGCAGCACTATTTTTAGACATTTTTTAGTTAATTTCGTTTAGAGATTGTGACCAACAGTCATCTAAATCCATCGCCGTACTACTAGTACAGTCATTTGGTGCTCAAAAAGGGGGTTACCTGCAGTGGCGTGCACACAGGGTAGGCATAATGCGGAAAAATGATATAAAATGGAGAAAATCGCCAATACGAGTTATAAAAACTTAAGGGTAGGCTTTTTATAATTTGTACAATACAAAATACAAACCAAAATAAATTAATACCCATATAAAAGCTTATAAAAAGGAGCATCATTATCAGTTACGTTTACCATGGTTCATGGAGCGCCTCATTCTAAAATATTAAATCAAAGCTTAAAAAACGACTAAAATGTATGAAAATGTAAGAAAAGTAAAAGAAACACTCTCTTTTTGGGTAATATTTTCTGTAACTTACTATTTTTTTATCACCTAAACTTTATATTAAAATAAAGTTTATATCTTCAAGTATATAAATACATTTACAATTTGTCGAAATCTGGAACTTTTTTTTCGAGTGTATGAGGGGCGGATTTTGTTGCCTTATCAACCCACCTCCTTTCCTACAATTAATGTAGTAAGCTTTTTTTTTAATCTTCAGTTTCAGCGTACGAGAGCAGAGATCGAATAAAAAAAAATACTATCCCCCCTCCCCCAAAAATGATCCCACATTCAACCAATGGGCTATCATCGCTTCTGCTTTGCTTCTCACCACATTTAAGTTCTTAATTCACACTCAGTTCTCACCTGGCCAGCTCTTCCCGTTTGTAGAACAGGTCAACTATGAGGTCCAGCGCCGACACGCTCCGCGATATGACGTCATGCTCGTTGTCCACTCGTATCCGCACGCTCAGGAGTCTTTGCGTGTTGATATCGTTGTTTTGTACTAAGTTTATTAACAGCATCAATACCTGTCAAACAATTATAACAATGTTGTAAGATTAGGGTGCCTATCAGAATGATAAAAAGTATAATAATATAATCTTAATATATAAAACAAAGTCGGGTCTTTTCGAACACATAACTCTTAGAACGGCTGGACCGATTTTCATGGTTTTTGATTTGTTGTATTTGTCTCCATCCCGAATAGCAGAATAACTATTAAAATATCGGAAAAATTGACGAAAAAAAAATTATGCAAAAAATTTCATTTTCTCATACATTTTGTATTGAACGGGTTTTGCGATGGCAGGGAAAGTAACCTTTTACCCCGGAAAAACGGTAACCTAAGTCACGCGGACGAAGTCGCGGGCAAAAGCTAATAATGTATATATACGATATAATACGATTTAAAAATTGAATGGTTGATGGTTTAATCCCCACCTGTTGCACTATTCTCGTACTCACTCCTAGCATAAGCTTTACGCTTATTTGGAGGATTATATTTATATGTTTAATTGAAAAGTAATGAATAAAATCAAAATTTGAATTTTATACATACACAAACACAGAAGTCGAAGTTTTTATCATCAGGTATGAAGTTGCCTTGGTTGTTCAACATTATCAAACAGATTTCCATTATAGAAGGCTGTTCTCCGACCACTTCCGCACCAACCGCTGACGCTGAAACAAACAATGTTTAAAGGTAAGCCCGCTGAGCTTGTTGCTTGCCAACTAGTCAAGATTGAAATCGGTATGATGATTGATGATGGAGCAAGAAGGTGGTGCGTAACAGGATATTGTGTACATCAATCATACTCTACAAAGACGTAGGTTGGGCAAATAAATGTATTTTCTGTCAAGAAATATTTAGTACTAGACTGGATGGAGTTAGGAACTCCATCCAGTCTAGTACTAAATACCAGGTGTTACCAATGTCTCGGAGAGCCATAAAGCCGTTGGTGCTACGCTTAATCTCCTTCCGGTCTTGTCGAATTTCTTACCCATCAGACTGTGACTGAGGGAATAGATAGTGCATGTGTTTGAGCGCACATCTGTGCTCCATAATGTCTCCTGCGCGGATGGCTAACCTCCACCTTACCGAATTTGGTGGGAAGAATTATTATTATTGAACGAACGAAGCGAGTTCTCTGAGTCAACTAGGGTGAATTTGCGCTTGTCTGTACTGGACAGAGAAGTATGTCTGTCAGAGCCCTATAACTTCTGAATTACTGAACGTAATTACTTCAAATTTAAATATAATATGTAAACTGATGGCCTTCAGCCGAACATTGTATAAAAAAAATATAAAAAGCTTTATTTCAGGGGGGCTCTCATAGAAGCGTGTTTGAAGTAAAATTTTGTTTGTTGCGTTACATAGACTTGCGATATATCTTTTTAAAGACGACTTTGAACAGAGTACAAAAATATTTTTTTTTAATTTTTCCCTTAAAATTGACGAAATGGGGGGCTTTCAAAGTGGAGATTTTAATTTGAGCCATATGTCAAGAATGACAAGGTATTAGAACTTGAAACTTAGTGGTAAATTCAGTTATATCTTGTACTTGAACAACAAATACTAAAATTAGATAAATATTATAAAGAAACGAAAATATTTAATTTTTAATGCTAATAGCTTCACAATAATGCTAATAGATGGCGCTGTATCAGTAAAACAGTTTTGCGTCAACTATTATTATTTTTTATTGCGTCTAATGTTAAAAGTTAATTATTACAATATATAATTAAAACTATGTTTTGGGAATTATGGGATACTGCGAGATCTCAGTTCGGGGCGAACCACTAGTTACGTAGATGTAGAGATTGTTGTATGATAAGGTACTCACAGGCGATACCGAACGAGTGCGACAAGTTGACGAGCACTTTGACGGCGGGCAGCGCGGCGTCCAGCAGCGCGGTGCGCAGCCGCAGCTCGGCGTTGGCCTCGCCCACGCAGCGCCGCAGCAGCGCCACCAGCGTGCGCGCCGCGCACAGCGACCCCGTCACCAGGTGCTGCTGGTTCGCCGAGTTCTGCTGCGTCACCTGCCGCACCACACATAACGGTTTTTTTTTTTTTTTTATTCGATGACAAGATAGCCCTTGACTGCGATCTCACCTGATGGTAAGTGATGGTAGCGGGCTAACTTGGAAGGGGTATAGCAGTATAAATTCAACCCATACCCCTTATCGGTTTCTACACGCCATCGTGCCGGAACGCTAAATCGCTTGGCGGCACGTCTTTTATAAATTCTTAAACTGCCCCCGCCGGGAATCGAACCCGAGACCTCCCAGTTATAAGACCACAGCGCACACCACTGCGCCAGAGAGGTTGCTGATCAGAGTGCTGCAACAGCTCTCACAACCCAAAAAGCCCCTTCTTGGGAACTGAATAATGAGTATCCATTCATCCTACTAATCCTACTTAACATTATAAAGGCGAAAGTTTGTATGTGTGTGTATGTTTTTTACTCCTTCACGCCACAATGAGTGAACCGATTTGGCTGAAATTTGGAATGGAGATAGCTCATACCCGAGATTAGAACATAGGCTACATTTTATCCCGGAAAATTATGGAGTTCTCGCGGAAATCAAAACACCTTAATCCACGCGGACGAAGTCGCGGGCATCATCTAGTGACAATATAATATGATAGATGAAATATGTAGAAAATGTATGTATAAACTATGTTTTCATTATTCAGCAGCACAATTTTCAAAGTACACTGTAATAACCGTTTTTCTGTTATTGTAAGCAAATACAGAAGCGATTGTCAATGAATGACAATTAGATTGTGTATCTCGTTCAGCTCAAAAGATAGATACCTAATATATTTTTTTATTTTTTGCTCTTTTTGACACAAAGCAATTCCATAAAGGACATACTTCTCGTTCTTATGCTTTGTCTTCCTACTTTCGGTAGTAAGGAAAGCTATGTTTATGGTATTACATTAATTTGGTAGACCGTTAATAACTGCTAAAATTAAAAAAAAAATACTTTAACCCCTAGTCTCTAAAGTGTACACTTTAGCCTCATAAACCTTTAGCACTTTAGCATCTAAATAAAGTGTACACTTAGTCCCACTACACTAGACAATAATGACGCACTTTTAGAGCATGAGGTGAAAATATAGTTTAAATACAAATTCAATCCCGCCTTGTAATCTTTAACCGTAAAACATAATAAGATGCAATTGCATATAAGATTAATGCAAATAACCGCATCCAAAGTCAGCCCAGTATGAATATAAATTACTTCAAAATAATTCTTAAAAAATATACACTTACATTCTCAAGAACACGCATACATCTGTCTGCTTTCCTCAATACATCCACCTCGGCGCTGCTCCACGAGCTAGCGGGTGACTCCAGCCTCCCCGCACAGTCCTGTATCGTGCGGACAATGTGATCCACCCCGCCCAGGTTACGAAGCTCCTCCTTGAACCATTCGCCTGCACGTTTGGACGTCAACGACAGCAGCGTTTCCATGGCTAAATGGCCCACCTTATAAGAAATATAATAATAATAATAATAAGCTTTATTTATATCCATATTTCCATTTACAAATTTTTTAGTTATTAATTTATAATTTTATAATGGATCCCATATCCCAGGTGAAAGCCTCCTCCATTCCATTCCATTTTTTCCTGTCTTAAAAATACTTAAAAATCTAAAAGAAAAATATAAAACCTCTAGACGAAATAGCAAACAACAACGATGTACAGTTCTATTGCGATAAAGAAATAGAATAGAATAGTAATATTTTTTATTCAAATAAACTTTTACAAGCACTTTTGAATTGTCAATGAATCTACCACTGGTTCGGAATGCCTTTCCGAGAAGAGCCAGCAAGAAACTCGGCGGTTGCTAAAATTTTACAATAGTTAATGAAACTATGCTATGTATACAGTGCTTCCACAATGAAGTTTCCTAAGTCCAATACAATAAAAATACAACTAAATACAATAGAAATACAAATAAATACAATCCAATACATGTTAAGACGAGTAGACAGAAAGCAGACCCATTCCCGTTGGTGGCACCCGTTCACGGCATGACGCATTATGATAAGTAAAATTAAAACATTTTTAGTATTTTTTTTAAGTTATAGTGAATATCTTTTCTTTAAGTACTACTTTTTATTTAAGCGGTGTTTGGAGCAGTTCGTCGACTTTCATTTTATTCTTTTTCACAATATAGCGTTTTGTGGTCGCAATACTGAATTTTGATTACCGTCATGTCTTTAGTGACACTCCCAAGATTGACAAAAATCGATTGACGTAAGAATCATCAAAATCGGTCCACGCGTTTGGTCTCCAGAGCGCCACATACATAGACATAGACTGAAAAACACTATACCCTCTTTTGCGTGCCGCAGTCGGGTAAACACAAATAAATAACAGACCACCTACTAAGTAAAATAATAGGCTACCGACTAGATAAACGGACGATCTCAAGCGAGTCGCTGGTAGCTGCTATACATAATATGCGGCACAAGATCATGTACTGTGGCAATCCTTGAAAGAGACTGCATGTCCAGAAGTGGACATCCATGGATCTACGACCTCGACGGCGATAGAAAATGTAAAAATGTATAGTAACTCACTGTAATATTTTCCAAATCCAGATGGTTAGCTTTCCCTTGACTTTTAATCTCAGCACACAGCTCGCGAACCCTTTCCTGTGTCTTTGCGAGTTGGGCAGAGGTCAGGCCGCAGTCATCAAGTGCATCCCTGTATTAATACATGGAGAATAGTATTTTTTAATTAAAGCGCCGCTTTTGCTGGCCTGCCGCCTTCCGCTGCGCGAATATGGTTCCGTGGGTATCGTCTACTTACATAAAATAAATCATCCGCCAGATTCAAATGGCCAAAATAATCCGCTAAGTTTTTCGGCGAACTAACATTTGGCAAGTCGTGTGTAATTTTATTTAAAACTGTTAATACTAGCCTAGTATTCTCCATAAACCTAGGTGCAACAATCAAATATACCCCACCGTTACATCACACCGTTACTGCACACTGTGTGGCGGACACGCGGTACCGGTATAGCGGCAGCGGGTAACCAACGGGGGTGAGTTTAGGGTATAAAATATATATTTAGTATATTGTATCACAAGAGATACCCACGGAACCATATTCGGGCAGCGGCAGACGGCAGGCCAGCAAATGCGGCAATTTAATTAAAAAACAAATAGTTATTGAGGAATGAACATTTCATTCCTCAACATACTACTAAATTAGCTAATTATCCCGGAAAAGCAGGAGTTTAAAAGGAAAAAAATGAATCATATTAGAAAATCTAGAAATTGTATTTGATTTTTCATAAACTAAATAATTATATTCTGAACACAATAATATTATTACAAATGATAACTCACTTGTGTGAAACATCAGACTCGAGTAGATTTAACATTAGCTCCAGAGATTCTCGATCCAAATCCATATTTAGACGATCTTGAGACAGCACAAACATCACAGTTGCCGTGCACAAACCTAAGCTCTGAAATATAACAACATGTGTTATATAGTAGGGAATCATCTAACTTATGTAATTTAAAGATACCTACTTGTTTAAGATACCTAGCAACTGACAATAAACGGGATTATGATTTAACTTCATTTCAATTCATTTACCAAACCTATTAGTGGCGACAAGGGTGGGATCCGAACCCACTCATAAAATTCTCCCATCACAAAAATATATTGAGATGGAATGGTTATCAACAGTGTTTCTTTGCAATACCATATAGTCCTTGTTATTTAAAGTAATGATTTTTTGGAAATTGAGATTGAATTCCCAGTATTATTTATATAAATAGGAATAGTTACTATAGCTTCCACAGGTTTTTTATTATTTGAAAATGTTATACTATACTGGTACAAGTTGCCCACACTTTCCTGTTGATCCATCTCGATTTATTTCTGTGGTCTCCACATTAGTATCGACATGTGACAGGACATTTACTTAAACAGTGATTCAGTATCATGTGATCATATTTTGAATGATAAAAAAAATAATATTTTCATGGAAAATCATCTCTAAAGAATAATCATAGAATGATTATAAAAATTTACTTATTATGTTCAGATAACTTATAATGTTTGTGACATTAAACAGTATTGTGAAGGTAATATAATTATTAGCTTGTTGTACAATGTACAGCGATGACAAGTTGAGCAAAGTTGAGTTGGTCGCAATTTGGTCTAATGATAAGTGCAGCCCTAGGTGGTATTATATGCTAACATAGAACAGATATGTCAATATTTTTAAATCATACTTACTACAACCATGTATGAATTTTTTAGGTATTTTTCAACCATCTAAAATCAGTCAAGGTTTAACTATAAGTATGTTCAATGTGTGGTGTGAGTGATGTGACAAGGTCACACTACCAAGAAAATCTTCCGATCAAGCAACCGTTTTCTTACAGCTCTTTTACAGTGAAAACAGTTCTAATGCGGTTCACTTTAGCCTATTTATTCACTACATGTGGTTAATGAATTGCCAGACTATTCACATGTCCTTCTAGCATGGTCTTGTTTTTTGGTACTCTGTTTTACTTCCTCCTTTATCGTAAGCATTGCTAAATCCATGCATGAAATGGAGTATTAAATACCTGGTCATTGGTGGCATCGTGTAAGGCGCTAAAGAACTTCTGCACGGTGCCGTGCGCACGCAAATGCATGCGGAACGCGGGCGCCGTGCATTTACTGGCCAGCGTTATAGCGGACAGGCATCGCGTCGACATCGGGTTATTGTCCTGAGAAACAACATTATTTTATTGACCGACAGTCCCTAACTTTTAAGGGCTACCTAAGCTCAATTAGGTTATGCTTTCTGGCAAATTTTTTTTCACTAAACTTTAGGTGAAAAAGACATTGGGTAAGTAATTGTATGTAGGGACTAAAGACACATACATGTTGCGCAATAGAAACATTAAAATATTATGCAAACTAATACCACATACCTGCAACGCATCTAAAAGATATTCAACATCATCATTGAATTCCTGGAATTCTCCAATCTCTTGTATCTGATGTGCCTTTTTAACATTCCGCACAACTGTGTAGTACTGAAAGTTAAAGATTAAGAATAATTTAAAAAATCTACAATTACTATATCATACCTATAATATACACTATACAGTACAGGCAGTATGCAGATTTTTTAAATATTAATTTATTTTTGAAATAATAATTTTAATTATAATATGAAAACACTATATGATAAATGTGAATTTCTTCATATTGCTACAGCATTACTGATCTACAATTGAAAGATGTGTTAGAATAACATTGGCTATGTTACTCATAATAATTCTAAAATACATATCTGCTACTTTTACTTACTATTCTGACAACAAGTTACTTGGTCAATCAAAATCAAAATAATAATTATAATCAAAATAAAATATCAACACAAAACATTAATCATAAAGTAATTGCTGTTTTAACAGCTAAGTTCCTGTACCTCTTTAGCTTCCTTAGCACATCTAACACTTGTATAAGGTTTAACTGGTTCATCCAAGGTGGGGTCATCAATTATGGGATTGGCTGCTCTATATCTTGTGACTCTGGTTAGTTCTTCAGGCACTTCTGCTACAGGATTATTTACTTCTGGTGTCCCAGGTTGTTCGGGTCGAGGAGTTTCATTCCCTTTCTGATAATAAAAATTAATTATGCATTAAAATACGAAATAGGCAATTATTTTATGAGGGCACCTACATTTTCATTTATTTATATTATTACGCAATAATTATATTATCATTATTGTGCAATGTTATTGATAGTGTAAGGGTTGTAGCCTTACAATTTATCAATATTACACTGACTGTAATTTTTATGCAATAAACGGTGCAATGAAAAAGATAAAAAGATTGATTAAGTTATGGTTGTGCAGTGTTTACACACAACACCAATCTTTCTGTTGTAAAATAATTATACTAGCACATAGATACCCCAATGCCTATCGGTTACTCAACAATGTGTCCTGCCAATTTCCACACATTGTATAATGCAATACTTAAATTTAGATATATCTAGTAGAGACTCAGAGCATTGCTCCACTTTGAGCTTTTTTATAAATATATTGACTATTTATTATTAGCTACTTACATCATTTGCCCATTCATGTCTATAAAGGTGTCTTCTTTTCCTAGCCGGCAGTGGAGAAGGATTATCATTTACCAATGATTTACTCTTGAATATAGAACCTTTTTTCTTGGTAATAACCAACTTAACACTTGGTTTATCCTCCATAATATGATCTTCAGCGTCTATTCGTTGTGGAGATTTAAATACATCATCCTGGTGACATTTCTGTGATTCTTCCTCTGAAAATTCATTTGGACAGCTATTGTATGCTGAATCTGATGACTGTGTTTGAATTTGAGCCTCGTTTGCTTCGTCTGGTTCATTATTCATTGGTTCATTGTCATCCATTTGCTGTTCTGCAGGATTATCTACAACATCTGCTTCATTTTGTTCTACCTCATCATTTTCATTAGCTTGCTCAACATCATCATTTCGTTCTGCATTAGCAGCCATTTGTTCTTTTATACTTGCTAATGTCTCTCTGGAACTGGGACTTGAATGTTTACCATGTTTTTCTTTATGCTTTTGCTTCTTGTGTGGTTTTTTATATGTAACCTTTTCACTATTACTATTCCCAGACAAAATGTCAATTAGTTCATTCTTTTCTAACTGAGATTCTGATTCATTTGCTGTGCTTTGTTGAATTTCAGATGATGATACAGTGGCAATAGAATTATCAGTTGCTGATTCCTGTCTTCTTTTTCCTTTTTTATTTTCTTTCTTCAAATCACTCACAGTCCTTATTACCTGCTTACTTGATATTCGAGCTAAACTTTCTAAATCTTCATCATTTTCACTATAATTTATATTTGGCCTATTCCTTCTTGATCTTCCGCCTGTCACTTCGGGTGGTTTCGGTTCTGGTTGGGGCTCTTTAGACTGCTTTTCTGAATCCAATCTAGCCAGTTGAGCCTCTGTGTGATCCAACTGTTTATTTTTCTTTGAGTCCTTCTCTTTCTCATATGTAGGTGATGCTAGAGTTTTATAAAGGTCGTAAGCATCAGAACCTGGTAATGGAGAAGTCACCTTTTTAACAGATTCATCTTCTGAATGTTTATGGTGCTTTTTATGTGATTTATGTTCTTTCTTTTCCTTTTTCTTCTCCTTTTTAATTTCTTGGCTTAGTCCTGCACACTTAATAGTAATTTTAAGCCCCTCATGTTTAGGAGAATAAATGGTTTCCACTGTAGGGCTTTTCTTATGATCAGAACCCATATCAGAATGTGTATCCATTGATGAATGCCTATCTGAACTTGGCGATGTGAATCCTTCATTTGAATCTGTACTTACTATTCTAGATGTTCCCTTAGAAATTCTGAGGACTATGGGTGGTGGTTTACGCTCCTCATTTGTTTCTTTACTAGTAGACGGACTCATCACCTCTGTATTTTTAGCTGGGCTTTGTGGAGGGCTAGTAACCAGAGGACTAGCTTTAGGAGAAGGTGCCTTTGGAGGTGCAGATTCATATCGTATAAAGTCAGGAATAGGACTATTGCTTCCATCCTCAGCATAATTTATTACCTTATCTCGATTTCGAACCAAGTATCTCTTATTAGGAGGTTGTGAATTTTCAGCAGTTGGTTCCTCTTTCTTTGATGCTTTAGTGGCAAAGTTCCTTTTGTTTCTACTCTTTTCAGAGTTCCGCCTTGGCAGTTCTGGCGATGATGAGTCTCTGTTGTATCTACTTCTCTTTGTTGTTTTCTTTTCTTTAGCAGAGCCTGGATGTTCCGGAGACAGTGGTGCGGCAGGTACAGGTGGAGCATATGTAATTTGTGGCACTGGTGGGTACAATTCTGCATTGCGAGATTTAAAAAACTTTTTGGGTTTTGGTGGCGGTTGCTCAGTTTCAACCGCAGGTACGGTTAGCGGACTATTTTGGTCCTGCACAGGCTTTTTATGCACATTGCTCTGAAATGCTGAAATAAAGATACAGAAGTTTGAAGTATATTTTAGTAACAAAAAATATATTGACACTGGTATAATGTGGCAGAAAATTGAAACTAGGGCATTTGCGAAACCAATTATTAATAAAGGTATTTAATTTCATGAACATGCTGTGGTTAGAGCGAATAGAACAATAATTTATAAAGTTATATTTATTGACTAAACTTCAAGGCCAAACAAAAATGTACTATCGAATGCTTACCGTAAGGAGCGCTTCTAATGGAAGTGAAGCTGGTAATTCCCCACTTGCCCACCGTGCCCGCCGACCGAGCGGCCGAGGGGCAGTTACTGTTCTCTCTGAAGAGAGCACTGTCCAGCGGCACCGCCACGCTGCCGCTTCGGCCTCTGCCCCAGCGCGACATGCTGATAATTTCATCAAATTTGATGACACCTGCGCCGTCTTCCCGAATCAATCAATTCTTCCGAAATGTCAAAGATGCAAGTTACACATTGCGTCTCTAAGCACGTAGACCACGTTAGTTTCAACTTAAAAGCGTATCAAAATTCCGTTAACACTCATTAGACTTTCTCCAATAGCAATGAAAACACAACCCATAAAGATAACACACCCGCCATTTTTACGGGAGCTATGTACTTTCTTCACTGACGCATTCAAATTGAATGGGTATGATAACAATCCTCCAAATATTCACGTCGTACTTTATAACAACTTACATTACGATTAGAGATTTTCTTTGAACTTTTTAGGTAGTTAATTAATGTTGATTCAAACATTAATAATGACAAATAGGACAAAGTCACAAACTTGAAACTGCGATGTTGTCATCTCAACCAGTACAGCGCCATATTGGCCACAAACAAAACAAGAAACTATAGGGATGTCGACATTCATCGATGCTATCGAAACAGCGAAGATTCAGAGTATGAAAACATCGATTTCTTAATATCGATATTAAATATCTACATCATTTGTACATTGGTCACATTGTGAAAAATAATTTCAAAATTAAATTTTTACACATTCAAATAATGCGGAAAGTTAGAATTTAGCACATAATACATTTGCAAGCCTTAACGATGGCATTTTAATGTATTTTACGCAAATCTGAATTTGCAAAACATTTAAATTATTATCTATTATCAATGCATATTTCTAGCTTTTTGAAATTGTTTTTAATTTTAATTTCACTGATACCTTTTACAATTTAGGATTTATAAATAACTAGATGATGCCCACGACTTCGTCCGCGCGGATAAAGGTTTTTTGATTCCCGCGGGAACTCTTTAATTTTCCGGGATAAAAAGTAGCCTATGTCACTCTCCGGCCCGTAAATTACCCCTATGCAAAAAATCACAGCAAGCCGTTGCTCTGTTGCTGCGTGTTTGAAGGACAAACCAACAAACCAACAAACCAACAAACACACTTTCGCATTTATAATATTAGTAGGGATAAAACAAACTAACTATTTATTCATATGGACATAATTTTTTAATTAATGATCAAAATTTATTTTTCATTCATCATTTCCTTTGAGTATTAACCCAATTTCGAATGCATATTTATTTACCATAATTCCATAATGTACTTGTTTCTAAAAATCATATTATTCCGGGATATTCAAAAGAGTTCAGGCTACAATAAAAATTAACCTAAAGTTCAAATATTAGCTAATAATTTATATAGAAATCATATTGATATTATATTACTTTTACATTATTATATTTACATTTTTAAGCACCAAAATTGCTTGTTACTATTAAATTAACTTATACAGGCTAAAAGTAAAAAAGAAAATATTTAATATGCATTTTCGCAATTATGCAATACCTTATTTTTTCTTTTTTTAGGGCTCCGTACCCGAAGGGTAACCAACAGGATCCTATTACTAAGCCTCCGCTGTCCGTCCGTCTATTCGTCTATCAGCGGGCTATATCTCATGATCCGCAATAGGTAAAAAGTTAAAATTTTCAGAGAATGTGTATTTTTTTGCCGCTAAAACAATAAATGATAAAAATTAATCAAAAATTAAACTCCCTTACTGGAAACGTGTTTTTTTCGGCATTTTTGGTCGGAACTCTTCGTATGTGAGTCTGATTCGAATTTGACCGGTTATTTTTTTGTTGATCAATATTATTTATTATTTTTATAAGCCAGTTTTTTATACTTTCCTAGCTACATTGAGCTTTATGTATATCTGAATCCAATTATCTAGTTTACAATAGCACTATAGAATTTTCAAATATTTTAAGAGAGACAAAACTGCGGTTTTTTTTATAATTTAGATGTTTTTAGATTTCGATTTCTACTTAACGATTTTGATATCGATATAAACATCAATATGTTGATCAATACCTACTGCCATCTCTACAAAAAACTAGAAAGTGATTTACAGCCAATAGGAACGCGTCATAAAGAGCCATAGACAATTAGGCTTTTTTTCATATTGGTGCTACAGTTCTGGGTTCTAGCCTCATTTTGAGTCTAATCTACCTGAATCCACCTGAAATCTGAATCTACCACAGTATTCTACGGACCTTGTGCACTAACTTTGAAATAGGTAGGTACCTTACTCATATAAGTATCATAGTAATCTGTGCTCTTATATGTTTGTGGTAGGTACCGAAACCCAAACATAATGTGCCAATTTTTGTTTGCAATCTTCTTCTGCTATTCGTCACTTTTATTATTAAGTATTAACTAATATATTTATACAGTATGGTTCTCGAGATCTCTGGGGCCGCTTGGCTTCGTAATTCTTTTGCTTTGATAAAGCTACGTAGGTAATCAATTTCTGCAAATAAATATTTATAGGCATAGGAAGAGTTCGACCCTTTTAGACTGGAATCATATCTGTGCGCTTCGAATATTTCCAAGTCTGTGCGCATCGATTCGCATTTTGTTCATATATGAACAAAATGAATATAAGTGAGTAGGTATTTTGTTGGAGTCGTGCACGCATCGATTCGGCTTTCACATTTTTTGTACCTCAAATCCGCATAAGTGTGACTCTTATTCTTCAAACTCCTGGGAATTTTCTCAGCAAGTAGGCGTTAATCGCCCGTTTTGCGTGAAGTGTGACACTATACATGCTCTATACGGATACCTACGCATGCGAACGGATATTTCGTACGCATGCGGAAGGGTCTTGCTCAGCTAATGGTAACTAGTGATGTGTGTGATGTGATGTATCAATATATCGATGAAATCTAAACAACAATTAATGTACTTTATGAAACTCTACTGTCTGCTTTTAAGGCCCCTACTCACGGCCCTGCGGCAGGGCCGATTTAGGAGGCAGCTAAAATTGGAGCAATCTAGGGTGGTCCCTACACACGAGCCTGCCGCTCAGTCCGTGCGCGGACGCATGAAGGAACACTCGTGTCAGACGAAACAGAGGTTTGACATAAACATTCGTGGAGGAGAGCATGCATCTAATACTGTCTAAATACCAACGTGTAGGTTCAGCATTGGCCCTTGCGGTCATTTTACTTCAAAAAAAGAAAAAAAAAATTATATCTAAATGAATTATAGCTAATGAATTCATTTATAATTATTATTATAAATGAAGTAGTATATAGAATAAATTAATAAATAAATGAAGTACGCATATTTTTACATTTTTTTTTAACTGTCTATTATAAAGCTGAAAAGTTTGTTTGTTTGAACGCGTCATCTCAGGAACTACTGATTCGAATTGATTTTTTTTTTGGGTTGGATAGTCCATTTATCGAGAAAGGCTTTAGGCTATATAACATCACGCTTCGACCAATAAGAGTGAAGCATCAGTGAAAGATGTTGCAAAAACGGGGAAAATTATCACAATATATTTAAAATATATTCTTTTAAAAACTTCTTAATCGCGATTATAACAAAAGAAATTGACGCGGACGAAGTCACGGGCAACCTAGTTAAAGCTAAATATGCTTCAAACATCGTTACGATTGTTTTGTTTCTAAAATCTTTATTAAAATAATTTTTACTAGTTGATGCCCGCAACTTCGTTCGCGTGGATTAAGGTTTTGTACTTCCCGCGGGAATCTCTAATTTTTTCCGGGATAAAAAGGATAGTCTATATGTTATTCCACACTATAATCTATCTCTATGCCAAATTTCAGCCAAATCAGTTCAGTAGTTTTTACGTGAATGAGTAACAAACATCCATCCATCCATCCATACTTACAAACTTTCGCATTTATAATATTAGTAGTATTTGCTTGTCCCACATAGGGGGATTGTTTTTAAAAATATCTTTTACTTTAATCCATGCATCCATCGTCCGACGTCATTTTAATTTTTTAATGCGAGCGCGCAACCCAACTCGATGGCTGTCGCGACCGAACTGAGAAAAGAAATCGGGCCGACCGCCCTACACACGTGCAGGGCGGCAGGGCGGTCGCCCCGATCTAGGAGGCATCGGGTGCATTTCTGCTCCTGCCGGCCGATCTAGGAGGCGATCTAGGAAGCGACCTAGTATGACCCTACACACGACACGATTAGGAGGCAATCTAGGAGCCTCCCCACTCTTTCACCCTAAATCGTCCCTGCCGCAGTGTCGTGTGTAGCGGGTCTTAACTGAATTCCCAGGTTATAAAGGAGGAGGAGGTTATAAATTCAGCCAGTATCTTTTTAGGGTTCCGTTGTAAAACTACTACTACTTCTACTACTATTTTTAGTCAGTTAACTCAACTCGAATTCGAACTTAACTCAGTTCAAAATTCAACTCAACTCTTAGTACTTAATAGGTACTTTTCTCAATATATTTTTTATAAAATCAGTGGCTATACACGACGACTACCTACTTGCAATTTGCAAATGTGAAGTGAATGTCGCGGTGCACTGGGATGTGAGATAAGATAGAGGCTACAAGTAGATACCTAGGTACAACAAGTACAAGGTTTTATACTTAAGAGGCCCGTATACGGTCAAGCAGGTTTGTCAAATTTTACGTGTTTGTCAAATTATTTGACAGTCTGCGATCATGTTTGACGCATTTGTTCAACAAACTAGGTAGGTACGTGTTTGGCAAACGGAAACAGACGGAGTTTGAACGGTGTTTGATCGTGTGCGCTGGTGTTTGATGACTTTGACTTTGAAATTGAAATTGACTTGTTCAAACAAAACTGTAAAAAAAACGTAAAATTTGACAAACATGTTTGACCGTTTACGGGCCCTATTAGGCCGCTATAAGGACGCTGCTTATTTCGTATTATATGTGTACCTACTAAGCAGATTACTTTCAAGAATTACTCTGTTTTGGAACCAGTGTGGATTAGTTTTTTAATTTCCGCGGGAACTCTCTTATTTGCCGGGATAAAAAGTAGCCTATGTGTTATTCCAGACTATATAATACGTATCCAGCCAAATCGGTTAAGTCGTTTCGTGCTCTGTGATTGAGCAACAAACATCCATCCATCCATACATCCAAACTTTCGCATTTATAATATTAGCAGGATGAGTAGGATAGGAAAATAATAGAATTTGTTTTTTTAGCTTATATTTGAGATGAGTTACTTATTTATTACGTTATTTATAACTTACATAATATGTATATCTACTTAGTAGGCATTGTTAGTAGGTTTATTAGATTAATGTTAACAAAACTGAGAAAACATGAAACATGGCAGGCTTCAGTATATTATATATTCAGGCATCTTTACTATGTAGTTATGTACGTGCCTAACTATGTATATAAGATGAGAAAACATTCGAGTAAGTTGGCTCCCTCGTCACGTGGGATCGTAGAATTGGCGGGGCTATAAAAATTGCGGTGCACCATTCGTCGGGCCATAATAAAAATGGAAGGTCCCAACGACCGTAGCTTTATCCCCACACGACTACTTTAATAGTTTTTCATTACTCAAGTAGACGGTAATAAAAACCGAATAAAGATCGGGAAGAAAATTGCATGCCTTGCATAATGCTTTGCCTACAGTCCTCCGTGCCATAAAGATGTCGAATTGTATTCTGTTTGGGTACCTACAAGAGAATGAAAACGTTTTTATAGTCTTATACGTATACACACGTGTTCAGTGTTCACGTATGGCGCAGATCTATTATTATTATATTTTACACTAGCGGATGCCCGCGACTTCGTCCGCTTTTTCAATTCACAATCGACAGTTCTTAAATTCCCAGTTTAGGTGGGTAGAACCTGTGCAGCATCAGGATTGAGGAGTTGGGTCCTGGAATATAACGATGTAGGAAGTCTTTACTTGGTCCCTACAATAACTACCTATTCATAAAATCAACAGTTCCTAAATCATCACAGTTTAGGGGAGCAGTACCCCTGCAGCATAAGGATTGAGGAGTTGGAACCTGAAGTTTTTATGGGAGCATCTCACAAAGTTTTTGTATCGATTAAAAAAAGATTCACGCAAATCGGTTAAGAAATCACGGTTAAGAGATATCGATGTACAGAGGTAGAAAAACACAACTTCTCTTCCTTTTTCGAAAGTCGGTTAAAAAAGTAGCCTATACCTATTACGTGCGATAATATCAGCTATCTACCAGTGAAAGCCCCGTCAAAATCGGTCCAGCCGTTCCCGAGATTAGCGGCAACAAATAGACAGACAGACAGAAAATTGAAGTGTCGGTTTGTAATATCAAAAGAACAGCTTTTTACTGACTGCATACGAAAGTAAATACGGTGCTTATAACAAGAAAACAATTTTTAAAATTTTTGTCTGTCTGTCTGTCTGTTGCTATATCTAGTAGGTACGTACACTAGTGTATACGCAAACACAGGTAGGTAAACACTCTATTTCCTTGCTTTCACGGTCCGATGGGACCATGAAAGCAAGAGAGATCATTCGCAGACAAAACCTAGCAAGTTAGCCACACTTCATGGACTAAAACCTCACAGAATGGAATGGACTTTGCGTGTAGGGGAAAAGTAATGGAGGAGTATTTTTGAGGTAGGTGGTACCTATCTGAAAAAAAAAAGCTTTTTTACTTTGTAGGCGTGATTAATATGTACCTACCTATTACCTGAGTAGGTAGGTACCGTGCCAAATTACAGCTCTTATTTTCCGAGTAAAGCCGCGGACAGACAGAGGGACTTGGCAAAACTATAATTACGGGTTCCTTGTTGTTTTACTAGGGAACCCTAAAAATACCTAAGCCACGTAGCCTCAATAGCCCAACGGTTAAAGGTGCGGTCTGAAAACTGAAAGGTCGCAGGTTCGAATCCCACCCGTTGCACTATTGTCGTACCGACTCCTAGCACAAGCTTTCCGCTTATTTGGAGGGGAGAGGAGAATATAAGTCAAGTTCAGCTTGGCTAATATTCTTAAAAAATAAAAAAAAATAAAAAAAAAACGTCACCTACCTACCACGCGATAGCCACGTGAGGTAGGCTTGCACTTTAGGTTCTTTTCTACCTACACAGTCAAAAGAAACATATTTTATACTTAATCCTCATTTTATTACGAAGCGAATATGATTCATCGGTATCAAAGTCCCATGTCTCCAAGTAATCTTTATCACAACAAGACCAAACAACACTGATTTATGATATCGTAAATCTCAAATTAGTGGTTAACGTACCTTTTATGGCGGATCGCGTAAGCCAGAACTAATCAGTCCACAAAACTTATATTTTCCCATCTCGTAGACCCCTAGCCAATGACCCTCTTGCATTGCACGAAATAGCTTAGATATGTATAAGAGGGTGCAAGATAATAGGATATTTTTATATCGTAGAAGCACATAAATGTTGCTGTGCTTAGTTGCTTTAATACTTACTAGCTGATTCCCGCGACTTCGTCCGCGTGAAAAAGGTTTAGAGTGACTTGCTACTATCCGCGAGAAGTTGTGTCCTCTATCTCCAAAAATATTTAGTTATTTTTTGGGTAACTTGAACCGTTTACGCAGCGCACGCAACGGAAGCCCTCAAATATGGATAATAATTTTCCCCGTTTTTGCAACATTTTTCACTGATGCTTCGCTCCTATTGGTTGCAGCGTGATGTTATAGGTATAGCCTAAAGCCTTCCTCGATAAATGGACTATCCAACACAAAAAGAATTTTTCAATTCGAACCAGTAATTCCTGAGATTAGCGCGTTCAAACAAACAAACTCTTCAGCTTTATAATATTAAGTATAGATTAGTAGGTATGTACCTAAACTTATATGTAACTGCCTCATTGGTTTAGTGGTTAGCATGTTCGGATGATGAGCTCCCGGGTTCAATTCCTGGAACGGGCCAAAAAATGTATTGGGTTTTTCTTTCAAGAAATTCAGTATTAGCCCTTACTCCGGAGTCAGTTGGCGGTGAGTCATCCCCGTGCCTCGAGGAGCACGCAAGGCCGTCGGTCTTGCGCCTTAATTTTTATGATTGCTGTTCGTGTAGAATCACCATTATAGACAATGCAATATCTATGACTCTCATCGTCATCTGTGCCATAGACAAGCGGGACACTCGCCAACTGTCACTTGTGACAAGTGACATTACATTACATCAAGCGATTGGAAAATGGGCGGTTATAACTCTAAATTTTTGTAAATTTGTAAAAAGACTGCAACGTACAATTGTTAACAACTTGATTTACCTCAATAAACGTTATTAATTCAGACAATCTAGTGTTTGCGAATCCTACACACTAAGATTGGTCAGCTTCGAGCCAAATCGACAAAGGACTAGCACGCGGGGACAAGACTTGTGGTACGAATTCGCATCGCCGCTACGTGAGTCGGTGAGACGTGCCGGCCAAGCCATTATCCCATCTAATCCTTAAATCCGTTTCCCTACAATCGAATTCCCATTATTTTATCCCAATTCCTGTTCTAATACTGTGTTAAACGATCCAAAATTACATAAATACGCGCTACAATCTTCCAACTAAACTGTAAGTACATACACCTCTTTTTACAAATCACATAAGAAAATATGTCTAAAACTGATCTTATTTTGCCTAAATCTCCTTTGTTAGACCCAACTGCGCAATTAACAAAAGAATTAGTCAAGCAAAGGGGAGTTATAAAGGGTAGATTAACCAAATTGTCTGCATATGTCAGTTCTTTCGAGAATCAGTTCTTAGACCGCAGTAAGCGATCTGAATTAAGCCTGAGAGTACAGGGTGCATCCAATTTATTGTCTGAGTTTAATCAGATTCAAACTAAGTTAGATGGTGTTCTTCCGGAGTCAGAAAGTGATGAACAGCTGGAGGAGAGAGAGTCCTTTGAGACTAAGTATTACTCTATTTTAGCACAAGCTGAGTGTTTGTTAGGGAATGATTCAGTGCCATCCACAGTTCGTAATGAGTGTTTAAACAATGCGCATCAGGCGGTAAAGCTGCCAACTATAAATTTACCTACCTTTGACGGTTCGTACGAACAATGGCTTGAGTTTAAGAATACATATGTGTCCCTGGTTCATATGTCAAATACTATCAGTAATATTCAAAAATTTCACTATCTTAAGTCTTCACTTAAGGGGCCTGCGGAGTTAGTTATTAACTCACTAGAATTTACACCAGATAATTACTTTATTGCATGGGAGTTACTTATGAATAGGTATAATAACAGTAGGTTACTCATTCATAATCATGTCAAAGCATTGTTTAGTATCCAACAAGTATCAAAAGAGTCACCTGTTTTACTGCGCAAGTTAATTGATATTGTGTTAAAGAATCTCCGGTCTTTAAAGTTACTTGGTGAGCCCACAGAGCATTGGGACACCTTAATTATTTATATGGTTGTTTCAAAGTTGGATGAATCAACAGAAAGAGAGTGGGAAAAACATAGAAGTGATTTAGGGTTAGGCGAACGACAAAGTGATAGTACGGGTAAGGTGTTAGTACGAGTTAGTGATTTGTTGGAATTTTTAAAGGCAAGGGCTGATATGTTGGAAACGTTACACATGTCACATAGTAAAAATAATCCAGATTATAATAAGTTTATAAAACATTCTACTTGTAACTCGGGTAATAAGGACACTACAGGTAACAAGGTTCGCTGTAATGTGTCAACCCCTAATTCAGATAAGCAGTTTAAAAGAGTGTGCCCTTATTGCAAGGCAAATCACAACTTGTATTCGTGTCAAACCTTTTTAGACCTACCCATAGACAATAAAATTAACTTTGTTAATACGAACAAATTATGCGTAAATTGTATGCGTTCCGGGCACCGGGCCAGCTTATGCAGGTTTGGACCCTGCCGTAAGTGTAACCTTAAACATAATACAATATTACACCAGGGGCCCAGTACAACTGAAGGTCAAGTGGCACTACCCCTAGCACCAGTGCAAGGTGAATACGCGAATGATATATCTCAATGCACATCTGTTCAAACATATTCTTCGCAGGTTATCAGTGGGACAGAAGTCCAATGCGCGCAGGCTTCACTCACACAACCTGTCTTATTATCGACCGCGCTAGTCAGATTAACAGATGATGTAGGGAAAACTATTATATGCCGGGTACTACTTGATAGTGGAAGCCAATGTTGTTTTATACGTGAAGCTATCTGCGACCAAATTAATACGCGAAAAATACAGTCCACACAAAAAATACAAGGAATAGGAAACTCCCTCACGCAAAGTTTTCAGTCATGCAAGATTAATATTCGCTCACTAAATGGGGAATATTCTACCCACCTACAATGTTTTGTGTTACCGCAAATAACACCAGTGGCGCCACCTATGCCTTTTAATGTCAACCAAATTAAAATACCGCAACACATTACACTAGCTGATCCATCATATTTGGACGGCTTTGATATAGATATCTTAATAGGTGCTGACCACTTTTGGGACCTGTTAAGTGAAGGAAAACTTCCCCTTGAGAGTGGCCCTTTTCTACAGAATACAAAGTTAGGTTGGGTCATTTCAGGACCTATAAATAATTTAAAGGTTAATTCTAACATAGTATATTGCAATTACACACAGTCAATTGACTCTCAGCTACGGAGGTTCTGGGAGCTTGAGGAAGTTTTCCCTGTTGTTCCTGCGCAGTCTGAGATGGAGCGCGCTTGCGAAAATGACTTCATGCAAAATACAAAGCGCGATCCTCAAGGAAGATTTATTGTTTCAATTCCCTTTCGCGAGTCTCCCACATTATTAGGAGATTCATACACACAAGCGTACAGACGGTTAATTGCTCTTGAAAAAAGGCTTTCCCGTTCACCAAATTGCGCACAACTTTACAAAGCGTTTATTGACGAATATATAAGGCTAGGTCACATGGATCGCGTCTTTAATTACTCTACTCCACACTATTTTATGCCACACTTTTGTGTGTTTAATGAAAACAGCACCACAACGAAGCTGCGTGTTGTTTTCGACGCAAGCGCGAAATCAACCAGTGATAAATCTCTAAACGACTTACAAATGGTCGGACCACCTATCCAAGGCGACTTATTTGCAATTTTATTGCGTTTCCGCGAAAGCACCTATATAGCATGCGCAGATATAGAGAAAATGTATAGGCAGGTGCTTATAACTAGCAGCCAGCGTGACCTTCAACTCATCCTATGGCGTTCTCATCCCGCAGCTCCATTAGAAATTTATAGATTAAATACGGTAACGTATGGAACGGCATCCGCGCCTTTCCTTAGCGTGCGATGTTTACGACAGTTGGCTGCCGAGTGCAACGATGCAGACGTAAAACGAGTCATCACACACGATTTCTATGTTGACGACATGATAACAGGTTCAGACAACAAAGACGAGTTGCTAAATTTATGCGAAAAAACAGCGGACGTTTTGGCAACAGGTTGTTTTCCCCTTCGGAAGTGGCTTTTTAATTTCAATCACAATGATAAATCCATGTCGCCTCACACCCCTTCGCCAAAAGATCTGTCGTTAGGTGAGCCACCTCAGTCGAAAACGCTTGGTTTGAGCTGGATAAGTCAAACCGATGAACTTAATTATCAATCTAAAATTAGCAAACAGTCCAATAAAATCACAAAACGCGTTATTCTTTCTACGATATCGCAAATATTTGACCCTTTAGGTCTACTAAGCGCCACTATCATGACAGTTAAAATTCTGTTACAAAAATTATGGTTGTTAAAAATTGATTGGGATACGCAGTTGCCCGAGGATGTGTCTAACGAATTTAACCGGTTTCTTACTAACTTAGACGAGCTTAGCAATTTACGAATACCGCGTCATTGTTTTGCTAAGGATCGCATGCGCGCGGAATTACACATCTTTACGGATGCCTCGCAGAAGGCATTCGGGGCTTGTGCATACATACGCACGTTGACACCAAACCATAGCGTAACGGTAAGGTTACTATGCGCGAAAGGGAAAGTAGCCCCTTTAAAACCTTTAACCGTTCCCAGACTAGAGTTGTGCGGTGCCGTAACAGGTGCCAAACTATGCGTTAAAATAATCGAATCACTGCGTTGTGAGTTTGATGACGTCACTCTGTGGACCGATTCAACTATAGTGCTAGGGTGGCTACGTATGGCACCCTATCAACTTAAAACATACGTACAAAATAGAGTAGTCGAAGTGCAAGAAATGACGCGTGATTATGCGTGGTGTCATGTAGCTACTCAGGACAACCCCGCTGATCTAGTCTCGAGGGGTGTAGATTTAAAATCACTCCAAAATTTGAATCTGTGGTGGGAAGGCCCACACTTCTTGCACGATCCAAATTTCATGCCACATTCTGATAAAGCACCTGCTGAGGTGAATTTGCCGGAAGTTAAAGTATTACTAACTCAAAATGAAAGTCCTCAAGAGGACCATTCCGTTGATCCTGTAATCGTATTTTCCAGATTCTCTCAGTTCAGCCGCATTCAGCGCACAATGGCGTATGTTAGGCGTTTCATTCATAATGCGCGGTCACCTAGCGAGAAACTTTCCGGTGCGCTGAACGTGGATGAGCTGAGAGAGGCTGTTAATGTTCTCGCGCGGATATCGCAACAGGAATCATTTTCCGAATACAACACGTTACGCAATAATAAACCGTTGACAAAACGGAGTAACTTAATGAAGTTAAGCGTATTTATTGATGAAGATAAATTAATTCGAGTAGGCGGGCGTTTGTCCAATGCTGACGAATTTGCATACGACAAAAGGCATCCCATTCTTTTATCAGGAAAGCATCCTTTTACCCACTTATTGTTTCGCTATGAACATAAACGTCAATTACATGCTGCGCCACAGTTGCTATTATTTACCATTCGAGAGTCGTGGTGGCCTATCGGAGGTAGGAATCTCGCCAAAAAGGTTGTGCACGAATGCGTAACTTGCACACGGTTCAGTGGCAAAACTCTTACACCGATAATGGGCAATCTCCCAGCAGAACGTTTAACTCCGAGTTTTCCATTTGCAGTCAGTGGAGTTGACTATTTTGGGCCAGTGTTCGTACTGAATCGAAAAGGTAGAGGTGCTAAATTAACTAAGGCTTACGTCTGCTTGTTCGTTTGCTTCACAACACGAGCTATACATTTAGAGTTAGTGGGAGATTTATCGACTGATGCGTATTTTCTCGCGCTAAAGCGTTTCATTTCACGGCGCAACAGACCAGCTGAAATCTTTTCTGACAACGGCAGAAATTTTACTGGTCTAATGACAGAATTCTCGAAATTTCTGGCTACTTGCGGAGACGAGATAAAAGATTTTGCTGTTAGCAATAATATTAAATTTAACTTCATTCCTCCATATTCGCCACATTTTGGTGGTTTATGGGAAGCAGGGGTAAAGTCTTGCAAGCATCACATTCGAAGGGTAGTTGGCAACGCTAATTTGACATTCGAGGAGTTTAGCACAGTGTTAGCGCAGATAGAAGCTGTCCTTAACTCCCGTCCTCTATCTCCTATGTCCACTGATCCAAACGACTTCACCCCTCTTACTCCCGCACATTTCTTGGTTGGCCGTTCACTGACGTCTCCGGCGTGTGAGGACTACGACCAAGTACCAGCGCATCGACTTACGCGCTATCAGCGAGTTGAACAAGCCCGACAGCACTTCTGGCGCCGATGGGCCAAAGAATACGTCTCTGAACTCCAGATAAGAACAAAATGGAGCAAGGCTGGTGACACTTTGAAAGAAGACACACTTGTGCTTATAAAGGACGACAACAGCCCTCCCCTGAAGTGGAGTATGGGACGCATCATCGCTACATTCCCCGGAAAGGATGGCGTCTCAAGAGTCGCATCTATACGTACGGCTTCTGGCGGCGTGATACGGCGGGCGTTCTCGAAGATCTGTCCCCTACCAGTGACGTGTGACCAAGCTTCAAATTGATTCTTGGAAGTAGAACTTCCAAGGCCGGGGGCAATGTTCGTGTAGAATCACCATTATAGACAATGCAATATCTATGACTCTCATCGTCATCTGTGCCATAGACAAGCGGGACACTCGCCAACTGTCACTTGTGACAAGTGACATTACATTACATCAAGCGATTGGAAAATGGGCGGTTATAACTCTAAATTTTTGTAAATTTGTAAAAAGACTGCAACGTACAATTGTTAACAACTTGATTTACCTCAATAAACGTTATTAATTCAGACAATCTAGTGTTTGCGAATCCTACACACTAAGAATTGCTTTACGGCACTTAGTAGTCCATACTTGGGCACCTACGAGTACAATAGAAACGTAAAAGCGACATTTTGGAGAGAGAAGCGAGCGCCAAATTTTATACGATTGCATTACGGCACTTAGTAGTCCATACTTGGCACCAACAACGTTTTTTATTTTGCACTACGCCAATTAGTCCGGTACTTTTGGCGCTTGAGACCCTGCGCTTATATGTGCCGCACACCCGACATCGTAGTTAAAGTCGGCCCTACCAACTATTTAGTCATTGTTATTGGGGTACCTATATTCGGTAATTAATTAGATATTTTATAAAATTTTAAAATATATGTTTATGAACTTAATGACATTTAGGTACAAATACAAATACATATGTATCTTTTTAATTTCTGTAAGACATAAATAAAAATTTTGGCCCCAAATTTACTGCCCCTAAAATCTGCTGCCCTGGGCTCCAGTCAACTCAGCCTTTTGGTAAATCCGCCACTGTCTGTAACCTTTCTTGTCCCAAAGAATTCGATTGATTGATTTGGCTAGCCGTAGTCACAGGAATGGCTATAAATCTTAGGATCATCTTGTGCTTCTGGCCTTCTCTGACCGGGGCCCCTTCCGGCTGGGGCCCGTGGCATTTTGCCGTCATGCCACCCTATAGTTACGCCTCTGGGGAGGACACAGTAGTAGGTTCGTTAAGCTTTCGTTACATACCTATATATTTTATATGACCTACATACAAAGGTGCCTAGTGGGTATGTAGATAATATGTAGGTACCTAAGTATCTATGTAGACTAAGTATACTTAAAAATAAATAAAAATAAAAACTTATATACTTTTAGTACTATACTTAGGTACCTACTCATAATCTTTTCAATAGCCCAACGGTTAAAAGTGCAGACTGAAAACTGAAAGGTTGTAGGTTCGAATCCCTCCCATTGCACTATTATCGTACCCACTCCTAGCACAAGCTTTCCGATTATTTCGAGGGGATAGGAGAACTTTAGTCAACTTTAGCTTGGCTCATATTATTCTTTAAAAAAAATCTAGCACCTCTGGTAAGTAGGTACTAACTTTAATAATATATTATGTCAAATGAGGAACGAAATATTAGGTATGTATTTGTTTGATATCTACGTAGGTATTTACCTACTATATCTAAGCTCTAAAACAGGAAAACGTAGTTTAGCTTTTTATCGATAACACATCATATTTTTTGATAATATTTGTATTTAAATTAAAATAGTTATAATTAATATGTTTTCCAGTAAATTTTGTTATGTGTGTAAAATGTGAATTCTCCAGAATTAAAAAGCATTGACCCCGGAAAGGTACATACCTACCTCACTGCGTACCTACCTAAGTGTAATTTTATGTTCAGAGGTTCATATCTCAGTAAAAAACGTGGATTAAAATCCCAATTTTCTAAATAATCTGTTCAACCTTTTAGGAGTTAGGTATCTGAATTAATTATTCAGATAACTACCTAAAAGTAACATCCAAAGAGCATATTTTACAGTCGCCTATAGACTTCATTGAAATTGTGGTCTTTATATAGTAGACTTTATTAACCGACTTCCAAAATAGGAGAAGGTTCTCAATTCGTCGGAATCTTATTTTTTTATGTTTGTTCCCCAATTAGGCACCTACTCGAAGTTGCCTAGACCGATTTGGAAAATTCTTTTTTTATTTGAAAAGACATACTTTGCAGGATGGATGGATGAATGGATGTTTGTTACTCAATCACGCCTCAACGACTGAACCGATTTGGCTGAACGGCACAGAGATATAGATTATAATCTGGAATGACACATACCTACTACTTTTTATCCGGTTAAATAAGAGAGTTCCCGCGGGAATTTAAAAACCTTAATCCACGCAGACGAAGTCGCGGGCATCAACTAGGTAGTAGGTGCATAATAACTATTAATTTTTAGTCACCTATCTTCAAATCAAGAATGAATACCTAAGCATTTTCTAGGCAAGCGCTCTCCACCTAATGCTTAATTTTTAGCTACCATGAGGTGCGAACACATTCAAGCGCTAGTCTTGGTACATACCTATTATATTTTAAAAAAAATTAGGTATTTTTCTTTTGTCGGAAATTGGATAAGGAAACCGGCTATGCGTTTTATGAGCCTACACTTTTTATCACGGTGGTCGTATGGCTTTTTTATTTTTATAGGGTACGTGTCCTGTCCGCTACCGTCTACGTCAATTTTATTTATGTGCTCTATAAAACTGTACCTATAGGTATATTCTTTGGTATATAAAAACCTCCTGAGAGCATTTTCTATTCTGTAGAAGAGATCGGTAGGTATTTACCTAAATGGGTAGGTATAGCTTTAAGCTTAGGCTGAAATCTATAGACTGCACTCTCACTCTGCTCAGACTCAAGACAGAGTATGTCAGAGGATATTAAAAAAAAGAATATTAGCCAAGCTGAAATTGACTTATAGGTACATATACCCCTCCAAATAAGCGGCAAGTTTGTGTTAGGAGTGAGTAGGTACGACAACAGTTCAGTTTTCAGTCCGCACCTTTATTTTATTGAGGAAATCGTTGGGCTATTGAGGGGATATTTGAGTCTCGTTTTAACTCTATCTTAAGTCCGAGCTAAGTTAGAGCACGCTCTATAGATCTCAGCATTAGAGCCTATAAGCAAGGGCCAAGTAACATAATTCATATTATGATACAAACTTACCTATTAAGAAATTTTTATGAGGCTACCTCGAAAACTTTCTCTATTGATTTAAAGAAAATACCTACACTAATCGGTTAAAACATCATGGTGATATCGGTTGTGGCCTGTGGGATTACCTAAAAATGTTAGCTGAATTTCATAAAATTGAGAAACACATATCCACCTACTTTTTTAATTTTAATCAAGAGCCAAAATGCTAAGTTTCATATTAGTACATAGGTATTATAAAGGCGAAAGTTTGTGTGTGTGTGTTTGGTACCTACTCCTTCACGCCACTACGAATGAACCGATTTGGCTGAATTGGAGATAGCTCATACCCAGAATTAACTCATATACCTAGGCTACATTTTATCCCGGAAAGCTAAAGTGTTCCCGCAGGAATCAAAAACCTTAATCTACGCGGCCAAAGTCGCGGGCATCATCTAGTAAGTAGGTACCTACATAACTTGAAAAATGAAGGACTACCATACAAACTTTAATCCCCCATTTAACGCATTTGGGGGTAGAATAGGTAGGTTCAAAAAGTGTGGAATACGTACCTACTTACTACTTTTTTTTTCATTCAAAAGACAAAATACTAAGTTTCATTTACATAACTTGAAAAATGAAGGATATTTATATAAAATTTACCTACTGTTTATATCTTTAGGGGTGGAACTTTCAAAAACGGTGAAACACATAGGTACCTATTTCATAACTTTTAATTGAAAGCCGAGTTTCATGGGTAGGTATAGCTACTTAACTTGAAAAATGAGTGACTTTCATAAGAACTTTTACCCTCTATTTAATCCCCTTGGAGATGGAATTTCAAAATCCTTTCTTAGTAGGTGCCTACATAACTCATTAAATGTACCTAATCTACTGTCAAAATTTCTAATTTCCAACTTCAGTAGTTAAGGCTGTGTGTTGATACTATTTGAAGAACCTGACACGTTTTTATCCTAAATCAAAGAGCTAACACGGAATTTTAATAAAAACCTAAATCAACGCAGACTGGTTAAGTCGCAGGTAGATGATGATCATAAGTAGAGTCTTTAGCCTATAGATAGGTACAATATTTCTAGGTCATAGATATCCTCCATAGGTCGTTGGCAGTAAATGAAAAAAATTACCAGGATATAGTTTTCTATAACCATGCACGAGTTCTATCTAAGTTACCTATTTGTCGGAATTATATACCTAGGTGCCTACCTAACTTAAATCTTTTCCTATGTTATCCTTTATTAGGTAGGTAGGTACCTATAATCACGTGTCACTCAAAAAGCCAAAAATGTCGACTCGATTTGGCGTCTTTTCTTAAAAGTTCAACTTCATCATAATTCATTCAACAGAACCCAAAAGGAACACGGGAAAGCTTTATCGATCGGCTTTGTACCTACTTTGTTCCCGCCTCTACAGCAATGGCGCGAGTAAAAGAATCTCTCTGATTCGCCGGTCACAAGCTTTCTTTTAGGCGGGGAAGCGCTTTGGAAGCGCGCATGTGCTTTAGAAGCGCATTTTCAAAATGGCCGCGGCCTATTTACGTCCTATTTATAACAACAGAGTGACAGTTTGATAGATGGTACATTGCTATTGGTGAATATTGTAAAATAAGGGACGTGTTATTAAATTTGAAAAGTAAAATGGTTGAATCAAGATTTAGGAAGAAAGTTAGATTGCAGGCTGCAGGTAAACAAATGCACCTACCTATACCTATTGGAAAAGCTTTTTGAAAAGCTTGATAAGTGTATTCTATATTCATTCGCTGCCCTCTACCTATCCAAATAGGATTCGAAAAATTTGAATAGGTACTGAAACAGTTTATCAAAATTGGAATTTTTTTTCATGATCCATCCAGCTGCTATTAGCAGACCTTTTCGAAAGCTACAAACCCTATGGTTGGAACGCGTTGGAAGTTATCCTACGTTGAGCTTACTAGGTAGCTACCTTTCTTATTTATACCTGCTTACCAGTTTCCTTGCCACTTCAGAACGCATCTGCCACAGCGGCCATCAGTTCTACACAGAACATGAACTATCTACTGCTACTTCAGCTTGCTAATCCAGTGGGTTTTGCCTCTCTTCTATTACCTATCTCTGGTTTTCCAGTAGCTTGTTCAACAGATATTCATATCCCAAATGTCATTCTACCAACTAAGTCCAGCGAGCGGCTTTTTACAAGATACCAACTTTACAGGTAGTTTCTTATATTGGACTTATTATGGGGACATAATCAAAAAATTTTGACCTGTGCATGTCGCACTGATTTGAAGACTTTCTGGCTAAAGTGGCCGGATGAGGTTCCTTTACAATGTCGGCCACAGTTCTCGCTATAGGTGTTCACTAGCGATATTTCTGGTAAGTTAACTCATCATATTGAGCTTGTACCTAACTATTTGCGTCTAGTGTTTCAGTTAGTATCAATCGTGTCGTTTTAAAAGATCCATAATCTGATAGAGCTCTTCAAATATTTTGTCAGTCTTTGTATAGATCCTGAAAAACTGCTCTGCCCTATAATTTTAGTACGATTTAGCTCAGATTAAGCTTTTCAGGATATGTTTTAGAGCTAAAAATTGGCATTATCTTTAGTTCTTCCTGGCTTAATTTCTTCAGTTCAGTTCAGTTCCCTCAGTTTCATTCCTTTCATAATATCCACCATGCATCATGGTTGTCTGGAAGAGATCGTTTATTAGCGATAAGGCCGCCATTTGTGCTCACATTCCTTTAATTTACTTTAAGTTAATTTTATCTTTTGTTCCTATTATTATGTAATGTGGTGTACAATAAAGTGTATATTCATTTCATTTCATTTTATGTCTTGTTTCTTTTAAATTTCCTTTTGAGTAAGTAGTACTAAAGTAAACAAGTGTAAATTGAAAATTTAAAACTCTTTCGACATGTGAAATTAAAAAAAAATGTAATTCGTCATTTTGTGGCGGCCATCTTGGACCGATTTTCATCAAAAATAGCTAAGAACACTCCCGACTTATTCACCTTTCAAACAAAAAAACCAAAATCAAAATCGGTTCATCCTTTCAGCTGCTACGATGCCACAGACACACACACAGACACGTCAAACTTATAACACCCCGTCCTTTTTGCGTCGGGAGTTAAAAAGACTCAGATTTGTTCATGATAATTTGATAACTTTTAGAAAATGTCTCATAATCAATCACACCACTACACCGTGTCTAAACTTTAACTGACCGAATTCTTTTGTCAGCCAGGCGGGCCTTAACCCTTTGTGAGAGTTCGTAAAGTCACTTTGTAACACCTTGTGCCGTAAATCCTTCAATCATGGCGTGTACCTACGCTCTACATACTTTGTAAGGATTTAAAAACAGGGCTGTCGTTTTGCTTTATTTTTTTATTTTATTCGACGACAAGTTAGTCCTTAACTGCGATTTCACGTGATGATACCTGACGATGCAGTCTAAGGTGGAAGCGTGCTATCTTGGAAGGGGTATGGCAGTGTACATTTAACCCATATTCGTAATCGGTATCTACACGCCACCATAGTGCTGAAACGCTAAACAAGCTTGACGGCACATCTTTGACGGTAGGATGGTAACTAGCCACGGCCAAAGCCTACCCCCAGACAAAGCTTTATAACCAACATGATATTCGAAAGCACTTTGTAACAGTTTATTTGAATAAAGAATTATTCTATTCTATTCGAGTATAGGTAAGTAGATACCTACCTAGGTAGAATTTGTTGAATATTGATTCATTTTCTAGGTAGGTAGGTACCCTACCTACATCAAAGTTTTTCCCACTATGTACATGTAAATTTAAACTTTATGTTAGATATTCATCACCATACCACAGAATACCTAATAGTACCTTTGACCATACTTACTAGGATATGATGCAGGTATACCTAATTGTAGGTAGCCTACATACATACCTATAGCTACCTACGTACCTACCTATATCAATATCAGTTGGGTAGGTGATGTAATATACAAGGGTTCATTCAAGTAAGTAGGTACCTATTCAAATTCAAAATCATTTATTTAATGTAGGCCAAATGTTGGCTCTTACTACAAGTCGAGAATCTACCACCGCACCGGTTCGGTATTTAAGTAGGTAGGTATACTACCAGTAGTATTCAACCTAAAAATATTTCCGAGTCCAGCCCTGTTATTTTTCTTGTTTACCCATTGTGTGTTATCCGGTCAATCATAAAATCAATGGATGCATTTAACAACAATGCCTGTGATAATCACTGCATTTAAAAAGGAGAATTTACGATGACTATAAAATGCAAACGGACAGTTTTACAGTGGAGTATTATACCTACTTTGGTAGTAGGTACTTTATACAATCACAACAATTTTACACGAGACTACTACCTGTCCACTTCAAGTTGGCCGTCGTCGACCGTAACAAAATGATGTCATACCTACCATACCGTTGACAAGAAAATTTTATTTTTCGGAAGTTTTCTTTTTTGGCAATGCTTTTCATGGACAATGACATCTTGAATGTTGAAAGGCATGATTTTTAATTTCTTATTTTTCTCTGCTTCAAAGAAAGTCATATATTAATAAGTAAGTAGTCTACGCTATTAAAACTTTTCCTTTTTTACTCATAGTAGAAAATGACACGCGAACAATAGTGACCGAACAAAAATAAATAACTAATTTAAAGTTAACATAATAACAAAAACATTTAAAACGTAATAATGAGTAATGACAAAATTACTTTGAAAAAATTCGGTAGTGACAATCGCGAGCGGTTGCTATAATATCATGCTAAGCGGGTCTGACTTGAGGTGCGGTGCGGGGAAGCGAGACGCGAGGTAGCGGCCAACTTGCTGTTGCCTGTGGTTGTTCCCATGGCTTTCATGTAACGAGAAGTAACGACGGAGCTTTCCGGAGCTTCGTCCAAAGCTCGTAATTTGTCTAGAAGTACACCGTAGTAAACATAGATGGCGTCAGTAGTTTTACAATGTAGTAGCAGTAAGGGCAATGGCAGTTGGCTACGAATCTTGTGTGCGCTAAGTAGTTCATGAGCTTTTATGTAGATGGCGCTGTATTACATGACAAAAGCTTTTCCATTTTCCTTGTACTTACTTTTATGTTTGAGTATGATTATAAATTACTAGTTGATGCCCGCGGCTTCGCTCGCATGGATTTAGTTTTTAAAATCCCACGAGAATTCTTTAATTTTCCGGGATAAAAAGTAACCTGTCTCTCCCGGTCCTCAATTATACCCATGCAAAAAATCACACTAACAAACTAAAAACAAACACACTTTTGCATTCATAATATTAGTTACGAAGTTAAGATAATAGTCAGAGCTATGCCTTCACGTCACGGTCGATCCGTTGCGTGACACTTTTTTATTTGTAGTAATTAGTAAGGATTTCCCTTTACCTAAATAAATTAAATGTATCCTGTGTCCCTAGTTGACATCGAGGAATATGATTTGAATTGGAAAGGGACCTATGTTGCTTGACCACATCGTATAATAGGTACAAAGTAATGAACTAACGATATAGGGTCACATTGAAGGGGGAAGATGTACCTACTTAGTACTTAATTAATTATGGCAATAATTAATACGGCGTTTATTGTATTGTTGCATAAATTGTATGAATATAAATAGGCACAGCTTTTCAAATTAATAATTTTTACCTATATATTTTTTTATTTTTACCCATCTTGATAATTCTATTGACTATTGAATAAATAATATTGTTAAATGTATCATAAGGCTCAATTTTCTTTGTATAATTATTATTTACTAAGTTTTTTTTTACTTTGACATTTAAATTAATTAACTTTTAATAGGTATCTACTGATTTTTTTTCATATTTCACTGTATAATATTCACACACCAGCCCTGGTAAAATGTATAAGGCTCGTTTTTTCATATTACATCACATTGTCCCTACCTGCATTTTGGTGAATAAATAATATAATCTATCTATCTATCAAAGTAGTTAGGACCTACTTTCCTATACTTACCTATCTTAATTCTTAGCGTGGATACCTAGGTATAACTTCAGCTTTCATTAGACTAACACCTCAGCATTCGTTAGACTGTAACTATATATTTTGATGGTACACAAAAGAATATTGTTCTAATTATAATTTTTTAAAAGAGCAATCGAGTTTCTTGCTGGTTCTTTTCCTTTGGAACCTATACCTACTCGTAGATAAGTAGGTACCTTACGGCGAGACAAAATCAAAATAGGATGTCTTGTATCCGACACAAGACAAAAAAAAAGCGGCCAAGTGCGAGTCGGACTCGCCCATGAAGGGTTCCGTAGCAGAAATTGCGGTTTACGATTTATGACGTATTAAAAAAAACTACTTACTAGATCTCGTTCAAACTAATTTTCGGTGGAAGTTTGCATGGTAATGTACCTACATCATATATTTTTTTTAGTTTTATCATTCTCTTATTTTAGAAGTTACAGGGAGAGGTGGGGGGGGGGGGGGACACACACATTTTACCACTTTGGAAGTGTCTCTCGCGCAAACTTCAGTTTAGAAAAAAATGATATTAAAAACCTCAATATCATTTTTGAAGACCTATCCAAAGATACCTACACCACACGAATGGGTTTGATGAAAAAAAATTTTTGAGTTTCAGTTCTATGTATGGGGAACCCCAAAATTTATTGTTTTTTTCTATTCTTGTATGAAAATCTTAATGCGGTTCACAGAATACATCTACTTACCAAGTTTCAACAGTATAGTTCTTATAGTTTCGGAAAAAAGTTGCTGTGACATACGGACGGACAGACAGACAGACATGACGAATCTATAAGGGTTCCGTTTTTTGCCATTTGGCTACGGAACCCTAAAAAGTGTCTACGTTTGCGCAGCGCAGTAGTACTCTAATGTCAAACTTTCTCGGAAGTGCATCGTGTGCAATGGTGTGCAATCTAGAACTATTGCCGGCTTTATTAAGCTACTCAGCAATTACTGTGGTAATGGCAGGCGTTAACTTCAGACACAATTACAGTACAAGTAATTAGTAATTACCTGTAGAAGCTGTTGCCAATTACACGACGACCAATAGGAAATGTGGTTCAGGAGAATGAAGCTATACCCAGCTAAAATCTTATAGAGTGGTTGCATCAAAAATAGGTAACTGGGGTTTGAAAATCTTAATAAAACAACTAATTGTATATATATTATGTTTATTTAAGACTTAAAATATAATTTAGTTTGCTTCGTCTGAAGATGACTTAATTTAATTTAATCTTCTATCTCTACAAATAAATAAAATTGAAGTGTCTGTTTGTAATATCAAAATAACAGCTTTTACTAAATGCATACCTATGTAAGTAATTACGGTACTTATAACAAAAAATAATTTTTAAAATTTTTGTTTGTCTGTTTGTTTGATGCCGCTAATCTCGGGAACGGCTGGATCGATTTTGACGGCACTTTTACTGGTAGATAGCTGATATTATCGGGCGTACTATAGGCTAACAGATTTGCGTGAATCTTTTTTTAATCTATACAAAAAACTCCCATAAAATTTTCGGGTTCGAACTCCTCAATCCTGATGCTGCAGGGGTAGGTACTGCACCCCTAAACTGTGGAGATTTAGGAACTGTCGATGATGAATTGTTATTTTAGGTACCAAGTAATTACCACATCGTTGAATTCTAGGACCTAATTCCTCAATCCTGATGCTGCAGGGGTTCTACCCACCTAAACAATCGGGATTAAGAATTTTTCGCGAAGAGGCTTCCTGAACAAAGACAATTAGATAATATTATATCTATTTATAGATAGATATTGATTGTTCCCCTCTGAAATTTACCCTTAAAATCGGCTCATTTCACTTGAACAAGCACCGTTCCACCCTTGTAACATCCTGTCCCCTTTACTTCCCTCGCGCAGCTTCCGCCATTTTGCATCTCGTTCCCCCTGAAACGTACAAAAACGAGACACACATCAAGTTAGAAAGAGTGAAAGAGACAAAAAATTAGGGCTGCAAAATGAGTGTAAACTTTGTACAATGAGGGTCCGAAGCTTTGGTTGACTTGAATTATTGCTCCGGACGTAGAGCGCACATTAGGTAGCTATAGATAGGTACCTACAGCTCAAAGAAATGTGACCGATCCGTATCCATTTCCAGTGTAGGTACACACTGGAAAACTAGCTTATGCCTGCGCTTATGACTGCGTCTGAGCGGATTTAGCTCCTTTGCTGCCTGATTGCAGGACAAACAAACACATTTTCGCATTTATAATACCTACTAGCTGATGTCCGCGACTGCGTCCGCGTGGATTTAGTTTTTAAAATCATGATAGGCCGACTTGTAGCTCTTATGACTTGACTCTACCACCGGTTCGGAATGCAGATTTTATGAATCTGCATTCCGAGCATTACCTATATAAAGGTGCCTATTAAAGGTTGATTTAGATAGTTTATATTATGTTGTTTATATTAGGTACCTATATTATTTGCTGGTGAGGTCACCTGACACTCACATAAATAACACAATCTTTGTTCCTAATTATTCAAGAATTAGGTACCTACGATGTAAGAGAATGTTAATGAAATGAAAATACTTTCATGCAATGAAAATTAAAACACCGGCGGTATTTTAATGATTGTAGTTTTACATCTACCCGTTAGGTGGGTAATGTTACAAAAATAAATAATTAAAGAAATAAAAAGCATGACTAACTATAATACTTACATTTAATAATTACTACAATAATTATTATTATCTATCATTTAAAAACTTTCGATTAAATTAAAATGACAATAAAGCCAAATTAGTACCTATAAGCTAGATCGTAGTTGTATTGAGTAGGCACCACTACAGTGTAACAACCACAATCACTCTAATTGTCCGATACTCCCATTATTGACGTAAATACGTTGTTGCAGAAAGAATGCCGAAACTTCAGCCGGTCATTACAATTCAGACCGTAGCAATGAATGATACTTTTCCGCAATCTTTGAGCTTTTCCGCAATCGATCAGCTGGTTATATACCTGATAAAAGTAGGGAAATATCAGAGAGAAAGTAGGTAGCAGAATCGGCGTTAGTCGGTACCTACTCGGTAAAAGATCACCGGTTTCTACTTACCAACACGGCCATACTTGCGTCGCCCAGTGTATCTAATCCACATTCCATATTCCTTATCAAATCGAGGCACCCCCAAAGCCAGAAAGCACTCAAGTGAAATTCCCCGCGACTCGGTTTATTGCTCTCGTTATCAAGGCCGTTACTTTTCGTCATTCGATCGCATTAGGCGTATGACGCACTAATATATACCGGAATTTATGGCTTCGAGCGTGCCGTCGATAATTTAATTTTTTCGAGCTTTACAATGCTCGTTCTTAGTACGTAAATAGTTGTTTATAGGTTTAGTATGTATATAAATAGTTTATAACTTTCCGTTTTCGAGGTTTCGAGTTAACTCTGATGCGATTTGGTGCTAGTCCATTTTGTTCATAGAAACCTGATGCTTTCCGTAATTTTCTTACTGTAGGCATCCAACTGTAACAAGATATATTATATAGGTAACAATAGGAATTATAAAAAAGTCACAACTAAGTAGAAAGTACCCAGAGTAAAACACTAGCTATTCTAGTAACTAGGTAGGTAATAGATGTAAAACGTAAGTATCTAAAAACCAGCTTACTAGAAATGATATATTGCTAAAGCACAAAGTTGCATAAAAATCGATCAGTTTTTCAGGAAAAGGGTACAAAAAACGCACAATTTCTAAGTCCAAACGTATACAGGACTACAGGTACCTACCTCTTAAGAGCATCATAATACATAATTAAATTATATAAGAACCAGATGCAGGAAAAAGACGCGTTGTTTCCCATCTTCGCGCTACGACGACGCTACGTGTGGCACCTACTACCTATATGGTTTACGAGGTAAGTACTCCATATATAGGAAGCCGCCGCACCGTGTGACATCGCTCCAAAAGGCTTACCTGCTACCTGTGCATAGCCAGACAGCTATATTTAGCTAAATGTGACTATAATCTATTTTTTCTAAGCTGTCTTAAAAGATAAATAAATTGCAGATTTGCAGAATACGTAACCGAATACGTAGGTAACCAACGAACGTAGTCGGGCGCTTGCAATTTCTCGATTTTGTTTTTTTTTTACTTGTAGCACGGTTTTCTTTATGCGGTAAGAATGTCATATGCGCTGTGCTTAGCGCTTCTAATGTTCTGCAAGAAACCATATTTTATCATAAAGGATTGCTTTGAAAAAAATAGATTAGATATATATCGTGGTATTGAAATCTAAAGCCACTGAAGTCCGCTCTATTTAGGCAAGCTGTCACCGGCATTATTAGGTACATGCTCTTTAAGATTAATCACACGCTATTTATAATTTAAAGGCAAATTAATGTATAAGACACGTGCGTTTAATTACTGTGTAAGTTTTAGAGCACTGTATGCTGGGGGTACTGCTACATACTAGTATACAATTGTGTATTATCTTAATGAATTTCGTCTAATAGATGCGGGCTTGGCGCAATTAACCCAAATTGTGATTGTTATTACTTATATTGAGTACTTATGCTGACATGGGAGTATAGAAGTATAGTAAATACCTACCCAGTTATTATTATAATAATATATTATTATAAAAAAAAACTCAGTTAAAGTAAATTATATTGAAATTGAATTTAGAGTTATTCCAGTCGACTGCAGTCTCGCTTGCCTGTAATCCTATAGTATATATGACCTACCTACCTATAACATAATTTATTTAGCGTACCTAACACTTAGAGCTAAGCGCCTTAGCTTGAAAGAGAAACAGTCTTAGTTCTTTTGTGTTTCGCGTCGGTTTACGATGCCGTCGGCTAAGTGCATGAGCGCGCTAAGCGAGTATTATACTAGACTAGTGTTAACACCCACCTTTGTTCCTGTTTTTTTAATTTTTTTTAGTAAAGCTTATTTCCTTTTTTGTAATAATTAGCAATTTCAAAGCCCTATTTTACCCCCTCAGGGGTTGAAATTTCAAAAAATCAAATATCAGTCCGATCCGTCCAGTGGCTTGAGATTTGATTGCGTTGATAGATCAGTCAGCCAGTCGGTCAGTCAGTCAGTAAGCCAGTCACCTTTTCCTTTTATATATCTAGATAACCATATTAGCACAATTTCTGTTCTCACTTCACTAAAATTTGTACCCTATTATAATTGTACACAAACAAACTATAGGAGAATAATTTCATATACAAAAAAAGTGTATTAAGTAGACAGTAAGTACTCGTAGGTTCTTACAGCATGGTAAGTGTGGAGGTAATGTAATAGCCCTGTCGAGAGGCAGCCGCCCTTTAACGGCGTCGTAATTGCGAGCTAAAATTAAGTGTTATTTTTATGGTGATTTCCCTACCACTACTTAGTTGCTTTCAATAGCGTAAAGAGTTTTATTAATTGAAACAAGTGCGTACCTGTGAGGTTGTATGTATGTAATACCTAATTATTCTTAGGTAGGTAGGTACTTGTAGCTCGCTGATTTTTAACCGACTTCCAAAAAGGAGAAGGTTATCAAGGATAGGTAATCGAGATGGATTCGGTTTGTAGAGCGTCGTCTCCGTCGCATGAAAGGACATAACATGATGGATGATGGAGTTACAGAGACGCCGCTGCGCTCTAAGAAGCCGCGAATAGCCGTTTGTCCCTTTCACAATATTAGGTAGGTATATATTGTCATGCACTCATTTATGTATGGATGAAATATATGATTTTATCACAGATACTTATTACTAACTCAAACGAGTTCGGGGTGAGGCATAACATGCTGAGTTGGCCCGTAGTCATAAACCGACCTGCCATAAATTATTGCAACTTTGTTACTTTCGTGTATGGGGTCTCAGAACATACCTACCTACATGTGAGCTATATTTGCTATAACCGACTCTATTAAAGGAGAGTTATTCTTAGGTCTTGGCTAACGTTAGAATTTTATATCCCGCAAAATGAAAGAGTGTCCAGATACTCATACATAGGTAGGAATACATCTGAGATTTTCAAAAAACCTAAATATGTAGGGGAGAAGTGGCATGAAAGAGTCAGGTTTTGAAAGAGCCACTTGCAATATTTAAGTAGTTAATGAATGAATTTGGTTGGTAATTTTATTTTTAAGTGGCAATACTGATTGCCCGTCACCCACAAACATTTGACAGTCCACCGAAAACAACGTACACCGGCACATGGAGTCAAAGTTTTTGGCAGTAAAAAGTAAGTATTTTGTTTCATTTAACTTGTTTTTTGGAATTTTATTGTAAACAAATATAGGCAAATGGATTTTAGATTGAGTTTGTGCATATATTTGGCTATTCAACTGTGTAAAAACTGAGTTGAAAAAGTTTTCATATTGTTGTTATTTTAAAGTTTATATTTTTTTAAAGAATAAGTCATGAAAGAGCTGGGTGAATGGGCCTTAAAAGAGCTGGCTCTTTCATAACCGGCTCTTTCATAACCCTGCATTTGAATTTTGGTAATAAAATAAAATAATAATAAATATCTATAAATATGCATTTTTTTTCATATATTATTAAATTATTTGCTTCAGATATTGCATTATCGAAAAGCCAAATCCATAAAAATGAAAAAGTCCCAAAAAATCGGTAACTATTTTTCAAGTTAGGCAACTTGTAAAGGAAGCATAGCTGTCATAGGGAATTTACCCCTTAAATTCTAATAAATTTAATGAAGACGAATTTTATCTTCATATGCCATCTGTCACAGTCTAACGAAGGTAATGAAGTGAACTTGGATAAGGAAAATATTGAAATTAACTTAAGATCAACACCTCCGCCTACTACAAAACCATTTGAAGCTCACGAAGAAAATGAGGTTGTAACAGACCAGATTATCAGACCATCTCCCCATTTAATCTCTACCCCTACGGTTGCGATTCCGAGTAATTATTCTTTCTTTGAAAACAAAGAAAGAATAATTAATTTTAAAGATTTTAATAAATTTAATTTTAAAGATTTTTATTAATCACACTTCACGTCACACTAATATTGTAAAGGTGAATGTGTGTGTGTGTGTGTGTGTGTGGTGTGTGTGTTTGTTACTCTTTCACGCAAAAATACTAGATATATATACAGGGCGTCCCACGGCTATGCCACATGGAGGGGAAGTACCTTAAATATTGTAGATGGAACATTTTACTGAAAGAAGACTTCATTTTAATTTAAAAAACAATTTAAACTGCATTCATAGATTTTTAAATAATTGCCTGGTTGAACCGGGACTCGAACCCGCTATACGAGAAAAAAAATTAACCTGTATCTTTATCATACCGATCGGAAGGCTTCATCATAAGGATTATTTTTTGTTAAATAACATAGCATGAGAAATAAAAGGAAGACCATGAATTTTAGCCTTTGATGTAAAATTTTGTTCAGAAAAATGTTCTTCAATCCCGCTGCAACAGAGCTACGAATTGCAGCGGGATTGAAGGACAAACCAATAAATCAACAAACAAACACACTTTCGCATTTATAGGTAATATAAGTAAGGATTAGTAAGGATAGTAAGGATCGGGAAATGATGCGTACTTCTCAAGTGGGTGGGTTCATGTCAGTTGTATGTCGATACGCCAATGTCAGCTTTTCATTTTTCTGAACAAAATTTTACATCAAAGGCTAAAATTCATGGTCTTCCTTTTATTTCTCATGCTATGTTATTTAACAAAAAATAATCCTTATGATGAAGCCTTCCGATCGGTATGATAAAGATACAGGTTAATTTTTTTTCTCGTATAGCGGGTTCGAGTCCCGGTTCAACCAGGCAATTATTTAAAAATCTATGAATGCAGTTTAAATTGTTTTTTAAATTAAAATGAAGTCTTCTTTCAGTAAAACGTTCCATCTACAATATTTAAGGTACTTTCCCTCCATGTGGCATAGCCGTGGGACACCCTGTATATAGAGATAAATTATACACTGGATTAATAATTGGGCTACTTTTTATCCCAGAAAATTAAAGAGTTTCCGCGGGAATCAAAAACCTTAATCCACGCGGACGAAGTCGTAGGCATCATCCACTAAAAAATAATCTAATCTGAATAATATGTTAAGATTAACGCGTTTGTTGAAATTACTTAAAATTAATGACAGAATTAAAAATTGCTTAAAAATATCATAAATTTTTAAAAAGGATTTGAAGGGATCGCCTTTTTGATTTTTTTTTAATAGTGCAATTTTATTATTATTTTATATAATTTTCACAATTATACTTTATAATACAGACTGTCTCTTTCATAAATGTTAGTAGCTCTTTCAATACCGAAATGTTATGAAAGAGCCGAAAGACACATTTTTTTAAAATGAATATTTCGTTGATTTTTTCATAGTGTTTAAGATTTTTTCGCATGAAATTACCTAGTTTAATAAATGAATAATAATTTAAGAGAAAAAAATCATCATTTCTTTCATTAAAAGTGTATTTTTTTGAGTCGTTTAGTAAACTGGCTCTTTCATGCCACTTCTCCCCCACACAGTCATGTGACATGGACGTAATAAATAATATATCTACCTACCTAAACAAAATGACTGCAGACATACTATCTACTTATTGAATCTTATGATACACAATTAATTGAAAGTAGGTACCTATTTAGGTACTAAGAACGAATTTTTAGTTTTTCTTTGTTGTTTTCGTTTCTGCTAACTATCGTCCGTAAAATTATTAAGTGTTTTAGGTACGATGTAATAGGAATATAAAACGGACTGTTATCTAACATACCGGCAAACCGGATCGCGTACAATTCCGTCTTTACATCAAAAAGGGACATTATCCTTTCTTCCAAGCGCCCGTAAAACCTTATCTGGGAGAAAGCAAGGCAGGCGAGCGTCGCAATCTACATAGAGCTGATAATGGCGAACCAGTATATCGTGACCTACAAACTTTCATCGCGTTCCTATCGAAATTGGACGCGGTAATGAAAATGGGGGCTATATTTCGCTGGTCGCGATATAAGTAATCTTGGTGGAACACAGTGGGAGGTTTACGAGCGCGGGCGGAGAAGGCTTTTATATTTATTAAGTAAGTTGGGCTTTCGGCTGTATTAATCCACCTTTATGGAGGGGTTCTAGGCGCCTGTGGTAAGGGAAGCAGCACCGAGTGGGGATCATGCCCTTAATGCTTTCCAAATTCGAAGTCTTTAGCCGTTACGCTAAGTGACTTTTTGTATTACAGTTCACGCATTAGGCAGGCCCTTAACACACCTCCACCTGAAATCATAGCATTTAAACCGCTAAATTACCTTAATTGTCCCTTGCATGACAAGCGAAACAGAAGCTACACCTTTTAAAGTCTAGATATTTCTATTAGAACAGGCTTTTGTTTCACATATCAACGTACAAATAGGTACAAAGAGTACTTTACAATCTTGAAGTATATAGCCAACAAAAAATTTGATTCCTCCATGTTTACAATATATACCTAATATAAGAACCTCAATTATGCCTGCTGCCTATACTGAAAAAATGTGACGTTGATAATTCAGAAATTGAAAGACTTTTTGAGTTAAGTAAGTTTAGAATTACGATAAAGGAGATCCTCCACGATTCATACATTTTTGGGCTTAATCTGAAAGTGCCGGCCAAAAAAAATTTTGCTGTACTATTTCGTTAGAACTTGTCCCCCTAAACATTTTTTATTATGACACCAAAGCTGTAGAACCATTGACCTTGGTTTTATTTAAGTTTAAAAATCTGTATTTTTTCCTACCAAATGAAATGTTTCTAATAATAATAATAAAAACTGGAGTGCCCAGCAGTCTGTTCTACCTCTCAGTAGCCGAGCCCGGCTGACCTCATCGCCTTTTGGCGAAGAGTGTGATCAAGAGAGATGGAAGATGAGAGATGGATGGATGGATGCTTGAGGAGGGCTCTTGGATTGCGGCGGTAGAGGAAGCATGTGCCTCAATATAGCCGATGAACCTAGTCGCCATCTCTCAAGAGGATGTACCTACTTGGTGCGGTGCGCCGGGCTGCGAACTGGAAAAGTCCTGGATCCGATGGACTGCATCACTTTTGGTTTTTCGTTCTGCCATGCTACCTGGCTAAACAATTCCAAGAAGATTTTATTGTAGAGCTGTGTAGAGTTAAGAAATAGATAAGACATTTAGATCTATGTCTTAATTTTCTACATACCTACATATTTTAATGTTTTAGAAGATAATCTGTTCTTCATTCGTCCATCTTTATGAAAGTGAAACCTGAAATAACAAAAAAAAAAATGTTAAGATAAAATGCATAAATATAAAAACTAGAAATTCTAGTCTTTCAGGCTTTCAGAAAGAAGAGGCTCTTTTTTCCTCGAAGCTACAAATTATTCGTTACGGACGGAATTAGCCTATACCTATTTTTATCGGATATATTAGATAAATACCTACATTCGCTTTTATTATTACATATTTGAATTATTTTGGAATGACTTTCCGGTTCCCGTTTTACCAACTATAGTATAGCTCCTTTAGCTAGTTGATAAAAATAAGTAGGCATCTTTAAGACTTCATCATCTAGGTGCTAGCAGCTACTTATTTCTTAAATCGAGTCATTCAAGTAGGTATAAGTGAATAGGTATGGTAGGTAGGTACATAGGTAATATTGTGATGACACACCCGTAATTCGGCAACATTTTAATTACTATTTTATCATAAAAATCACAAAAAACCTATCTCTCTATAAAATTATAGGATACTACTCTATGAAATTTAAAACGTTATCTATATTGGCTGAAGGTGAAACCAACGTGTGGTAAGTAGCTACGTGTACGTGAACGTTATCATAATTTTACGGGCTACGTGAAAATGCGCACTTTTATTACGTGGACTTTTATTACGCTTCTAGATTAGAAATCCGAACGGGGGCCAGGGTTTAGAATGGCTGATATTCATATTTTAGGTGCTTGCATGAATATAAATACTTACTTTATCTAACAAGACTTATCTAGATAACCTGTAACACTATTCGAAAAGGGGAGTGTTATAAGTTTGATGTACCTACCTATGTATCTGTGCGTCTGTTTGTTGTTCCTAACGAATGGACCGATTTTGATGCGGTTTTCTCTGAAAGTTTACGTGGTCGAGGTGGATCTTAGGTATGTGAAGATCTGCTCATGCGTTTGAAGATGATCAGCTCATTTACTAATTGATTAAAGGGTTTACATACTTTCACTGGTACGATTGATTTAAAAGGTGTACCATCACTTCGGAATAGGGCACGGTAACCTTGAGCTGATGCTGCAGCATCAAGTAGTCTGTGGGTACCCAACTCCTCAGCAACTTACAGCAGATATAGCGTGTTTGGGCTCATTAGAATGGTCTCAATGACTAACTGTTGAATCAATGACGATCGAGGATCCAGTGATGAAGCAGAAATCTGGGAAACAAGACGTCAGGTCACAATGTGAATCTATAGCATACATAGTCCTGCTATAGATTCACATATTGGGAGTGTTTTCAATTTTCAATTTACACTTATAATTAAAGTATTAGTCTATTCATGTCTTTGTTATTTTTCCTAATAAAATGAATGTACTTAGTTTTTTTTTTTTTTAAGGTTTCAAGCTTCGATCACTTATACAGTGACCTACTTTTTAACGCTGCGCCAATGTAATGTGGACATACGATTATCGCATCTCCATCGCATTGCAATCGATCTGCCAGTGGAGCTCTAGTCTTAATACGTATCAAAGCTAAACATTTATATAGGTAAGTTTAGTAACGGAGAGAAAATAAATTCGACTAAGCAAAGTAAAAAAGGGGATATGACGCGTGAAGAAATCGGGTCCGTATTTATGGCAAGAGTTATTGTTTGAAATGTCTAAGTCGTAATTCCGCGGCATAAAGCACCCAGGCTTCTTTGGGCTCCCTCCCCAGCCCCCTGGCCCCACCCTGCCCGGGATGCTGTTTTTCCTGCGAAATGGCCCCGTTTGAAATTGTTGTTTTATGGAAGTTTTTAGTAGTTAACTTGGCTCGGGAGAAATAATATAAGGTATAGGTAGGTAGGTGCATAGACTAGCAATTTTTGAACCAAATGATATAGCTACATAATGTCAATTTAAACCTATTATATTTCTTTTACTTTTATATAGGGTAAGGATGCCGAATATGAGATAGTTGCCAAATATGAGATAGTTAGGTTTTGGCGAAACTAATCGCCGCAGCTATTTGGCGATACTGTCACCAGAAGCCGCGTGGCAACAAACCGAAACATGTGTTGGGTGCTTCCCAGTTCGAGGCGAAGTCAGGTTGTGTACGTGCGGATTTTTACGAAACCACAAAACCCGATTTTTGACACCAAATATTAACGAGGTATGTTACAACTTTATAGTTACACTAAATGATTTAAATTTACAGTCATTATATCAGTTATATGATTAATTTTACAATGCATTTGCAGTTTAGTTGTATTTTCTTCGTCAAGAAATAATAGGCAGCCTAGTTTTTAAATTTGGGTGTTTTCCTAATATGAGACACGTGGGGGCTCCTTAAATGAGATATCTCATATTAGGATGTATAGAAATACGACTATTTAAAAACCTCTTTTTCTAGATGCCGTCGATCAAGGAAGTCCTAGGACCACGATGCCATAATACGGGCCGTGAGTGCAGTGCGAAGCAAACAAATATGGTACCTAATAGCGTAAAAGTTTCGATGTTCCTAAGAGTACCCTAGGACGTTATGTCAAAAAAGATGCTAATGCAGAAGTATTTGTCAAGGTTCATGGGAAAATCTCCAGCTTTTTCTGACTATTTAGAAGCAAAAATAGAAAAATATTGTAAAGTTGGACTAACGATTTTATGGGTTACATCTACATCGAGCACTTGGCACAAGCACATGATAATATATTATTAAGTTGTTACTAAAACCTTTTTATTTAGTAGTACGATGTTGTAGATTAATAAATATAGCCAATAAAAAGTTTTTTGCACTGATTTCTTTCCTTTTTCTCTAAATTTATACTATCTCATATTAAAAACCCTTGGTATCTCATAATAGGAGACCATTTCCCTGAGACGTAATTTCTGACTTTTCTAATATTATCTGACATATCAAAAAATCTATTATACCTAGCACTAAACGGTCTTTCAAGGATAAACTTCATTAAATACTTATCGAATATAAATAATTTTCTAAGTCATTAGTGCAACAATTTATTTTTTATAGCCGAATATGTAAATGGTATCTCATATTCGGCATCTTTACCCTAGATAATTATACAAGGTAGGGTTCTAACTACCTACGCTATCTGAAAAAAAATATATACCTTATGGTTCTTTGTAGCGGAAAATATAAATAACTTACCCACCTAAAAGGTAAAAAATATGGTCTCTAAAAGGATGCAAAACATGCGGTCGACGATCTCAAGGAAATATTGAAAGCCGGGACCGATAAAAAGTCAAAATAACGACCTGTCACAAAATAATATACAATGAAATTATCTCCACCATTTTAAACTTGGAACGCGTTCCGTGCCCGCTCGCTATTGGTCGGCACTTGACAGCGGATGAAATACGTCGGGTCGGAGCGTCGCGCTGCCCGATCCGGCGCAGCGGGTGTCAACATGGTGCCACTAAAACCCCCTAATGAAATTAAATTCCGTACGTTTTAGCTTTGCTCATAAATAATTCTTGTATCTAATCCGCTGATTAATGAATATTACGTATCTACAACTATGTGTCTAATTTTTCTTCTATTCATTAGAGGGTGAATTCGTACCTACCTAATTATTGATTAAAATCAATACCGATGCTCAAAGGTAAAATACGTTATTTAGGATCAATTCTGTACCTACCTACCTATTCATCTGGTTCAAGTATTGAATCAAAAGAGAAGGTCTTATGTCTTCCAGACTTTCAAAGGCTTTCCTGTAATAGATATCCCTAATCCCTAACCCCTAAAATTATAAAATCCTTTATGAGAAACATCATAAGAGAGGGTTGTTAGCTAACCTCTTTCCACATTAAACCATCATCTAACTAGGGTTAGAAAGAAAGAAACGAGGTGTCCTTTTCTAATTGAGACGCTGTTAATACTTACAGTAGATATAGGGTAAAGATGCCGAATATGAGATACCATTTACATATTCGGCCATAAAAAGTAAATTATTGCACTAATGACAATGAAAATTATTTATATTCGATGAGTATTTAATGAAGTTTATCCTTGAAAGACCGTTTAGTGCTAGGTATAATAGATTTTTTGCTATATCAAATAATATTAGAAAAGTCAGAAATTACGTCTCAGGGAAATGGTCTCCTATTATGAGATACCAAGGGTTTTTAATATGAGATAGTATAGATTCAGAGAAAAAGGAAAGAAATCAATTCAAAAAACTTTTTATTTATTAATCTACAGCATCGTACTACTAAATAAAAAGGTTTTAGTAACAACTTAATAATATATTATCATGTGCTTGTGCCAAGTGCTTCATGTTCTTCAGATGTAGATGTAACCCATAAAATCGTTAGTCCAACTTTACAATATTTTTCTATTTTTGCTTTTAAATAGACAGAAAAAGCTGGAGGTCATCCCATGAACCTTGACAAATACTTCTACATTAGCATCTTTTTTGACATAACGTTCTAGGATACTCTTAAGAACATCGAAAGTTTTGACGCTATTAGGTAACATATTTGTTTGCTTCGCACTGCACTCATGGCCCGTATTATGGCATCGTGGTCTTAGGACTTCTTTGATCGACGGCATCTAGAAAAAGAGGTTTTTAAATAGTCGTATTTCTATACATCCTAATATGGGATATCTCATTTAAGGAGCCCCCACGTGTCTCATATTAGGAAAATACCCAAATTTAAAAACTAGGCTGCCTATTATTTCTTGACGAAGAAAATACAACTAAACTGCAAATGCATTGTGAAATTAATCATATAACTGATACAATGACTGTAAATTTAAATCATTTAGTGTGACTATAAAGTTGTAACTTACCTCGTTAATATTTGGTGTCAAAAATCGGGTTTTGTGGTTTCGTAAAAATCCGCACGTACACAACCTGACTTCGAACTGGGAAGCGCCAACACATGTTTCGGTCTGTTGCCACGCGGCTTCTGGTGACAGTATCGCCAAATAGCTGCAGCGATTAGTTTCGCCAAAACCTAACTATCTCATATTTGGCAACTATCTCATATTCGGCATCCTTACCCTACTACAAAGTAATTCATTCTATATATTTTATGGTAATTAGTAAATAGGTACCTACGTACTCAAAAATAATAGTAATGCAATGGTACCTAGTAAGTACCTACTTTGAACATTTTATTGAAATAATAGACATCAATTTTAACAAGATACCTACTATCACCTTGAAATAGTATCTATTTATTTTCTTAGCGTATGAACATAAATTAAAAGGAACTAAGAGTAACTCTGCGCTTAATAGTAAAAGGAGTAATAGGTACTGTTATATCTATAGGCCACGACACCAAGGTAATAAATTGTATATCCGATCACAGACATTTTTATGACAGTCTATAGAGCTTACAAATCACTACCATATATCGTTTCAAAAATACTGGGGATAGATTGTAATGACATAGATAGGAATAGGAATCCCAATTTAAAAGGAAAATAAAACCGGACACCAGACCTTAAAACTGAAGAAAAAAGAATAACTTTGAAATGTAGCTACAAGAGGTTTGAGTAGGAAAATATATTCGACCTACCCCGGCCTTTAAAAAAAACCCCCTTAAATTACGAACACAACTAAAAACGGTAAATCGGTCTAATGATGATATATAGGTACATGCGGCAATTGGTTTTTATTTAATATAGGTACTAGCTTTTGCCCGCGACTTCGCCCGCGTGACTCAGGTTACTGTTTTTCCGGGGTAAAAGGTCACTTTTCTTGTCTTTGCTTTTGCTTTACTTTGCCCGACTTTGCTTTATATATTAAGATTATTATGTAGCAGAACTACGTTTTAATATACATAATAATTAGTCCAAATAACACGAAAAATCGCTCGTTTGTAAAATAGGAGATTCTTTCAAAACAAGTTAATTAGGTATTTTTAGTTAAAACTAGCAATTTAATTATTATCATATTTAAGATTACAAGTCTTCAAAACTTTTATATTCCGTAGAGATAATAATCTCTACAGGTGCCAAAAAAAACTGTGTATAGGGTAAAGATGCCGAATATGAGATACCATTTACATATTCGGCCATAAAAAATAAATTATTGCACTAATGACAATGAAAATTATTTATATTCGATTAGTATTTAATGAAGTTTATCCTTGAAAGACCGTTTAGTGTTAGGTATAATAGATTTTTTGCTATATCAGATAATATTAGAAAAGTCAGAAATTACGTCTCAGGGAAATGGTCTCCTATTATGAGATACCAAGGGTTTTTAATATGAGATAGTATAGATTCAGAGAAAAAGGAAAGAAATCAATTCAAAAAACTTTTTATTGGCGATATTTATTAATCTACAACATCGTACTACTAAATAAAAAGGTTTTAGTAACAACTTAATAATATATTATCATGTGCTTGTGCCAAGTGCTTGATGTTCTTCAGATGTAGATGTAACTCATAAAATCGTTAGTCCAACTTTACAATATTTTTCTATTTTTGCTTCTAAATAGTCAGAAAAAGCTCGAGGTCATCCCATGAACCTTGACAAATACTTCAGCATTAGCATCTTTTTTGACATAACGTTCTAGGATACTCTTAGGAACATCGAAAGTTTTGACGCTATTAGGTAACATATTTGTTTGCTTCGCACTGCACTCACGGCCCGTATTATGGCATCGTGGTCTTAGGACTTCTTTGATCGACGGCATCTAGAAAAAGAGGTTTTTAAATAGTCGTATTTCTATACATCCTAATATGGGATATCTCATTTAAGGAGCCCCCACGTGTCTCATATTAGGAAAACACCCAAATTTAAAAACTAGGCTGCCTATTATTTCTTGACGAAGAAAATACAACTAAACTGCAAATGCATTGTAAAATTAATCATATAAATGATACAATGACTGTAAATTTAAATCATTTAGTGTGACTATAAAGTTGTAACATACCTCGTTAATATTTGGTGTCAAAAATCGGATTTTGTGGTTTCGTAAAAATCCGCACGTACACAACCTGACTTCGTCTCGAACTGGGAAGCACCAACACATGTTTCGGTCTGTTGCTACACGGCTTCTGGTGACAGTATCGCCAAATAGCTGCGGCGATTAGTTTCGCCAAAACCTAACTATCTCATATTTGGCAACTATCTCATATTCGGCATCCTGACCCTATTATAACAAAATTCAAGGCTAAAGCGATGAGGAGGGAGTCTTTCAAGTCTGAGACAAGTCCTGAATTGTCACAAATATTGGTAAACCTAAGTAGAAATGCATCTTAGCGCTTTAAAAGCATTTTAGATAAACCCGCGTGTTGGATAGGCCCGTGGATACAGTAACAACAATTACAAGTTTACGAGGGACAATATAGCCGTATAGCGGCTCATGGCACTCATATGAAGCACTAAAGAACTGGTTTACTGGCCTACTGATGATTTACTGGTGCATTCCACGGCGACGTGACGTCAACGATCTGCCTCATACGTAAGCGTCTATACATCATGTATCATGCCATCATTAGCCACGTTAATCAAAACTTATGGTCCCTTTCGCGTTAAGCTTGTCTAAAAGCGACGCCACATGATGCGTTGCGGAACCGCAACAACTCTACATATTAGGCCACGCGGTTAGGGCTGCGTCACAAGTTGTATACAATTGTATTGTAACAGGTGACATTCGGCAGTTTGGCAGTGTACCGTGTGACACAGTACCACGATTTTTTCCGCAGAAGTACCGGAGAAGCAATAGCGAAGCTGCGGTACCTACTGCAGCGCACTGTACCACAGATTTTCCTATATATACCACACATTGTAGTACGAAAACGCAGAGATAAAGATCGTACCTACTGTGTGACATCGCTCTTACAAATAAGCATAACTTTAAAATAACATAATGATTACTTGCATACCTACTATATAGCTAAAATAAAAGGATATACAGTTTATTTCGTTTTAAACCGAACTGATATATGAGAAGGTAATATAATAGGTAGGTAATAGGTAGAAGTAAGATGCATTACATGAGCCTCGAAAGCTTCTTGAAAGCTACTTAAAAAATGTAGACACTTATTTAATATTTAGGTATAAAAAAGTTCCAAAAATAAAACCGTAATCGATTGATAAAACAAAAAACTAATAGGTACCTAACTGCTAATCACGAGAATAGCATCTACAAATCGTCGCGCTTTGAGACCACCCATGCGGTTAAATAAAATAAAACGCATGTCATATCATCTCTCACCCTAAATTATGGCGAAGAAAACCGATATTTCTTCTTAGCTATCGTAAATTACCGGTAAATAATAATCTTAATAAAGGTTGAAACAACAGAGTTTTAACGACTGCAAGTAGTTTTAAAGGTGATCGTATAACGCCAAAGCTGCCTGAGCCATATAAGAGGAGAACGCAATGAAGATTTCAATTCGGCTGAAAATATGCGTGACATCATCAGTAGAGAGACTCAATACTGAATGTATTGGGCGCATCGAAGAAATGCTGATGCAACGGTTCTTGCTCCACGGGAAGCCCATGGGCAGCTCAGCATCTAGGTACATTTAGACAGGATAGGTCCAGAACAGAAAGGTGTTGAACAGAATAATATGATTTTTTGTTGTTAATAATTTAACTAGTATTTAGACTTGAAAAATAGAATATAACAATATCACTATCACTATGCATGCTGTGTAATTGTCTAAGTTTTATATTAATTTTGATTTTTTATTGATTCATTTAAATCTGTAAGCTGTTGGTAAACAAAATGAATAAGAAAAAGTTTTATAAAGCGTGCAGCTATGTGGGTATATTAAATTGTAGGTAGGATAAATCGTACCGTGACTTGTAAGTGAGTAATTTATGAAGGCAAGCTAAGCATTAATTTATAAAGGGTTCGTGAGGAACCTTCTGATACCCCACGGGCATTCCGCTTCCTGCGAACTCTTCATAGGTACATATATTATTTAATCATGGACAATATTGATTTTAGAAGCTATGCTTACTAAATGCTATCAGCTGGGAATTGATATTGATTTGGTAGATTCTTACATACTAAAATGAGAATGTGTATTATGTAGGTATGTTATGTGTACATATATAGGTATCTGTCTGATTCTTTTCAGTAGGTACATAACTCACGGGTCAACTGTTGAGCCATGTTGAACCTTGGCTTAGATATTAAATGATTAAACGAAAAATATAGCAACGGTCAGTGAATAGCCATTACCTTGGGAACAAAGAGTTCTGGACAAAATATATTTAAAGGAATATACGCAACGCGTCTAATAAATAGATCTGCGAAATAGTTGCATGTCGGCTCTTTGCTCAATTTTACTTCAGTATTCGCCAAAACTTAGCAAATCTTCGATTGTAATAATTTTACCAAACCTACTAGTGGTATCTACCTAAGCTGATAGAACTAAACGTCGAGGGGTCGGCACAAATTAAACTTTCAAATCCGCAAACCTGCAGTAAATATTTTATTATACATAGAGTCCCAGAGAGAGACATTCGCCGTCGTTAGTTTCGTAGTGTGTGGTCGCTGTCACACACACTTATTTAAAGTTTTATCGCTTCAAGAGATATTGGCGACCCTCTCAAGGAAACCCGAACCTGCCAACTACTTATACATTTATAAAGTTTAAATATAAAATATTTAATATTGATAGGAAATAATCTCAGTCCATTCAAATCTCAATTCGCACACAGTATTATGACTTCATAAAACCCTATTTCATGATTTTAATATTTCGAGCGCCGCACATGCGTCCCATGATTTGCGTGAGACGCTGAAATTACGATCCGATATTTATATGCATGTGCGTCGCCAAATGTGCCGGTACCGAAAAAACAGCCACGTCCTTTGGCACGTAAAAAGGATGCGACAAAATAAATATACATGGAGCCACCCTTTTTGTCCATTATACGACCCGGCTTTTTTCCGTTGCCTCCATAAACTGTGCCCCAATAAATATGTAAATCTACCGAAAAAACTCGCTTCTGCCGCCCGCTTTGTGAGTTTCACTTTCGACTGGACTTAATTGGTACAATTGTAGGATTTTAAGGCTTCCACGACCCTGCCGTGCCAATGACCTCTCGACGTGCCTTTGTGACTGGGACGGCTTTAGGCAGAGAGGAATTTTATACTTAATAGTGTTATTCTTATTGTGTTTAAGTTACTTAAACAGGTAGGACAAGAATTTGTTAGTCGTAAGTCGTAACTCGATTAGAGTTGTGAGTTGTGACGATGCAACCTAAGATGGTACCTAGCGAACTGCCTAACTTAGAAGAGTTATTGTAGTTTCACACACGACATCGTAGTGGATTGTTGCTTGACTGCACGTCTTTGATGGTAGAGTGGTAGTTAGCTACAGTCATTCGAAGCCTATACCAACCACTCCCAGACTCCAGACCATTATTCAAATTACCTAATGTATTATTACTCGTTCCCTCCAAGTTGGCCGTCGTCGGCCGTTACAAATTGACGTCATACTGGTAACGTTGACAGTAAAATAATAATTATATTACAGTAATTATTTTACAGGAACCACGTCTGTGACGGAAGTTTTCTTTTCTGGCAATGCTTTTTATGGACGTCTTGAATGTCGAAGGGTGAAAGTGATTAGGGTAAGTCCGGGGGAGATGGCCCTACTAACTTTGAGGATTGATTGTCAACGAATTATAATAAATCAAACGATTATTTTAATCACAAACGAAACTTTAATTATATTTCTTATCAAATATTAACACTAATCAGTCTTAAAATAAACAAAAGTAAACAATTAGGCATGAAACAAAAAACTTACGACTGGCCATCTCTCCCAGACTGTCCGGTTAAGATGACCATAGGAGTCGGAGAGAGATAGCCAGTACTCTTTTTCCCTTTCTCTTTGCCCTTACGTCCTTCGAACTCCTTGTTTTTCTTATTGCCGCAATCGGAGCATATGTCCTCAAACTCCGTACAATTTTCATGCGTCCAGGACATACGAATAATACATTGCAGCCAATCTTCGACGAGTTGGGTCTTAAGATAATTTTTTCCACAGCCTCTACAGTTATCTTCTTCGTTTTCTTAGTTTTCACTTTCGGAAGTATCGCAAAGTGGCAAGAGAACTTCTTTACAGCTACTGTCTGAGATCCTTCGACTGGCTTTGCGTTTTCTAACAGTCTTGAATCTAAAACATTATATGGTTAACTCGCCCTGAAAATAATTGGCCATCTATCCCGATTGTCTGGGAGAGATGTCCATATGAATTAAAAGAAGAAACATGCTGCTATGTTTCATAATTTATAGGTTAAAATGCGTGGAAACTTAATTACTTTACAATGACTGTGCTAAAACATGCAAATATTGTAAAATCTTTTTGCGACCACGTAATATGATAACCCCTTGCCTTATATTAGAGGTGTAATCAAACAAAAACATGGAATTTACTTACCTTTTCATTAATTTTTTTGACAAAAACTCACGGACACTTGTCGCCAGTCGCGCAAAGAAACATACTAAATTGATATTAGTGCCATCAGTTGCCTTATAGTCGAATTTTTATCTATTGGCCATCTCTCCCGTACGGCCATCTCCCCCGGAATTACCCTAATTAAAGTTATAAATACACTGCGCTATTCAATAGGTAAGTACTTTTCTTTTTTTAACTCGTTATAGAAAGCGACACGCGAACAATAATAACCAAACAAAAGTAATAACTAATTAAACTTAAAATACCATTTAAAACGTAATATGTAATAAGAAAAGTTTGAAAAATCTCGATAGTGACAATCGCGAGCGGTACGCTGCTATCTGTAGGTACTGAGCGGATCTGACTTGAGGTGCGGGGAAGCGCGACGCGAGGTATAGCGGCCAACTTGCAGTGAACTGGTAGTAATTTTCAAAAACACAACATAATGTTTTAGGTATATTCAATATGAAATGCGTTCAAAACTAAACCCCCATTTTGTTAAATTCATTTTCTTAAAGTTACCTAGGTACCTATAAATCTACTGAATTAGGTTAAAATTGTTTTGAAGAAAGCGATCTCGACCGGGGGAGCTGCATCGATCCGGCCGGGCGCGGGCGAGTGGCCCCTCCAAGGGACTCGCTCCCCCACATCTGCCTCTCGTATAATTAAGTCAACATAGGTACATACACAATCACATACGTTTATAGACGTTTCGAAATAATGGGTAAGCCGATACTAATAATATTGATTTCAATCAAATGACGTGATTGAATTTCAGCCATGACTGCTTCAAGAGGCTAGTAGAGTTCGTAGAATTTTCCTTTCATTTATTTTTTGAAAACACTTTAGCTAAGTCGTCATTTCAGCTTATGAACATATCTTTATTTGATATTGTCTGTCCAGTGCCCACCTAGGTCTTGACACGTTTCTCGGTTTAGAAGGACCGTTTCAGAAGGTACATAATCCAAAAATTTATTATAGTACGTAGTAGGTAGGTACATGCTCGGACAGCATATTATATCGATAAGGTTGATGATCACGGAATAAGGCTTAAAATCTGTAGATCGTTAGTGTCAGTACAAATCGACACTCACGCTTGTCTGTCGAAAGTCTTAAATCAAAAAATAAGGCTTTTCATATATGTTGGTAGGTATGCAAAGGTAGACTGGACATAAATTCACACAACGCAATGGGTTAAGTGCACCGGCCACATTATCATTGTCGTAATTTATGTTGCAAAAAGTAAAACCGCGAACGATCGACAAGAAAAATCTCAAAAGGATACATTTTTCCTTAATGAATGCTATTGATCGGTCGAGGCTATAAGCGGATAATTTACGACAACCTCTACCCTCGGGTTCTGCTGCGTGCTCTGAAGGTGTGTTATTTATACCCCCTTTTTTATGCCCCTTTTTTCGCAGCTCGTAACGGCTGGCAATAAAGGGGACGTAATTTTAATTTCATGATTGGAAAGCTCGATTGGCCGGTTATGTGGCTTAATGAGTTTATGGCGGCAATGAGTGAATGATAACGGACGTGGGACAGAACGAATTTACTCTCTCCACTGATCCAGATTTTTTCAACGAATTTTACTGTATGACTTCCTATGTTTTTAAACTAGAGAATAGAAATGCATCCGATATCGGTATCGATACCATTATGTCAGCGATATTCAAATTGTTCGATATATCGTGTAAGACAGCATTAGATAGGTGCTTTTATTTCGTATCTGAGGCAATTTTAAACAGCAGGTAGGTCTCATGAAAGTCGCGATTCTCAAGTACATATGTTCCAAAAACTACAGTCGTCCTTGTAAGAGCGTACCTACTTAATCGCCTTCTTACATAATGAATGAATCGTCTCTCTATCGCTTCAAAACTATAAATGTCTTCGACAGATTTAATATTTTTATCTGTAATTTATAAAAACAGGCATAGTAGGTACCTACCTAACTCTGATTCTTTTGAGACGTGACTTAGGTATAGATAGGATCTATAGATTATGTCTATAATATAATATTATGTAGGACCTATATCGATAAAAATAGTTTCAGATTTAAAAGTGCCGCTTTGATCCGCATACCAAATCATAATTTATTATAATAGTTTTGAAATTGGGAATAGTTTTTCCTTTTTGACTAAAGCTCTACCATATCCTCTATAAATAACGCGCCACTTGAACGTTGGGTTTTTAGGATGTTTAAATGAGAACGCACGGATCGGTTTCGTTTCGTTCATTCCCACACCATATTGAAAAAGATAAATCTCTGTCGCACCCGCCCTCCGTTTCGATCCATTAAACTCGGCTTTTTGTGCCTGAAGAAATATTGTTACCTAAAAATATATCCAACTATAAGTAGACACATAATGTAGGTAGTAAATGGAGGTTCGGATGTCTCAGAACTGGTTTACATGAACCGTAAGCTACAATGTAGCCACCCTTTAAAGTCATAACGCATATTTTAACGCGCGTTGAATTTTAATAAATCCTATAATAAAACATGTACTTACAGTAAAACCTTCAAACGATGCAAAAAGCTGAATCTTTGTTGATTTACACCTATCGCCTTTAGAGCGGGGATTACGCACTTAGATACAATAATGTATTTTTTTTACTTCTTTTAGGTACGCAACTTTGTAATGCTACATAATATGGAGTCACTTAACGAAAATATGGCGTATTAAAACGCATAAAGAAAACAGTGTTTTCAGTAAAATAGTGGTGTATAAAGGAAAGTTGTATAAGAGCGTCGTAACTTTGGACATAAATTTTGTGAATGGCTTGAAAAGAATCTATGGCGAGAGAATTGTTAATAAAGATATAGAGCGATGTATTACGGGACATTAGTGACGTTTTATGGGAGCCATGGCGGACCCGTGAATGCACCCGCGCTGAGACGATGAAATTATTGCAATTTATCAAACTGAAATGGCTTGTAAATGGTTACGACTGTAATTGTTATGATGTGAGTGAATTTAACGCAACGAACCCTCAGAAAGGTTATATATTCACTAGAGATCGCCTTCGACTTCGTCCGCTTTGATCTTTGATATGAGATTATAAAAAACATATATTTTCCCGCTAAAAGTTCTATCCTACCGCTAATAAAAACCGCGACTTCGCGATCGCTTGGTCGCGACTGGGTGCGACCCATGTACCTACATATTTTTCATTTTAGAAAATTTCGTCCCCTATTTTATTTACTACCACTTTGAAGAGCTAGTTTTCTAAAATAACTTTTATTGAATTTTATAATCATCACAAGTTTTAAAAACTAGTAGATGTCTAAAGAAAATAGCGTTTTAAGTAGGTAAGTAGGTACAAACGTGAGTAAAATGGATGGGATTGGGGACTCTTAGGTGAAGGCTAAATCTTAAATATATAAAAGGCAAAGGTGACTGACTGATCTATCAACGCACAGCTCTAACCACTGGACCGATCGAGCTGAAATTTGGCATACAGGTAGCTGTTAGGACGTAGGCATCCGCTAAGAAAAGATTTTGGAAAATTTCAACCCCGAAGGAGGTAAAATAAGAGTTTAAAAAATCGAACCTAACGTGAGCGAAGCCGCGGGTTAAAGCTATTGTAACTATATGCTTAATGTTTTGTTGAATTATTTATTTTTACTTTAACATGTTCGCTGAAAGATAAAAAAGTTTTATTTCCCTCGCACTGGGTTAATTAATACGGCGTAATGATAATTAAGAACTGCTTCAAGTTTTATAGCAGTATATCAACTGGGTGCGCAAGCGCCGCGGTGAAGGGCTTTGGAATTTTAATGGCGAACTTTAATATGGTTTAAAGTTTAACAATGTTATATTAACTAGAAAATTAACCTAGATGAATATATTTGTGTTTTAAAAATACTTAATTAATAAAGTACCTACCTAAAAGGAAAAGAAGTAAACTCAGGTAATTACACATTTACGATGATATATGATGATGAAAATTATGATAATGATAATACCACCTACCTGAGGAGATATAACAACTTATTAAATGATTTTTATGTACTATGAGGAGATATAACATGATCCTCTAAACCGTAACTATGTAGGTAGTAGGTAAATGCAATTTTTTTTTAAAGAATATTAGCCAAGCTGAAGTTGACCAATATTCTCCTATCCTCTCTAAATAAGCGGAAAGATTGTGCTAGGAGTGGGTACGACAATAGTGCAACGGGTGGGGGTCGAACCTGCGACCTTTCAGTTTTCAGTTTGCACCTTTAACCGATGGGCTATTGAGGCTTTTATTAATTATTGAGGCTTTTATTAACTATTATTAATTAAACAAAATAAACCTCAATAGCCCAACGGTTGAAAGTGCGGACTGAAAACTGAAAGTTGCCAGGTACGAGCCCCACACGTTGCACTATTTTCGGATTCACTCCGACAAGATTTCAGCTTACTAGGAGGGGAGAGGAGAATATAAGTTAAGTTCACCTTAAAAAAAAATTTGTAATGGAGAAAAATGTTTTGGGCATCTATCCCCAAAGCATCAATTAGTGCAACGACTTAGGTGCGGACTGAAAACCGAAAGGTCGATGTTCAAATACCACCCGTTGCACTGTTGTCGTACCCACCCGTAAAACAAGTTTTGTCCTTATTTGGAAGGTAAAAGGGGAATATTCGTCATGTTCAATCATGCTACAATATAATTTAAAAAAAAAATACAACTCATATAACCTACCTACGTAAAGAGAGGCGCTTTGCATGGGTAGGTATAGCTACTACATAGTATGCATATTTTCAACCTAAATGTACTACATTCGCATACATACAAAATATTGGTGGTAGATTCTCGACTTGTCATAGGAGCCACAAGTTGGCCTACATGAAATGAATAATTTTGAGTTTGAGTTATTACATTCTAAAATTATTAGGTATTATTTACACTTTGAACAATCACAATCAAGGTTTTTGAGAAAAGTGATAACAATAAATCAAAATTTTCGTACTCAAACACCTTCAACTTAGTCTGTAGGTATAATCAAGAGTTGGTATGCGATTATGTTAATTTATTCAAACTCTATTTACTGCTTATGTCAAAGATATTTACTTATAAAAAATATTCAGCTACAGAGTACGCTTATCTTAAAATATATAATATTCTAGAAATGTTTCCAAGGCACCTATTTCAAACCGGCCATAAATGTCTCGACCAGGATAATATTTTACGATGCCTTATGCGAGGCGGCAGCGCGAGGAGAGAGGGGGGTTGCCCTTATCTGCCTATACACATGTGGAGTGACATTCAAATTTATCGACTTAAAAATATCCACCCAGATTAAAGATACACAGAGATGCATCCTCCACAATCCTGATAAAATATTATACTCGCAACAAAAAAAAACTTTTAAAATTGTTGTGCCCATTTTACAGGCTATCCTTCGGAACAAGTAAACCAATTTTGAAGGCAGTTTCAGAAACTGGTAGACATTATTGGAGTGATCTATTTTATTTTTATTTTTATTTTATTTTATTAGGTTTACTTACAAACACTTACACTAATACATCAATGAACATACTAAAGACTAACTTCATACTAGCTGAGTGTAGTGATTACTTAAAAGTAAACACAACATGGACAAATAACAAAAACATTCAAAAAGACAAAAATATTTAAAAAAAACAAACAAAAGTGCTATCATAGAAACAAAACTAAATATTAGAGTGACAATAATAATATATCCTAGGATTCATAGTCTAGATCTAGGCCAAAAATGTTTTGGGTTCCTTTATAAAAACTGTCAAGGTCAATACTACGGGCTAACCCTTGAACCAATCTTGAAGAAATTTGACCAGAGATTGCTTGCATCTCGGAAACGGGTATAGATTACTTTATATTCCGGAAAATCAAAGAGTTCCTACGAGATTTCAAGAGAACTAAATCCGCGCGGATGAATTCGAGGTCGTCACAATATAAACTTATAGTAATTATTATTTAAGTAAGCGTTGCTTTTGAAGTTTTAAAATTAAATATAAAAGTAAGCCTTCTGTTTAAGTTTACATTCAAACGTACACAAAAAGTATTTGCTTATAGCGCTGCTTGTTGTAAGCTCCAGCGGCCGCTCGCGAAACTCGCGTTCGCGGGTAAATAACAGGAGGCTGGGGGGATTGTACTGCAGCTTTATGTGATAACGGTAAGATGCTGAGGTGTGCCGCTTTGTAATAATAATAAATAGAAGGAAAATGGCAAGGAGGTGATACATACCTATTATCTAACAAAGTCTGACCGCCGAATTTTTCTATCTGTGTCAATGCAAATACAAAATCATAAAAAATAAATGAAATAATTATAGATATAATTGATAGGTATTTCATCATGAAAATCTCTGCAATGGTTCTTTAGCTCAGTGCGCGCGGAACTTCTTTGGCGAAAACTACTCAAACCGATACATAGAGCATTGCACCTACCTACTTATACTACCTAGTTATACTCGTAGATATGGGTACATCATCATCTCAACCTATCACCGGTACATAACTAGCACGATGTCTCAGTAAGATGGGTTTATTACTACTTACTACTGCATTAGTAGCCAAGGTAATCAAATTACCCATATTACTTACTACTGGTAGTGGGATTTGTAGTACCACAGGCAATAAACATCTCTACCGGTTATATCATTCATATACATGGCGATTGGCGAAGGCTTTTCGATGGTTAGGTATCTACATGATACTAGGATTCTTTGGAAACTTTTTGGAAAGGTTTCGTTGATTCGCAAACTATAGGCTGGTAGTCCAGAACATATACCTACCTATTTACTAATTACCATAAAATATATTGTATGAATTACTTAGTAGTACCTACCTATCTACTGTAAGTATTAACAGCGTCTCAATTAGAAAAGGACACCTCGTTTCTTTCTTTCTAACCCTAGTTAGATGATGGTTTAATGTGGAAAGAGGGTAGCAAACAACCCTCTCTTATGATGTTTTATGATCTTTTCCGTGCAGGCTGCTACTGAGATAGTAAGGTAGAGATACCTATCCTTGACAGGAAAAACGCAATATTTTTGACCAAATATATTCTTATAGGTACACTCACAGTCACGTGCTGCTTCGCTGATGAACTAATTTGAGACGCCTGGTGGTGCTCCCAGCGGTGAACTCCTTATGGATGACGCAAACTAAGTATTTCCGATTAGGATTTATAAACGTTGACTTCACTCGGTTGTGTTTCAAATTATACTAACAGACTAAACGTGGGCTCAACCGAGTTATATGAGGCGTCTATAAACCAAACCGCATCTATTATTCCGCCGGTCGAACAGCCTTCCAGCTGACGTGGTTTTAAATACGCTTTATGGCCCAAATAATTTGGGCTGTTGACCCAGTTCTGTGCCATAAAAGTGTTAATTTTAATGAGGCGCAATTCGCTGGTTCAAATCAAGTTACAAAGTAAATAAGTTTGTAAATTCTGTGCGAATCATGCTTTTTCGTAGCTTTGGGCCGACCTACATTTAGAAACAGTGTCTGAGACCTGAGTTCCACCACCAGAAAACTTTCACCCAAAATTAAGCACATTGTCTAATTATAATTATAAAATCTGCTAACAATCTAATTATATTTTATAATGTATAAGTAAGTGTTAAAAGTAAACAAATCGTAGAAAAAGTAAAAAAATCGCAGCTTGACCGATGAACGTAGCCGGGCGTTTACGACGTTAAGTTTTTCATTTGAAGGACGGTTTTATTGTCTTTGCGGTAAGAACGTCCTAAGAGCCGTGCTTACTGCGTCGCTTACACCTTTCTGCGAGGAACAACTTATTTACCTTTTATGACAGTTAAGGGAAAATAGGTTATTTATAGATAGGTAATAATTATTATCTATTTATTATAATTGACATGTGGCGGTTAGTACCTACGGCTATAGTATCTTCGCAAGTTATGATTTTTAGATATTTTGTGATTATCGTAACTGTTCTAACTAATGACTGAATTTATACCAACTTATATCCTTGTTGAAACTGTGCACATATATTGCAAAGGTTTGCGATTGTATTTTGTCACGTTACGAATTGTACGTCCACCTAGCTAACATGTAACAGATTTGAGAGTCATTAACTTTTCATTAAGCAAAGTGAGAACAAAGTCGGCTGCTAAGCAAATATTTACAACGGGACACTAACACCTTGGCGTAATTGCGAAGTAGGTACCTATCGTAGTGAAGCCGCCGCTCAAAAATATGGCCAATAAACAAATATTTGAAAACCAATACTGGCCCTAAAGTCTCATATACACTAAATATTGGAACAAGTTCGCTAAGCCAGCTCAAAATTATGTAACGATACGTGCAAACACATCGTGTATGCAGAGCTTATTAACAGATCTTTGCTACAAGTTGTCGTCAAAAGCAAAGTGTGATAAATGAGAGAGTTATAACATTTTAAATTGGTCTTTATTGCTTAACCAGTAAGGTCTGCAAATGAAATTAGTTCGAAACTGCATACACGATGATCGGAACGGTGTTTATTGCACCCACGAGCAATTCATCCCGAGTTAACGTTTGACTAATTTGTGAAGTATAATGTGGTGGTATCGTAAAATGAGGCCAATGACGTCCAATCAGCTGTTCAAGCTTCAATAAAACTGACGTCAGTAACAGAGCATCTATCGATTTTAAGCAGAATAACATTATAAAAAAATTTGGAAAACTGAAACAACTCCATGCGCCAAAAGGTTGTTTACTATGCAGTATGTTCTACCTTCTCTATCTAGTCTGGGTGTTTCAATTTCTCCCCAACCAGAGGGAATGGTCATCTTGGTTACATTCTGATAAGATTCTGCGCATATCATCGTAGAAACATCATAGTATCTAACAAAAACTTGAATTTCAAAAATGAAAACACTGTAGGTACTTACATTAAGAGACATCGATGAGGCATAAATATATTATTTATCTTTCAATTGGAACTCTGCACGTATAAATATAATTCGCTTCATCTGGTTAAGAGCATAGGTAGGTATAACACTAATAGAATAAGTACTGATGTTGACTAAAATATATCCTATAACACTATCCACGTCTTGTACAACAGACACCAAAACATTAACTGACCAATAACTCCTTGTAATCACCTTGAACCCCGTTTTCACTTTTCGCGTTCAAATAAACTCGTGTTTTATTGTTTTGTACACTCTTATGCAAATGAGTATCGCCAACAGTAGCCTTTATGGAAGGGTTTCCTAAAAATAGAAAAAATTGAAAGTGAAAGCCAACTGGGGGCATATTGTGATTGTTTGTCACGCTTCCTTTCCACTATTGTTAGGATAAATATTTACGTTACGGCATGCAAAAGAGGTTTTTTGACGAAGAAGACTACCGAATTGGCCTTTTTTTGTGCAACCCTTTCGGCGTTATTTGTTTGCTCTGTGTTACTGAGACAGAGGCGCGATGTGTCGAATTGGGTGCTAAAGTAAACATTTCGCAGACTTCGTTGCTATTTTGGAATCCTGATTTAGTATAATACTTAGCCAAGGAGCAGTTGAAAACATGAAGTCTCAAATGGTGACCTTATGACGTAAGTACTAGTTGCTTAAATGCTCTTAAGCCTAACAGCTACCACAATGCTTTTTGAAGACGGTTTGGTGCTTGTCCTATCCTTACTAGATGTCTACGGATTGATATGATGATGTAGATGAGTCTTGCAATCAACCTTATGAGTTATGTCATAACATATCATAATAATATGGAAATTTTAGGGTAATCTACTGAGATTAAAAAAATCTTTGGTTCTTCATCTATATAGAGCATTGTTATTGACATTTATGTATTTAGAATACTTTTCAGAACAACATATGCAACTACTTTTTTTGGGACTTTGAATTTACGAAACAAGAAATATTAGACTAAGGTCGCGGTAGTTGGCCGCGGTATTAAAGTTTACGACAGGGATTCGAGACACAATAAAAATGAAAATAAATCCATTGGTGAATTAAGAAATACAATCCAATTCGTTGGGAATTTGCTCTGAATAGAGTCTGTCGACCTACTTTGATCTGCGTATCTGTTAAACTGCATCATTGAGTTAATATATACTATATTAATACTATTAATATATATACTATGTTAATATATAGAGCGCATTTTCTCAATTAGCAAGTCAATTTTAACCGTCGAACTTTGAACAAGAAGTGTCATGTACGGCATTAAGGCCCTTGATCATAATATTTACCTATGTATGAGAACTAGATAGTTTGGGCCTATATTGTGTTGTAATTTTTTATATTGTCTGTGTTAGATGTATAGTTGATTCATTTGAAAATTAAAACTTTTCTATTTCAATTTCTTTCATATTCTATTCACGGATAGCTAGGCATAATGGTACCTACGCAATTATAGGATTATAAGTGGTAAAATTTAGGTACAAGATTTGGTACTTTCTTGTGAGTACCTAACCTTTGTATTAATTAAAAACCAAAAAAGATTCAAATAAGTAGGTACCTACTTGAATAAGTATACCTATAATAAGCCTTTTAGGAATGCTTTTAGCACTGTACCCGAACGACTAGCATAATCTTCTTGATAAGTCGAGGGTGCTAAAGTGAGGCAATCAACTCAGTTTTAAAACTGTACTACTTATATGCAAGACAATAAAGAAGGAGCTTTTATAATTTTTATGGCCACTTTGGTGTTTATCAATAAATATTACCAATAAAATAATTTGCCCCATGCTAGCGTAATAGTATTTCTTATGTTCAGGGTTTTGATCCTTTCACTAATGATAGTTTAATATATAATAGGTAAGGTTACTGCGTTACCTAGTATTAGGTTAAAAGAGCAAAAGATCCGATAACAAGTTTTTCTTTCTATAGTAATAATTATTTAGATTCTAATTTTACATTTCTTCATCTTTTTAATTTTGTCTCCCGCAATACAATGAATTTTTGAACTGTAATTTATCTTAAGTGATGTTGATATACCCTTGAGGTATTTTTATTAGATTTATGATTATTATCTAATGTTATAATCATTGCAAGTCATTACAATTTGTTTGTCAGCCGTGAGTGATTCTGATTCATTTTCCATGTAGGTAGGTAGGTACGTCACAGTGCTTGTCTCCTTAATTAATATTTTACTGCCACTCCGATGTGGGACGGTAATCCATTGGTAGTTGGTACATAATAAATTACTGTAAATAATTGGTAATGAATGTACCAGTTTGTTAAGAAATATTACTCATTAGTGCTTTATGACTCTTACGTACTTACATGCTTTTATTCGATGTCTCAAACACGATTCCCGGTTGAGAAAATTTATTGGTGTTCAACGATATAAGTACTTACGTACATAGTAGGTACAAGATGGTGTCAATGCTGGACCGTTAAGTTTGTTTTTCAGGCCAGATGTTGGTATAAATATCTCCAAAGCGCCACCTTTAGTACCTACTTATATCAAGTGTGATCTTGGTTTTAGCCAATCTACCTAAGTATACACTAGGTATTTCCTTTCTCGTAGTTAATGTCATCGAGCCCAATTGCATATGTATTATTCCAGAGTATAATCTATCTCTGTAACACAACCAAATTGGTTCAGTCGTTGCGGCGTGATTGAGTGACACACATCCATTCATCCATCCATCCATACATCCAAACTTTCGCATTTATAATATTAATAGGATGTTCCTCACTAGTTTCGCTTCCATTACGGAATTTCTAATTAAAGCCGTTAGAGTGTAAGCAAACAGCATTCTGCTCAAACACGCAAGGATTGCGGCTCCTCGCGCCACATTCCTGAGTGTATTGACTCGAATTTCTCATGTACCTACCGAGCACAAAGCAACCTGCCTTCAAAATGTAAGTAGGTACAGTTAGAAAATAAGAAAAACGTGAAATTTTTACTATAAAATAGCTTTTTCCCGTGACTACATCGTGAAGGTTTGAAAAGATTATGTCAATCCCTTGCTCCGTTGATGCGTGATCGAAGGATAAAAATCTAATTTCGCATACTTGACTTGATTGTAGAGATAGGTAAGTGACCATTACCTCGTGAGCCTTCACCAATTCTTTTCGCCTCTTTGCAGATAGTTACGCGTGTCAATTCTCTAAAAATGAATGCATCAGTGTAACTATCGCAATAGCGTCTCATTGGCTGAATTTGTAAAGTTCTTGTGCATCAATGCATTTTAAACAATAACAGGAGGGTTGGAACCCTCTCAAGAGGTCATTGCGACCGTCACACTGATTTTTTACAGAATCGACAGTCAGTGGCTGAACAAACTTATACCTACCGACCTTTTTCAAGCCCGGGTGCCTTCAACCTTACCCTGAATAAATAGCAGCTCCATTGAATTTCTATACCTATTACTATAATTTATCTTATACCTACCTATTAAAATTTAACTGCGACGAGATTTATCTGCTAATGGTACTTACCATAAGGCCTGCGCACTGACATCAGTTGAAACACTAGTGTTTGCAAATCCCGCTAATTGCCGAGTCTTTCAGCTGATCTTACACCTCTCAGCGTGGCTTACTACGTCGACTATTTACATTAACAATATGCTTTTAGGGTTTGTTTCCTGTTAAGCGGAGTGGATAAGAGTGGAGACGTTAGATATTTATATGTATGTCAGTATAGTTTGCGATGAAAATTACACGTAGGTAATTATCTATCAAGACATTATTATTGCAAAATTCTATCCCTTTCATTCCGCCAATTCGGTTTTACAGTATAGCTGTACCTATTGGCGGAAAAATGTTAAATGTACCTAAGTCTTTATGATGATCTTTGGATCATTGGATTGTAAATGAATAGTTTAATATTATCTAGTATTCAATTCGATGCCTTAACATGGGTAGCCTAAGTATGTCATGCTCGCTTTAAACATCTCTGTGGTGGTGTCGTGTGGTGCGGGTTGTTACGTTCCCTCAAATATGGTTGAGCGAAGCAATGGCTGGATCATGCGTCATGCTCGTGAACGGGTGCCACCAACGGGAATGGGTCTGCTTTGACTGCCCATCTTGACATGCGTTGGATTGGTGTACCTACGTATGCATTTTTGCATTTTTGAAGCTTTATTGTGGAAGCACTGTATACATAGCATAGCTTTGTAAAAGAAAAATTTTTTTGAAAAGAGCAACTGCTGAGTTTCTTACCGGCTTTTCTCAGCAGAATCTGCATTCCGAACCGGTGGTAGATTTATGACGTGTCATAAGAGCTACAAGTTAGCCTACATGAAATAAATAAATTTTGAATTTGAATTTGAATTTGTAAATTGTTACAGCCTAACATTAACCTTGCTATAACCGCTTCATAAGCAACTTGTTCATAATTTGGTAACAAACAAACGTTTCAATGAAACGTTTCAGGTTGCCTAATATTCTTTGAAAAAAAAAAGGAGAGCCGCAGACAATTAGGTACTTACCATTATGGTATATCATTAGGTACTTTGTGAGATTACAATGTTATGAATGGGTCTACGAGTTCTACGACTCTACGCATTAATATATCATTTTTATATCAGATGGAAATTTAATTTTTTTTTTTAATTGTGTCTACCAACTGAATTATCTAATTGCTTAAGGTCTGGACAGACGTAGCGGAGCAATAGCCACACAAGATGTTGCGCAGCTTCCTATTGGGCAAAAGACAGGGCGTGATTAGTTATCACTAGTTAGTTGGCGTGACCTGACTCGTCATAATATAGTTTATTATGACGAGTCAGGTCACGCCCAACGTTAGTACAGAGGCACTACAAGAACTAAGAAGAAACAAAGCACGAGATCAGTAATGCTTGATACCTACCTACTAGTGCAATTACCTATTCATTCATAATTTGAAAATAAAATTTAAATAATTTGAAAAATGAGTAACAATGTAGGTAATGATCACAAAGTGGGGATAATAACTTTTTCCATGGGTGGCTTGCAGGTCTGGTGGTTAAGGTAGGTAAGGTTTAGATAAGGTTAAAGGAAAATTTTACCACCAAAAATGCTATTTTACATTGAATAAGTTAAGGTTTTTTAATTTTTTCAGCAAAATTTTATACTCAACCTTAACCATGGAGCTATGAGCAAGTGGGATTGTTAGTTTTTTGATGGGCAAATTGAACCTTATATTTGTCTACCACTTGAGTGTTTTTGTGAAGCCCAACAGAACTTACGAAGCCGAGTGGAGCGAAAGGCGATGTGGTGAGCGCAGCGAGCCATCACAGTGAAATGAAGATTGAGCAGATACGAAGCTAAGTCAAGGAAAGACGTAGTAATTATTCTAGTTTAGATACATTTAAAAACTTGACACCAGATGGATGGTAGGAAATCAAGCAATTTTTATCTTATATAAGTACTTTATAAAAAATTTTGTTATGTATCAACCCGTCTGTACAAGCCTTTAATTTCTACGGGTAACGCTTGGGTACCTATCTACATACGACCGGAGTCCGGACCCCATCCAAATAATTTACTATGAATGATAATAAAGAGCGATTTAATTGCTGATAATATTGTGTGCGGCGAAATTAACCGTGTTATTAAGTATACATATAGCTAACTTAACACCTAATTGGCTATGGGTGGTCTTAAATTTTTATTTAAAAACTAAAGGTTAAGGAGTTGGGATAAAAAGGTAGAAAATAAAATATCGGTAATAATTTCTATACCTACGTTTTAAGAGTGATCGAGGAGAGAATAAATTACCTACATCTAGGTATGTTGGCAACTAAGTTACTGAAGCATTCAAGCGTTGGTACCTAGACGGAAAGTCTACGCTTGAGTGCTTGAGTGTCCCGGCGCGGCGTAAACAAAATAGGAAACATACAAATTGTACAAAAACAACTTAGCCATTACCCAAAGGAAGAAGAAGAAAAAAACAACGAAAGGTGTAAGCGGCGCGCTACGCGTAGTGCATAGGGAAAATCAAACTGTGCTACAAGTGGAAAACCAAACTTAATTGCCCGGCTACGCCTCGGTTACGCGTTTCTACAAAACTTTTTCTCCAATTGAGGCAGCTAAGAAAAATACATCAAAGTCTCCTGTTTGGATATTGACATCTCTCTGTTTTATGCTCTCTGTATCTAGCAGATCCCATAGACTCGTCTGAGCTACCAATACCACTACCTGATGTCGTCCATCTATCTCGGACTCATCTCTTAGTCCATCAGACATTACTTCAAAAAATAATTATCTCAAATCTCTATAAGTACTTAGTTCTATAAAGATGTCACTGGTAAAGTCGCGTTAAAAAATCTGGCAGCGGCATGTATTATTTACTCAGCACACAAACACTTGACGGTCTCTCTGTATAAGGTACCTACAGCTACCTACTTGAAAAATCTCACAGCGAGGCAAATTGAAGAAATGAGATACGAGGGATGGCAGCGGCGCGCGCCTCGACTCTCGAGCGATCAGCGAATCCACGGCGCCCTGCCCGCCCAGTGGAGGCACGAGCATAACGTCGAACGCCGCCGCTGCGACCGGCCGCGCCTCACCGCGCACCGCGATACAGTGAACCATAATTAATTTACAGCATACTAAAAGTGATGATACTAGTTTATCGACTATAAATCTGTGCAGTGTTGTGTTCAAGTCGCAGGTAAGTGATAATTGCTCAGTCGTACGCCGCGCTGTTTGGGAAGCAAACACGCGCGTGCATCGCTACGAAACAATGCGTCGGGAACCCTTTGGGTGTCGTGTTCGTGTTGGCCTGTGACAATTCGACACTTTTCGTTGAATTTTAGCAGGAACAGTTAAAGATTGTGCGCGCTTTTGACTTCTTTAAATAGATCGGTCTGAGATCCCACTAAACATTTAAGCCAGTGTTACCCGAGAGTTAATTTTACATAAGCTTTAAGTATTTATAAGCATAGTTCCCTGACAATTTCAGAACTATTAAAACGTCAATTTATTACTAATCATCAACATCGTCATCATCATCATAATCACCATCATAATCATCATCATCATGTTTAAATTTTTTATGGTAAGACCGGTTAGAATTGCTGGTTTATGTAGAGTATTAGTTTCTAATTGGATAACCGCTGTCTTTATCTACTTGGTAGTAGGTACGATTGCTTTGTCAAAAGCTCTGAACATTACCTACCTACTAATTAATTAAAAGTTTAGGTTAAGATTTTCCTTAATTTTAAGTAGGTAACAATATTTTTGTAATTTACTATAGGTATTATGTACCTTCGAACATCGGAATCAAACTAATGCATGTCAAATAAGTTCCTAAGTAGGTAAGGTCAAAAAGACCCTCTCAACTTTTAAGAACCTTTAGATCACTTGCCTCTATCTATACTTAGTGTAATGAAGGCCTATTGTGTTAAAGGAAGACAAAATTCTTTTGCTATAATCCGCCCTATCAAGGTAATTGCATTTTGATTTATAAAAATCACCAAAATACCTACCTAATTAGTACTTGGTATAAAAATTAGTAATTTTACATTTTCCTTAATTTTATTATCCATATTTCCTATTCATTTCTTATTAAAAAGGTGACTCTACTTTTTGGAGAGTCAATAACTTCTAATCATACAACATACAACATCTTAATCGAGATGAAAGTAGTAGAAATGGACAATGATTAAATAGGTAAAATCTATACTAATATTATAAAGCCGAAGAGTTTGTTTGTTTGAATGCGCTAATCTCAGGAACTACTGGTTCGAATTGAAAAATCCTTTTTGTGTTGGATAGTCCATTCATCGAGGAAGGCTTTAGGCTATATAACATCACGCATGATCATAATAACAGAAATTGACGCGGACGAAGTCACAGGCAACAGCTAGTTGTATATATACCTAATGCTCTAATAGATCAATAGGTATTGAAATCACAATGGTAATTCACCTAGGCCGTAGAATGCATAATAATACCTACAGAAACAGAAGATTCACTCTGCAAAATCATTTAAATAAATAGCGACTCTTGCTAGCACATCAATAAAGTGTAGGTAATTCAGGTCGCACACCTACCTATACAGTATTATTCACCTACAAGTTGCCTCTTTTACATCGCATAACTCTTATCTCTTCGCATTACCTACCTACGCTAGCCCATTGAGTTAAATCGTCTGCGGAACGACGGCGGCGGGTAGGTAGGTGCTTGTCGGCTGCCCAATATCAAAACCCAGTAAGGGACATTTTTTTTTCCATAATTTATTCTTACTTTCATTAATAAGTCCCGTTGTATTGTACAAAATACAAGCTTTGCTTTAAAATCTTGTAAATGACGGAGATTTTGTAACCTCCAAAGTTTCAAGGACTACTTTGATTTATTTATGCGCTCTCCTGTAAAATTTTTTCAAAGCACTTACTGGGTTTTGATATGGGGCAGCCGTTGTAGCTCTATTTAAATACGTAAAATGCGGAGTGCGTCTGGTCTGCCTATATTTGAATTTGTGTGTGGATGTCACTTAAATAGTAAAGTTGTATATTATATTTTGAATGTCTTTAGGTACCTATAGGTACCTACATATCCGTCGTTGTTTAGGTACCCACTGGTATAAATCAACTCGAGCTCTATGTAAATCATTTGAATCCATCACAGTTCGCTAAATGAATGACTCGAACCGTAAACTTATAATGGCCTACGATTCACCCACGTGCATGGGCCTATTTCATCAGCCCACGTAGATCCTTATTACAAATACCATAAGGTCCGAAATAGAACGAAGTTTGTTGCGAAGGCTGTATGGGACACGTTATTACACTTTATGTAGTTCGACATAAAACCTGACAGACACCCAAGTAGTGGATTAGAAGCAATCCGGCTCTTGCGCAACTTTGGAGCTGTAAAGCAATTTGAAGCGGGCAGAGGTCAATTTTGAAGCTTTACATTTACGATTTGTTGTTATTATCTAACAGTGCTATATTTTATAATATTTGAACGCCACACTACGGAGTCGGACTACGGTTGTAAACGGTTTGATTGCACCTATTAATTTAGCGTAAGACTTTTTGTGTGTGTACGCTTTCAAATTGATGATCGTGAATGTTTTTATTATGTTTTTCACGCTTATTTTTTATGTAGGCTGTAACTATTTAGAGAGTAGGAAAAAAGGGTAGGTACCTACTTATAATGCTTGATTTTATTAAGCTATCCAGCCTATATGATACTTTTGAATATAGATAGGTATCTACTTACTGAATAACAATTTTTACCTAAGTACACTGAAAAAAAAAAATGTTCACTATAATAAAGATCTTGTTTAACGTAATCACACGTCTTGACTCCATATGAGCCTAACAAGATCTTATCTACTGAAACTAAAATAACTTTGTTAAATCTTTTTTTGTTACGTCAACTAAGTATTGTTTTGGTTTAGACACGACTATATGGTTTATTTTAGCTTAGATCTTACCTAATTGAAGAATGAAACCTTATCACATTGACAAACATTATTAAGAGATTCAACAAGGTGCCTTAAATATTTATATTGCATAAGCTAAGATCTTAGACAGTTCGAGCAAATAACGGAGTTAAATGAACTAACCTCATATTCGACATAGACATGAATTACTGTTATATTAACTAAGTAACTTGATTGCTATAAATATTGTTCATTGGTACATCAACGAAGTAATAATGCTAGTTACAACAAGTTGTATGATCGTAGTAATTATTGTTCTTTTATCCATCAACAATGTCACTTGTTTACAATAATCCTTTTTTTGTAAACAGCAACAAAGTTACTTGATTGCAATAATTATTGTTCCTGAGTACAGCCACAAAGTTACTTGATTGTAATAAATAATAATTATTGTTCTGTTGTACATAAGCCAAATTGCTTGATTGAACACAATTATTGATAAGATGGTATTTTTCACTTGAAAAAATGCGACTTACCCCAGGTGGGAATCGAACCCACAAGCTCTCGCTATCCGGGCGATAGTTCTTCCATTGAACTATAGAGACACTGATTTAAAATTTTCAACCGCTTATTACACTGTGAGCCAGCATAATCAGTGAGAAAACTAATGTTTCTGTAGTTCGGAAGAGCTAAGGTAAGTTGACCTTTTTAACTAAAAAAAAATTAACAATAATTGTGTTCAATGAAGCAACGTGGACAGCAACAGAACAATTATAATTATTACAATCAAGTAACTTTGTGGCTATACTACTTAAAAAACAATAATTATTGAATACAATTTACTTTGTTGACAAACAAAAGAACGATAATTGTAGGCACATAGTTTTGCCGATGTGGCTTGGGGCGATTATTCTCCATGATCTATTTGGGTAATGATAGGCATGTTGCAATTAACCAAAAGATGAAACAATTTTATGGCTCATATTGCGCACTCATCCTGAAAAAAATTGTGGATGTACGTATTAGAGAATGGTTTGAACAAACCGAAAGTGGTAAGGTACAGCAACAGCAAGAGGAGATGATCAAATCTGTTCTTAAGTCATCAATCATCATTGATTACCTATTAGATTAGATTTAAGAGCTACTTTTGCTATTGTATGTACTTAATAACAATGCAAGCAACTTTCACTATTAAAACAAATTAAAAAACGCGTTATAACAGATTTTATTTTATTATACAAATGAAGTATGTATATAATAATGTCTACTAAAATATAGCACATTTGTTTAATTTTGCGATTTTAAAGTTGGTTCCATAGTCAATTTGCTTGTATTATTAAGTATACTCTCCCAATTTTTGTTTGACTATTAGCCTTGTGTAAACTTTAAATAGGTTCTAAAAAGTATAGCAATTAAACAATTATTTCCAATTCAATTAACTTTATTCATTTATAAAGCACTTCCCACAGTTACATATTTTTTTCCATTACTAAGAATATTTATATTGCACGGGATAGGAAACAATAAACATTTGTGAAATTGGACTACAATTTTCTTTATTTCTGGTTCTATAACTTCGTAAGCAAACAAATGGTCATCAAATTCTAACGTTTGCATTAAATGTCCCATTAAAATGAGACTATTGGTGTCATACAATAAAACTTTATGCAATTTGAGAAAAAGTGGCATTAAACCATCAGAGGAAGTATTATAAATTAAGATAGTCCCTTTTACATACCGTGTAGTACATACAGTGGCCCAAGTAACATGTACAAGAGTTTTTTCATTACATAATTGTAAACTAGACCGTATGAATTGATCATCAGTAGATTCCGCAAACATAAGGCACAATAATAAAATTATTAGGGTTAAGGTCACTTTCCCTTGTGACTTCCTCGCCAATTTCAAAATTGATCAAATCCAGGTTCTGCAAACAAAAGAAATATGTATAGATTGTCATAATATGTCAATAATAATTAAAAAATCCAACTGACTAAAAAGATGAAAACAAGACGCATTCATTTACATGTATAAAATCGGCACCTAAGTAAGTATTTACAAAGTTAACAAATTATATTAATTGGCAGTTTGAGGCTATGAATATTAATATTAGTATTTACTTAGTAGAGCCCCCCGACTGACAATTAATCATATTTTTATTTAATTTGTAAATACTTACTTAGGTACTGACTGCACATAATTGTGTAATGTGTGTGTGTTGAACGAAAAACTTACTGATAGAGATAAAGTGCTGCTTGAAAATTCCGTTTTCCATGTTCTCCAGCACCTCATGAAAAGCACCCTTGGCCCTGTCTGCGGTATGATGTCCTTGACATCATCTGGGGTCAGGGCTGATATCGCCTGGATGGTGATTGCATTCTCTAAAATTACAGTAGAATGTTAGTTATGTAGTGATTTTAATAACTAATTAAATAATTGGTTAGAGTGTAAGAATATTTATTTAATAATGGTGTGGTGTGTCCTTGTTTCTTAATTAAGTATTATCGTGAAAATGGTTCAGAAGGGAATATGGATTTATTATTAAATTAGGTACACACTTAGTTCAGTATTTCCAAAAATTGTTTAGTAGTTTATAAAAACGCTATAACTGCCTACAGGACTTGAAGAGTATGAACACACTATTTTTGGGTTTCGTCATGCATGTTCACCAAACGTGTTATAAACGTGTCACTGTCGCAGTAGGATGGTTATACCGCTTCCGTATAACTATACGCCGGCTATAACTATCCTACTGCGACATCACCATTTGCTCGAACAGTAGGTAGGTACCTACTTTTCTAGCAGCTATGATTAAATGCTTAATAGCATAGCATACAAGAAACCTCAATAAAATGCCTTGTAGTCACAAAATAAATAAATCTATGTACATAAATATTCTCACTTACTTTCAAATACTGGGATTAGTTCTGAAAGCTCCCATGTTTTTAGTAGCTCGACAACTTCGTCCATGTGTTTCACTTTTTGCAATCGCAATATTAAAAAATCAATGCTAAATGACACCACGAGCGGGTCATAAACTAAAATCACACCAATAATCACCAAGTGATAAAACCCCGGCTTATTAATAAAGATTAAAAAAAAAAAAAAAACACCAAAATAAAGCACAATAGCAGGATTCGCACAGTCGAAAGAACAAAAACCGTTGCCGTTGCAAAAATAAACTGAATATGAATTATGACGCAATGCCGGTGTACCGAGCGGGGTGCGCGGGCGAGGGGGTATCTGTCGCCCGCGTGCGCGCAACAAGTACACTTTGCTGAATTTACAAAGCGTTTGTAAATATGACCACTTTACTTGGTTGATTTAGACAAGTAGGTATCTTATATCAACCATGGTAGTTGTTAAAAACGATGAAAGTTATAGTGTTACCTACAACAAACTAATTGTTTAATTTAGCAAAATAAAATGATAGACATAGACAACAAAAAATAAAAATGTATGATGTAACGAAGATCGTTGATTTTAATAAACAATATGCATTTTGTAGATATGAACAAAATTGAGTTGTTCAATTAAGTATCGAATCTTGTTAAAAGGAAATAAAAACATTAATATTCCAAACATTTTAATGCCAACTAAGAGAAAATGCATCTTAGTTGGACTGCATTTTTTTCAGTGTATTTTTTTATGGTGAGGTTTTTTATATTAAGTACTTAAACCTTTTGAAAATATACCTATACCTAATAAAATAAAAATTAAAAAAATCCTCTTGAAAATTATTTTTTGTTTAAAAAACATTTATTCGTGATTAGCTGCTGATGTCCGCGACTTCGTCCGCGTGGACTTACTTTTTAGAATGCCGTGGGAACTTTTTGAATTTCCGGGATAAAAAGTAGCCTTTGTCACTCTCCAGTATGGCTAACATGCGCGCCACGAGAAAATTTTGTCTACCCATTTACTCGTAAAATCTCATACAAAACGAGTAAATGGGTAGACAAAATTTTCTCGTGGTGCGCATGTTAGCCATATTGGTCCTCAACTATAGGACGGTCTAGGTACTCATGCAAAAAATCACGTCGATCCGTAGCTCTTTTCGCATTCATTTGTACAATTTCGCATTTATAATATATTAGTACCTAAGGATATTAACATTTATTCATAGGAAATTCTCTTAATTTTTAACCGACTTCAACAAAGGAGGAGGTTCTTCTACTTCTTAATTCCGTCAAATCTAAATCGGTCAGGTTGGTCCCATTACCTAATAGGTATGTCAAGTTGAAGCTGTCATCGGTAGGTAGATGCTATCTACCCGCCTTCTTGGTCTTTTTGGAGGAATGTCATTAGGTAGATATAGTAGTACTTGCCCGATAGGTACTTACCTACGGTTTCAACCTAATTGAATAGCCATTGATGCAAGAACATGAGTTACAAAAGCAATTTGCCCAGCATCTGTTTTTATGAGGGCATTGAACGTTGTTCAATCAAGTTTTAAAATTTTAGTAGGTAACCTTGGAATTATTTATTAGGTAGGTAGGTACCTACTAGCTTTTGCTCGCGGCTTGATAGATCAGTCAGTCAGTCAGTCACCTTTTCTTTTTATTTATGTATTTAGATTTAGATTATTACAAACCTATTCAGTTTCATGTCACCTACTCTATTAATTATAGTACCTACCTACTTCTATTAGAAGGAGCTTACTTACTCTCAAGGGAAGCTAGAAGAATTTTCTTTTTTTAGAGATAAGCTTCACCTATGTCTACTTCTTCTAATATATTTTCTTATCTTGTACTTAATTCTTTATATGTACCTACCTACCTACATAAAAAAAAAAAAAAAATAGCATAGGATAGGTATTAAATCTAAACATTTGTTAGTCTATTAAAGTTGTGCAACACGGATTTTCATCTTAAAACCGATTTAACGCCATGTTTTATGTAATCAAGACCGATCATAAACCGCACGTCGGTAATTACAATCGAGTAGTGAGTGTAAATTTGAGTTGGACGATGTTATTTCTGAAAAGAATCGCCATTTAAACTAGTGAAACGGTGAAATCTAATCAATATCCAATCAGCGGCTGGCAGTAAAGTTAACTAAGCGGGAAATTAACTCAGCCGGCGCTGTCTGCCTCTGTTCTCTGCGCTGCGAGAGTAGGGAGGCATGATGCTGAGGCATTTGCAATAACCTATCTATACCACCAACGGGAACGGGTCTGCTTTGTCTGCCCGTCTTAACATGTGTTGGATTAGGTATATGTACCTAAGTACATATGCATTTTTGAAGTTTCATTGTGGAAGCACTGTATAAGTAGGTACATAGCATAGTTTTGTTACCTATTGGAAATTTTTTTTTTGAAAAGAGCAACTGCTGAGTTTCTTGCCGGCTCTTCTCAGCAGAATCTGCATTCCGAACCGGTGGTGGAATTATGACGTGTCATAAGAGCTACAAGTTGGCCTACATGAAATAAATAAATCTTGAATTTAAATTTGAATAGGTACCTACTATGCCTATACTCAAGTTTTTTTTTAATAAAGAATATTAGCCAAGCCGAAGTTGACTAATATTCTCCTATCCCCTCCAAATAAACAGAAAGCTTGTGCTAGGAGTGGGTACGACAATAGTGCAACGGGTGGGATTCGTGATATATTTGGCGCTTACTACACTCTTATTCCGCGCAAAACGCTAGCATCTGTCGCGCTTTACACGAGGTTTCGGGCATGTTTTATTTCATCGCTTAGTCACGATCGTACGGATGAAATATGATTTTTTCTGGCATTCTTCGCAGTGTTAACTGTCTTAAACGGTAAACAAGTGGCTTTTTGCAGAAAGGTGTAAGTGACGCTCTAAGAACAGCGCAATTAGATCAACCTACCTATCGCATAAAACCTTGCTCGGCTACGTTCATTGATTTACTACGCCTACGCCTTTTTCCGAACAGCTTTCTACGATTTGTTTACCTTTTAAGGCAGCTAAGGAAAAATAGATTAGATATAGCTCAGGCTCAAAACTTTTTTATTTGGCTTTTAAAAGCTTTTTTTATGGGTGGGGGGCTTTTTTTATAGGTTTAAGAATCGATGGCTTTAAGGATTCCAAGGTGCAGTGTTAGCATACCTACCCCTAATTACCTACCGGGTGTCTGTTAAATGTCTGACGGATAATTCATTTTACTTTGACGCTAATGTGGTCGAATACGAATAGGTACGATCAATCGAACTAAGTAAATCTTATACTAACCCTTGACAACTAAAAACGCTGATACCCTACCTAGAGCCGTCTCCACCATCCCCTTATAACGGCCCCTGACCTCACATCTAATCAATTTAACCACAATACGTCAGACAAACTACCATCTGAACGCGAGGGTAATTATCAAACATATCCAAGTATTACCTATTTAATCAATTACACTCATCTAAACCTCCGGGCAATATTTATTCGATTAGGGCGCGATTGCTATCACTATCTCTCAATCAAATACAATGACCTAGACGCGGAAGCATCTAATAGCCGAATGAGTCTCTGGAAGAGACTGAATTCTTAACGTCAAACCCGCCGTATTTATACAGACATCTTAGTATCGGGCAGTTATTTCGAAATCATACCTAGGTATAGGTAGGTATATCTACTAAAACTTAAATACTTTTATTTGTAGTAGAATGGTAATAGATTAGGGCTCCTCGAATGCTTATTTTATCGTGTAAACTGTAAACAATAAAGCTCTATTCAGCGCGTAACGGCCAATTCAGAGCTAATAATTTGAAATGTTATGAACTTTTGAGTCAATAAATCACGTGAACGGCTCTTAGGTTGTTATTTGTCGTAAACGCTTACAAATGGACACTTAAATAGTAAGACTGTGACGTGGGTTGGTATACCTACTTACCTATCCTATCACGAATTATTTGCTATAGTGTTTAGTGTGGGGTGTGTCTTATATCTACGTCAGATAGTTACTTAGCTTATTTAATAACTACTCTAGCCCTTACGTTTTTTTAATTTACGTAGGTATCATAACTAATTACTTAAAGACGTCAGTTACCTACCTACCTATATCTAGACCTACTTACCTAAATCTTAAGACTTCAAAATTGATGTGAGTCAATCTGTTTATCCGAGCTTAAGTAGGTAAGTAAGTAGGTAATATTCGAAAGGGCGGAACAGATTTTGTTTAGACTTCTGACGCAGTTTTATGGTTCCGTCCGTATTATTATTCCGTTCCGTGTATTTCTGTTGTCACTTTAACAAAAAATAATAAAAATAAATTAAAAATTAAAAGGGGTACCCCTACTAAAAACGTGTTTTTTCGTTGTATTTTGGTATGGAACCCGTCGTATGCGAGTCCGACTCGCATTTGACTGGTTATTTATCCAATTTTTGTTCCGGGAAAACAAAGTCGCAGACAAAAGCCAGTTTGGAACTTCGTGTTAAATTAGTTTCAGTCTTCAGTAGATAGGTAAGACATACCTGCTTAGTAGGTAGGTACTTCCGATAACTTGCAATTTAGAATTTCCCCGACTAAAATCAAAAGCTCGATTCACACATAGGTACTTTTATTTGTACCTTCTCAATTCTGTCGGATTATAATCAAAGCTCATTTCACATTCCAATATTGAAATATTTTAATGATGGCAGCGTACGGGAGGCGGTCTTTTCATTCTTGGTTTCGGTTTCGACACCGGTGATACCTACGTAGGCGTGGCTTCATTGAGTCCAGCCCTTTGCAAATGGCGCCGAAATCGACCAATACCGACACAGACAAAGCTTCCAATTTTGAAAGTGAATGACGTGAATGACTGTCCATGAGGGTGCTGACTGCTTTGGACTAGTGGCGTTAGCGTTTATGAGACGATTGCGATGGTTAAGCTACATCGATTCAAGACACGTTATGGATGGGTGATCAACTTCAGTGGTCCAAATTTGGTATTTTATTTTCCTCCGAGCCTCATTAAGCAACGATAGTAACAATGACATACGTAATAATCGTAAACTGAATTATAGGCTGTAACAAAAGTTCTACTGAGGAAAAACTATAAATAGTGTCAAGCAGGAACTGATAAATATTTTGGATTGAAATTTTTTTTTTCTTTGCTAAAAAGTTTATTTAATAATAAAAAATGTTTTTTTATCATGTTTCTGTCTATTATACGTAGATGATGAGACAAATAGCTGCAGAATAAATTCTAATTATTTATAATGCCATCTACCATTCATTAGCTTAATTAAAATGCTATAAGAGTTTTTCACAGTCAGGAAAAGTGGTTGTTAGCTAAGTATATACAAATTAGTTCGAAGATTTTTGGAGAGATGTCGCTTACCTCAAACGAAAGCTCTTGATTACTTGTACCAAAGCTCTTCGATAGATGGCGCTGTCAAGCCGTAAAAATTATATCGTATAAGTAATAAGTAATTAGAACTTTCATATTATTTATCCGGTTGCAACAATGCTAGAAGAAAGGTTGTGATTTTAGCAGTTTAACTATGTATGTATTTATAGGAAACCTATATGTATGTGTCTATTTAGGTATGTTCCACCGTAGCGGCTAAAATACTTACTTAGCCGACTTTGACGATTGAGGTGCTTTTAGGCCCGGGTGACATGTACTAGGTAGGTACATTTTATACAAACAATTTCTCAATTTTCCGTTTTCAAATTTTTGATAAAAAAAAATTAGAAAACTGTACCTAATATACCTACCTCAAGATTTAATTATACTTGACAGAAATCATTTATGTTTTTTATATTTTTAATTATAATTATTGCCGAATTTCTATGGCGTTTTGGATACTTCAGAACAAGTTCAGAACTGAATAGACTAAAATATAGGCAGAAAAGCGGGTGGTACCTACCTCAAAAGGTGAGCCTACCAGAAGGCACATTTAAGAAGACGTACCTATTTATCCCGACTCCCGATATCTTTGAGCTTCCAGTGTAGCAGTAACGGTCATTCATGGCCGGTATGCTCTATCCTATAGAGCATACTGGATATGTCATTGAAGCTTTATTTCTTCCATTTTTGATTGACTTCGATGGAGAAAAATATAAATTGATGAACAAGGCCTACCTATATAAATGTGGATGAAAAGTCGGAGCTTAGGCTGAAATCTATAGAGCGCACTCTCACTCAGCTCAGACTCAAGACAGAGTTAAAACGAGATAGATTTATGGCAGAGTACCTATACTTGTGTCTCGTTTTAACCTCTATCTTTAGTCTGACCTGAGTCAGAGCATGCTATATGGATCTCAGCATAAGACATGACTCTAGCTACCTACTCAGGTATCTACTATTTTTGACGATGAGTAGGTACAGGGGCTTCCTTTTCGCATGAACGTGTATTATTATAATAGAGAACGCAGAACTCTGAGAAACTGAACTGTAGATTAGACTCTGGGTAGTGGTATCTAGACCTTTAGTAAACTTTAGTGCTTCCTAGTAAAATTATATATTGTCAAGTAGAGTATTTCGTCTAGACCAGGTATAGACTGACTGATTTCCCTCAAGAAACATCGTCTTAAAATTAAGCAGCCTCAATTTTGGAAAATTCCTGTAAAGCTGGATTTAGGATGCACCGTAGGTAAGTAGGTATCTATGGTATCTACATTTTTTCTAAATTGAAGATCACAGTATGGAATTTGGAATAAAACGTTTCTTTAGTCACTCAATTTAAACCTACTTGATCACTACAATAGGTAAGCAACGCTTTTTCACATCCAGGAAGCTATACCTAGCCAAAAAATTTGATTCCTCCATGTTCACATCTGATGAAGGTATGACATTAGCTCCCACTGGTCTATTGAACTCAATGTCATTAGGTTTATGTACAGTAGATACTATAGGTACTTATTAGGTACCTTACGCGTTATGGACGAAGATTGCTAGAGCGAAAGATTTCAAATATCAAGCTAAGTTACTAGATGAACGTTTTCGTTCTTATATCAAGAGCTTTAAAAAGCATTTTCCTTTGCATGGCCTGGAGCAAATTTCCGTACAGGGGGGAAAATAGGGTGGCTATGCTATTGATTGGCGGCCATTTTGGTTTGCGCATGCGGACTCGTTTCTTTTTTTTCTTTTAACTCTATAATCGCATAGATGGCGTTAGTATTTTTTTAATAAAGAGTAACTTCCTATTTTATATTTCAGGTGCATTGAGTTGAGATATTGCAATTTATTGTGTTATCCACATCTCTATTCAATTTTACGTACCTATCTATGAGCTGGTAGGTGGTAATTCTAGGTCGTGTTTAAAAAAAATGCCCTACTAAGTAATTAAGTACGAACTATATTAAAGCTATACTTAATACGTAAGTAGGTACTACCAACTTATTAGGTATTAGCATTAATGCAATATCTAATTCATTTATTTTATAATTCTTTATGAGTGAATAAAAATAATTTTTAAACTTTGTAAGAAAATTATCCGCCCGTCGGAAAATTACCGTCGGCAGTTGACACAGGGGATATTAGAGCTTTTAAACTCTATATTATGTTTAAAGATAATTGTCAAGTGTTTTTAGTTGAGATGGTTGAATCAAACCAACTCAATATTTCTAGAGAAGTTTGAAATAATATCTAATAGGTAAGTAAGTACATTATGCACATAGAAAAAGAAAAATTTTCTTTTATACAAAGCACCCTAACGTCGTTAGATAGGTATCTAATCTAAATTTATAAAAGGAAAGGGTGACTGACCGACTGACTGACTGACTGATCTATCAATGCATAGCTTAAACTACTTGACGGACAGGTCTGAAATTTGGCATTCAGATAAGTACCTACCTATTGTGACGCAGACATCAGCTAAGAAAGGATTTTTGAAAATTCTAACCCTGAGGGAATAAAATAGGGGTTTGAAAAATCGAACTTAACTTGAGCGAAGCCATGGGAAAAAGCTAGTTTACTACATAAATAGGTACCTATCTAAATACAATATCAATAGTTCATAATTATAGTTCAGTAGAATTAGTAGATTAGCATAGTTCGAAGAGCTGATGGTCGATGGAGTCCCAAGGTGCTGGAGTGGCGACCCCGCACCGGGAAGCGCAGTGTTGGCAGACCCCCCACTAGGTGGACAGACGACATCAAACGAGTCGGAGGGAGCCGCTGGATTCAAGCGGCGCAAGACCGAGGCTTGTGGAGGTCAATGCAGGACACTTATGTCCAGTAGTGGACGTCCATTAGTTGATAAAGAAGAATTAGTAGATAGGTAGGTATGTCGCCGTCAACCAAGAGTACGGTGGACTACTTATTTTGAGTTATCTGATTTGGTTGGTCGATTATTATAAATAATAAATACCGATGGGTAAAAAACGCATAGATTCCTGTCTTTTATCAAACAAAACAGTCTAAATGAAACTTATCAGAAAAAATGTCATGATAAAATAACTTTGGTGTAAAAAAATATAACTTTCAGTCGCAAGGGTCCCCCTTTATGTGCTATGAATATTGCGCGAGGGACAGAGAAACGTTTTGTTTGAATAATATTATCTAGTAGACTAGTTGATACACCCAAGCTTCGTGTGGTTTTTAAGATGGATACCTACCTAAATAGGAACTATTCATTTGATATATCTTTCTTAATTTAATCTGGTCAGCAGGTATAGATACCGATTTATTAGATAAGGTAGATTTTGACAATGTGCCTGGTGCAGTGGTGAGTGCTTTGGTCTTATAACTGGTAGGTCTCGTGTTCGATTCCCGGCAGGGGCAATTTGGAATTTTATAATTTCTGAATCATCTCTGGTCTGCTCTGGTGGGAGGCTTTTGGTGTGGCTAGTTACCACCCTACCGCCAAAGACGTGCCGCCAAGCGATTTAGCGTTCCGGCGCGATGGCGTAGGTACAGAAACCGATTAGGGGTGTGGGTTGAATTTACACTGCTATACCCCTTCCAAGTTAGCCCGCTACCATCTTAGAGTGCATCGTCACTTACCATCAGGTGAGTCGGCCAAGGGCTATCTTGTCATCGAATAAAAATAAAAAATAAATCTTCCAAAAAATCAATCTACCTACCTATATGAAAAGCCGGAGAATCTGGTACCTATGAGAGTTGCAAGCTAGTATCTTGGCTCGCGTCACGTGCCCGCCGCGCCGTAATAAAAGCCAGCGATGCTCGCTGCCGGCTGAAACGCGCTGAGGGAAGTGACTTTCTTTATACTTTTATACTTTCTTTTTGCTTTTATACACTTTTCTTTTTACGTCCCCGTCGAGGCCGGGGACGTGACGGAGATATTTCTAAGAGAATTTGGAACCTTCTCTGGTGTAATAACGTTATTAGATAGCAGTGTACTTACCTACTTATATGTAGGTTCAAGGTACCTACCTACTGTAATATTTTCTTTTGATGCTTTGTTGCCTTGTATACCTACCTAGATTTACGACTTGTGCGAGAGGAAATTTTATTATGTAGAGTTTTTTATAAAACTTATCAAGATATTTTCAAGTCTCTTTTTCTCATCTTATACGGTTGTCTGCCAGAGATCGCTATTAGGTACCTATTTTATTTTGGTTATCTTTTTTTGTGCTTAAGTACGTATCTTGTACCTAGTAGTGAACCTACGTATCTTTAAATACATGAGTACAAAATCGTGTCCTGAGTGTGACTTTACACTAGGGCCATGGTGCAACTGCCCGTCAGCGCCGAAATTAGTGGTATGTCATGATCCATATTAGGTACATATACCATATATGTACCTAATATGGATCTAGGCAGATACATTAAATTACTTTAAGCAACTGTTAGGCATAAATTATAGCGATAGGTACCTAGATATAATGTCGATCTACTTTTCGAGAGAAACACTGATATAAATGTAAAGTATGAAATAAATCTCTACATTCTAGTACCTAGGTAGGTGCCAAAACGATCATAGCAAATTTTTTTTTTACCTTTGTTCATTATCTACCTTTACAGTAGGTCGATGAATATTCCTTAGCCCCATTTATCTGTTGTTGTAGCGTCTCCGACTAATCTCCTAATTTCTGAAATAAATTATGCAGCAAAGGGGAAGTCAGAAGATTAGGGGGCTTGAAATTTTGTTTTATTCAAATGATGTAACCCTTTTACGATGAAATCGAGTCGGCGGTGGGTCGGGCCTGAATGCGATAATTAAAACCTTTACAACAGTGACATTTATGCTGATGCGGGGCTCCGGCCTTAATGAAGGGCGGGCTCTTTGACTACATCTACGGAATCCCTTAATTAACATTTCCCGTGTAAAGGTTCCGAGTTTAATAAGAACACTAAATTTCAAGCAGACATTTCGGTGGACAGGTTACCTAAAACACCCAATGTTGTATTTTAGGACCCTTGATAATAAAAGATTTCAGACTGATTATTATGTATGGCTATCGATGGCTACGAATAATAAGTAGATTATTATTGTTCGTAGGCATGATGTAGGTACAGTCGCGGACAAAAAATGTTTACCACCTTAAGATTCATAATTGCATGCACACATCTGTGTCAGAAGGTCGATATGTGATTTGATTAGCCATAGATCATAGACTTTTTAACATGTAGCGGTGCTTAGACAGTCCTTTAGCGGCTCGGAGGAAAAAAAAATTTGTGTTTTAGATGGAGACGCCTTGACGTCTAATTTCTTTGCAAAAAAGTCTGTCAATTACGGTGCGGGGCGAGGTAGCACACATAAACAATTTCTTACTACAGGTGCATTTTTCAATCACGTCGCTATGCACGCACACGACAAAACTACCAAACACAACCTTAAAGTATACGCACACAACCAAATTCACACACAGGGACGTTCTATCCTTACACGAAACAATCATGTCATTTATGTAAGCAATTTTGGGCTGCGACACTATCGATTATCGACTTTCGATAAGTTCTAAATGAATTAATGAATGAATGAAGTTCAACTAATAGTATAAATTAAAATATTGTTAAATCAATTTAGCAATCAATTACTGTTCGTTGGTCTGGCTAAGACTTAAAAAGTTTTTAATGAATTGTATAAGATGAGAATATAAATCTAAATCGAATGTTCCGAATCTTATATATAGGATACTTTTTATCCTAATAAACAATAAGGTTCATCCGCGATAGGGGATGAAAGTTTTTGAAAAATACTATTTTATTCAATTTTGGTGAAGATCTAATAAATATTATCGGAGATAGAGGACATACCTTCTCGCGGATAGTAGCAAGTTACTCTAAACTACGCCACGCGGACGAAGTCACGGAAATCAGCTAGTAAATAAATAAATTTAAGAAATGCCACATACAATTTTGTAGTCGAGTTTATAGTTTTTAAACTTTTATCCATGTTTTATCAATGGATAGTAGACATTTGTTGGAACACTAACTGGTTCTCTAAGAAAATTAAAAAATACATGATGTACGGTCGGGGACTAAAAATGTTTACCACTTTTCAAATTAGATTCTTCGTAACCCTGCGTTCAGTAAGGTCTATAATGCTATATCAAGGCATTTGTTACGTTATAAAAATTTCACGCATCGTTTTATCAAAAAAAGTATTAATGACTTTTCTATACAAATATTAGTAATAAAACTCATTTCCTAAATTCAAGTTTGACACATTAGATCATTGCACTTGTAAAACACGGAGTGATTACATTCTCTTTGTTGTAAAAGTGACAATTAATTATCAAAAATATTAGATTTGTTATTTTTTAAATTTAAATATACAAAATGGAAGCTTAATCATAATTCTAATGGTGAAGTTCATATTGTGCATTGAATCATAATGATGCTGATAGCATCCACAGTCAAAAACAGTCAAAAGGAGGTGGATGAGCTACGGTGATGCGTGGTGTTTCTGCAGCATTTTTAATTGATGTTCTGCAGCAAAATTCCGACAATCTAAGTTCAAGATAATGCGCTGAGCTACTATTCCATGGTTCAATCTGCACCGTGGCAGTCATCTCGTTCAATAGCCTGCTCGATCTGCTGATTTGAAACTGAAAATTTATGGGGCTTAGTGATTCAAAGCTGGGACTGTCAGAATCAAAGAAATCCTCAAACTCTTAGATCACATTGCACTGGGGTATGGGATGATATGAACTGACTTATCGCCTTGTCGCGTCTATGCGAGAGAGTCTACGTGTTGTCATAGCAGCGAATGGAAGCTAATTAAGCTAATTATTTATTTATATTAATATTGTTTAGTTTCTCAATAATAAAATTAAGAAATAAAGATTCTTTGAAATTTCATTAGATTATTACTTCCGTTTTCATATTTTGGTAACTCGTGTCCTATGCTCGTGTCTATATGAGATGATATCTATTTATTAAAATTACTAGCTTTTGCCCGTGACTTCGTCCGCGTGAAGTTAGGATTCTAAAATTTCTATGGGAACCCTCTATTTTTCCGGGATAAATGTCGCTATCCAAATCCTCAACTATAGCCATGCAAAAAATCATGTGGATCTATTGCTCCGTAGCTGTGTGATGGAAGGACAAACCAACAACGAACAAACAAACACTCACATTATTTTATAACATTAGTAAGGATTTTTTATTCCAAAAAAGGTTTTCTACATCTAACCTATTTAGCAGTCACCTACTAAAGAGACCGCTAAAGGACTGTCTAAGCACCGCTACATGTTAAAAAGTCTATCATCTATGGCTAATCAAATCACATATCGACCTTCTGACACAGATGTGTGCATGCAATTATGAATCTTAAGGTGGTAAACATTTTTTGTCCGCGACTGTACCTATACCATACACTCCGAAAATATCAATATCGATATAATTTCTGCTTCCAGCCCTAATTTTCTTGCAGTGTGACCAACTTCTTTAAAATAAAATCCTCATTTTTGAACAAAAAACTACCTTAAAAATATGTACTGTTATGATAAGCTTATCCAACTTTATGAATGGGTACAATACCTATTACAATTTAATTTTTCATAAACCGAGGTGGCACGAGGGCATTTAATTGTGGCAAAGATTGTGGCGATTGAATATTAATAAGGCTTTTTAATCACAAATCTGTGTATGTTTGTAATGATTTTTGCGCATGCAATTAATAGTACGTAGGGTGTTCAATAATTATTGTCGTGTAGTGTTGTACAATTATATTTTGTCAAACTAATGTCTTTGACTATTACTACATTTCATCATATCCTTAAACCAATCATCAATCCAGTCCTCCCACTTTTATTTAGAAATTAAATATAATTTTTTTTTCGAAGAGGTTGAGTTGGTTGCTCCTCACAATCAATTACCAATATCTTGCTTTGTGTTTTTAGTAGGTACCTCGTAATAATACATCTAAGTTTCGTCGCCATTCACAATCGAAGCTATGTCCTTAGATTTGCCATTGGCAAAAAATAACACAATTTTACACCATTCGACGTGACGTTGCTCTTGCTGCTCGTTTAGCGTAAGGGATACCCAAAGCGTACAAGGCTTTTTTACATGTAAATGTTCAGTCCCAATTTTGTGTAACATAGCTACAGAAATGTTTGAAAGCTACTCTTATTATCGCTAGGTTATATGACTGTTTTTTCATACTGCTTTTTCCACACGAGCTGCCGTTTCTGGCACTGTCACTTCGAAGCGTCCGCCTAGACGAGAATCATCGTCGAGTCCAAATTCGCCACGCTTGAATTGCAGATACCAGTGTTCTATAGTCCTTGAGGATGGTGCTTTTTGACCAATAACGGAAATCATCTCATACATACACTCCTGTTTGCTTAAACTACGTTTGAAATTGTACTACGGAATTACGCGATAATCAAAGACGCCATAGTTAAATTAATTAAAAAAATACTGCAACTAAGTTATACTTCGTAGAGTAAAAAAACAAACTGGTAATGTTTTGTTGAAAATAACACTTTAAAAACATACAATTAGTTTTACTGCTACCCTTAAAAATAAGTGGTACGACAAGATTTACTGAACACCCTACGTATAATTTGTCGGCAACACTGGCCAACTGATTAATATTAAGTATAGTTATTTGTAGGAAAGTAGGATTAGAGTGATTATTATTTAAAGCGCCATTTAGTGACGGTAGTCTTGTAACGTTTCATGACGGAAGTTTCGTAGCATTGGTATCATTGTTCCCTCCCCACTCGTTCGGTCCATAAAAGGGAAGCGTACAGCGTGTATTGATTCATTCGTCATTCTGTGTCGAGTCAGTCGACTGAAGTTAGTTGTCGCTCATCATCTCTAATCAGTAGAGAGTTAGATTAGCGGTTGGTTAGAATTGTCGCGGTTATTATGTGTTAGCGAAATATTGAAATAGTAAAGATATACAACTTTAATGTATTGAAATATTACCTATAGATTTTGATGAGTGTAATTAATTGTTGATTAAATAATACTTTGATATCTTTGATAGTTACCCTCACGTTCAGATGGTGGTTTGTCTGACGTGTTGCGGTTAAATAGATTAGATGTGAGGACAGGGGCCGTTATAGGGGCGGTTGGAGACGGCTTTAGGTAGGGTTTCAGCGTTTTAAGAGATCAGATCTCTTAAGGCGTGATTAGTTTAGAGTTCTAAATCCCCATTTCTGGATTGTGTCCTACAGTTCAGAAGTGGGATAGACCTATGCTCACTACTAGCCTTGATAACCTCACACACAGCCGTTAGTTTTTGTCTTCTCGTTCGAGCGAATAACTTTTACTGTTCGATTCCCATCTGTGGTTTTGGGAAATTTGGAAAAAGGAAAACACTTCCCTTTTTGATGTTCGGTTTTGACATTGAGCAGGAATACAGTGTTCTTGTTGAAACGAGTCGTTGACTCGTTTAGGTAAACGAGCGTGTGCCAGTTTGTGCTATAGTTTGCAGGTAGTTGCATAAAGGTACTTTGTGCAAACGCGGTGCCAAGCAGCAGCGGCTTCAGTAATGTGTGCTGCGTTGCTGTCTGCCACGGTGCCTGGTTTCGCGTCGGCGCGCTGGCGAGCGTGTTGGTGCGTGTCGCTGCGCTGATGACGCACTTCTGCGCGCCTCACCTGTCTGCGCGCTGGCGAGCACGTCAGAACGTGTCGCTGCGCCGATGACGCGCTTGTGCGCGCCTCACCTGTCTGCGCGCTGCCGAGCGCGCTGTAGCGGGTCGCAGCGGTGAACGCGGCTTCTCTGCGCGTCACCGGTTGGCGCCTGCCGAGCACATCGTTGCTTGTTGCGACGCCTGCCACGGCGTGCCAGTTGCACATGAGATGTGCTTTGCTAAGTACAAGCCTACGTGTCGGTAAGAAGTTTCCAATATATTTTTGACCATTTGAGTAAAATCATGGCAAATTCATGCCCGCTATAGTTACGTTAGCTAGAAACCTTTTTCTAACCTCTTTTATGCGAAGGTTAACAAAGAATCAGTGTTGACTTTACGAGTTAAGTTAAATGGAAAAATGAGATTCCTGTTTGGTCGAATAGCTTAAAATATTGTGGTTTCGTGAAAACTAGTTAATGTGCGATCTCGTATGTAGATGCGCTTAAAAGAATTCAGAAAGTACAGCCATTGCGAGATTTGTGATATTATTCAACAGTTGATGAATTTCGGTGTAGTGATTCTTTATAATGTTCCTTGTTTATCATTCTTTGTCCAATTATCTTTGGAAGAGATAATTAAATTGAGTTATCCCCGTTTACGTTGGTGCATTTCGTAATATGTGACGCATTGTGATTTAAATTTATCGTACAATGAGCAATTATCAAACCGGGTATTCTCATAAAATATAGTGTGGGTAATCGAAGTATAGATTGCAGAGTCTGTTTATTAAAGATCGTGTTGCAAAAATTATATTTGCGTAACGAAGGTAGAAAATTAAATTCGAGACGTGTGTAGTTACTGTCGTTCAGTTACTTCTTCAGTAAAACAAATTTGATAATGTGGCTTGTGGTTATCTTATTGATCTCTAATAATGTTTCGTATAGTTTGCTGACGTTTCCAATATGTTTTTGACAATAATTGTTTATTTTTAATCGTAAATTGAACGGTTATGAAAACTGGTAGCCAGATGAAGTAGAGTGACTTCATTCCGAGTATAGGTAGCAGAGTCCTATTTATCAAAGGTTGTTTTGCAAATCATAATAACTTTGCGTGATATTAATATTACGTTGTGCAAATGAAAGTGAAATTAAATTCGTGAAATAGTTAAACATGAATCAAAACAAAATTGGTTAAGTGGCTCGTGTTTATCTCGTACATATATGGTTGTTAGTGTTTCGATCAATTTTACTGATGATTTCAAAGTTGTTGAATAGAACTAGTTTTGACAAGTGCTCACGCAGTAACAAATATCAAACAACTTTTGGTTCCATTTCTAATTTCTACAAAAGTGAGTAGTAATTTTGGGTAGTACCTTCGATGGTATTCAGTTATTTAGATTTTTGATAAAACTTAAACGGGTACTTTGTTTAATTTGCTGGTGTCACTTATTTGTTAAATAGAAAATTTGTCACATAAATATGTACCGGTGGTAGTTCATTCGTCTCAGTTAAATTATTAATTGGTGAATAAAGATAACCTACGCGTATAATTAAGGGATGCTATCAATGAAATTAGTGATAATTCCGCACATGCGCATATTACGAGATGTACTTGCACTGACTTACATAATTGAAAAGAACCTTATTTAAATATTAGTTGTCGACTTTAAAGAAATTTACTTTTCTTATTTGAATCATTGAATCATTAGTTGAAGTTAGGTTAGACCAAGCTATCATACTTTGATCGATGTTTTTACTAAGCAAATTTGATTTGACTGACTGACATTAAACAGTTTGTTAATTTTTGGGATTTTGGTATACAACCACGATTACGTGGCAAGCGATGTAAAGTACATCGTAGACAGATATCACTTGTTTATTTTTACTTGACTCTTCTAGTTTCTTGACCTTATGGTTAAACTGAGTCGTCTATAGAATTGAACTACTGATCCGACTGATTCGTACCACACTGAACTGAAGAGTAGAATGTATGGCCACTATAAGTTGCTCAGAGTGATATGCGCGTGGTTTTGCACGCGAGAAGATGAGCAGCTGAGCTGATGAAATATAAAGGACAACCCTGGTCCTGTTAACATACTGGACAACCCTGGTCCACTAATTTCGGGACAACCCTGGTCCTGTTATGCTTTGGACAACCCTGGTCCACTAATTTCGGGACAACCCTGGTCCTGTTAGGTACTGGACAACCCTGGTCCGGTATTCATTTTTGGACAACCCTGGTCCTTAAATGAAAGATTTCAGGACAACCCTGGTCCTGTTAGGTTCTGGACAACCCTGGTCCACTAATTTCGGAACAACCCTGGTCCACTAGTTTCGGGACAGCCCTGGTCCTGTTAGGTACTGGACAGCCCTGGTCCGGTATTCATTTTTGGACAGCCCTGGTCCTTAAATGAAGGATTTCAGGACAACCCTGGTCCTGTTAGGTTCTGGACAGCCCTGGTCCTTAAATAATAATAATAATGTTTTATTTTCAGGTTACAAGATTAATATTAGAATTGATTATGTGTATAATAATAATGTTTTATTTTCAGGTTACAGGACCCATAGTTTTGCATATATATGTTGCGTTAATATTATAATTAATATAGAATTTGTATTATTCGTGGAGCTAAGAACTTATAATACAGTGTTTTTAAGCTGCCGTACCTTGTTGTCAGTCGCCCGAGGTCGAACGACTCGATTTGGATGGCCGACTGTCGGCAACACTGGCCAACTGATTAATATTAAGTATAGTTATTTGTAGGAAAGTAGGATTAGAGTGATTATTATTTAAAGCGCCATTTAGTGACGGTAGTCTTGTAACGTTTCATGACGGAAGTTTCGTAGCATTGGTATCATTGTTCCCTCCCCACTCGTTCGGTCCATAAAAGGGAAGCGTACAGCGTGTATTGATTCATTCGTCATTCTGTGTCGAGTCAGTCGACTGAAGTTAGTTGTCGCTCATCATCTCTAATCAGTAGAGAGTTAGATTAGCGGTTGGTTAGAATTGTCGCGGTTATTATGTGTTAGCGAAATATTGAAATAGTAAAGATATACAACTTTAATGTATTGAAATATTACCTATAGATTTTGATGAGTGTAATTAATTGTTGATTAAATAATACTTTGATATCTTTGATAGTTACCCTCACGTTCAGATGGTGGTTTGTCTGACGTGTTGCGGTTAAATAGATTAGATGTGAGGACAGGGGCCGTTATAGGGGCGGTTGGAGACGGCTTTAGGTAGGGTTTCAGCGTTTTAAGAGATCAGATCTCTTAAGGCGTGATTAGTTTAGAGTTCTAAATCCCCATTTCTGGATTGTGTCCTACAAATTTATATATATATAATATATATTATACTAGCGGCCCGTCCCGGCTTCGCAAGGGTGGATATTTATTTTTTAAACATTTTGGCATAAACGCACAGTAAATGCAGGACATACCTAAATAATAATGTATTTAGCAATAGTGTATCGCTGGCTCCCTTTGGGTATGGGACTTGATGATTGAAAACAAAATGATAACAGAATAAATGACATCAATGAACTCGTAATATCTTTCGAATGGAATGTCCGATTTTAATAAACTAAAAAGTAATTTGCAGGTATTTAAACAGCCTTGCTTGAAAAAACATTTATTTTGGTAAGGATTAAGGCAAAGGTATAAATAAATTGGTCTGATTTTGGTCGGATTTCTATTAAATTTTAAAATGTTAAAAAGTAGTTATAGTGACATAGCTACAATAGTAGCTCAGTTTACTAGTAAGAGTTTACTACAGATAATGATATATTTTTACTATGCAAGACCAACAAAATCTCAGTCACACGACAAGAAAATATTATAAAATGTTAACGAATATTCTACTTAACTCAGTTTTGACGAAATGTGTGACTCGTACCCTTTTCAAAATAATCGATTAAATTGTTTGCCTAAAGTTTATAAATTAATATAAATATAAACCCCCAACCTTTCCTATTCGATCGTAATTTTAATTGTATGTAATCAAATCATTATGCAGTTCATGATAAAGGGCTCCAATCGAGTAATAAGTAGATTGGTTAATTTTTTTTAATTTCCCGAAATTATTTCTTGTACGATTCCGTAGCAACATTTTCGGATCAACAGTATTTTTAAGTTTTCTCCTTAAATAGTGCATTAATTGGATAAAAGAATATATCAGGAGAAAAGTAATGTTATCCTTTCATAAACTGGATATTTTTGGTATTTTTTTTAGAAGGAAAATCACTCATAGTCGGCATATTATACCGGAGCTCATCCTCCGCTAACCATACGTTGTTGACAGGCGCGTGACGCGAGTCAAACAGTTTTATATAACGGGTATGACCGCTGGGCATACCCGTCAAATAAAAACTTACAGAGGGGTACGCATCCTATGGCCACTCCAGAGCTTAATCCTCCTAGTTTAGCGGTCTCTTTAGTAGGTGACTGCTAAATAGGTTAGATGTAGAAAACCTTTTTTGGAACAAAAAATCCTTACTAATGTTATAAAATAATTTGAGTGTTTGTTTGTTCGTTGTTGGTTTGTCCTTCCATCACACAGCTACGGAGCAATAGATCCACATGATTTTTTGCATGGATATAAGTAGTTGAGGATTTGGATAGCCACATTTATCCCGGAAAAATAGAAGGTTCCCATGGAAATTTTAGAATCCTAACTTCACGCGGACGAAGTCACGAGCAAAAGCTAGTAATTTTAATAAATAAATATTATCTCATACAGACACGAGCACAGGACACGAGTTACCAAAATATGAAAACGGAAGTAATAATCTAATGAAATTTCAAAGAATCTTTATTTCTTAATTTTATTATTGAGAAACTAAACAATATTAATATAAATAATTAGCTTAATTAGCTTCCATTCGTTGCTATGACAACACGTAGACTCTCGCATAGACGCGACAAGGCGATAAGTCAGTTCATATCATCCCATACCCCAGTGCAATGTGATCCAGGAGTTTGAGGATTTCTTTGATTCTGACAGTCCCAGTTTTGAATCACTAAGCCCCATAAATTTTCAGTTTCAAATCAGCAGATCGAGCGGGCTATTGAACGAGATGACTGCCACGGTGCAGATTGAACCATGGAATAGTAGCTCAGCGCATTATCTTGAACTTAGATTGTCGGAATTTTGCTGCAGAACATCAATGTAAAATGCTGCAGAAACACCACGCATCACCGTAGCTCATCCACCTCCTTTTGACTGTTTTTGACTGTGGATGCTATCAGCATCATTATGATTCAATGCACAATATGAACTTCACCATTAGAATTATGATTAAGCTTCCATTTTGTATTTATTTTGTATATTTAAATTTCATTTCAATAACAAATCTAATATTTTTGATAATTAATTGTCACTTTTACAAGTGCAATGATCTAATGTGTCAAACTTGAATTTAGGAAATGAGTTTATTATACTAATATTTGTATAGAAAAGTCATTAATACTTTTTTTGATAAAACGATGCATGAAATTTTTATAACGTAACAAATGCCTTGATATAGCATTATAGACCTTACTGAACGCAGGGTTACGAAGAATCTAATTTGAAAAGTGGTAAACATTTTTAGTCCCCGACCGTACGTAGGCTTATGGGCGTAGCTTTTCCACGTTAAATGTAGCACAGAGTATTAGCTTTATAAATGTAAAGCTAATATTATGTACTAAGCATAAAAACTTTGCGAGATGTTCCCTTAAAAACTTCGGGATCCAACTCCTCAATCCTGATGCGGCAGGGGTACTGCCCCGGGACCTCCTAAACTGTGGGGATTAAGGAACTGTGGATTAAGAATTGTTTTTATAGGCACCAAGTAAATACTACATCGTTGAATTCCAGGACCCAACTCTTCAATGCTGATGTTGCACGGTTCTGCCCACCTAAACTGTGGGGATTTAGGAACTGTCGATTGTGAATTGAAGAAGTGGACGAAGTCGCGGGCGTCCCCTTGTTAATAAATAAGGGTCAAACCAAACCACATTTGATATCTCATTATAATAATTTTTGTTTGTTACGAAACTGTTTTCATAATTTCAAAAGGATAAAAAATAAGGTGAAAATATTGAATTAGTAAATCATTTATTTGCCTTTCAACATTACATTTGTTCTTCATAAGAGTTGATAACAATCACGAAATAACCCCACACTGAAAGAAGGAAAAAATAAAGCCCATGAAGCAGAAAGAGAAATGAACTATGCTTCACTTCTATGCTCCAAATAAGCGGAAAATTTGTGCTAAGAGTAGGTAGGTACGGCAATGGGAATCGAACCAGCGACCTTGCAGTTTTCAGTTTGCATCTTTAACCATTGGGCTCCAGAGGCTTTCCATTATACAATTTACAATAGTAGGTATAGTTTGTTTTCTTAAAGTTGCGAGTAATTGGGAAAGTACCGCACTTCCCAATTTCTCAATACTGTTATCTCATCTCTAGATTTCACGCGTCAGACAGCAGACTATAGTCCATAACTATTCTCTTTCTGATGTAGGTATAGCGTTATCTCTCTCGATGGAGTGGTATACAGCTTTCTGAAGCCTTCCTAGGTATCGAACCAAAAGTATCGATACTACTCAGGTATTGATCCTTTTTTTGAATCCCTAAGCATCATGCAAACTTAACGGAAAACTCGATCATATGTGGCCTCCCTTTTTCCTTAGCTATCTTAAAAGGTAAACAAGCGGTTTCTTGCGGAAGGGCTTAAGCGACGCGCTACGCATAGCGCATAGGATGTTCTCACCCTGTTCTTAGCTCACTGACAAAAAGAACGTCGTAAGCGCTCGGATGCGGCTATGTTCGTTCGCTACACGTTTCTCTGGAACATTTTCTGCGATTTGTTTACCTTTTAAGATAACTAAGAAAACATAGATTAATACAAAAAACAGTAGGTTACCTATTCATACTTACTAATCAAATACAGGATCAAATGAAATATCTGCGAGTAATACCAACGGCAATTCGTGTACTGTTCCTGCATAATCATTAGTATGGCGTAGATTATTGACATTAAGCAAGTAATTAGTGCACATCCTATGAAAATTTCAGCAGTTATTGGAAGTGACTGCAAAAAAATAAATAAAAGTGGCTACCTTTTTTTATTATGAGATAGGCTTTTTTTTATGGATACCATACTGACATGCCTGACTCCACTGCTGCGGCCTACGGACTAAAAAACCTCCTCCCTACTACGCTCACTAACTCCTGGTACCGCATATAGCATTTCATCAGGAGGGCAGCTGTTTTCTCCTCTACCTATATTACCTACTCCTTTTTGCCTGTCCCATTCGTCGTCTTTCCTCGTTTTCATTATATGCTTTATCAGCTTTGCGTATTTTTCCTACTCATCTTCACTCTTTAGCATTCTGTCTATCACATTTTTTGGACACACTTTATTTCACTTCCAGCAACTAAGTCTCTCGCTTCTTGAAAAACACCGCACTCAAAATGAGAATGGCTGATGACAAAAATTAGATGGGCTTGCGCTTGACGACAATCAACGATGGCTATTATTCACTCCCTATCTAATTAGTAAAGTAGGTGCCTACTCCCGAACTTCAACCTTTATCTGGTGACGTGGTTTTTTAAACGTACTTAACTGCTACATAGATTACGATTTAGTTTTACAAAACTGTACCCAAAATATTCCCATCATGAAAGCGAAGCAGCTACTTATGAGAAACATTTCAAATACAAACAAGATCCATCTGAAAATGTCAGCAGGTAGTCTCACGGGACTTGCCACGTTGAAGAGTTCCTTGCAAGCTGGTTTGCCCAACAGACCAGCAGTGTGAATACTTGTCAACTGTAAAAAGGGTAGGTTTACTTATGATTTTCAGTGATCGTGTACCTAAAGAAAATCTATACCTTGTGGTTTAACAGTAGGTAATAGGTATTGATGGTATTGTTGGTTATAGACGTACTTAATTTTTATTCCAAATAAATAGAGGTACTATAAAACCCTTCTTTTCAAAAAAGTCACTCACCATTCCTAAAAAAATGATAATAAAAGAAGCACATTTTAAATTTCTCGTGCACCAACAAAATCGATCCACTTTTGGTAACCAATTAAATAAGCCCATTCAAGTCTATATTTTACTGTACTTTATTTTACTTAAATCATTAAAACTAAATTTAAAACTGTGTAAAATATTGCAAGGAACAATGTCTCGTACGACTTTATTATTCTTTATTTCACGTACTTAGTTATTATCCAAGTTCTTCAAAGTTATATATAACCCAAGAGAATGTAATCTCTCTGTGCTCAGTGCTTTATTTTCTATTTTACCCAAGAGTACCAAACGGAGTGATTATATACATAACGACATATTTGATGTATGATTTTGGCACAGATATTTTAATTTATTTTCTAAAAAAAGGGCGGATTCAGATTGAGTCAGTCACTGACATCGGTTCATCGGCAAGTCAGTGCTGACTTGAATAATCTGCTTAAGTCTTGAAGGATATAGTTTACGTATATGCATAGGTATTTTTGAAGTCAGCTCGCTCCCTCATCACCCGTTGGACCTACTACAACGTTGTAAAGTGACGTCGTGTGTGCATCGTGTTGCAACAAGGAATATTCTCTCGCTCCAATTTAATCACTACCTTACCCTGTTAGTAGAAATTCTACCTATTAGACTGATTCCTAGGTTTCAATTGTTATTTTCAAGAACTTTCTTCATAGCTGTAGCGCTGTAGAGAGGTAGGTAGGTATAAGAAATGATTCCTTTTTTTACATATAAGTATACAATATCATAGAGGATAACAAAGCCATACTTATCACAGAGGCTATTAGAGATCAGTGGTTATTAAATACTCCTACTCTACTTGTAATAGGGTATCTTGTCAAGAAAATTATTGCTTTACCAACCGCGGCTGCAGCCTGCTATGAGAAAAGAGCATTGATATGATTTAAGGAGCAGGTAGGTTTTATTTGTAATGAAATAACCAGTAAAGTATTATTAAACTATGCTATAAATATGAAGAAACAATTTTCTATACAAAATGGTAGGTAGGTACGGTACATAGGCTTACTTTAGGACTAAATATAAAATTATGGTCATTTCACGTCATTTTCTTATGGACATAAAATCTTGGGCAAGCGTTCTAAAATCTTCTACGGCGCTTTTTGTCTGAAGGAATACACCACCATTAAATAGTAGATCCATACTGAAATTCAAAGAATTACAGTAAATAAATAAAAATATACCTCCAAAACATACAGGAATTCATATTAATTTGTTTGATAAACGGAAGACATGATAGATTTGAAAATATTCCGCGGGCCGATACGACACGCGGAGGAAAATGATGGCACGAGTATGTGTTCATCACTACAATAAAATAAAGCCAAGTAACCCACGCTGAAAATTAAAGTTTAGAAGGTATTAAAAATAAGAGCATTTATACGGACCACAGATCAGTTCACCAATCACCTTCGCTTTTATAATTTCATGAATAGGTCAGTGTGGTCATTAATAGGGATATAGATATTAAGACGGATATCCTTACTAATATTAAATGCGAAAGTTTGTTTGTTGGTTTGTCCTTCAATCACGCTGCAACAAAGCAACGGATCGATGGAGACGGGAGAGTGACATATGCTAATTTTTATCCCGGAAAATCAAAGAGTTTCCGCGGATTTTAAAAACTAAATCCACTAAACTAAATCGGGCATGAACTGGTCACTTATATTCATCATCGTTATCAGTACCTATACCCGTCAACGTCTCACTATCTGAGCGCGATTCTCCTCTCAGAGAAGAGTTACCACACTGGCTCAATGCAGACTTCACAAACTTTTGAGAATATTATTGAGAACTCTCAGGCATGCAGGTTTTCCTTCACCGTTGAAGCATACAATTTTTAATTGCTTACACGACTCCGAAAAGTCAGAGATCACTTGTAATTGAAATAGTATGCAAAGTTATATAGTTTTAAAGATAAGATAAGAATATTTTAATTGAACTAACTTATTAAGTCAAAACACGCAAAAAAGAACTCGAAAACTGGAAATAAGCCTCCCGAATATACGCAAGCCGATACATACAACATTCCGTATATGAACGAGAGAAGAATCGATATAAAACCTGCGATCATGAACACAGATGACGATCTTTTATCCGCGCCCTGGAAAAAAAAGAAAAACCGTCAATTAAGTATACCTATTAAGTATATCAGATGAAAAAAATTACCCGTGAAAAGTAGTCGTCCACGGTTACGAACCAATTTTTAACCATAAAAATTCTAAAATACGAACAAAGTTAGTATTACAAGGCTAAGATAAAGAATTTTGAAGCCAAATGTATTTTTTTATTTCCCAGAGAGATGAGAACTTTATTCACGGATACTTTTTCAAAAAGATTTGCATAGCATGACGCATAGATCGAAGAGAAAAATATGATGATAAGTTGCAATTAATCTTTTATGTTTTATTACTATATTAATTCTATTGTAATTAAAAAATTAGGTATTAAGATTGCAGATCGTTCAACTTATAGTAAACTGCGCGTCGTTCCCATTCTACTGTGTTGATGGGTGTTGCGTTTGCGCTTAAGTCATGTTTTTATTTACCATACGGTGTCAGTGAAGTAAACGAAGGTTTTTATTTATCCAGTTACTAGGTATTGACAGTGAACATTGTCACTGGAGACTGGATGGATTAATCCAGGGAGGAATAATGTTAGCGAAACTGTCGACAGTAATTGGATCAATGAAAACCTGCCTTAAGGATTGAAATCAGAAATACCTCAAACAGTTTTACTAGAAAGTAGATACTGGATATTACAAAAATTCCATCTGCTACCAGTACTATCCAGCCGCTGGCTCTGACAAACTTTATAAATGAGGAGTTGCTTTTGTCATTGCCCTCCCCTGTTGCGTTGTGAGACAAGCAGGAAAAGCCGAGACCAGAGCTTACACCGAAGCCGAAACTTAGCTGCAACCAAACATACATCAGTAGTGCTAACATGCGCGCCACGAGAAAATTTTGTCTACAAGTTTAGTTTAGGTAGGTACTCGTGAATCTTTATAGAGATTTCTTTATAGTTAGACAAAATTATCTCTTGGCGCGCATGTTAGCCCTACAGGAGTGCCGACGACGAAAGACTAAACGATAGCATAATTCATATTATTATTTATTATACTAGCTGATGCCTGCGATGGATATAGGCGCTTCTGATTTGATCACGCAGAGGTAGGAACTCTGAGCGTAACTATCTTCGTCGCCTGACTAGCACAACTGTATTACTTACAGCATTAGTCATATTGATGTCGACAACATCCGGGCGGCTGGAGCTTGTGTTGACTACACACGACACTTTGATCACGTACATGTGTCGTACAACCACCCACGATACCATTGGACTTGTCACCTGCAACCATTTTATTGATGAATAAATAATAAATGTAGTTAGATTTTAGGCTGAAATCTATAGACCGCACTCTCACTCAGCTCAGACTCAAGACAGAGTTAAAACGAGACAGATTTATGGTAGAGCATATTAAATATGCTCTGAAGATTATCTTAAGTCTAAACTTAAGAGAACGCTTTATAGATCTAAGCGTTAGAGTTTAATTTCAAAGAAGTTGGTTAAAATAAGCTGTTTCTTAAAGGAGTTTATTTATTTATTTATTGAGTTTGGCTATAATATAATCTTTAACATGGAAAAATAGTGTAGGAATTCACTAATCCTACACTCTTCTTTGCTTAGCGTTTTACATGCTAAAAATACTTTATTTTCATACATTTCAAATAAGTTCATTCAATAGGTAAAGTTACATTTCAATTTAAGAAGACGTTTAACTTATTTATTACTTTTTTCATATATCTTCCATTTATGAAAAACTAAGAGTGCAATTACGCATAATTACAGTCATACTGTAAAAATTGCCCCATGAATCTAAAATGGATTTTCTTATTTATCATCTAATATTTTCTGGAGGATGAAAAGTCTTGAAGGAGTCCTATGCTATGCAGTATTTTAATAGCATTAAAACCACATTGTTTTGATGACAGCAGAGCAAAGCTGAGCTCGACGTGCTTTAGAAAAAAGATCGATCTAAGAATCGCTAGAATCCAATTTTTAACATTTTTATTTAGGTACTAACGATGCCTAGGACTGCAATAATAGCTGCGGCGGCTTTCAGATCCGTTACACATCCGCAACATTTTTCAATCTTCGGCAATTTCTGCAAACACCTCTGCATATAGAAATCAATAAAATGTGTGTAAAAAGGATAATAACCAAGAAAAATTAAAGACATAAATCACAGACATAAATCAAAATCTTTCAATGTCAAACTCATGGTGATTTATGGTAGTCTATTTATAAAACACAAAGAGTATACAAACACACAGATAAAAAAATTGAATCTGGAAAAACCACCCGCTTATTTGTCTCGGGGATGCACCGTCAGGAATAGATCTGAAAATTTAAGAATTACCAACCTGTCTTGTATTTAATAAGCAAGAATGTTAAGAAGAAGAAAACTGTAGAATCGCCTGATTTTAATACCTAGGAAATAGGCCAATTCTATTTGACATAGACATGTAGCTTCTCTGTAAGCTCTATCAACTTTAAAGGATCATTTTAAATTACATCAGCTTAACTAGAGCCTGTTCAAAAAGAGAATCATCGTGGCCAAAAAGTGAACTAACGCTATTTATTTCGCTATCGTACCTACCTATAGCTATTGTACTGCGCGCTAAACAAAAAAGTCAATTAAGCACAGTTGCGCCCTCTAATTCCACGACGGTTTTCTTTTTGAAAGACTACCCAGTCCTCAGAAACAACTATGAATAACATAGTTATACCTACATAGTAATACTGGGTAGAGTCTGTTCAAAAAGAAAACTGCTATCTCTTTCATTCTATATTTAGTGATCATTCCCATTGCTCCCATAGGTAGGTACTTAGGTCATTAGGAATTTCTTGAAAAAAAAATGCAACGTCAGCTCCCCGATCCTTCCGTTAAATAATAACTTGGCCTAGTCTTGCATAAAGCGTGGCTTAGATTAAGCTACGAAAACCGGGGATTTCAGCATTATTGCCTCGGAGACGGAGGGCCGCGGGAGGGGCGGCAGGCGCGGGAGGCAAGGGGCCTCTTAACAAGATTACATTGGAGATAAAATGGCTGAGATAATAGCGCCCGAGTAAGCCGACGGAGCCAGGCTCTAAAACAAAATTAAAATGAACGAAATCCACGAACTTTAGGAATTTGGTGGGTGTTATTCACCACATCTAAGACATATAAGTAAATTATTAGGTATATCTATAGATTCGTAGTAACACAGTGGTATTATATTTTTACTTCTAGTCTGCACAATAGTGATCTAGGGTGCTGCTACCTAGCCGTTTATACCAAAAGAAAATCGCTGTTTCAGATGTCATGGTTCAGAACATTATACAGGATATGAATAGTTCTGTCTGTGATGGTAGCAGTAGTGTATATGTAGTTATTATGTACTCTCTCGTTTATACATCAACCCACAATCTAGAGCTAGGACCTAGAGATCCAAGAAAATATAATCACTCCGGCTAGAAGAAAAAATATTTCTTGAACCGATACCCCAGAACTGCACTATACAGTGATTTTCAAAACAGTGAGTAAAGGGGTGGCAAAAATTTTATGAGAACACATTTATTTAAATCTAAAACCATACGGACGAAGTCGTAGGTGTTACTAGTCCAAGAGAATATAATCACTCCGTGTTACTAATTATCTATAGATAATACATAATAAATAATTATTATTCATGTAGTAGAATCGTAGCTGTAGCTGTAGTCGACTGGTATTGATCGTAGCTTCACGACTGTTTCAAATTCAATTCGCAGAGTGGGAATAACAATAAAAAGCGAACCGCTCTGTATCTTGGCATCACCTGTGTTGGAACGTGAATCGAATGTCTGAGCTAGTGTGATTCTACGTTATGTACCTATCTATCTACTTGCCTACTTAATTACCTACCTATCTACTAGCCCCTATCCATGATCGGTGCATATATTGCAGTCTAAGGCTGAAATCCATAAAACGTGTTCTATTATGTTTCAACATAATAAATCTGTCTTATTTTAAGTCTGTCTTGAGTCGCAGTAGAGTCAGTATCTATATGCGATCTCAGATCGAAGGATCTCAGTTAGATACGATTTCAGGCTACATCAAATGAAGATCTCTATCCCCTACTTCTAATCGCGATTAGTAGTTGACATATTTATTGCTAACAAGTAAATCATTTCCAGGAACACCCGCGCTGGGTAAGGCGGGTAAGCCATAGATGCGGTGCGTTTCTACCAAGAAATGTCAAAATATTTCATACGAAGCCGATTTTAAAAACAAGAGGCGTTTCTTTCCTATGATATATATCTATTTTTATGGCCTCGACCTCATCCTTATTGTAGGAGGCGAGCACGCCTCGGGCCCAGCCCGCGATACGCAGTGCGGGTCGCGAGATAAATCTTCACGAATTCCAACTTTATTTATTAAGTTGTACGCCATTTTTACGAGGTCTCTCTGTTGGGACATTCATTACGGCTTCTACTGGGTGATGAAAAAAACTTTGCTCGATATCTCCACAACATTAATTGCAAAAGTTTCTCGCTCCCTCTTAAATTTCTTGAGGCAGCTTTAATAACGTATTTTACGATTTTGGGCCGGGGAAAAGAAATAAGAAAAACGTGATTCGCTTTGAACTGATAAAAACACTTGTATATCTGGTGCTAGCTAGGAATGTACAGTATAAAGACCGAAGACGTCACGTAATAGAGGAGTAGGTACTGTGCTTTTTATGACGGCAATTCGGGGCGTGCACAAAAGAATTGCTAAGTCCAATGCGGACGTGCTTCCCTGATACCGACCACTTCGAATGACTCCACTAATTATATACTCGTAACTAACAAACATAATAAGACATGAGGGTGCATAGCTAGAGAGCTACGTACGTACGTATCATATTATTAAATAAATAAATAATAATCGGTCGATGGATCGACTATTCGTTTGCGAGAATAACCGATCTTTTTGCCTCAATTCATTACAAATAAAATTTACAATCAAGTTCAATGTGTTCAAGACTATATCACCACCACCAGAGGCATTAGCGATGATACAATCATTGGAAAACTAAATAAGGGCATTGCATTAAATGTCCGTTGTAATGGAATCAATGATTTAATTTTATTATTTTCACTGCCAATTTTGTCAATTTTATGATGGCATATAGAAATGCATGCACATTTCTTTGAATATGTATATTTTTTGCAATAATATCCATAATAATATAAATTTTACAGTTAGTATTTTTATGCACTATAAGTGTCAGGGTTGCGAGTCGTTAATGCGAAATTAATATCGTCATACGATCGCAGAAATATCGGTCGGCCAAAACTTCGTTGGTCAGATGTGATTAACCAAGACGCAAAGCGTCTTGGTGTATGAAGCCGGAGGGTGAGTGAGAAGGCTTAAGCCCATAAGGGGCTGTAGCGAAGCTGCTGCTGATGATGATGATGATTTTTATGAACTCAAAGATACAATCAAATGTGTCTAAATTCGCGAAATCGATAATGCTTTGTTATCGTATGTTACAGAAATGCGACGTAATCAAATTCAGCAAGGTAGGTAGGTAATAACTTCTTGTAAAAGATAATGGAAGTTTCGTCAGGGGAGGGCTATGCGGGGTGCCATAGGTGAGTGCCGGAGGGCGGATCTCATACAGTAATTTATGCCACTATAACTCAGACGGACAGCCGCTCAATAGGTAATTTAGATGTTCCGAGCAACATTGTCGTAATGAGAATGAACCATTTCTGGATAAGTTTATTGGTCCGCTGAGTAGACGATTCGCAATGGGAGGTGGATAAAGGCCTCGTGTTTATAGGTATGCGAGTTGCCTTACATTATAGATTACCTACTTCTATCCATCTATCTAGATTTTGATCATTTTCAACAAGTTTTCAATCTGCCTTTCACAAGTTATGTTGATGCCTGCAACCAGTGAGGAAAAGTGTTTTGAATCTAGAACGTTGCGAATTGACTTTTCATACTTTACAAATATTGTAGTCTGAATATTTTTATCTAGGTAGGTATAGGTATGGTTTAAACACACTAATTTAAAAAAGACGGAGGAATTAGTTAGGAAATACCTATTATTTGCTCAGTTTAAACAAAACCAGTCATAAAATAGAAAATTAAATTATTTTGGTACAGGTTCAAGCGTAGATTGCAAGTAGGAACTTTTAAACTACATCTCTGTCACGACGAATAAGAATTTCAAAAGCAAAGAATGTTTTATTTAATCAAATACGTTCAGGTTCTATATCTACAGGTACAGTACGTAATAATAACTGCTTTAAGTAAAACATCCAAAGGGCGGTTAACGCCTCTGCTTTTAACATTCTACTGCAAAGCGATGTTAAATGAATATCATCATAATGATTTCAGCCTTAGAGATTTTATTTGAGTGCACTTTATTATGTGATAAAACCTTTTTAAGGTGTTATGAATGTTCGGGCTTAAAAAAGCTCATAATATACACAAGATATGGCTACATGTGGCAGTTTGTTATGAAGTTTATAGCAGAGTCCGTTCTAGTTACAAGAAAAAATATAAGCCGAGGATCTCTGGTATTAAGTGTTACAATTCTTATGGGATCCGATCGCTTTACCTGTGGAAAAAACTAAATCCTAAATTATGAACGAAAAGGGATAAGAGGAGTAGGTAATTGGATAGTTACATATTTCATGTTTATTATTTATTAGACGGAATACAGTTATGATAAACGGAGATGAGAGAAACACGATGTCGGAATGTTATTAGAGATTTTTATTATAAAGCTTAGTCGTAAACTAGATCGTACGCGGTGCGCTTTGACGCTAATTATTATTATTATTAAATCTCGGAGTATATATTCTACAGTCGTAAAATAAACTCTGTTTTTATGTTTACAGATCTTATAAAAGATCGTTTTCACAAAGAGTAGGATACCTCCCTATACACTCTAGTAAAGCGTAGTGCCCACTAGCGCACTCTCGTCGCATGTCAATTTCCGCAATTTATAATAGCTTACGGCTCTGCAATTTATAATAAAAAAATAACCCGTGACGAGACTTGCAGTGACTTCAAGTCTCGTCACAGGTTATTTTTTTTTTTTAAATATTTCTAGCGAGCAAACGATGGCGGGTTACTGATGTTAAGTGATTACCGCCGCCCATGAACATTTGTAGCACCAGAGGCACCAGCAGTGCGTTGGCGACTTTTTAGGAATTTGTTGGTCCGCCAGTTATAAGAGAGATTAAAAGAATGACCCCATAAAGACACATATAGATGAAGATCAGCAAGAGCAGGTTTAGGCATTTGAATACCTTTCGTTGAATCGTTTTATTCAACGCTTTAGTTCAACTTTCGAAAACGCTAAGGCGGAACGCACTTCCGAGTTCCGGCGTCTGTTTCCGGCCACGTATCATTTGTGTACCTACCTTCAATCAAGAGTGAATAGGCACTTTCTAGGCAAGTACGCTCCAACCTAAACCGCATCAGTGCTTTCCAACATGAATGTCTATTTATACTAGCATTTGCTCACGGTTTCGCTCACGTAAAATTAGATTTTTCAAACCCCTATTTTATCTCATTAGGGGTTGAATTTTCAAAAATCCTTTCTTAGCGGAGCGGCCTAAGTCAAAATATCTATCCTATTTCAGCCAAATTTCAGCCCGATCCGTCCAGTGGTTTGAGCTGTGCGTTGATAGATCAGTCAATCAGTCAGTCAGTCACCTTTTCCTTTTATATATTTAGAAGAAAATTATAGGTACCAAGATTATTATGTTTTGCAGAAGCAGTAAATCATGTTGCACAATTAGTTAGGTACTTATATCCGTACAGGTACCTACCTACATACATGAATTGTCTGAGAACGACGTTATGCGAGACAATCAAATTTGATTACTATCTACTATAATATTATGCACATAAAACTTAGCATATATCTATCGGAATACTTCCGAATCCGAAATCCAATCGATATTCGATACCAATAAAACAGCTTCGATTCGCAAATACATAAAAGTCGGATTCAAGTCTTGCGCTCTGTATAGAGTTAGAAGGGGTTCCCTCTTTTATTGCAGGGAATTTGCATATAAAGTAACCATTGAAGAAAAGCGATCTTGATTCGTTTTTGGTGCTTTTTTCGTATTCATTGTTGAAGGCCACGGGTTAGCGCACATCCCGTTTTATGGTCCACGATTCTTTAGTAGCAAATAAAATAAATAATGGTATCAACAGTTTTTTTTTGTTGATGATTTATTTGGGAAAGTGTCGGTTGTGTGTTGTATGTTTTGACATTTTAATATATGCAGTAATTTAAGACTATACGCAGTAGATATAAATCAAAAGATAAATGCTTTTTCTTTTCTTTGTTTCAGGTTAAGGAAGTCGAATAAATAACAGCTATGGACCGATAAAAGAGTTAAGGTAAATATTTTACTGTAAATTACTTTCCTAATAACGTAAATAGATAATGTATTAAGATAACATGAGTATAGAGATTTATTTAAAAATATTATTTTATTTTGGAACGGCTGGCAGAATCACATGAATAGATAATTTTTGACATGCAGTTACATTTAGTAATATTTAGTTTGTCCAACATTTATCTATTAAGATTACCAAGTTGTGTGTATTAATATATAAACAAGTAATTTTAAATACTTCTATATTTGAAACTCTATCTTCCAATCAGGGTAGGTATAATCTATACGGATAGAGTTAGGTATACTTTGCCTCTCGAAAAACTAAAATATTACCTATCTATTAAAATATGAGAACCTAGAAAATATAAATTTTAACGTTAAAGTTTCAGTAGATATCTATCTTCTATCTATAATATAATAAAACTGTAACGGGACGAATTCTGTACATTAAATATATTTTGAAAATTTTAGTCGGGGGATGCTTTATTATCGATACTGAACCCAAAAAAATTTTTTTTGATTTTTTTGTCTGTCTGTCTGTCTGTATCTTGGCCGCGCATCACACCAAAACTACTGGACGGATTTAAATGAAACTTGGCACGATTTAAGTTCATACTACGAGGTAAAATATAGGATACTTTTTATCCCGAAATTTAGCGCGGTTCCCTTGGGAGAGGGGTTTAGTTGTAATTCATTAAGGCGTACTCCGATTTCATTCATTCTTTTTTTATTAGAAAGAAGATACTGTAAAGATTGTCCTGTAATTATTTCAAGGTTGTCAGGTTAGTAGTTCAGAAATTATAGCCTTATGCAGGATACTGCCCATCTAAACTGTGAGGATTTAAGAACTGTCGCTTGCGAATTATTATTGTAAGTATCAAGCATAAACTACAAAATGAAGTTCTAGGTCCTAGCTGCTCAATCCTGATGCTGCAGGATACGGCCCACCTAAACTGTAAAGATTTAGGTTCTTTCGATTACGAATTGTTATTGTAGGTATAAAGCATAGACTACATCATGGAGCTCTAGGTCCTGGCTCCTCAATCCTGATGCTACAGGGTAGTGCCTACCTAACCTGTGAGGATTTAGAAATTGTAAGTTTCGAATTGATATTGTTGGCACCAAGCATAGACTACATCATGGAGCTCTAGGTCCAGCTCCTCAATCCTGATACTGTCCACCTAAAGTGCGGGGATTTAGGAATTGTGGTTTGTTACCGTAGGTACCAAGTATAGATGACATTAGACATAGCGTAGTGTACGAGGGAAGGGACAAAGAGAGCAGGGACAAACTGCATGACGAGCGATCATTTTCAAAATTAAAATTGTTATAAAAATAAATTCTTTGGGATAAGAAAGGTTACGCACAGTGGCGGATTTACCAGAAAGCTGAGGAGCCTAGGGCAGCAGGATCTCAACCGCCAAAAGTGCATGACAAGATATTGCGTAGTACAGAATAAAAAATTTCGCGCTCGCTTCGCTCGCGAAAATGTCGCTTTTACGTTGCTATTGTAGGTGTCAAGAATGGACTACTAAGTGCCGTAATGCAATCATAAAAAAATTCGCACTCGATTTGCTCGCGAAAATATCGCTTTTACATTGCTATTGTAGGTGCCAAGAATGGACTACTAAGTGCCGTAATGCAATCATAAAAAATTCCGCGCTCGCTTCGCTCGCGAAAATGTCGCTTTTACGTTGCTATTGTAGGTGTCAAGAATGGACTACTTAGTGCCGTAATGCAATCATAAAAAATTTCGCGCTCGCTTCGCTCGCGAAAATGTCGCTTTTACGTTGCTATTGTAGGTGTCAAGAATGGACTATTAAGTGCCGTAATGCAACCATAAAAAAAATTTCGCGCTCGCTTCGCTCGCGAAAATGTCGCTTTTACGTTTCCATTGTAGGTGCTAAGAATGGACTACTAAATGCCGTAATGCAATCATAAAAAATTTCGCGCTCAATTCGCTCGCGAAAATGTCGCTTTCACGTTGCTATTGTAGGTGCCAAGAATGGACTACTAAGTGCCGTAATGCAATTATAAAAAATTTCGCGCTCGCTTCGCTCGCAAAAATGTCGCTTTCACGTTGCTATTGTAGGTGTCAAGAATGGACTACTAAGTGCCGTAATGCAATCATAAAAAATTCCGCGCTCGATTTGCTCGCAAAAATATCACTTTTACATTGCTATTTTAGGTGCCAAGAATGGACTACTAAGTGCCGTAATGCAATTATTAAAAAATTTCGCGCTCGCTTCGCTCGCGAAAATGTTGCTTTTACGTTGCTATTGTAGGTGTCAAGAATGGACTACTAAGTGCCGTAATGCAATCATAAAAAATTCCGCGCTCGATTTGCTCGCAAAAATATCACTTTTACATTGCTATTGTAGGTGCCAAGAATGGACTACTAAGTGCCGTAATGCAATTATTAAAAAATTTCGCGCTCACTTCGCTCGCGAAAATGTCACTTTTGCGTTTCTATTGTAGGTGCTAAGAATGGACTACTAAATGCCGTAATGCAACCATAAAAAAAATTTCGCGCTCGCTTCGCTCGCGAAAATGTCGCTCTTACGTTGCTATTGTAGGTGTCAAGAATGGACTACTAAGTGCCGTAATGCAATCATAAAAAATTTCGCGCTCGCTTCGCTCGCGAAAATGTCGCTTTTACGTAGCTATTGTAGGTGTCAAGAATGGACTACTAAGTGCCGTAATGCAATCATAAAAAATTCCGCACTTGATTTGCTCGCGAAAATATCGCTTTTACATTGCTATTGTAGGTGCCAAGAATGGACTACTAAGTGCCGTAATGCAATTATAAAAAATTTCGCGCTCGCTTCGCTCGCGAAAATTTCACTTTTACGTTTCTGTTGTACGTGCTAAGTATGGACTACTAAGTGCCGTAATGCAATCATAAAAAATTTCGCACTCGCTTTGCTCGCGAAAATGTCGCTTTTACGTTGCTATTGTAGGTGTCAAGAATGGACTACTAAGTGCCGTTGTGCAATCATAAAAAATTTCGCGCTCGCTTCGCTCGCGAAAATGACTCTTTTACGTTTCTATTATAGATGCTAAGTATGGACTACTAAGTGCCGTAATGCAATCATAAAAAATTTCGCGCTATTTGGAGGGGAAAGGAAAATATAAGTCAAGTTCAGCTTGGCTAATTATTCTTTAATAAAAAAAAAAAAATTAATATTCTCAAAGGTGTGTGAGGTCTGGCAATCTGTTCTGTCTGTTCTCATCGAGAGAAATAGTAGTGGGCCTGCGATTGGTTGAGAGGAATTAATGAGGAATCCTTACTAATATCCTTACTAATCTTTACTTTCTTATTATAACTAATCCTTACTAATATTTTAAATTTAAAAATGTTTGTTTGTTGGTTTGTCCTTCAATCACGCAGCAACAGACTGACGTGATTTTTGCATGTGTATAGTTGAGGACCTGGAGAGTGACATAGGCCATTTTTTATCCTGGAAAATCAAAGAGTTTCCGCGGGATTTTAAAAACTAAATCCACGCGGACGAAGTTGCGGGTATCAGCTAGTCATTTATAAAATTGGTTTATCTTATAAATTGTATCTATCTACTTACCTATTATGTATAGGTAGGTAGGTACCTAATTTTGTAAAAGGGAAAAACGTAAAACTTTATGTGATATAAAGTATAAAATGAAATAAAATAGTGACCACAGGGCGTTTCCAGCGATTCCCAATAAAAATGATATTTAATTGAAGTCGATAACGCGTCATGTCGAGATGCCCAATAAACTGTCTATATTATTACTGTGTAAGGTCGCTGCGAGATAAACATACCTAATAAAACTGGTAGGAGTAAGGTGCCTGAACCGGCAAAATGCTTTTGAACATTACTTACTTACGTACATTATTGTATCAGATAGATCCAGCCTAGTCTAGTCTTTAACCTGTTTGTGGCCCTGTGTAAATAACAGTAGAGTATAAATTTTTGCATTTAGACTCACAAATCGCATAACTTCTCAATAATAATGAGAAGCGATTTACATGCGATTTTTTATACCTCATTGCATAATTTTACTTACTAAGTATGGAGTTTGGAAAAGGGATCAATAGAGGCTTTTGATTAAAAACGGAATAACTATTTATAAAATAGGTACGTTCAAAGCCGGGAGCCCTCGGTGCGCGAAACTGACGCGCTCTTGACTGGTTTTTATTCTTGTTCTGGTTTATGCATGGGTAGATATCTACGTACCTACCTACTACTTATGCCTCTAAGCTGCTCTTTCTTTTTTGTAAACATAAAAATTGTAAATTATTAACTATGTATCTATTTAATAATGCAGTGGATAAAATATTGATACTTAGATAGTTGGACATTTTGCCATGTAAAGCCGAATATAAATAAGTGAATAATTTATTGAAATTGTAAAATCCTCGCTCGGTTCACGCCTGACCGGTGTCAGCCAGGTAGTAAGTACATAAATTGTTAAGCTTTAATACCTCGGATGGCATCTTTAGGATTTACCCCTATAGTAGGTACCGAGACGCCTACTGGTTTGCTCGTCTCGAAAACTAACGTAGATTTCGTGGATTTCTTGTCTAACCTACGTTCACTCACCCACGTTACCTACTAATAACATCAAAGTACCTATACTGGATCTAAAACTCCTGAGCAATTTTAAAGCAATTTTACAAAGTTTCCACACTTCGTTTTTCAAAATCGCTAGTTAAAAACGAACAAAGGAATTCGACGTCGAAATTCGTTTTAGAAAACGGTGGATACTCTTACTAGGGCTACTGATTTGCATAGCAATTTTTCGCATACCTATCCTTTAAAGTTTGATAGACACACAATGTTGCCACTGCATTTTGTCGGCTGAAGGAGATAAAAGACGCGAAAGCACAATAGCGTTTAAGTGATAGTTATGGCAGCTTTTATAGGCAGTTAGATTTATTTTTACTGCACTGTTTGTTTAATGTGTTTTTCGCAAGTTGAGAGGTCGTGACAATTGCCTTCTCATTCATTTATCGCTGCTATGTTTCACGCGAAGTCACTTAGTAGCTATAAGACAGGCCTATCTGTAGACCTAGGTATAGGCTGCCTTTCGGACAAAGATGAACAAGAATGCATTTTCATACTTAGCTAGCTTACATGTACATATTAGCTCTATTGGAAAGGAGTTTCGAACGAGCCAAGCTTAGAATAAAATGGTCCTGTTTATGTAAGAGCATTAAATATATCAACATAATAACGCCTCGTGGCTAGGTAGGTATAAACTTAGGTAACATTGGACAGTATTTGTTTTGGGTTTCTAATATAATACCTACCTACTACTGTTTCTTTTACATTATATTGTTTTTGTACATAGTTAGGTCTATTATTTTTTTTATTTTAAGTACTTATGTATCTATGTATCATTTTGTAAATGTTGGGTAAGTTGTTTTTTAAGAATATGCAAAAGTTATGCTGAATATATGTACTAATATTCCCCTTTTCCCTCAAACTAAACATAAAGTCAGCTAAGAGTGGGAGTGACAATAGCTATGTACCTACCTACTTGGTTTGCACCGTCGATCTTCGGTTTTCAGGCCGCACCTTAACCGTTGCGCTGTTGGGGCTATATTGGGTAGATAACTTAATATAGGTAGGTAGGTTTCTATCCAGTTCCGCCCAATCCCCATTTATTAGAGAGGCATGACAACGTAGGTCGAGCGAGCCTAATCAGAAAATATAGGCCAATAAAACGTGACGGTGGTGTGCCTTAATCAAATTGTCCAAATGACCAGTGGAGGTAACCTGTTGTGATGGGATATAGGGCGGATGGATAAACCACCCGCTGTCTATTTTTGGAGAAATATCGAGAGTAAATAATTTTTTTTCGTAATTAATAAGTATCCCGCTGCGCTAGCCTATACCTACTTACCTACTTAAGTATATATTAGTCTCACAGTAGATATAGGTGCTTATGTATGCACCTCGTAGCTACCTCGTAGTAGTGATGTATTGACGCTCCTGTTTTATCATACAAATAAGTAGGTACTTAGGTATATATTTCTTTATTTGGCTCGACTTTTAAGGAACCAACTACATATTAACCGGATCACATAAAACTACAACAAATAGGCGATCGCTTTAGCTTAGGTGGGTACTCTACCGCACATCACCATCCAGTTACCATAAAGAGTACTACTACTACGTACTACTACGTACTTTTTTCTCAATATGTTTAGAGCAAGAAAACAATATAAAACTGCTAGCGTTTATATCTATTTTAAAGGTAGTCAGCCTACTTACCTAATATATAGAAAAATAAAAGAAAATAAATTACAGTTGAGGCCAACATTAGGTATATTAATACCGCAACTGTGTCATTCTTTTATATCTTAAAAACAAAGATCTCTTCAAAAATTCAGCATGTGACTCGCGGGATGTGTCCTATAAATCAGTTTTACAGCATTCCCGTGTCATTTCAGTCGTCGAACGGCATAAAATGATAATTTTACTGCGCTCCCCTTCCGTCTCCAGGAGTTTACGACAATTGTGAAATGTATCGACAGTTCGGATGTCACCTTCAAGGTGGATCCAGACCAATCCGATGAAGCTTTCACGTACGTTTTCCACATCCAAATTATCTGCGCTCTAAGGCTCAAAATTGACGATAAACTACAACCTTAGAAGCTGAAATATAATGGTTTTATGAGTAGGTAACATATGGTGCTATGTCCCTCTCTCCCCTGAAACTGCTATTTTTGGAAAGTGTTGAACCACTCATCAATCTTTCAGGTGCCTTTACAATTAAAGTTGATGGCACGATTGCAGATAGATGGGTGGTAAACTATTTTTGAAAATTTTACTATCCAAGAGTTATTATTTCAAATGAAATTGTTTAATTTTGCGATGCGTGAATGGTAGGAAGGTACAAGCAGATGGAAACATAGATAAATCTCGTTAACTTTTTGCCATACCTAGTAGATATTGTATGCAAGGTGTGCAAAATGAAATCAATTAGATATCTATAGGTACGTATATTATATTTTTTTAATTTTCAGTTTCAAACTGTGTCTTTAAAAAATTCAGTGAATTTCAAATACTAATTGTCCTACTTACTCGGCATAGAATTGGTCATCCTTAGGCGGGTATCTATAAGTCTCTCTTAAGAAAGCCTCTAGGTACCTAGAAAAAGTCAAATATTAAAATTGGCGTTTCAAAAGGTCAAAAGCACGAGTAGTCAAAAGGCTCATTCGAAGCAGTTGTGTTGTAGTTGACTGAGAGAAATCCTTAAGATTGGTACTCGTAATTAGCATCTTTACTTGCAACAAATTACTATACTTGTTCAACAAATCGCTGTTGTTAGCATTGTTATGCAAAACACGTCTCATTGTTAGCATATTGTAACAGCATTAATGTTTTTATTATGGTTTTAATAATTAGGTGTAGGAGCGTTGAAATGTTGGTTGTACAATTGTTGAAGATTAATTATTAATTAGGCTTTATAATTAGAAATTGATAGGTTAGGTTATAAGATGTAACATTTGTAGCTTGTTTGAATAATTTTTTAAACTAGGTTACAGATAAATTTAGGCTCTACCGCAGAATAGTACCTACCTACCTATAGTTCTACAATTAGATAGGTTATATAACATTGAAACAAATGAGAAATTTTTCCTTATTTAATTCTTGTTATATAATTAGATACCTACCTACTTAGGTAGGTACATGTCTTAGATTGTTTCGATTTATCTTTTAGCTAATGGTTCCTCAGTCAGTTTACTACTGTTATACATTAAAGAGGAACTTTGGACGTAAAATTCAAGGGTTAAGTGTCGCGACAATCGGCGGTTTACAGCCTTTTCACTTTTCCACCATAAACTTTTACTATAAACTTGACCGTACTACCTACTGCATCATTAGAATGCTTTAAACTTCATGACATGCTTTTTCAGATTATTCCGAGTTATATTTTTATATTTTATACCTATAGGTATTTATAATAATTGGAACGAAGTTGGAACGAAGTTCCTTTCCTGTGTTCCGAAGTTGTGAAAGGAGGCTAGACGGAAAAAATTCTTACGAAAAGTTGTCACGACACTTTTTGCTATCGGCATCGCATGTTTCTCTGTCTGTCTCTCTCTCTCTTATAGAAAGCAAGCCAGATATTTTCATTTCTATTTCGCATTGAACTTCGTTCCATCCGGGTGTCCCTTGACACCTCTCAAGTTTTTTTTTGTTAACGGTGGTGAATTGGGCCCCACGATACAGGAATACCTAGTGTGGGTCTCAATGGATATTATAGAATAGAATAGAATAGAAATATTTTTTATTTAAATAAACTTTTACAAGCACTTTTGAATCGTCAATGAATCTACCACTGGTTCGGAATGCCTTTCCTGCCGAGAAGAGCCAGCAAGAAACTCGGCGGTTGCTCTTTTCAAAAAAATAAAAATTTTACAATTGTTATTGAAACTATGCTATGTATTCAGTGCTTCCACGATGAATTTTCCTGAGTACAATACAGGTAAAAATAAATACAATACAAATAAATACAATCCAATACATGTTAACACAGGCAGGCAAAAGCAGACCCATTCCCGTTGGTGGCACCCACCATTATCGTATTCATTGTTAATGTTGTTTTGCCAAATAAATATTTTTTATTTTTTTTTTCATTTTTCATTTTCATGTAATAAATATACCTACCTCTAGATACCTACTTACTTCATCAAACAATAGGGTAAAGATGCCGAATATGAGATACCATTTACATATTCGGCCATAAAAAATAAGTTATTGCCCTAATGACTATGAAAATTATTTATATTCGATAAGAATTTAATGAAGTTTATCCTTGAAAGACCGTTTAGTGCTAGGTATAATAGATTTTTTGTTATAACAGATAATATTAGAAAAGTCAGAAATTACGTCTCAGGGAAATGGTCTCCTATTATGAGATACCAAGGGTTTTTAATATGAGATAGTATAGATTTAGAGAAAAAGAAAAGAAATCAATTCAAAAAAACTTTTTATTGGCGATATTTATTAATCTACAACATCGTACTACTAAATAAAAAGGTTTTAGTAACAACTTAATAATATATTATCATGTGCTTGTGCCAAGTGCTTGATGTTCTTCAGATCTAGATGTAACCCTTAAAATCGTTAGTCCAGCTTTACAATATTTTTCTATTTTTGCTTCTAAATAGTCAGAAAAAGCTTGAGGTCTTCCCATGAACCTTGACAAATACTTCTGCATTAGCATCTTTTTTGACATAACGTTCTAGGATACTCTTAGGAACATCGAAAGTTTTGACGCTATTAGGTAACATATTTGTTTGCTTTGCACTGCACTCACGGCCCATATTATGGCATCGTGGTCCTAGGACTTCTTTGATCGACGGCATCTAGAATAAGAGGTTTTTAAATAGTCGTATTTCTATACATCCTAATATGAGATATCTCATTTAAGGAGCCCCCACGTGTCTCATATTAGGAAAACACCGAAATTTAAAAACTAGGCTGCCTATTATTTCTTGACGAAGAAAATACAACTAAACTGCAAATGCATTGTAAAATTAATCATATAACTGATACAATGACTGTAAATTTAAATCATTTAGTGTGACTATAAAGTTGTAACATACCTCGTTAATATTTGGTGTCAAAAATCGGTTTTTGTGGTTTCGTAAAAACCCGCACGTACACAACCTGACTTCGCCTCGAACTGGGAAGCACCAAACACATGTTTCGGTCTGTTGCCACGTGGCTTCTGGTGACAGTATCGCCAAATAGCTGCGGCGATTAGTTTCGCCAAAACCTAACTATCTCAAATTTGGCAACCATCTCATATTCGGCATCCTTACCCTATACCTACATAATTGATACTTACTCAATCACAAGAATCTGCGGTGAATGGTGAAAATCTAGGTACTAAATAGGTATTATCGGAGATAGAGGACATAACTTCTCGCGGATAGTAGCAAGTCACTCTATACTTTTTCTACGCGGGCGAAGTCGTGGGAATCAGCTAGTAAGTAATATATGTAGGTTTCTACACTATGATATCCATTTCCATAATGGAGTTCCGTATAAGGTCTAATGAAGAGGGATTAAGACGTAAAGATAGTCCGGCGCGCCCGTTACACAGACCCTCATGTATCTATGGATACCCGGTCGTTTGGACGACTCATAATGACGGCTGCTAATGGTAGTTACACTACCTACCTACTGTAAAACGTATGAGCTTTTGCACGGGTGGGTTATTCTCTCCGTACAAATACCTATTATAATTATGCGAATGTAACTCTGTCTGTCTGCTAACTACAGAACCGATTTCGACAAGTTTGGCAAACAGATACCAACACGAGTAGCTTGCATCCTGCTTGGATAAGACGCTATTTTGCTATAAATAAGAAACAAAAGCAAATCGACCTATAAACAACGGTTTTCAAGGCTGACAACTCAAGGATCTCCAATATTACAGTTCTAAGAAGCATTCTCACGCAATACCTATGCCGCGTACAAAATATAAAGATGTGTCATACAGGCTAAAGTTCCTTCTCTACTAGATGATATCTGCGGCTTGACACATGAAAAGACGTTTGATCTATGGGTAAGAGTGATACAGTAACATAGCTCTGTCCCTCTTTTACGTTTGGCGGCAGTTTTTTGCCGCAACGTATAGTGCAGTGTAGTGACGCCCTAAGGCTTTCCACCCACGTCAGACTTTTTGTAGGTTCGACAATCGGATCGATAATTTCGGTGAATTTTATCATAGATTTTGTGTGTGATTTTACCGACTTACTGACATTTGAAACGTACACGTCCTACAAAAACTATTACGATCTTTATGTTTCCTTTTTTGCCGACAAAAAATTGGTCACCGATTGTCGGACGTGCACGGAACGCCTAACGCGGCATACCGGTTCGGACGAGGCGAACGTCACAAAATGGCGGCCGTAAAAACAAGTGAAGAGTGAGTTACGGTCGAGCGTGTGGGTCGGGGACTCGGGGAGGGGGGCACGGGGAGGGGGCAGGGGGCGGCCAATGGCGTCTCGCTGAGCAAGCCCGAAGCCGCACTCCCGCCAACTCTGCTATTTCTTTTATAGACGTTGTTTTTCTCCGGCGCTTTTTCCTGATTTTTTGCGAGTTTTGTTTGCTTTGTAAGGCGCGGGCTACAATGTGTTTTAAGTGTTTTCCCTCGGTCTAAAATACAGAGCTTTCTCTTTAATGTAGGTACGGTTGACAGATAACTGTTGTTTGTGAAGTCAGCCGCTATCATTTGCTACATTGTAATGATTGGAAACGTTGCCCTTTCACCTAATTTTAGAACATTTGTTCAAAAACACTTGCCCATCTTTTTGTGTATTTTGTGACACAAAATGCCATTGCACCCTAAATAAAATTGGGTCAAGTTTTATGCCTTTTTTGTTTTATGATATTTTGTGTAGCCTGTGTAGGTAGGTATCAAGGTATGTAAAAGTAATAAGGAATTCAATAAATCAATAAATGAGATTTTTATAGGTGTCTGCTACGTATGATAGGGGAGCTAGGGGCATATTGTAACAATTTTCAGAAAAACGAATATATCAAATTCGAATTACCACTAATTGATACTTTAACTCTTCAGCTATATCGTCATGATCGTTGAATAACGACGGATTTGCAAAAAGTCCAAAAATGACTCTTTGGCATAGGTATTATTTGAAAATTTAATTTAAAATTGGTTTTTTATTTAAACAGAACCTTTTTAATGAGTATATGTGAAACTTCATTGCTACAAATTTTTTATTTAAAAAGTTAAGATAACAAAACTTCGGAAATTACCTATTTCAAATTGCTGTACCTATTTTTACCTTATTGGCAGGCACTGGTTATGATGGCATAATGAAGTGCAATATCAAGGTTAGATTAAATAAAAAAATGAGTTAGTAAAGATTAAGTTCCTGATCAAAAAGCCGTGTTACAACTAACCTCTCGCTCCCCTACATTGCAAAATAACGGAGATGTGCTACGAAGTAAAGTTTGGGTTTGAAATAAAATATTAATTATTATTCTTCTATCAGAGACTGCCTGTCTATACAAATCGATAAAGAGGAACGTTATTACATAAAATAATAAGTAATTAGTAGGTACCTAGGTACCTACCTAAGTGGCTGTACTTTACCTATAGTAGGATGTTTACGTCAAAACAACAAGAGCAACTTCCAGATATAAATAAACACGAAGGAACTGCGCTTAATCCTACACAGACGTAAAAAGTAAAAAGTTATTTAGTACAAGACAGAACTCATCGGGAAACTTGCAGAGTAATAATTTACGGAGGACGAAGCCGTCTTAGCGTCTTGTAATATCTCCCAGTGACATATTTATTGTTTTCGAGGGGCGGGGGATGACTTTCTTGAAGGGGAACATCGGGAAATACAGATACATAGATGTAGATATTTTATTAAACAAGGGATTCTTACAAGTAGTGTTGCCAAGTATAACATCTTAAAATATGGGACACTATCTAAATTATTTTAACTTACATTATATAATTTCTTTTAGGCAGATTTTTGTCGATAGGTAGTACCGACCTACCTACATATGCGGTTTATTTTAGTTATAGCTAAATTCTAGTTTATTTAACTGTTTTCATACTACTTAATGCGGCAAGTTTATTAGACAAGGTTATTACAAACCTGTGATAAAGATATTATAAACATGTGGAAAAATCGCTAGCAAACCAAATAAATAAATAAACGAGTTGACGTTTCATTGGGGTGTTCCGTTTTTGTTTTTTGTCTATTTACTTGTGAAGGGAATTCAAAATTGGGTATTTGACTTTTTTATATACCTACTTAAAATACCTAAAGGTTTTTAATATTATAAAACAATGTCATTTTTCTTTTTTTAATATCTTAACCAGTCTCAAAAATATAGAGCTTTTAAGTGTTCTGTTTGAAAAAGAGAGCTCTGTTGCAACATGTCGCCTCCATACAAAATTTAGTTTTAGAATGATATGAACAGTTTATAACTTCTTTGTTTTTTGACCGATTTATTTTCCGTTTTCTCAAATGTTACATTTTCAATTGTAATTAATGTATATCCACATTTTTACAACAATTCATTGACTTTGTTTAACGATAAGAAAAGTTGCAATTTATTATTGTGGCTTAGTGAAACTTTTAAAACTTTGCTGTTCAATATTAAATTTCGTAAATCTAAGTCCGGACAGTCCGACAAAAGCGAAAGAATCTGGCTGTAATAAGTTGTTTCGCTTATTTGTGGCGTTGTTACAAAACATCATAATGCACAAAAAAAAGAAAATTGAATTTTTTTTTTAATAGATAAGTACCTAAGTAGGTACGAGAATTTATGGTTATAAAAATAGTAGCTGTCAATTCGTTATCGTGTTTTTAATCAGTTAAATAATGTCCTACCTGTTGCTTTGCTACCTGTTGCTATGAAGATATAAATTTTTATAGAGCCATCAAAATATTTTTGGTTAATCGGTAATGAATGAGTATTTTTCATTCTCTTATAGATACAATCGGTTGTAAAAGAAACTTAATTTTTTTTTATTACTTGACATCATGTAGTAAATAATGCTACGTTTATGCTTAATATAGTTTTGAAAAACATTAGGTTAATGTTTGCTACCTGCCAATTTTTTTATATTTGGCGCCAAATACCAATGGGAGCAACTACCTCTGGAGTTTTCAAAGAAATCAGAAAAAAATAAATACCTACATATCCAATCAAGCAACCTAGCTACATAGTACCTAGGGGATTGATCAAAATAAATGCATACTGCATCGATCAAGTAGGTAGATACACATTATATAGACTGCCTATAAATATACCTACCTACGAGGGAAAAATCATAAGGATTTCATTAGGGTCTATACCTAGATAAAATTGACTATGGATGAAATAAATAAATGAAATAAAAATATGTTTGGTAGGTAACTGGAAAGTTAATTAAAAAATTCCAATGCAAATTTCATGTCAACAAAGATTTTTATGCGGCAATAATGTCCATGATTAAGATGTTGTATTTATGTGAACCAAATCCCCCAATCAGATTGTTTGTATCCACGAACCTTAATATTTTACTTATCTACCTATCCTTCTGTGCGGTTAAGGGTATGTTTATACAGGCGTCTGTCAGCTGCGATGTAAAATTAAAAAGCGGACGCAACGTGTTATACGTACAGGGTTGGTGGCAAAAAACAAATACAAGACTCCCAGTATTATTAATTGTAATTTTGGTGACTGTATTTTTTAAGCATATTTAGTATAAATTAAAAAAAAGAAAGTGTTTTTACGTATTTTTCAAAAATGATATGCTAAAATCAAAGAATTCAAATGCAATTTAGTTTTGCATTTTAGCATTTACTTACCTACCTACTTATCGGTCTAGGCATTGATATAGATTTTTTTGGAAATCAATTTTTGGTAAGCGTTTCAATTCAAGCCTATGTAGTCTCTACAAAATAAATAATTTAATTTAAATTGAAAGGTCTGATTTTCGCTTAACATAATATTATAATTACTTACAGGATGCTAGCGAAAACGTTTACAAAGTGCTTTTGAATTGTCATTTAACAAATAACAATCGTAGTTAAGTTCCTCTATTTAGCTAAAACCATTAAATAAAATATTTTATACTATTTTCGTTACAATTATAAGCTAGGTAGCCGCTTGGAATTGATGTAAAATTTCCATGAAAGTATGGTACAGACTACAGGGCAGCCCTGAAAACCAAGGCGTGGGGCGGGAGGTCAACGACCGGTCGCTTAGCTCGAATATCGCCCACAATATCTGGCTCAGCTTAATTCCCCGCCTGTCTGCTTGAAGCTTTACTTTAATTTACTCGATATCATATAATATTTTATCTGCGCTGTGATAATTTTTATTAAGGTTGGCGAACTTTTGGTTTAATTTCGCGTACATATACCTACATATTTGTATAGAAATATTTTTATAATGGGAACGTTAACAAGACAAATATTGAGTCCTAATTGGAGCAAGGCAAACCTAAGTACCTATCTACTTGAAGGATTTTCCGAAGTATCTGGAAAATGACGTAGCTAACTACTACATTTATGTGTATATATGCCTATATATTAGGTTTAATTATATACTTATACATAATTCGCATCGCTAGTCCACTACTGGGAACAGGTCTCCACCATGCTAGCCAAGTGGGGATTGGCAGACGACAATTAGGTAATTTTAAAGTTACTTAAATATTTATGGCAAAGTTTTACCTAGACATATACCTATACTCGTAACCTAAAATTGTAGCTTAGCAGTCGTGTCCAATAGTTGTTCGATAGAATTAAGACGTTATGTAAACCACAAGAAACACTGTTCTGGAGCCGGGTGTTCGTTACATTTACATAGCTACTAGCCTATAAATAAATACCGGCTCACACACACGTGCACAATATGACGTTGTTTTAAGTTTATTTTATTTTTATACACAACGTCGGTGGTGCGCGCGCCGCCTGTAATTTCGCGCTGTTCGCGCGGCGTAGGCGCGTACGCACGCCGGACAAAGATGGCCGCGGATTGAACATAAAAACCCTTTTAGTGTTTTTTCTTAGATACTCCGATAGACAATGGATTAGATTTTGTTTATAAAATCTTTTTACATTTTTTAATCAGTTGTATCACATTGTTATCGAGACATTTCTTGTGCGCAAAGGAATATGTTTATAACTCTACATCACGGTAATGAATCAGATGTTGTACCTACGGTGCTTCGCTTTTCAGAAGATTTACAGCATCAAAGTAAGTATTATTTCGTCATCTTTTAACAGTTAAATTTCGTATATTTATCTATTTAATCATATCAATAAATAAATTGTTTTTACGTGTAGTTATATTCATAATTGCTCGTAAATTAAATGAAAACGAAACGAAAGAAGATATTAAATTACTTTAATATTTATATGTTTTTTAATATTTATTCTTATTCCTTAGAATAAATATACCTATTTGTGGAATTATAAAAAGTATTAATGAACCTAGAGATTCAGGTAAAACTTTTCAGGGGTTAGATATCTGTTTTAATTTTTTATTTATTATTAGTCTATTGAATATCTTCTACGAATAATACCCAGTGTACCTTCCTATTTAAATAGCCTGTCACACAAATATGTTCTTCAGCAGCTATAGATAGTTAAGCACTTTTTATCGTGACTGAAAAAGCTATTAATTGTTCGATTTTCACGACTAATATTCGTGAGGACGATATTGAGCGAGACTTCGTGAACACGTTCGCATATAGGTAGGTACGTTATTTTCCTTTAGATATCTGGCTAGGTTGTTACTTAGGTAGGTAGAGTACGTGCTTCTTGGAATGGCAAAATTTTTATCGCAAGCCCGTTATCGTGGCCGATCATAAATCTGTTTTCAAATCGTGAGTCGCCATTGCTGGCGAGACTCACTGCAAGCTCATGTAAAATCTTTTCTTTGACCAAAATTGGACCATTTTGTGTAAGTCGTAAAGCTTAATTTACTATAGCCCCTAGCATTCGTTTGCTACGTTCGAGAATTTGAAGGGTTTATTGTCGCATTGTACGTAAGTATTTGCCAATGCACGTAAAATACTAGGCAAGGTTCTTAAAATGCCAGACTTATTTACAGTTCAAGAACGTATTTCCTTACGGAATTGAATTTTGCCGTGGGCAAAGATAAGCTAAAACCTAGGCAGGTTATATGGATTTGACACGATAAAAACAACCAAGCAACAATTTTCGAGAGAAAAATATTAAGGCTCTTGCTTTGTCTACGTAGGTAGGTATAGTCTTCTGGATTAAAAATTAGTCTTCTGGTTTTAAAGAAGGGTTAATAAACCTTTACAGGATATAATATGATGATGAGGATGATGTAGGAGAACGATGACGTTTAGTAATTATTATGACACCGGATTAATACCTACTGCCAATAATAATAATTTACTTTGCATAGATATCTAGGTGCGTTTACACATAGTCGTTTCGTCTCACATTCGTGTGAACGTCGATCGCTTAATAGTTTGGTTTGAGTTTTTGAATTTAAAAGCAGATCATTCATTGACATAATAGTATCATATTATTTAAATAATTTAATAATTACTAATACAAAACGAAGTTTTCAACTTGACCTCTAAGGTGTGTTTAGGTATAAATAAATATTTCATTATATTTATCTATTCAACGGTGATTATATTAATATTTAAATAGAATTAGGTATTTCTACCTTATGCTAAATTTTCTACGGTCATTAAAATCGAAGCTATTAATTTATTAGAGGTTAGAATAGATATAACTACCTACGTAGGTACCTTGTCTACTAATATGCCAAAGTAAACTTTTATATAGGTTTTACCTTCAGAATACAAAGGAACTTCAGTTAAAAATAATCTTGCAGCGAAGAAAAAATAGTTTACCTTGCTCTACCTAGGTATGTACGTAGTACAAGTTAGGTATGTAGATACCTATATGATGGCTAAAATATATTTTGTCCTTATTATTAGGTACACAACTTATTTTCTTACTTCCTCCTCTAAATTAAGTACAACGCAACATTAATCCCTTAAGTTTCAGACTTTTACGATAAAGTCGTAGTATATAAAATGGAAACTTGTACCTACCTATCTACCCGCAGAATTACAATATGATTTATCGTCTCGAGATCCAGCGCAATTAGATGTAGTGCGGGCAACTGCGGGTTTGATTTACGATGATTCACAGTAATCATCTTGGACAGTCCATGATCCGGTCAGTGAAAGTGATCGTCTTTATATCTCTTTTATGACAGACAGACTCTGTGATAAATGCGACAGATGATGTCCTGTGGTTTCGACGCCATTTTGTATTGACGCTGCGAATTGCGGTCATATTTCGATTGGACTGGTTGAATTTCGATTTGACAGCACTTAGTAAAAGTTTAAAAAAAATTGAGTTAAAAAAAATCTATTCTATTCTGAAAAATCTTGAAAATTTAATAGGTAGGTACCTACAAAGAGAATGTTACTTCTTTACAGTTTTTATTAACCTTCTAGCAGTTATACCTATACCTATAAGGAAAAGGTGTCTAACTCTGACTGATCTATCAAAGCACAGTTTAAACCACTGAACGAATCAGGCTGTTTGGCATACCTGCTTACAAATAGCTATTGTATGACGTAGGTATCTACCTAGGCATCCGCTGAGAAATGATTTTTGAAAACTCCTAAGAAGAAAATCGGGGTTTGACAAAACGTAGTAACTTAACATGAGCGAAGCTGTGGGCAAAAGCTAGGTTAAAATATTAACTAAGTAAATAAATCATTTAAAATAATACGTATGAAATTCTTACCGACCCTTAATACAAGTCAAGGGATAGTACTGCGGTTTAGGGTAGCTACACGTATTCAATTGGCCGTGTTCCTCCTAGATACTAATATTACCTACCTGAAAGCAATAAACAGGGCACTAAAGGTGACACACATAAAAAGATCTACTTTACACGAAGCTGATACCGCGTCATCGCTGTCGTCGCCTCGCTATAACCGATAAACAAATCGTCGACTCCACTCAACCCCCACTATCGTGACCGTAAAAACTTAACTATCCGGTTACACGAACACACCTGAATATAAATCACAACACTGGTAAAGCACTTATCAAAATGTGTATGACACGATCATGCTTTATTCTTTTCGTGCTCACGTTTCCCGATAACGTGAACGTTCAAGAAACATGCGAAAATCACGCGATGTCTACCCCGCGTCAGCCCTCAGCCTGAACTATTTACATGCAAATACTCGGAGACTTTCAAAAACGAAATTACTTTCGTTTCCCACAAAATCCAAAATATTTGACCGAGCCGACCAATATTATGCAAATTCGACCCTTTCATTATACCTAAAGGACGCGGACAGATAATGCCTATGATTTCGGTGCATTGTTTCACGTTTTTACGGGCCCGGTACCTCACAAAAGACGGTAATTTGCCTAATGCGTATCGATTATTTATGAAAGGTTGCGTAAGTTCTGGTGTTGTCGAGGGCCTGACTTTCGGTTTCAGCGTACTGATTTGCATAACCGACTGAACTGACAATAGGTGGACCCCTTTGAATAATCCTTTTCGTTTCACTTTTAAAATGGTGCCATTGTTGACATTTTGTAAGAGCAATAAATAAATCAGGCTTTTTATACGATCCAACGCATGTGGTGCTGCACTACATTGTTGCGTTATGTACCTACCTAAATACTTAACTGACAGGTTTTGTGAGCATGGTAGGTAGAATGTATATTTACTTGTATTTCAAGGTAGGTATAATAACGCTCGTAGACTCAAGCTGTGCGTATTTTTCTTGTAAAGTTTTAAGTCAAGTTAATATAGAATAATATAGAGGAAATAAGTTAATATAAGAAACCTTTAACTTAGTTACCTTATACTTATGTTCACTTAGTATAAACTAAGAGCTAGAGTAGGTAGGGGAACGAAATTAAAAACTTACAGAAATAGACACGCACCACAAAAATCTCCATATGACTCTCTCTTCTTTCTTCAAACTCTTGGGTAGATCCATCCATTACAATCCAACATATCAAATGATAATTATTATCTGTAAAGCTCTGTAACATCATAGTGTACTCGTAATATTATATGTCCTGTGCCGGGTACAAAAATATTGGTTTTTCTGTCAAGAAAGAGCACATAAATCTGTCGTCGGTTCCACGCCTGTCTCCCTCCGCTCGTGTCGGATTGTAGTTCTATCGGACAATGAGGACTATATCGACTATGAGGACTATCAGACTCTATTTAATCTCCGCCTCCGAAGAGTTGAGATGGATTGTTTGGTACGTAGGACATATGCTGAGATCTAAGAGAGTGCTCTATCTTAGCTCGGACTTAAGATAGAATTAAAACGAAACACAAATATGCTCTAACATAAATCTGTCTCGTTTTAACTCTATCTTGAGTCTGAGCACCTACCTATGAGCTACGAGTATCTGCATTCCCAACCAAATAGTTTTATTCGTTGAGGCGCGAAGAAATAAAAAATAGGGTAAAGATGCCGAATATGAGATACCATTTACATATTCGGCCATAAAAAATAAATTATTGCACTAATGACTATGAAAATCATTTATATTCGATAAGTATTTAATGAAGTTTATCCTTGAAAGACCGTTTAGTGCTAGGTATAATAGATTTTTTGTTATATCAGATAATATTAGAAAAGTCAGAAATTACGTCTCGGGGAAATGGTCTCCTATTATGAGATACCAAGGGTTTTTAATATGAGATAGTATAGATTTAGAGAAAAAGGAAAGAAATCAATTCAAAAAAACTTTTTATTGGCGATATTTATTAATCTACAACATCGTACTACTAAATAAAAAGGTTTTAGTAACAACTTAATAATATATTATCATGTGCTTGTGCCAAGTGCTTGATGTTCTTTAGATGTAGATGTAACCCATAAAATCGTTAGTCCAACTTTACAATATTTTTCTATTTTTGCTTCTAAATAGTCAGAAAAAGCTGGAGGTCTTCCCATGAACCTTGACAAATACTTATGCATTAGCATCTTTTTTGATATAGGGTAAAGATGCCGAATATGAGATACCATTTACATATTCGGCCATAAAAAATAAGTTATTACCCTAATGACCATGAAAATTATTTATATTCGATAAGAATTTAATGAAGTTTATCCTTGAAAGACCGTTTAGTGCTAGGTATAATAGATTTTTTGTTATAACAGATAATATTAGAAAAGTCAGAAATTACGTCTCAGGGAAATGGTCTCCTATTATGAGATACCAAGGGTTTTTAATATGAGATAGTATAGATTAAGAGAAAAAGAAAAGAAATCAATTCAAAAAAACTTTTTATTGGCGATATTTATTAATCAACAACATCGTACTACTAAATAAAAAGGTTTTAGTAACAACTTAATAATATATTATCATGTGCTTGTGCCAAGTGCTTGATGTTCTTCAGATGTAGATGTAACCCTTAAAATCGTTAGTCCAGCTTTACAATATTTTTCTATTTTTGCTTCTAAATAGTCAGAAAAAGCTGGAGGTCTTCCCATGAACCTTGACAAATACTTCTGCATTAGCATCTTTTTTGACATAACGTTCTAGGATACTCTTAGGAACATCGAAAGTTTTGACGCTATTAGGTAACATATTTGTTTGCTTTGCACTGCACTCACGGCCCATATTATGGCATCGTGGTCCTAGGACTTCTTTGATCTAGAAAAAGAGGTTTTTAAATAGTCGTATTTCTATACATCCTAATATGAGATATCTCATTTAAGGAGCCCCCACGTGTCTCATATTAGGAAAACACCCAAATTTAAAAACTAGGCTGCCTATTATTTCTTGACGAAGAAAATACAACTAAACTGCAAATGCATTGTAAAATTAATCATATAACTGATACAATGACTGTAAATTTAAATCATTTAGTGTGACTATAAAGTTGTAACATACCTCGTTAATATTTGGTGTCAAAAATCGGGTTTTGTGGTTTCGTAAAAACCCGCACGTACACAACCTGACTTCGCCTCGAACTGGGAAGCACCAACACATGTTTCGGTCTGTTGCCACGCGGCTTCTGGTGACAGTATCGCCAAATAGCTGCGGCGATTAGTTTCGCCAAAACCTAACTATCTCATATTTGGCAACCATCTCATATTAGGCATCCTTACCCTAACGTTCTAGGATACTCTTAGGAACATCGAAAGTTTTGATGCTATTAGGTAACATATTTGTTTGCTTTGCACTGCACTCACGGCCCGTATTATGGCATCGTGGTCCTAGGACTTCCTTGATCGACGGCATCTAGAAAAAGAGGTTTTTAAATAGTCGTATTTCTATACATCCTAATATGAGATATCTCATTTAAGGAGCCCCCACGTGTCTCATATTAGGAAAACACCCAAATTTAAAAACTAGGCTGCCTATTATTTCTTGACGAAGAAAATACAATTAAACTGCAAATGCATTGTAAAATTAATCATATAACTGATACAATGACTATAAATTTAAATCATTTAGTGTGACTATAAAGTTGTAACATACCTCGTTAATATTTGGTGTCAAAAATCGGGTTTTGTGGTTTCGTAAAAATCCGCACGTACACAACCTGACTTCGCCTCGAACTGGGAAGCACCAACACATGTTTCAGTCTGTTGCCACGCAGCTTCTGGTGACAGTATCGCCAAATAGCTGCGGCGATTAGTTTCGCCAAAACCTAACTATCTCATATTTGGCAACCATCTCATATTCGGCATCCTTACCCTATCGTCAGATTTTTTTTTATTTTACAGCAGTTTAGTGACTAAACAATACATTAGGTATAATATTTGTTATTAAATTGCTATATTGTTATATTTGTTTCAATAAAACTATAATAAAATTATCATAAACGATGAAATGGTCAGTGATGGTAAAATGGTAGAAATAAATACCAATGACACACGTCATTATGGTGTGTAATATCGTTTTACAACTTTAAGGTAATAAATAAATTGACTGCCGCTTGTACATTTTATTACGATTTAAAAGTCGATGACTGTTTGAAACGAATAATTGATTTATGCTGGTTATTATTGCTGTTATTTTGATGCTAAGTAGTAGGTACTATTTTCAGTTTAATTAAAGGTACATAATTCATTAAAGTTAATTAAAAAAACTTTTATTGTTACAATTAGGTATACATTTAAGCTAGGTATTCATCTTTGCTTAAATCAAATAAATCACATACCTAAATCAGCAAGCTCAATTCGCATGGGAGACAAAATAGACTTGTAAGTATTTTATTTTACATGAAAGGAGGTAAAATTAGGATAAACCCTAACAAAAAATCTTTTTACCTAATAGTCTCAAAATAAAAACATTAATTCTATATTTTGCATGAGATGGGTTTAGGCCATGTACGAGCTGGCCGAGTACGAATCTCCTGAATAGTTCCTCATAATTGAATCGTTTTGTTAGTAGAACATAAATAATAATTGTACACATAACTACGAGCTACATTACCATCAAAATAAAATATGGCCATAATTACCTGGTGAACCGTAATATAAACCGAAAAATCTGAATGGTAATTCATCACACTCGTATATTAATGATCGGACTTTTCTACAAATGTTTTAGTCTTTTAGTCGTTTAACACGTGTTAATAACCAATAAAACAGTTTAGTGGTACATAAAAAGTTGGGATTTATAACGAATAACTTATGATCGCGCGTGCCCGCTTTACGTTGTGATTAAATCTAGGCGTTTCTATGGTTTGAGTTTCATTGACTTTCACTGCTGTTTCGCGATTATTACTTCCGAATTCTACTTGAGTTTATAACCGTTTAAAAGACACTATATTTTTATATTACCTGTATGTTTAATTTTATAGAATACTACTCCTTTTTAAACGCTATAAACGTTTACGAGTATTTAGTAGGGTGACTTCGCCGGTTACGCGACCAGGGTCAGTTACGCGACCACTAACAGGACCTACGGCATTAAAACGAAAATAATAAGAATTCTATTCTTCTTTTCCAAATGAAATTCACTTAAGTAAAGAGGGGGATAGACCTATTAGTTTTACCTACAATAGTTGGCAGCTTTGTGGTTACCCGAAAGCAAATAAATCTTAGTTCAATCCGCCGCTCATACTTTCGGCGCGTACACGTTCCCAAAACAACGAAAAAAATAGTGAGTAAGTGATGCGTTCGAGGTAAGTAGATCGTGATGTATTTATTTGAGTCAATTTTTTAATGTTCTATTAAGTGGATATATATATGTTTTACGTTATTTGTACATTTATTACATGTAATATACAAAATCAGGTAAAAAAACTGAATGGTCGCTAACTGAAATTGGAATTAGCCAATAACTTCAGTTGGCGACCTCCTGGCCGCCAATAGACATTTAGAAAGAAAAACATTTATTTTTATTTTTTATAGACTACAAATCTAATTCGGAATTTAATCACTTTCAATTTAATTTGTTTATTTTTAGCCGTGTATCTTTTAGTTTACGACCACCAAATTATTATTATAAAACATCTTAAAATGTATGGGTATCAAGTGGTCGCCAACTAAAAATGAGCAAATTAATATGTGGGTTTACGACCATTTGCAATCACTACTTATAATCTTATCTGTTTTTTGCATAATGTAGGTGTTTAATATATAATATTTTCATTACAGATGTCCTCCACAAACCGTATTAGAAAATAACATCGGCTTATTCCCAAAGAGATCTGGAATGTGCTTTAAAAATATAAGAGAAGGAGGACACGGTATTAGAAAGAAATGTAAAATGTATAACATCCCGAGATCTGATGATTTGATTCTAAACTTTTGTAATTGTTGTTTAAAGTGATATTTTTAATTTTGTACTTGTGTAGGAAAATGTATTATACATGCTAAGATTCATTTAAGCTTAAGCTTGAATAATATAGTGTACCTTTGATCTCATGAAAAAATGTGTTTTAATAATTTATTATAATGTATGAATAATAAAGCATGAATAATAATTATTTTTTAAACATTAACACGTTCATATTTTTTATTTTTTATTAATCAAATTTAGTTTTCCCTAGCAAATCGAGAGGTCGCCAACTAGATAAGGGGGCAGTCGTCAACTAGCAAAAGTGGTCGCCAACTAGCATTTCACATAGTTTTTAAGATTTATTCAATTTAAAATGTTTTCACAACTGTAATTCTTATTTTTTTACTTTTAAATATAACTTGACAATATCTAGGACCCCGTCATATAACTTTAATACATGTGCTATGGGTGCAACATACTTAAATATTGACGTAAAGTTGAATATCCCGCTAATCGGTCGCCAACCGGCGAAACCACCCTATAGTAATTTATACTGAGGTAGGTAGTCCAGTCGTTGTAAACTGTTGGACGCTGCGGTCGGTTTTAATTACGATTCGATAATACGACACGAGAATGTTTAAACTTTGTTACAAAATAAACTTAAAATACGAGATGGATAAAGAAGACGATATACGTTTATGTGTTACAAGATTATGCACTCACACTCTATAATATGAGAGTTCCGCGGTCCAATCAGAATCCTCCTAAAGGTTCGTTATGCGAGCCGTATCGATAAATTTTGTTCAATATTGTTTCGATAATACTCCAAACATATCCGATACCGTGTAGGAGGTAAATGGAAATGAGTTAAGGGCCTTTCACACACGCTAATAATTGTCCCTTGGGTATCAAAATAATAAGACTTATTAAGATATAAAAAGCTAAATTCGTAGGCAGTAATGATATAGGGTGATTTCGCCGGTTGGCGACCGATTAGCGGGATATTCAACTTTACGTCAATATTTAAGTACGACGCATCCATAGCACATGTATTAAAGTTATTCGACGAGGTCCTAGATATTATCAAGTTATATTTAAAAGTAAAAAAATGAGAATTACAGTTGTGAGAACATTTTAAATTGAATAAATCTTAAAAACTACATGAAATGCTAGTTGGCGACCACTTTTGCTAGTTGGCGACTGCCCCCTTATCTAGTTGGCGGCCCCTCAATCTGCTAGGTAAAACTAAATTTGATTAATTAAAAATTAAAAAATATGAACGTGTTAATGTAAAAAAAAAATTATTATTAATGCTTTATTATTCATACATTTAATAATTATTATAACACATATTTTCATGAGATCAAATTTACACTTTAATATTCAAACTTAAGCTTAAATGAATCATAGTAAGTATAACATAATATTTTCTTATAAAAGTACAAAATTAAAAATATCAATTTAAACAACAATTACATAAGTTTAGTATCAAATTATCAGATCATCAGATCTCAGGATGTTACACTTTTTACATTTTTCTCTAATACCGTGTCCTCCTTCTCTTATATTTTTTAAGGCACATTCCAGATCTCTCTGAGAATAAGCCGGTGTTTTTTTTCTAATACGGTTTGTGGAGGACATCTGTAATGAAAATATAACATATTAAACACCTACATTATGCAAAAAACAGATAAGATTAAAAGTAGTGATTGCAAATGGTCGCCAAACCACATGTTAATTTGCCACTTTTTGGCGACCACTTGATACCCATACATTTTAAGATATTTTATAATAATAATTTGGTGGTCGTAAACTAAAAAATATACAGATAAAAGTAAACAAATTCAATTAAAAGTGATTAAATTCCGAACTAGGTTTGTAGTCTACAAAAAATAAATTTAAATATTTTTCTTTCTAAATGTCTATTGGCGGCCAGGTGGTCGCAAATTGAAGTTATTAGATTATTTCAATTTTAGTTCGCGACCATTCAATTTTTTTCAAGATTTTGTAAATTACATGTAATAACTGTAAAAATTACGTAAAATATGTATATATCCACTTAATAGAACATTAAAAAATTGTCTCAAATAAATACATCCCGATCTACTTACCTCGAACGCATCACTTACTCACTATTTTTTCCGTTGTTTTGGGAAGGTGTACGCGCCGAATGTATGAGCGGCGGATTGAACTAAGATTTGTTTGCTTTCGGACAAACACAAAGCTGCTAACTATTGTAGGTAAAACTAATAGATCTATCCCCCTCTTTACTTAAGTGATTTTCATTTGGAAAAGAAGGATAGAATTCTTATTTTTTCGTTTTAATGCAGTAGGTCCTGTTAGTGGTCGCGTAACTGACCCTGGTCGCGTAACCAGCGAAGTCACCCTACCTCAATAAAAATTATAAACATTAACTACAAAAAGGTAACTATTATAGAGCCACGTGCGAGATTCATAAAGTAGGTATGGTTTTTATCCTTATCCTTACTAAATAAATAATAAATAAATGCGAAAGTATGTGTGTTCGTTTGTTCTCGAAACACGTTGCAACAGAGCTTCGGATTGATGTGATTTTTTTGCATGAGCAGGTAGGTTGTATAGTTGAGCACTTGGAGAGTGTCAAAGGCTACATTTATAAAAATAATGGTTTCCCGTGTGATTTTGAAAAACCTATCTCCACGCGGACGAATTCGCAGGCAAAAGCTTTCTAAGCTAGTGTAATAATTATTATTAAACTTACATATACCAACCTACCAACTTTTTCAAAATCTTACTATCAGATTAAAAGTTGAATCATAAAAACAAGACGCATCAAAAATATTATACCAAAGAAATAAAAGTTTTTATTCGCGTAGGAGCTTTAAAAGCTGTTTTTCAGAAAAGTTGAATGCTTAATCCGATTTTAGTGAGCGAGTAGGTTTCGATGCACGTAAGGTTCGTTGCACCGCTGCCGCCTACCCGTGTGAAGGGACATAGGCGGCGTGGGAGCTGTATCTGGAACGGGCTGATCTGGCGGACGAGTCGTAAACAGAATTAGTGCTCCGAACTAACCGGTAACAAAAAACGCCGTTTAATTTTAGACGCCGGGTAATCTGAATCCGCTGCATACCTACCTCTTCAGATTTTAAGCCTGTACTTTTAAGGTGACGATACGATATTTACAATTTTTTTTTTCAGAATTTTTATTGATTTTATTTTATTTTAATATGCTGCGTTTAGATGTGCTTTTAGCTCAGCGCTCAGCTAGTATGTCGAGACACATTCGCTTCTTCAATGCCTCGTTGACTTTTTCACCCGAGACACCAATTTTTAAGAAAATCAGCGCTCAATTTAGGTATATAGGAAGTAGATACTATACCTGCTTATCCTTCTTCGGTTGAGCATTATTTCTTCAAATTTTAAGCCTGTATTTTGGTGATTCGTTGGAAGATACGAAATATAGGTAGGTTCCTAAATTCACTCATTTTTGTCAGAATCTAAAGTCACATTAAATATTTTATTACGATTATTTGCTGCATCTAGATATGCTTTTAGCTTAGCGAAGTGAGCATGTACCTATAGCTTGTGTCTAGATGCATTCCCGTCTGGTGGATTTTATTTACTAGATGAGACCTATAAAGTTGTTAGAAAATCATCTATTACTCATGTATCACTCTTTTTTCGACTGAGAATGTTGAGATATTTTTTATCCATGTAACGTTATAGTTTTCGTGCTATATGACCGTAGGTACCATCTTCGATGGACTTCTTGCAATTTATCTTCGATGCACCTATGAAGTGTCGATGAAGAAAAAAATGAATTTTATGACTTATCTATGTTTTATTAGTTCCTCATTGCAATAGATAATGTCGTAAAATAGTATAATTGCCGTTATGTTTTTCTTGAGTAACAACGTAATTACTGTAATTACTGTAAATACTCACTTCTCAAACTAGAACCTTAGGATTCTTTTCCAAATTGATAAAAAGTAGGTAAGGATATTATTTGGAACTTCATTAAATGGGCCATAATACACTTTAGATAAGTGTTTTATGGCCTATGTAATAGGTATACTATTAAACAGAACAGAAAACTTACCTAAATATAAAATGTTATATCTAAAAGCTTCCCCTCAATTTTCACCCTTTACTATCTCTCGTGACCAATTAGTTGGTAACAAGGGCTCCTGCCTATTAAAACTTTTCCCATCAAACTATCACTAAATTAAAACATAGAATACCCCTATTTTTTGATCCGGTTAGAACTTGATTTTATTGTTATAGACGTCGGTTACGACAAAAAAGCTTAGCAAAAGGGTGGGAGTGTGTGAAATGTTCGTGCGGGTAATCGTTAAAAGGGAAATAAATTAAAAATTATTGCAATTCTACTATGGAAAACCCCACTTTTTTAACAGTCGCCTTTTCATCGTGGAAAAATGAGAACTGTAAATTATAAGGTATCTATCATTAACTAAAAATGTACTTAGTTTATTTTGTTACTAGTTTTAGTTTAGCCCGCGACTTAGATCATGTGGAATTATTTTTAAAATCCCTCGGGTTTTTAGGGATAAAATTAGCCTATGTCCCTTTCCAGGTCCTCAACTGCACGATGCAAAAAATCTCGTCGTTCCATTGCTTTGTTGCGGCTAGGTCCCGCGGGATTTTAAAAACTAATCATCGCGAGCGAAGCCGCGGGCATCAACTAGTCTATAATAAATAAATAATTAATAGTATTAGTAAAGATTGACTAGCTTTTAGCCCGCGATTTTAAAGAAGTGTTGTAGCGCGTTGCACTCGCGTAGACGTAGCTACATCAATCTTTTACGCTCAAAAGTACCTCTACGAAATCATTCTTTTTTTGATTATTTTAAATCAAAATGCATAGTAGATAATATAACTACAGTAAGTTTATGTTTTGAACGTCGCTCCTGAATAATGTATGTCTTGTGAATGTTCAGAGCATCACAGACCATTTCACCGGAATTATGAGCCGACCAAAATTATCTAACACAAAGATAGCAAGGGACCGAAGGACAAGCCGGGGGAGATAGACTTTTTTATTATTTATGTAATATTTTGTAATTTTTTAAATCAGAAGGGTGGATCCCTTCTAAAGGGTGGGCCGTAGCTGAATGAATTTATTGTCCTTTGTAGATAAACATATCAATTTGTTAGTGTTTTGTTCGCGACGTAAATATGTGTTACAATTGTGGACGAATTGTGTCCTCAGTATTGCTGGTGGCGTTTTACTGAACACTTGGTTGTGAATGAAGAGTGACTTTATTTCTTTAGGTGTTACAAAAGTGTAGGTTTAATTGGAACAAATCAAGCCTCCTTTACTGATTCGTGTCGTTCCACTTTTAACAATGTGTAAGTGATTTATTTTAAACTAGTTCTGTAAAATATTATTCTCAATCTTGATATAGAATACTTAGTGTACTGTATCTACTAAACAGTCAACACAATGTAAATTATTGAACATTATGAATGTCCCTAACTTACTAGCACTTCTAAAATCCTGTTATAAATAACAGAATTTTTTTAGCTAACAGAATTTTCTAAGTGCCATCAAGTATATAATACATATTAAATTGTGTGGGTACCTATTTTAAATGAGTAGGAAATGTTAAACATTCTCAAGTCCCTATAAATTATATAATTGCGTTTCCCCATTTTCTCGGTCCAGAATAGATTATGAGGAAGAGCTAAACAAACCAGCTTCGCCATACTTTGTTTATCAAACTCCGCACCTAAGCATACGTATCCGCCAACCACTTCCTCGTGTTGGAAAAAAAATTGAATATACAACCCAAGCGTAATCTACGAGCGATTTTATCCGTGAATCGATTGGAAAGCGAGCGAATAAAATCGATTTTCCCCCAAATTGAATAGTCGTTAAACGGAGGTAGCAGTTTTACCGTCCAGATTGTTTACGCAGCGGCGTCACGAGTGTAAACGCTTGTCGATAATTGATGATTTGATTTACAACATCACTAAACAACCGGTGTTTGGGCGATAGATACGGGTGCCTTTGAAAGAACGGATGCCTTACTGTTGTCTCATCTTATCTAGTCTGTATTTCTATACCTTGATCTAAATTGTAAATATGTCTATTGAAAATTATACCTATTCCTGGTAGGTATACGAAAATATAAATACGAAAATCTTTATAATATTTTTCAACCACGTGGCAACGGAGCAACGGATAGAGATGGTTTTTTGCATGGTATACCTATAATAGTAACGGATCTAATATTGAGGACCTGAAGACTGCCACTAAATTATATCACGACAGACAGACAGACGGACAGACGGACGGACGGCGAAACTCTAAGGGTTCCTTGTAGTTTTACTACGGAACCCTAAAAAGAGCGACCGTAGAAGTTGAATAATAAGTACAAAAAATATTAGCATGTTAACTTAGGTACAAACGTTTCCTATTAGGATTATGTATTCCAATTTTCACAGGCCATTATTACCTATGTATATACGAAAGAAATCGTAAAATAAAAGCCAAGTAACAAATGTATCAATTACTCGCAATATTACCTGCTTATAGTACAGTAATCGGTGCCGTGCCGTATCGGACATACAATAAAATATTTATAAATCCCGTGTAGCCATTAAAAAAGCGTAATCAGGCAATTTAAAGGTCAACGACATTACAAACTGCACTCGTAACCTTAGGTACTATAAATTTTATTCGATAAACAATGAAACAATCGCTGTAATGTCCAACTTTTGAGGTAGGTTATGAGCTATTTGCACTTCTTCCGGGTTTAGTGAAGCAGACAGGTATTTCTACCATGTGAAACTGACTGAATTATAAGTAAATATATATCTAATATTGTTTTTATTGTACATATTTCAAGTTGACTGAGTACCTAAACATGAAAATTTTCAGTAGAACCTCAGAAACCATCGTAGCGTTTTTTAAAAAAATAATCTATTGCAACGTAGATAAATTAAATAATAATCGTAAATGCCAAACGTGATGATTGCGACAATCCTTATGATTGTATCAAAGTTAAGTGATATTATCGTCATCACGTCTACTTTCATAGCTACAGCGTACATTTAATGGATTTTTATACCGATTGGGGTAAATAATTAAGGCATGTGCGGTAGCTACGGCTCAAGCTCGCGCAATAAACTTTTATCGCTTGTTCTTTCAAGTATTATTTGACAGTGTTGATGCGTTAAATTGCGATTAATAGATGATTAGCCATTCAGGGCCTCGTTTACGGCGGTCGCGTAATAAATTCCGTTTATTGCGTATCAATCATGGGTATGCGGAGGACGGACGTGCCCTCGCTTCAGCGTTTTGACCTCCGAGACGCTGCCTAGTAAATTACTTTTTATTGTGAGCTATATAATTTGTTGCCACGTTGCAGGCCTACCGCGATGTATTTTCATTTTTCATACAATATTGTTCCTTTTGCTTTCCATTGTTCAGTAGCTAGAATTAGTATTCCCTACTTCACGAAAATAGGAACAACGAATCGATGTGATTTTTTACATGGGTATAGTTGAGGACAAGGACAGTGACAAAGGCCACCTTTAAGACCGGAAAAACTCTGAAGTTTTGTGCGGGATTTTTAAAAACTAAAGTCCGCGTGAACGAAGTCTCAGTCATACGCTAGGTATATAATATATGATCAAACGAACTTGCAAAGTGAAGTTCGATCGATATTATATGAGTACGCTTCATTCGAAGATATACCTACACTAAAACACTAAAGCCTAGCCCCAGTAGCTCAATGGTTAAAAGTGCAAATGAAAACTGAAAGTTTGACGGTTCGATTCCCAGTAGGTAATGTCGTACCCACTCTTGATACCTACAACATTTCCTTTATTTAGAGGGTAGAAGAAAATCAAAATATCAGTCAAGTTCAGCTTGGCTAATATTCTTTTTAAAAATTGTAAAAGGTTCTACGAAATCGTAGACCTCTACGAAGAGACAAAAAATTAATTCGTAGTTGTAAATAGATAACGGTTTCTTAGCAAGCTAAAGTTTGGTTTTACTGCGTCATCACATAATATATCTACCGGCCGTAGGTATCATTAAAACGTAGGTAAGTAATAATCTACCTACTTGATTACCATGCGGCGTTGTTGCCTTATTGTAGTACCTAGTTTAAGCGCAGCTGTGCCTTGTAGCAAACAGGTCAATAAATAAAACCTGTTCTGTGCACTAACGTACATTATTTACCGCCACATAGCGAGATAATCTTTGCTAAGTGCACGTTGGCTGGGAGCCCGGCTGGTTTATGGTAAGTTAAGCAAATATTAATGGCGGTAAATTTATAGCCGCTCTGAAATTACTACGGGCTTTCTTTTAGTTAGTAAGCGTGTGTTTAGTTGGAGAAAAAACATAAGTGGCTGTAAAAAATGACGGTAATGGATAGGTTGCAACCACCGACATATTGCTATGTATACTATCTAAAATATTTGCGTTATTATCGTAGAATATTTTGTCCGTCGTCAGGCTTCGCGAGGAAAGCTTAGAAATTTTTATTATAAGCTATACCTAGTAGCAATCCCCTGTGAAAATCTTTTGGTAAATGTAAGACCTACCCACCTTATCTAGGGACCTAACAACTTTGTGATTTTAGGCACCCAACTTTATATAACTTATAGGTAGGTAGGTACCTACTTATCAACACCATCATCATCTATCTGAAGCCATCTCCAAGCCCACTTGGTATGGGTCTCCTCTTAGAATTAGAAAGTTTTAGGGCCATTCACGGTGGCAGACTTCACTCATCTTTGAGAAAATTATGGAGAGCGGCAGGCGCACGCAGGTTTCCTCACGATGTACCTACCTATTTCTTAAAGCAAGTGATAGGTATTTTGGTAATTAATTAAAACGCACATACCTACCCCCAAACGTGAGAGCGTTGTCTGGGATCATATCACAGCATATTTTTACTGAGCCATTTTATCAGCATGCTGTGGATATCTCTTCCTACCTAAGTAGACGTACCTACTCTATTGACATAAAATTATTCTTAATATTTTTGGAATTGATAAAGTAGAGATTTTACTTTTTGACATTTTTTGTTACAGATCTTATCAAAATGGATTAAATAAGAAGAATCAATTAAACCCACCGCATAACGTTGCCTTAAAGGTAAATATACAATTTCAGTATAGACTCATTACAATCATAACACAATTTACACACCCTCTCTGTCTTAATTAGAATTGGTCTGAGCGTTTTATAGCTACCTGCTTAGCACCTATTCAAATCAAATTGGAGATTTAACGTACAGAAATAAAGCTTTAAAACAGTAGAACTAAACTAATTTGGAGTTTTAACGTACAGAAATAAAGCTTTAAAACAGTAGAACTAAACTAATTCGTATTTGATCACAACAATCAAAATTCGGTGCCATAATCAAAATACTCCAGCGGGCATGCATTGAAAGCTCCGCCATGCGGCGCTTTTAAATTTTTCATTCCCCTCTCAAATCAAAATTGAACCCAATCTACTATCAATACACAAAGGAGATGGCACTATTCTTTGGCTCATGTGACACATATAGTTTTCTTTAAGATGGAATGAGATAGTAGATAAACAAACATGGCGTCGAGGAGAACTGGTATGGCACCTGAAATTCTCGGTCACACATGCAAAGTTTGTATGTGTGAGCTCTATCTTATTTGAATCAGGGAGGGTCTGAGGATCAGGTATTCTCAACCTTTGGCTCTTTCGTAGTTTAAAAAGTTTATGCTTGAGAACATCTAACAAACTTTATTAGTCTGTATACCTAACTGATTTTATAGAATTTTTTTTACATACAAATTAAATTCTTGCAGACAATACTCATTAAAGGAATATTTTAAATATGGAAGTAAAAAAAAATTAATTTATTGAGAATATTTTAAAAAAAGAGAAATACTTAGTATTTAGGTATTTATTTGAAAAGTTGCGTTAAAAATAGCATATAATAGTTAGCATGAGTAAAAATAATTTGCAACCACATAATATTTCAAGCTCGGTAAAACATTTTGTTTTATTGCTTTAGGTAATGATTAAGAAAAGGATCCTGTTAGAAGTAAAAGTTTAAATGTGGTTAATACATTTATTAAAATTCTAATACTTGTAAGAAGGTTGACAACATCTGCTACACACTTGTTTATAATATAGTTCTACGAATTGCCCAAAGATGGCGCTGTTCATGAAGATTGTAGAGCTTTCTCTACGAAACAAACATTCGATTCTCTCTTGAGTGTTATTCTAATATATAAATATCTAAAATTAGGCAGATATATTATTGGTTATATATTACTTTATAGTTTATCTTGTTTCAATAGCTAGTATGATTAAATACTTAAATCTTAGCCTGCGTTACTTGTGGAAATATTTAGAAAATTTTTTGCTACGCTGAACCTTTGTTTGTTTTATAATTAATTGAAATGATAAATAAGCTTATAGCTCTTTGAAATATATTCAGCACTCAACTTTTTCTTAAGACTAGAGAAACTATTCAGTGCAGCTGATATTTACATAGGTTACAAGCTAGGTATATTTGTAATGGAAAATGAAAAACAAAGCAGGTACCTACTTACTAAGTTTCTTCGTAGTAGAATTATCTACTACAAGTCGATTCAATACTTGTAACTATTTAAAATTTTACAGCTTTCACAAACCTAATTTACTATAAAATAAGACAGAAAGCAAAATTAAGACTTTTCTTTGCCTGCAATGTACAAAAGCTTCAGAGCTTTCGAAGCATGTAAAAGTTCGAGCGTAGGCCGTTAGATGTCGTTGATCAGAATTTACCTACCTTGATTAGAGTCGTGAATAGTATTAGCAAAGGTTTTTAGAAATGAAAAATTGTGTTTTACTAGATATACAGATTACCTACTAGATTTACACTTTTATTCGATTTTATTTATGTATTAGTAGGCTTACTACGGATCAGCACATTACAATGCTGATAGATTTCGACTATTGATGCAGTATAACGTCAGATCGTTGTTTTAAAGTTGTTTAACCAATAAGTAGATACTAACGGTTTTTGTTTCACAAAGTTTCCGCTGGTGGCACCGATTGTAGATATATTTATATTATTAATAGATAAACACGAACCTTAAAACAAGACAATGTACCTACCTGTGTTAATTTTACTTCGACGTTATTGTGTTTAGTTACTCGAATACTTCAGATATGCAAGCTGTTACCTAGTAAAGCTTTGTTTTCAAGGAAATACCTAATGCAACTTATTTTGAAACAAAGATAAAAGCAGTCTGAATGTTGGAATTTTTTATTTCATTATATCTTTGATTTGGTTGGATATGAAAAAAAAATGCAAGGAAATTAATAAATTACCTCTGTACCTTCCTAGCTTTATACCAAAAACATTACCTACCTACTTGTCTTGGAAAAACACAAAAACATGCAGGTAATTGAAGTTAATTTATAAAAAAAATTCTTTCAATATGATAAATGCGAAAGTTTGTGAGGAAGGATGTACCTACCTACCTATGGATGGAAGTTTGTTACTCCTTAAGAGTTCCCGCGGGAATGAAAAAACCTTTTTCCACGCCAATGACTTCTATAGGAGTCTTTGATCCACGCGGATGAAAGCACGGTATCATCTAGTAGGTACGTTAATTATGTAATAATTTTGAATAAGTAGATACTTATTTTTACAATTTTAGGTAAGTATTAATTCTTCTTAAAATTGCTACCAAAATGACTGCAAAGCAGCAATAGAAATAAGTACAGCTAAGCTTCCTAGAAAGGCGTGCTGACCCATTTTGTATGAAAATTCAAATTAGTTTTTTTGCCACTAAAGAGAAAGCGTAGACGCAGTCAGTGCAGTTTTAGATTTTAACCGTGAAAGATGTGTTCTGTGTTTATAATAGTAAGATTTAGGTTTTGTTTGAGATTCTTTTGCTTAGTTTTAATATACCTACGTGAAAATATGAGAACACGCGCTAGCGACGGCTGGCGTATCGCCAAACGCCTTGTAACAAGATCGAAAACCAGATGGCGACGGACGACCGACAAAATCCACTATAGGTATAATTTGATATTTTTTCAACTATGTGAAACTAACTTTTTTCCGCGATTTGTCTGCTGGGAGTTAGGTTTTTAAAATTCCCGCGGGAACCCTCTATTTTTCCAGGTTAAAAGGTACTAGCCTATGGCACTGTCCAAGTCTGTACATATACCTAAAAAATTACGTCGATCCATTGCTCGATTGCTGCGTGATTGAAGGACAAATAGACAAACAAACATACTTTCGCATTGTCAGGAACTGGGAACACAATAATAACGTATAGCTAAATAAGTAATGTTTTAATCGTAGATAGATTTGGAGCTAAGATTTATGACAGTAGGTAGATATAATATTAGTGATACGATTAAATTTGTTCATATTAAAAAACATAATGTAGAGTCAATTATTTTTATGCCTAGATTGAGATCTTGTACGAGATTTTATACTTATACTTTTTTTGATCTACCTACCTACCTGTGTTTTAATTACATGAAAGATTTGAAAGATAAGTTTTATAATACCTAAGAACATTGACCTACCTAAGTACTTATTTGTTTTTTTCGTATTTAGGTTAGGTACTTTTAATAAGTTTCATGAACAGTTTAGATTATTATATCGGCTAATAATTTTATTCGGGAAAGTTAAAGTTTTATTTACTTTATTGACATCTTATAATTCAGATAGGAATAAGGATTTAACTATATACTCGTAATTTAATTATTTTTTAAGAAACCAGATTTAATTTAGATGACTAGGTAGTTGCATAATTTACAATTGTGTTTTTTCAGGTACGCCATAGCATTAGATAGATAGGTAGACAATTTTGCATTTTCCAAAAATTAATCCAAGCTGAACTTGACTGATATCCTCCTCTCCCCTACCCGTTGTCCTGGTGGGTACGACACTAGGGCAACGAGAAGGTATCGAATTGTTGACCTCTCAGTTTTCATTCCGCACCTTTAACCGTTGCGCTATTGAGGCTATAGAGATTAAATGAAAAATATTTTTACATCCACCAATACAATTTTTTAATGCATGTTTGTTTTTAACTACTCAATCGTGTTTCTCGGTGTGTGGTCTTTTGAATAGTTTTATTTCAAAAAGTTTCATACGGCCCGGCCTTAATTAACTTTACGACGACTTAATTTATCGTAAAGCAAATTCGCATGTGAACAAGTTATTAATTAAGTAGGTATTCAGTGATTATTTAAGGCTTTGCTTGTAATAGAGTTAACGACGGCAAAATGTGTGTCATGTTTGATTGTGAAACAATAGTACATTGTTACCTTAGGGATGAAAGTAACTTATTTAGTCCCGAGACGGGGTTTGGCGCCCGAGCGTAGCGAGGGGGCCTATAGTTCGAGGGACTAAATAAGTCTTTATCCCGAGGTAAACACTGTGCTTTTCATTACGAATATAAGGAAAGTCAAAATAAAAATAGAAATTAGCTAAAGAAAATTGAGTGAACTTTATTTTACATAAATCAACAACTTTGGTGAGATATTTATTTAAAGTTTATATGTTAAAATTAGAACAATTAGTAATAGTTAGTGAATTATGAAAAAAAAGTCTATCTTTCTTCTTGTCTATGGATGCACTCGGGTATGTCGTGTTTCATTTGAATTCCAATAAAAATGTGACAACTAGTTTTTTTAAATTATTTGACAGCTGTCAGTTGAAAACGATTCTTCCTAGGGCTGAAAAGTATTACTTTCAACCCGCTTCTCAGGCAACTTCAGACCTACTTTCCGTGTATGAGTAATGAAATAGTACATTGTTACCTTAGGGATGAAAGTAACTTATTTAGTCCCGAGACGGGGTTTGGCGCCCGAGCGTAGCGAGGGGGCCTATAGTTCGAGGGACTAAATAAGTCTTTATCCCGAGGTAAACACTGTGCTTTTCATTACGAATATAAGGAAAGTCAAAATAAAAATAGTCACTGTTAAACAGAAGCCTAAACAAAACTCTACAACTCGAAAAACAAATGAAGATCGGATTGCCGCTTGCCACTTTCCCGCCTTTTTTTTTTCTTTGGCCTAGCCGGCGGGCTATGCATTTAGCTTTTTAATAGTCAAGTATTGTCTATGATTGTCTATGAATGTCTATGAATCAGTTGTCTTTACTTTATGAATAAAGTCTATCTTTCTTCTTGTCTATGGATGCACTCGGGTATGTCGTGTTTCATTTGAATTCCAATAAAAATGTGACAACTAGTTTTTTTTAATTATTTGACAGCTGTCAGTTGAAAACGATTCTCCCTAGGGCTGAAAAGTATTACTTTCAACCCGCTTCTCAGGCAACTTCAGACCTACTTTCCGTGTATGAGTAATGAAAAGCAATTTATTAACGTGTTAATTGTAATAAATCCAAGTACCTAATTAGATAATAGGTTATATCAAGTTTTCTTATTTTTATTTACTAAGGAAGTTTAGTTCACTAACAAGCTAATGCCCACTTCAAACTCACCTCACCAGGCAAATTAAATCAAATTGTAAAAAAATTACGATGGTTGTCAAAGTTAACAAGTAATCAATTTTGATCGGGTTTCAGAAACGCCAATCATTATATAATATATAGTTAATAGTTATTTTTAACTTTTGCCCGCGGCTTCGCTCACGTTAAGTTCGATTTTTCAAACTCTTATTTTACCCCCTTTGGCGTACTACGTTTATGGTGTTTAACAAATCAACATCACAATAATTTTTATTAAGTTTGTTTTCAGATTGTAAATTGGGAAAGTGACCGCTATTAGAATGGCTAAACTTTTGTTTAGCCATTCTATACACATACCTCAGGTCCTATACATCAGTATATGCACCTTATTAGTATCTGGTTTAAAGCAACACTTGTTGACGTCAGACTTTCGATTTTTATCAAAAATTCTTTGTTTTTTCATAATATTATAATCATATTATTCATATCATTTGGGTTATAGATATTGCCGAACGCTTGTCAGGTGGAAATCATTTTTTTAAGAATATTAGCCAAGCCGAACTTTACTTTTATTCTCCTCTCTCCTCCCAATAAGCGAAAAGCTTGGGCTAGGAGTGGGTACGAGAGTAGTGCATCGGGTGGGGCTCGAATCTGCGACCTTTCAGTTTTTAGTCTGCACCTTTTAACCGTTGGGCTATTGAGACTTTAAAACTTATTATAGTTGTAGGTAAGGTGGACGGAAAAAGACCACGCGCCACTGGTCTGACCAGGTCAATTCATTCACCGACCTTCCGCTTTCAACCGCATTTAGAAAAGACGGGAACGGACAGAATAGAAGGCTATACCTACCTAGTTATCAATGCTATGTAAGCACTACCATTTGGACACTGGACACGGCCTTCAACAATGAAGTATAAGTCAAAGACTATTGTCAATCAAACGTAGTGATGAGGCAATCAAATGCCGGTAGCGTTCGACGCGGGTGTTCCACGAGCCAATGAGATATACGTCCGCCGAAGAACATCTTTACGATACAAGATAATAGGCTGCCTACTTTCCTTACGTCTCTTGTAAATGAAACCGGTACAATTACAAAGAAAGCGGTTTCTGAGATAATGCACAGTCACCACTCACCACGTAAATGAGTAGGTAAGTGTCGTCTCATTACTAGTACCTATAGTGGCTAATAAAATAAAATGGAATGAATAAATAAATAATTTGCGTTTTTACCGGATGCGTGTAAAGAAAAGTACATATATTATTTTACCCGGAGTAATATAAAAATATTTTAATTATCAAATCTAATCTTCCCATTAAAGTATTAGTGAGTAACTACCTCTATCTATTAGGTAATTTACAACCGCATTTACCCAAGTCATTTGTATTTTAAAACACGAGCAACTCAATAGAATATTTCGTTTAGAATTTTATGGGTTTCCGTACAAGAGGGGTGTAAGTGAAAACATATCGGAAGCGGGGAAATCCTTGCAATAACAATAACTCATACAGTTCGCGCGCCCCCCGCTAGATGGCACGCCGCGGACACAAGTAATCCATTTATTCTCGGGGTGCGCTTTATGTAGCGCACTCATAAGCAAAGCTCATATTGTTTTATATTATTACTCTCAGTTAAATATAGTTGGTTCGTGTTGAGACTGACGCCTCTGGGATTAAAAGAAGGCATTCGTTGAGCTACTAATTTAGTGGTCCTACCTACCAACTTTCTTATGTTTCTCTGAAGTGATAAGTTTTTTCACTTTCTTTATACTTTTTTAAATTAATTGTAAAATACCGATACCCTTCTACAGGCGACTTGTATGCTCAAAGTAAATAACTTTTGTTTTTAAAATTCCATGGTAGGTAAATATTAAACCAACATTTGTGTGTAGGTAAGTATATATTTTACGTAAGCGTTTAATTCAAAGTGAGAATAAAGGATATAGGTAGAATATATATACATCGCCTTTTGCAAGCGAGAGAAATCCAAAGAATTTGCGAAGTCATTACAGCCAGCAGAGGGGAATCTGGAAAGTTCCCGAGGCTCGGAATTTTGCGGATAAACGCTTTAATTGGATCGCTCGGGAATATTTTGTAATTGCAGCCCGCGGCTAAGGAATCCAGGCACCTTGTAATTATAACGTCTACGGAGATATCAGAATATGGTAAAGGCGGTTTTGAAGAACGTAAACTATATTATTTTATCTTTATTTTTATTGAGAAATATCGTTTCAGCATTTTAATAACTACCTACTACGAGTACCTACCTACCTAAACCAAACTACATTTTATATAACAAGCTAAATAATTTATAGGTACCTACCTAAATGCCCTCTGGTATATAAGATATTAATCCAGTTCTTATTTGAAATCATAATTAAAAATAAAGTCTTAGCAGAATTTTTCCTATTTATAGTTATAAATGTTCATGACCCCGCTATTTTTTGTCTATTACTATTTTAAAATACTTTCTTAGAATTTACAACCAATCCCCATTCTCAAACCACCAATTTTCAGGACAAGTCTCTTGTAAGAATTTCCACAGGAAAAGATTTTGTGCCACTTGTAGGTAAGTACCTACTTAGACTGCCATAGTAGCAGTCTGTGACTCGCTTAAAATAATTTGTCCAACTAGTAGAGGATTGTCAAATGCTGCAATTCCCGATGCGGGGTCATTTGAACACCTTATGTGGGTGCAAGATGCAACATATTCTTTGAGGAATGTGCCTTACCCATTGTCATTAAAACTCGATGAGCTAAGCCGCTATTTAAGTCAGGATCTCCTCATTCCTGATCTGATTCCGCTGGGTATAGGTACAACTGCAAAAATCATATTGTACCCAGGTAGACAGGATATCTGCTTAGAAAGTTCTATTTAAATGTATGTTTAAATGTCATTTATCCCCAGAAGTTTGCAGTTTTCCCTCGAAATCGAAGCGTTTGAGCCAAATGAAAGAGTTCCACCCCGATAGTATCGGATAACAAAGAAAGTTTTTACGGCCCAACTTCTAGTTCTTAGATTCGACCCGAGTCTGCGTTTCCAATTTAAGGAAAGGTGGTAATAAAATCTTTTACTTATCCGTGTATTTACTGATTGTATGGACTTTAGTTACGGTAAGTTAGGTAGCTTATTTTGGTCTACTTACTTATTTATAGGTAGTTACTCCTCTTACTTTAAACAATAATAAAATGAAGAGAACCTAAGTAGACACATCACTTTCAACTGAACTGATTTCACAAACGTCAAACCCAGCATTAAGATATTTTGGTAGATTTTCAATCGGTACAAAATCTGTCAAAATGTAAAAACGCTCATTTAGGTCTTATTTTACGTTTTTTTCCTTCCTTGGTTCCTGTAACATCTTACAGAGGTCGATAAATAACACCAAATCTTTTCCTACTCATTAGTAGGTACGTAGATACTGGTAAATACCTACGCGTAGGTATAGGTATCCTCTTAGTCACTCGTAAACGACAAATAGATTTTTATTTTAATAGCGTAACATCTTGCTTAAAATTTTGTTACACCTGAGCCCATTCATTTTTATAGTAAGGCTATACACACGAGTATATCCAATCAAATTCGTTTTGGCTATTACAATATAATCCAAGTTCCAACTGAATGCGGTAGGCGGACTTAGCATTTGAATTTAAATTGGTACAGTCTATAATAATGTCTTTGAAAGATACCGCGCCCTAGCCCCTCGTTTCTTTTTCCTTTTTATAATGTAATTTTCTTAAATCACCTCCGGTTCTCCTCAACCCTCCAACCTGTCTATTAACGTTGATGTTACACACCGCGGGCTAAAAAGGTGATTTTTTTTTCTTTTATCTGACTGAAATAAAATAAATTTTTTATTCTGTTTTTGCGTTTCATTATGGAATTATTGTCAAACTTTACTTTTTATATAATGCATTAATCTTTATTAGGTAGGTACACTTACTAATCTAATATTATAAATACCAAAGTTTTTGTTGGTTTTTTCTTCAATCACGCAGCAACGGAGCAATGGATCGATGTGATTTTTTTTCCATAGATGAGGATTGAGGACCTATAGAGTACCTTTTACACAGGGTACATTTTTATCCCGGAAAATTGGAGGGTTCCCGCGGGATTTTTAAAAACCTAACTCCATTAGATGAAGTCTCGGGTAAAAGCTACTAGGTACCTACCTATGATATAATAATATGAAGTGAATCCTACTATGTTTATTTTAACGCAAGGCCGACGCTCAATATAGAGTATTAAAAGGATATTTTATGCCTAATTTATCATGCGCAAAGAAATTAATCACACAATTATGAGAACAAGACTGTAAATCCATTAATTGCTTGTCATTGTCAATGGCATTTTATTCATACCCAATTAAGGATTTCTTTTTCCTTTGATTTCACTGCGCAAACGCAACTCAGAACGGGCGGCCGTGCGGGGTCGTTCACCCCAAACATCTGTTCCTATATTTCAGTCTTCGTATCAGACTGGTTCGAATAAATATCTACTTGCACTGCACTTGGCCCGTTATCTCACTATTAGAATACATTAGTCTGTAATAAAACTAAGTTTATCTTACCCTTATTGACTGTTAACACCTACTTTTCACTTGGGATAGGAAATTGAAATAGGTAATAAACTTAGTAAGATAGATATATTATCTACATACCTAATATGTTAATTGCAAATTAATTGCATTTGAAAGAAATACCTGCAAATGTTTACGACCTACCTTCCTACTTATTGCTCGACTTCTAGTTATAAGTAGGTATGTTTTTATTTCTTTGCCCTGCTCTTTCTACTATAGAAACGGTTTATCAGATTTCAATAGGTAGGTATAATAAATTATGAGATGTAGGTAATTGTGGAAGTAGTTATAATATAACTGTGGCATTAGCAAAAAAAATCTATCATCGAGGCTAATTAAATTTTTACCGAAGTTAACTTTTTTTTTTAATTTTTTTTTTGTTTTGAGTTTTATTTGATTTTGACGCAAACCAATACCTAATAAACTCTACATAGAGCAAAATATTTTTTTTCACTCTAAACTGCTCTACACATTTGGAAATCAACTTGGCTATCAGTTATCACACTTAAACGTACTTACTATGCAAAGTTAAAAAGCAAGTAAGTACCTACCTACTTGGTCAGGTCCTCCTCAGCTAAGCATTATTTTTTTCCCTAAAGTTTGAATTTATCAAGTCAGCAACTCAGGTAATTTTGGAAACTCCGTCACCGTTCTAAAATTCAGAGTAGGCAAGTCCGGTCATTCTATACTACATCTGATAGGTATTATATTAGGGTTTGATAATGCGTATAGCTATCCGCCATATTATAACCACTGAGCGGAATGCGCTCATTGGTTCTCGAAGCAACATGGTTGCCGTGTATTTATAAAAGGTGCCCGTTTTGTATGGACCCGTTTCTTTCCGAATACTCGACTACGTTCCGCGTTCCGCCAATCTATTTTGAACCTTAAAATAATGAGCTGACGGTTATTTTTTTCTTGAATACTAGAATGTTGGATGCCACATTATTTTATAAGGATTTTTAGTTTTGAAAGCTAATAATAAAATATTATCCTCATAATTGACGGTGATTTTTTTAAATGCCCTAATCATCTTCTATAACTTGTAAATACAAATTTTATTACTTCTATTAGCTATCACTCACACAACTAAGTGCTGCTATGTTCCTGCCGACTTACAAGATAGGTAGGTACAATAAGAATTCAGAATAAAATTCTGCTGCTCTTTTTTTGTAGCAAGGCTACGAAATTACTATTAGGTATCTACGTAGGTCTTGCTTGTAGATAGCAGATAAACCATACCACCCACTTTTGACAATATTTTTATAACTGTTTAACTTTGTGTTAGGCTTTTATTTCCCCGGGTCTTGCAACTCGGATTACGTCATATATTCCACTAGCTCTAGACTAGCCCCTGCCAACGTATCCTCCCTATAGTTTATTCAATAAGTTAAGGCAAAGTTAAAATTTCGAGAACATACAGAGCATTTTAATTATCGCGATCATAGTACCAAATTATTGTTTTTCTAATAAAGTTTCATTTTGTTAATATGTATAGGTATATCTATAGATAGCTGCGAGCGATCGCGTCATGTCGCTTATTTTGATCCAGCGGGGAGCAAGATTTACGAGCACTTAGGCGTTCACCGATTCGGCACATTCAGTCTCCGCAAACATTACTGACTATCTTCTGTCTCATTATTTTGCTGAATTAAATCGATTATTTCTTGGAGGCAAACTTTCCGCGTTTTATAGTTGCTGTGTCTCTTATTTTAATTTGATATAGCTGGTTGAGTTTAGGACCTTTAACTAGATGCTTTTAAATAGGTATTAAATTAAATGACTGAAAACTGAAAGGTCGCAGGTTCGATCCCGACCCGTTACACTATTGTCGTACCCACTGCTAATACAAGCTTTCCTCTTAATTGGAGGAAAGAGGAGAACACTAGGTAATGAAGCTCAGCTTGGCTGATTTTCTGAAAAAAAAAAAATTAAATACAATCCTGTTCTATCATTAGGTACATTGCGTCCCTGTCTCTTAAAGGACATTAAACACGGTGAGTTAGGAATTATTACGGGTAGGTAGGCAAACACTAAAACGGTCGGTATGCGAACAGTTACGCGTACGAGAGGAACTATATATTTTAATAGTTTCACAATTGGTAGCTTGTTGCCCGTCCTCATATATCTGTTAAACAATGATGTCTGTTGGTGTTAATAGGAAGAATCCCTTCTGTTTTACTTGCAAATGAGTAGCAACCTTTTCTCCTCCTAATAGAGTGGAAAATTGTTTGAAATTTGATGAACTACTAATGCTTTCTCTAGGATGGTATCGATCCTAGGAAGTTGAGCTCCAGGGATCAATTTCGGGGCGAGAGAATTTACCCTAATGAGGTTTAAATTGGTTGATGACCTAAATTAGCACTAGATGTATGTTTTCTTAATTAAGGCTTTTGGTGAGATTATTTTCCATTCTTCATATATTCATATTATATATGTAATAATAATGTAATATTATTACTCTAAAATGTAATAAGCCAGTCTTTGTCTCAATAATTTCGTAGATATTCCAAGTTTTGTTATTTTGCCCAGAATACGCTTTATAGACACAATCTAATATAATCCGGGCCTTCATTTAGAGAAGGTGCGGCCGGGCTTAGCCTGTCCTCGAGTTATCCGGCCGGCAGTTTAATAAATACCCGCCCAAAACAGTTCAGCAACTCGTTGGGATCCCGACGAAATTACATCCTCGGATACGCAGCCTTAGACCCGGAGAGCGTAAAACGTGTGGGAAATAATTTTGTTAAATATACATCCTACCTATTCATCCACATTAGTAGGATTTCTATATTTATAGGAGAAAAAGTTTATATTAATGCTAGATAGTTAATTAACCTATTTTTTTTTTTTAACTTCTGTTCATGTTATACCTACCAACTGAATCTTGTTTTCAAATAAAGAATTTTTTAATTGAATGCTGAAGTTAAGAAAGATGCATTATTTCAGTCATGTTTATTTCTAAATGTAGGTATGTAGCTACCTAGGTACCTTCCTATTATTCCTACTAGTGTTTTTAAACAACGTGATACTTTGTTTTATATTTCCATCAGTGACGAACCGTTACACTTTGGGACATACATTGTTTAAATCTGCATAATATTTAAGTCAACATTCCCTCGCACACAAAAAATCCAAAGGGACAAATATCTAGCTCAGCGTGGCCCAATTTCGCCAAGTAATTCATTCATATTCATACCCCCTTTCACCCTTTGTTCCATGTTACGCAACCACTCCCTATTGTCCCTTTTGTACCCCTTTTCTTTTGTTAATTTTTATTTCCCTATCTTAGCTTATTGTTATTCAAATCATTTAGAAATCTTAGTGTCAGGAGAAATGATTTGATGAATTGGCTAACAAACACCTTCTTTTACTCCAACAAGAAAAAACTTTATAGGTACCTACTGTAAGTAGACTATGGAAAAATGGATGTAACATTCGTTATATTGATTTTGTTCATATAAAATGTAGCCTATCTCACGCGAATCATAATAACGAATCGATTGACACCTGAATCATCAAATTCGGCTCAGTAGGTAGTGTAGGTACACTTGGGTGGAGCTTACATAAATATAGGCACTTATGATACCAGCTACATAGGCTGCTGAAATCATAACCCTTCCTTTTGTTTTTGACGTAGTCGGGTAAATATGGCTAACTTAACTTTCTGTAAGCTTAATTTATTTCAGTTTCAACTTACATGAACATTTCTACAAGTGAAAAAATTTCTCTATACAATTATTCTCACGAATCACTAAAGTTATTAGTAGATATACTCGTAGGAGTTCTCTTATAGTCTATGTATGTAGGTTTATATTATTATGTTAATCTAAAACATTCACCACAGAAAATAGAATATTTGCCTGGAAAGGAAACGTTTTATCATCTAGTTTCTTATAAAGGCGTGATATCAGCGTTGAGTGAGTCCTGCAGAAAATGGCTTATTTGCATTTGAATGATACTAATAACATGGACCCGACTCAGAACTGGTTTTGTACACTTGCTGTAGATTAGGGCACTTTAAGTTTAATTGGGGTTTCGAGTGCCTGCTTATAAAGATACCTTAACATGCACATTTTTATCAAATTGTTTTAAGTGCCGCTGGTTTCTCACGGAGATAAAGATTAATTTAGCATAAGTTCACCATATCACATTATGATGTATCCACTACTAGCTTTGGCCTGCGACTTTGTCCGCGTGGAATAAGATTTTTACCGCGGGAACCCTCAGTTTTTCTGGGATAAAAGGTAGCCTATGTCAATCTCCAGGTCCTCAACAAGCCCTAAAAAAAATCACAACGATCCGTTGCTCCCTTGTTGCTTGATTGAAGTATACAAACAAACACACTTTCGCATTTATAATATTAGTAAGAATTTTTCATATAGGTACATACTGAACTGAGATTTCAAGAATCATGGCGTCAAGCCTCACAAAGTTCATGAATCCCAATGTCCCGGAAAATATAACAAGGCGATTTATATTCGGGGGTGGTGCGGGCTTCGCTCGTTTTTCTATCAGCAATCTGGCCCGAGATGTGAGCACCGTAAAATACCTATATCAAGGTAACCTTTATTAGGCACTTGAAATATTTCATGAAATTATTTGTATTGTTAGATAGTATTAATATAGTAGGTACCTAGTACCTACCTACCTAACTACCGAGATAAGGATGACATGAATGCTCTAGAATGCAATAAATACTTTAGTCGCGAAGTAAGCAAAATTCAAATTCGATTGTTTATGAAGAAACTATGATAGTATGAAAATATGATAGTGATTATGTAATCCTGTTAATAACATTAATTAAATAAAGGAAGTACGTGATGATTTTAATGATATTACCTACATTTTTTATTGAAGTAAATAGGATTAGCCAAGCAAAAGTTGACATTGTCCTCTCCCTTACAAATAACAAAAATTTTGAAGCTCTGTAGTTAGGTAGGTAATCAAAAACTGTTTTTTTTATTTTGCTATTGTATAGCTAATTTAGAAACCTTAAAATTATTAGATATTTTTATACTTACTTTGAAGCTTAGAGCTTTTGATGCTTATCAACATGTGCTCTCCTTTACCAACAAAGGTTTTAGGTTGAAACCCTGGTATTTCAAATCTAGTCACGAAAAACAGTTGCATCCTGTTCCACACAAGCCGCGAATCACAAACAAAGGGGTGGCGTCGAAATTATTTCTAATAAGAAACCACCGCCCCGAGACAAAAGGTTTTTGTTAAGGGACGCGTTATTTATACGGGACGGCCACGGAATAACAATACAGGGATTTCTTCGTATAAATATCTTAATAAAAAGTCCGGGGAATACACAATCATATTCTGATCATGCGCCTACTTACTTCCTTTTTCACTGAGCGTCAACGACTTGTACCTACCTAAATGAATTTGGTCCTTTTGATTTACGTTCATTTAGTGATTGAAGATTTATATTTGTTTAAAAGGATGTTCATTGTTACTCGCTGTCTAATTTGCTTGTAAATGTGGCTGTGTAGACGGGATCCGTTTTGTTAAGACGGTACTCTAGTCCCAAGGAATTTGAAAAATAGGTATTTGAAGAAAATATCGCCGTCGCGCTGCGCCCGACCGACAGGAGTTATCTATGTGTATGAGTAGTGTATTTGTGTGCGCGAGCCCTCGCCCCTCCCATGCCCGTAACATTCACCCGCCGGCCGCCTGCGGGTAAATAAATATATTTTGAAAATTTGAATCGGATGATGCTTTACTATTGATACTGAGCCCAAAACAATTTTTTTTTACTTTTTCGTCTGTCTGTATCTTGGCCGCGCATCACACTGAAACTACTGGACGGATTTAAATGAAACGTAACATGATTTAAGTTCATACTACGAGGTAAAATATAGGATACTTTTTATCCCGAAATTCAGCACGGTTCCCTTGGGAGAGGGGATGAAAGTCAAAATGTGTATTTCATTGTAATTCACTAACGTGTACTCCGATTTCATTCATTCATTTTTTATTAGAAAGAACATACTGCAATGATTGTTCTGTAATTATTTCAAGGTCGTCAGTTTAGTAGTTCAGAAATTATAGACTTCACAATGCTCAGTACTAGGTCCAAATAACTTGAACCCCGTTACGTACAGGAAACTTTGAATGTACGGCTCATCTTAAGCTGGCATAACACACTATCGTAAACCATAATGGATAGCCCTATTTTTAACCGACCTTCAAAAAGAAGGAGTTTATCAATTCGGTCGGTATCTTTTTTTTTTTCTATGTAGGTATGTCCACCGATTACTCCGGGGTTTCTGGACCGGTTTTTTTTTAATGGGCCCTTAAAAATTTTTACCTTCATTTGAAGGTAAAGAGCAAGGTAAGGTAAGGTACCTGCAGCAACAGGTTTGCAGGGGTACTTTCTCCCTAAAAGCTTTAGGAACTGTCGTTTACGAATTTGTATGCTTGCTACTAGATCATAGAGCTCCAGGTCAGGTCCAGGTCCTCCTCTATCCTGTAGGGTACTGCCGACCAAATTGTAGGGATTTAGAAGGGGAGAAAGAGAGCAAGCTGCAAGAACAAGCTACACTAAAAAACTTTTTAGGGTTCCGTAGCCAAATTGCAAAAAACGGAACCCTTATAGATTCGTCATGTCTGTCTGTCTGTCTGTCCGTCCGTATGTCACAGTCACTTTTTTCCGAAACTATAAGAACTATACTGTTGAAACTTGGTAAGTAGATGTGTTCTGTTAACCGCATTAAGATTTCCACACAAGAATAGAAAAAAAAAACAATAAATTTTGGGGTTCCCCATACTTAGAACAGAAACTCAAAAATGTTTTTTTCAACAAACCTATTCGTGTGGAGTATCTTTGGATAGGTCTTCAAAAATGATATTGAGGTTTCTGATATCATTTTGCGCGAGAAACACTTCCAAAGTGGTAAAATGTGTGTCCCCCCCCCCCCCCCCCTGTAACTTCTAAAATAAGAGAATGATAAAATTAAAAAAATATATGATGTACATTACCATACAAACTTCCACCGACAGTTAGATTGAACGAGATCTAGTAAGTAGTTTTTTTTAATCCTACTAATATTATAAATGTGAAAGTGTGGATGTTTGGATGTTTGGATGTTTGGATGTTTGTTACTCAATCACGCAAAAACGGCTGAACGGATTTGGATGAAATTTGGCATGCATGTAGCTTTTGACATGGAAAAGAACATAGGCTACCTTTTATCCCGATTCCTTAAGTAGTTCCCGAGGGAAAATTGAAAATTGTTTACGAGCTAAGCCGTAGGCAGACAGCTTTGAAATTTGGTATGCATGTAGCCTTTGACATGGAAAAGAACATAGGCTACGTTTTATCCCGATTCCTTAAGAAGTTCCCGAGGGAAAATTGAAAATTGTTTAAGAGCTAAGCAGCGGGCAGACAGCTTTGAAATTTGGTATGCATGTCACCTATGCTATGGAAAAGGACATGTACTTTCTATATCGATCTCAAATAGTTCCCGTGGTAAGATATAAAAATTTTTAACAAGCGAAGCTTTAGACCCAATTCTGAAGTCCACGCAGACAAAGTCGCGGACAGAAGCTACAACTACTACTAATTTTAATCCCGATCTCTCAAATTTTTTCCGTGGGAAAAGCATAAATAATTGCTGCACACCAATATAATTTGTTAATAATAATATTATAAACGCGAAAATTTGTATGTTTGTTACTCAGTCACGTCGCAACGACTGAACCGATTTGGCTTAAATTTGGCACAGAGATAGATTATTGTCTGGAATAGGACATTGGCTACTTTTTATCTCGGGAAATAAGAGTGTTCCCGAGGGAATAAAAAACCTTAATCCACGCGGACGAAGTCGCGGGTATCAGCTAGTACGTCATAAATCGTAAACTGCAATTGCTGCTACGGAACCCTTCATGGGCGAGTCCGACTCGCACTTGGCCGCTTTTTACTAACTGCATACGAAAGTAAATACGGTACTTATACCAAGACAACAATTTTAAAATTTTTGTCTGTCTGTCTGTTTGTTGCCACTATTCTCGGGAATGGCTGAACCGATTTTGACGGGACTTTCACTGGTAGATATTATCGGGCATCGTATAGGCTAAAAGGAGGAGTTGTTGTGTTTTTCTACCTCTGTATTATATCGATATCTCCGTGATTTCTTAACCGATTTACGTGAATCTTTTTTTTAATCGACACAAAAACTTTGCGAGATGGTCCCATAAAAACTTCGGGTTCCAACTCTTCAATCCTGATGCGGCAGGGGTACTGCTTTCCTAAACTGTGGGGATTTAGGAATTGTTGATTATTATGTATAGTTATTGTAGGGACCAAGTAAAGACATCGTTAAATTCCAGGATCCAACTCCTCAATCCTGATGCTGAAGGGGTTCTGCCAATCTAAACTGTGGTGATTTAGGAACGCGGACGAAGTCACGGGTGTCCGCTAGTAATAAATAAAATAATCATTGTGTAGTGTAAATATCGACATCAGAGTACATCACTAGAGTATCGATAAAAATATCGACAATTGTCACTTCCCTATTAGTGTACATGTAAGCCTTACCCTCCCTCACCTCCACCCTACCCCCGTAAAGTACGAAAGGGACGACTGCAGCTCGGGCTGATTTTTACCTACAAAAACCTTGACCAAAAGAGGTTTCGTATTCTGCTGTTTCCTTCTTCAAAACTGGACAAATCTCAAATATTCTTATATCAAAATTTAGAGGAAGAGTATATCTATGCTTCTATGTTTTTCTTTTTTGTTAAAAACTTATCAAATTTGTCTGATAGTCGTTTGAACATGGCGGTAAAATCGAGGGTTTTTTTCGGGTTTTTGGATTGTCATATTTTTTTTAATAATAATGTTTTGGAAAAAAGAAAAACATAGAGGCACGTATTAATTAAACCTAGATTTTTTGGAAAAAAATCATTGCTCTAGAGGCATTATCCACGAAGAAAACAGCAGAATACGTTTGTATGGAGAAAGGCCCACTAGAGTACCCTCTTAAGTGAAGAAGGCAAGGTGCGCTGCCCGTAGTAAATTCTCCCCTGACGGATCTTTTTATATTTCCTTACATTTGTGCATTCACTTCAAAGTTAATTAGACTTTATAGAGCGTTCCTTCCCAATTCCGTTTCACTCTCGCGTCTGACGCACGCCAAGACTTATTCATTGGAGGGAGGAATGAAGGAGTGGGAGGGGAGGTCGGGCCCGAAATAGCAAATAAATGAGACGAAAATGTAAATGTTGCGCTTCAAAGATGAAAAGCGCGCCGCTCGCTCGTTCTTGTTAAGCTCATCGCAAATGTACCAGAATTAGGAGCGGAGCTAAAATATTTTTCAGTCCAGATGTAACCGAAAGAAAGTATCCTTATTTAACTACATAATACACTAATGAGTAATAAAATTATATAATTTATCTTTCGGAAAAATAGGAAAACTGTGCTATCCGTAATCTTTTCCGGAATGAAAAATATCCTTGAACCATCTCCAGGATGGAAACTATATCTGATCCTAGCTTCAGCTCAAGCGGATTAACTATAGGTACGTGACCGCTTAATAGTTATAAGGCAAATACAGAAATTTAAATTTTTTTTAAATATGCCATAATTTTTTTTTTCACCGTTTCACTTCACAACACAACATACCTACCTAAATAATATGTGGTACAAAATGCAAAAATAATGTTAAAGTATTTTCCCCAGTGTAGCTTCATTCATTTATTAGATAGACATTGCTTTTGTTTACATTCTTCTTTTTTCACAATTTTCTGAAGCTTTTCACTCTACCAAAATAAAATAAATACGATAAATCTCGAAGTTATAACATGACGCTATTCTATAAAAATGTCCGGTTCTGTTACAGCAGCGTCTCCTTTCCAGGAAGTTTAGTTTGTTATGGGGTTCACGTCCCTAGCCAAAACAATGGAATCCATAACCCGAGTAAATGAGCTCACGGCATCAGGTTGCTTCGAGCTCCGACTAAATTATGTCATAGAATATGGAAAGCTAGTGGAATTTGTTGTGTAGATGCTCTTTTTGTGTAACCTAACCTAAGCCATGACGAGGGTAGGTTTTATTTTTAGATAGGTATCTACTGTGTAGTTTTACGAAATATTTGATTTCCTGCATAAAAATAAAAAAGTTACCACCTATTTATTATTGTGCTTTGTTCTACTCAATGCTACGAATCTATAATTCAGCTAGCGGGTATCAGATATTTTGCATTATATCCATTAGGTACCCACTTATCGATCAGTGATTGAGATTTTTTATCCAGCCTCTTTTTATACTTAGCTATAGAGTAAAATATCACTGTAGAGTTAATTTAAGTGCCTATAGTCCTATAGGTATGTATTTAGTAGTTATATCACGACGTGGATCGCCGCAAAAGTTAATAAAGCCACTGCACAATATCTGCCAACGTATATTTTTCCGAATAAGTCCGCTTAATAAAAGTCGTGACATATGTCCGTGTGTAGCCATTGCGGCTCCCCCGCTTATCTCATATTGCATTTGCAATAACCGATTCAGATAAACTTGTTTCGTAATGCAATTCAATTGTATTCAGGAAATTGTTTTAGTGGATTTGGAATTTTGTAATGAAATTGTGGTTTAAAAATATTTTGTAATATTTTTCATGGATTTGAAAATTTAAAAAATGTCAAGTGATTTGATCGAGTTTACCTAGTTATTAACAAAATATAGAGTCAATACTATTCTAAACTTTTAATATTAATAAGTAGATACTAAGTATTTATAGGTATAAAATAATAAAAGAGAAAAAAAATTATACCCTAAAATATCCCAAAAAATATATTGATTACATAACATAATATTTGATGAAAACTTAATTTCAATTTGGGAGGTATTGTAATGGCAGGCATCAGGTATCTCAGCCCATAGCCCATAGATATTATCATGTTCACAGCACCCCATCCAATAGCCTGATTAAGTAGTTTAGTGTCCATTCTTTAAAATAGTCCTGCAACCCACCGGCGATTATCGTTCAATGCAACTTATTGATGTATTGAAGGATAAAATCCGGTTGGTGTATTCATCGTCTAATTTAATAGGTAGGTACTCTCTCATGTAGCCTCTACGCGTATGCCCCTCCTCTACACGTTGAACCTATATGTCCCTGCGCAAGCTTAAGATTCGGACTTTATCCCTTGAGAGTTATTAATGACTATAATACAAAGTTATTTATATTATATAACAGTTATGAGCACAAGGTAAATACGTGAACCGTCGACAAAGTTACGTCGCGACCTCGTAATAAAGCTGGCATAAAGACGTGAAACAAAGCGATGCATTTATCTCCGCCCTTCTAGGTAAATATGATCTCCAGTAGGTATAAAAAACATACTGTAAATGCACTTTTTCAACGAAATAACAAATGAATGTAATACATATATGTATAATTGTATACAGGTAACTTCAAAGTACGAATATATATAAAATTAATTTGATACCAATGTTAATTATAATTATACATAGGTCTCTTCCAGCTTGTAACTAAATACATATTATTATAAACCAAAAAAAAACCTACTATAGTCTGTTCTATAAGTCAGTTAGTTGACTTACAATGGTTACTTTTTTCCGTTTATTTCACCTTGTGTGCACAGTTTATTTTTTATTAAAATCAGATTTATTTTTATTATGTAAATAATCAAACTGCTTGATTCGTCTATAAGTCTTTCACAATGTTGCTAGGTACAAACCATTATTCTATTCACCCATGTCAACTGACTTATTGGACAGACTCTAGATAGATAAGTATGCTGTATGTCTATGTCTAAGTTAGTCGTAAACCTTGTGTACCTATTGCTGACCTGCAGTGATATCTAACATGTATTTAAACGTATTATGGAGGCTACGATAAATATTCCATGATGCATGAAAACGTTAAATAATTTGGATAGTATGTTGTACCTACTAATAGGTAGGTACCTATGTTTAAGATTGAAGAAATGACAATTCTTGGTGGTGAAACTAATGATAAGGAAGTATACTCGGCAACTTTTAGTTCTATAAAGCCCTGGCAGGTACGAACTAACAAATCTGTGAAGGTTTATCTTAATCAAACGACTTCATTTTACTCGTGGCCAGAAGAACGTTATCCTAAAGCACATCGCTGCATCGTAAATGGCCGCAAGGCTTCCATGAGATCATTGATACTGCAGTTCTCAGAAAAGTGCACTACCTTTTTTGCATCTTGTTTCCATACTTATATAGCATTACATGGCCATTACACAGTGTAATTACTGAACATTTACAAGTCCTTCGAGTTTTTCTGAAAGCATTTAACTTACAAACATAAAGACTATACGTAGAGATAAAAATATCGATGTTATCTGTGAAGAGTTCTTCATTCTTATGAATAAATAGTCTGACTTTTTTTTAATACCTATTTACAAGATACTATGGGAATAGAAATGAGAAATACGAAATAAATTAATATTATTAGATTAATTGAAACGATATGCTTAAATGTCTTTTGGAGATAACTACCTCAATCGGAAAATTATTATGTTTAATTTTCTTAACCTCTAAATACCTTAATGAACAAAGTATATACTCATTTTGATTAGGTAAATAAGTAGGTACTTAAACGTGTCATAAAATCGAAATATGTAATGAATAATCAAGCTTACATCTAATTTGCGGAAGCGAAATCAATTCGACAAATACGAAGACACTTCTCTTGCATTTCGAACCCCGTAAATATTTTATGACCCAGGAAAAAATACACGAACAAATTACGGAAAAATATTGGGAACATTTTTCAATCTTATTCCTTAAGTGGAACAAACGATAAAAATAAATTTAGCGCTTGTGGGCATTTATAGCTGAGATTTCTAGAGCTTTCTTGGAGGGGGGCACGCCATTTCCCTTCTTGCTAATGGAGGCTTCAAGCATGGGAAGGGAAAACCGTTTTATTACTTTTTTATAAAGAATATTGAAAAAGCTTTTAGAATTTAGCAAGATGTAAGTATTTTTTGTCTAGGTTCTTAGGTTTTGTACAGTTATGATACATTTTTTGTTTTGAGAATATTTAAGTTTTTTATGCCAATTGTAAGTCAAAAATTTAAATGCTTATACATTGATTGTATACATAAATTATTTTGCTATTCATACCTACAAAATATACACCGAGAATCGGAGCAAAATGAAATTAGTCCTCTAAATAACCGAGGTGTCGACAAAATTATCAGATGAACCACCGCCGCTTGACAGTTCGTAAAATTTATAATACCTTCTACCGGATTAAATTGAGTGCAGACGAAGATTGTTCCCACCTTTGCTGGTGGAAGGACGTTATTTTTTTTTTTCAGTTTCGTATTTTATTAAAACGATTTGTAATGCAACCTACTTTTTTAATATTTGAACATCTTATTTAATCGAAATGTTGCAAAACAAAAGCTGAACTGATGCCTAATTTTATAGCCTTAAAAATTAAAAATTTAATTATTTCAGTTTGAGTTGACATTTTTGAATTATGTAATAACTAAAGCTGACTAAAGTATAGATCCTATTTACAAAAGAAGGTAAAGGCCTCTTCTAGTTAATTTTATTTCTTTTACAAAGTTGTAACAATGAAAATATTGTCATGTGTAACGATTTTTTGATAATTACGACCGTTAAAATTATTTACTCCTTCCTCTTTCTCCCTGTATAATTTTATTACCAAGAGTCCAATGGGAAAGTAGACTACTAAAACATAATATAATCAAAGGAATTATTATACTCGATGGCAGTAAAGTTTAACTTGTTATGCACATTTGCCTATTTAATTTACTATGGATAAGTAAGAGGAACTTACAAAGTAAGGCAAATGTGTAGGCGTAAAAATGAGCCATGTTTTATACCTTAGTGAAAATATAACTTTCACTAAATTAGTATGAAAACTTTAGAATATTTATTTCAAACTGTCTTTGTCGTTACTAGATAGCTTCAACGTAGTAGGTATATATATCTTTCAACATATTATATTCTTGTCATAACAGTCTTTTAATAACCGACATGAAATACCTACCTCGATAATTTTGATTTTTTTTTAAATTATATTGATATTATACCGGCCTATATGTGACAATTAAAACAATTAGTGAAAAAATACCTAATTATTAGGTAGAGCGTTAGTATTTTATAAAAAATAAGTCTGAACTCTGAACATTATGTATTTAAAATATGTACGCAGACATAATTATATTTACAGTTGACCTTATAACATCAGTGCCATAAAACATAGGTAGGTAGGTACCTAGCTGTCTATTATCTACTTTAACTTTAACTATAAGGCTTAAAAATAATATCAAGATAGAGCGGTGTCACCATTGTCAGGATTCATGCATTTTATTTCTTTTGAAAACTCCTCTTTTCACGCACGCATTTTCCGGCCACTTTTACGTATCTACTACAAATCTTGATTCAAACGTATTTTTGAAACAGAAGGAGTTTTAGTATGAAATAATGACAAGAAGTTTTGACCTTTTGTTATAATGCCTTTGTTTACATCAACGGCTCACTAATCACTACTGAGCGCAGGTCTCCTCTCAGAAAAAGGTAGACCGTGCAAATTGGTAAACTTCACACAACTTTGAGAACATTATGGACCACTATGAGGCGTGTAGGCATTTCCTTAAGATGTTTTCCTTCACCGATGAAGCGTATGAGATTTAAGTGAGATTTAATTGCTTAATATAGGTAACGAGTCCCACATACCCGTTGTCAAGATGGGCGGGATGCGTAAAGGCATTTCCCAACGTTAAAAAAAAAAAAAGGTAACGCGCAAAGGTAACTCCGAAAAGTTAGAGGAGCCCGGGACCGTATCCACTATCCTCCGAATAGGAACCAGCAGTCTTAATACTAGGCAATCACTGCTTTCATAAAAATATACCTATAAATCAACGTAAATATGTTTTTCCAGGCGTGTTGCGGGTAAGGCTCGGGCGCGGCGTCCCTCGCGGTCGACCTTACTAACAGGTGAGGCGACGACGCCACAAAGAACATGATACTAAGGTTTGAATTTGATCTTTATTTTTACTTAAGTAGAGTGCATTTTGAACTGATTGCATGACTAGCTTGCTTATTGCAATTATCGCTTGACCTTTCGTATATTGCAAATGAGAGAAAACACAAACGTTTTACTCGAACTTTGAAGCTAGGTAATTATTTGTTTTTATTATTATTTTATGACTTTAACAATGGAATATGGTCAACGTGGTCAAAGGTCAACCCAACAATTGGAAGAAAATTCAATTTTCAACAATTTGCTATTTATTTATTTGTATATGACATTGTACGGTGTAACATTTGTTAGCTTTAGGACATAGGTATATATTATATATATGTAATTGTAATATTCTAAATAGAATTATATTAATTAAAGATTTGCTATTTTCTAATTAAATATATATTCTCGTGCCATTTGTTTCACATCTCATCATCATTTAAATAGGTATATACCTACTTAGTTATTTCTTACAATTCTTTCCCTCTTCTACCTATCTGTTTCACCACCTGGTAGGTATTATACCTAGAGGCAATAGTCTTTCTGCTCGTAAAACTCTATTTATTTGCGTGCGTTTGTGCGTGTAAAATAATATATCACTATGCGGGAGAACTATTTCGTTTATGCCACTAGCGCTGCCAAAATTATACGATTTTTATAGCGCAGGGAAACTTTTTCAGTTTAATATGTACAACATTTGTTTTGTTCTCACGTTCAGTTTACGTGGATGTTAGAATTTAAAGTGGGCTGGTTGGTGTAGTTAGATATACTCGTAAGGCTTTATGCATCCAGACGTGCTTCACTCGAAATTCACGCAAGCGCATTTGCATTTTTATTGCATGAACCCTCAGCCTCAGGTCTTGCAAGTAAGACTCGTTTCATGTCAGATTTATATTGCATTTATGTACCTACAGTACGAACATACCACATTTATGTAACTTATACTCTATAATTATCTTACACACTCACGCACATAACATTTATCATACAAATAGGTATATTATGTATTAGTTACTAGATATTTGATACCTACTAACTATAACTAGTCTTTGATATATTACATTACTAAAATACTTATATAACCTATATAAATATCAAATCATTGATCTTAATATTTACCCGCGATAATGTAGGGAGGAAAATACTTACATAATATATTGGTAAGCATAAACTATAAACTATTATTATTTGTTAAAAATTTTATAATCTCTTGAGGACGTTACAAAGGAATTGAATACTATATGTGTATTAAGTTCTTTAATATGAAAATATTAGAGTATAAATAAAAATCGTTTGACTCGCCGCCACGGCGAACTAATTCAATTTCTTAATTTATCGCTCTCCAAATAACACGCGTATACGTATAAAAACGCCAACATTGTTGCGATTAGTTTATTCACGGTGATATTTTAATTTCTTTATTACATTAGCATATTAAGGACATCAGTAGGTACCTACCAAGTATCTTGCGTTAATTAAAATGTTAATTTGGCTTTACAATGAAGACATAATATTTCAAGATGTATACTTTTGATAATTTCATATTTAATAATCTGTAGCTGTCGTTTGTGCACGAAATCTCCATTGTGGTTTACTGAGTTTTTCCCAAATTACTATCTGAGTGTATAATGTAGTTTATGGGTAATCTATAATAACTTTATTTATAGGTATAGGTTTTCCCAAGTTACCTATATAAAATAGAGTAAAAAAAACTGCTTTGAGTTACTACGACTATCAACAAAATATAAATTTATACCTGAAAACATACTAAAAGTATTGTAGTTAGGTATGTAACGTGTAGATATTTTTGGTCTATCAAAATCTAAACAGTAGGTACCTAAACGAAACGATCCGTATGAACCTAACATTAGATGCATGAAAATAAAATAAAATTTTCACTCAAATTGTAGAACGCTTTAGCCATTGTAATTCACTGATCAAACTTTATATCGGATGATCTATTCCGGGCGATCCAGCGAATTACAATGTGCGTCCTTGAAGATAAAATCAGGCATATATAAACGAATCGAATACTGAATAATACAGACCACCGCCGATGAGTACCTACCTACCTACCTAGTTGGTATGTAAAACGTGCGTGTGTCTGTGTATCCAAGTGGTACGAGTAGCCAAGGGTCAATGTTCCTATGGGAAACTTATTTGCCGGTTTCTTATGTTTTGGTGCTGGCATAGTTACTATAGGTTAAAATTTTGACAGAGTTTGAAAAAAGTCATTTAGCCATGTTTAACATGACTTCTATTTTCCAAAAAGTAGTTCGAATCCAAGACACGGTGAAGAAAAACATGGTGAAGTAACCTGCATACCTGGAATTCAAAGCATGTGAAGTCTAACAATTTTTTAACAAGGCCCCTAAATAAATAATAATCAATTGTATCTAATGTACGATAACGTAAATATAGTTCGGTAACCCAAGGCTGCCTTTGCATGGCTTTTAAATTAGGTACCTACTTGTTTCCATATTTTATATTTCATTAACGTATGCAGTAGGTATAATCATAAGAACGAGATCATAAGAATGAGATGTATCTTCAAATTTTTTTTAAACTAGCTTTTACCCGCGGCTTCGCTCACGTTGAGTTCGATTTTTCAAACCCCTAGTTTATCCCCTTGGGGGTTGAATTTTCAAACATCCTTTCTTAGCGGATGCCAACGTCCTAATAGTCCTATCTGTAAGCCCAATTTCAGCCCGATCTGTCCTGTGGTTTGAGCTGTGCGTTGATAGAACAGTGAGCCAGTCAGTCAGTCACCTTTTCCTTTTTTATATATTTACCTTTGCAAAATAATGAGTCGCCATCGCCATTTGCATATAATTATGTAGATTTTTAAATACTGCGAACATTTTGGTATCACATTTTCGCAAACGAAGATTTGGAACGTTTCTTCTTGTTTTGACAGAGACGTTGAAGCGTTGCTAAATCGCAGTTGGAATTGCAAATGAATCGGCCGTTTACATCGTGTCGTAAACGCTGTGATATGATCCAGTCAGTTTCGCACCATTAAACTCTTGGACGTCCTCCCTCGATGTTATTGTAAATAATATGTCCTATGTGACGGTATACACATCCATTTCTAAATGTATTTTCACCTTCTTATATTGCAAATATTTCCTGGAAAAGGGACTTTCTATCAAGAGCCCCGAGCTTTGAATATAATATTCTTTTCAACTGTGAACAACTCTATCATCCTATTAATATTATAAATGCGAAAGTTTGGATGTATAGATGGATGTTTGTTACTCAATCACGCCGCAACGTCTGAACCGATTTGGCTGAAAGACATAGAGATAGATTATAGCCTGGAATAACAACATAGGCTACTTTTTATCTTGGTAAATAAGAGAGTTCCAGCGAGATTTAAAGAAAACGAAGTCGCGGGCATCAGCTAGTTTAGTATAAGGTTTTCCCAAATGTTAATTTTTATTGTAGAGTTACCTACATAAAGATTTGAGTACACATGATTATAACTTTCGAGTTAATCTGTGCTATCACTTGATAGATTCATGTTTACATGAAAAGTTAACATAACAGAAAAGTTTAGTGAATACGCGTCAATCTGAAAAACAAAAAATAACTATCAATAGGAACTACAGACATCCTTTAGGTTTTAAAACGCAGGCATGGAGTGCTCTACGTTATTTTGACCTTTACTGCAGAATTTGTTTTGGTATAAAAGTATTTTGTTTTTAAAACAACCGTGGGAGAAGCATTCTTAAGCCGCATACTTGTGACAGTCACAGAGATAACGCGGCCTGACAACTCTAATGTGCGGCCAAACTCGTCCTGTCACCAGACCTATTGAGGCTCGTTTGCTCCATTATAAATTGAACCCTTGTACACTTTTATATTTAGTTTTCCTCCCACTATAATGATGCCTATGCATACGTGGAAGGTCCCATTAAATTGGTTTAAATACACCCGTTCGACTGGCTCGCGGCTTGCTTTGGAATTGAGTCGTAAATGTCGACTCGAGTGCACCAAGCCATCGTTCTGCTGTCATTTACTCTTGAAAAAATAGTTAACAAAATGTTCGTCTATATTACAATTCGTGACAGGGTCTCGAATGAATGAGAATAAGGGACATAATAAAATATAATACACTGGTATTTAGACTAGAGCCTGATCCCACGAGCTATCCACTCCCATTGGACAGACTAATTGATTGAGAAAAGATGTAAACCAAGAGAAGAAGTGTCGCGTTTGAATTGTGTGGAACTTTTCCTGCAGACTTGGTTCTCCCTAGGCAACTTCTGCTGTGATCTGTTTAAAATCAATCATTGCGGAAATACGGGTAATTGTTACGAAGCACAAAACGAAATTTACGACCGTTAACATGTCTAGTAAAGCCAGAGATCGTTAAAGAAAAAACCTGTAAACATGATTTTTTTCCGTTCAAATATAAGTAGGTTGCGTTCCACACCCCTTGGAACTTGGAAAAAACCGTGGCAATCGCAAATCACCTATTTTATGTAAACTTCGTGACTTTGCGCCGTATCGAATGACTTAGAAAGGATTTATTTATATTCGTATCGAGCGGCTAGAAAATAAAATGGTGGAGTTGTATAGTTTTGTAAATGGGATGGCGGGTGGACGTAGTATATAGCTTGAAAATAAACAAGGTACCTACCTAACCACTACTTAATCATAATCAGTTTAGTAACATCATAGTCCGGGAGTATTATACATGAACAAGGATGTTAACTTGCTGATCGGATAATATACCTATTTGAATTCAGACGTTTCACACGCTTTACCTACATTGAGGCTAGCACTGAAAACAGAGTTTTGCATCAAAATTTCCCTAGTGAAAAATTCTAAAAATTTTTTTGGTACCTATTCGTAATATCTTGATAATCCTTGTTCCCAGAATTGATTAAAAATTTCATTTTAATGAAAAAAAGAATAATAGGTAGGTACTTAGATACTTTTTAGATTATTTGGTTGATATAAAAAACCTAGAGTTTCTGTTGTTTAATGAATGAGCTCTTTTAATGAATTATTATTATCTTTTATATTAAATACACGAGGTACACTACAATATTTTAATCTTTTGCATTACATTTGCTTTGTTTACAGGTTGCCCTGCCCGTTTACACAAACTTCGCTAGCCAGTTTACGACAAGGTGAATATCTAATCTATTTTGCTGTATCTGTGTAAATAATAAGTGGGTAGAAATAAAAAAAAATTGAACGTTTTTACCTGTAGTTGTCTACCTAAATTCATGTAATCTAATTCTAGGAGATAACCATGAGAAAACTATAGCCCTACATAGCGTATTTTTATTGCTTAGCCTGCTTACCTACCTACTGTAGTATTTAAAGCTAAGGGCCTATAGCCATGTCCTACTTGGAGACTTTAACCGTTGAATGATATTTTGACAGATTCCCAATGCAAAAAACTTTATCCGTCGATAAAACACTACCCACTCAGCAGTTGTCAAAAATAATGTAAAATTGTATTCAAAAAATGTATCGTTCTTTTAAATTCACCCATTCGAATCCAATAATACAATTTCAGATATAAATGGCGTTGTGTAAAACTTAAATAATTAAAATCAAGTCCAAGTACCACGAACTAACATTCGAATCTTGCGCTTCGATAATATATTTCATGAACCCAACAGATTCTGGCTTCATGTTTAGTCAATTTATGTTAAGTTCGACTAGAGAAAGCCGTATTAGACTACGATAATTTAAAAACGATGGCATATTTTGTACCTAGTTTTATATTTTATCTAAAATGAAATAAAAAAAATAAATGTATGTATTTTAATTTTTAAAAAGTTTTGTTAATTCTTAAATTCTTGTTGCCTCTCCAACTAAGCTTCTTCTTTATGTTCCAATCCCAAGTTATTCCCAAGTTATGTGGGACCGGTGCAACTTGTACCTACTTTTCTTCCACCCGTTCCTGTCATTTGTCAACTCATTATCCACTCCTCTTACATCAAACTAAATAAGCTAAAATCCTTGTGCTAGGAAGTATCATTGTAATTAATTGTTAAAACAACTAAAAGTTACATTGCAAGTTGCCTACTACTAAATGCAGGTATTTACAACATTCATGTTAGGTAATAATTGTTTTCATAGTCATAGTTCACACACATAGTGTCTTTATGTAGATACAGGTAAAAGTTTGAGGTAGGTACTGAAAAACAATTGCAAAGTTCCATTAATAGGTAGGTATGTAGCATATAAAATTACATAATATAGCGATCTAGTAAGACAATTATGTAGGTGCCTATTACATAGACCGTACCTACTTACTCTATACCTACAGCAGTCGGCGTTTGCGCAAGACACGATGAGATAAGAAAGCGTTCCAACTTTTATTTACGCATACAGTATGGCCGATCATTGGCCTGGCGTGTTTCCTAACGTAAATATTTATAGACGGGCCAGGCAATGCGCACTCTTGTTCCTATGTTTGTTTCTGTCATTCAACACGACTCAAATGCGTCTTGTTCCTTCACGATTTTCATCTAGATAAAGTTCGTTTTTTAACCTTTTGGTGATGTCTGTTTATACAAATTCTATGTACCGATATGTAGAGCAATATATTTTAAAAGTATCTAATGTATATCTCGATAATAAGTACTTACCTACCTACTGTAGATACTTACGAATACGATACTTTTCAAAATTATTTGAATGATACAAAATGTTACTTACAGAAAATAACAACAAGTAACGATTTTTTTTAATCCAAATAAAGAATAGAACCTGTAATCCATTTTGTAAAATATATAAACACGTAGATAAATAAATAATTTACAAATAGCGGCTTAAAACGTTGTTGGCAGTTCCCTTTGTAGAAAAATTGTAATTGCTGGCTTACAATGTTTAAGTGTGGGAAATTAGCGATCGCATATTTTATTTCAACAATTCGGCTGGTTTTCAATTATCATAATAATAAAAATTGTTAACAAGAGTGATAACATTACTCAGCGTGTTATATGTATGTTTTACTATTGTCCGACTGACAGATTTTATAGCCGTCTTGTGTAAACAGAACATGTACTTACAATAGGTGTGAAATATTGTAAGATTTATCGGGTGTACGGCATTGTTCCCTTTGACTCTATATGTGAAAAGGGAGGGTGTGCCGTCTTTATAAGGTTAGATAATAGGTATGTGTCTTGAATTACTTCAAGGTCTTTGAAACCCCCAATTTATACCCGCAAGTAGCATGTAATTAATCATGAAAGTAACATGGATATAGGATACCTATGTCTGTACAGTTTGATAGGTATTTGATAAGACAAAGTACCTAATAATAATAAAATGTACATAACTCAAAAATAAATTGCTTGTGAGAGAATCTGTCCAAAATATGAGGCAGTAGAACACGACCTTGCCATTGACATAAAACATATTATAAAGTGTCTAGTACTATGATTATTTGTGGTAAAATTAACAGACGATAAAATTAAGTTTATACTCACAATAAAACGTGAGTGAGTTGCCGTCATAAAGTCTCGACTTTTTTATCGGTGGCAACTCGGCGATGGTCGGTGACGCTTGCAGTTTGGTTAAACGGCAGTTTATGGCTATTTTGCCTCCATTAATCGCTTTACTACGCACCCGCGCCCGCACCCGCGCGCCCAACTGACAAATGACAACCCTTGCCCTTATTCACTTTGATTTTCTTCCGAACAATTATCATACTTTATTATTCCTTAACATTTTATAGTAAATATTTTTAATGAAATCTAAGGAGATAAAAATACAAAGTTATATTTTTTCTAAAAGCAGCGGAAAAGGCACACTGGGCATTTTCATGTTCCAGTTGTCTGGTGATACCTTTGATAAATAAATTTTATTTTCTTAATTTTTACTTACATATTTATTGCTCATAAATCTACCATAATTAAATTAATTTTTTTAATGCTTAAATAAGTTTGTAATTTTGATAAGACAAAAATAATAACGAAACTGTAGAATATAGAGCCGCGGCCGATGTACCGCGGGCGGGCGGCCGCCTACGGCTGCGGCGGTTTGTCCGCCCGCCGCTAGATGGAGGCGCGTCGCGCGCCTGTGTGCTCTACGCCGTGCGCCGCACACCACTCCGCGCCACCACTCCGCGCTCGACCGCGCTGCCGATCGCGCGCTTCGTGTTTTTTCTCTTCATCTTCGTGATCACATTACGATAAACTCGCGACTTCGTTCTCGCCGATAGTAAACTACAATCAGTGCTTTGCAGAACTTTACAGTTGAGACCTGTTTCATGTTCGAGGACTATTAACGATACTATTTTTGATATTACACACGTAAAGAACTGTTTCGTGCTACCTGGACTTGATTTTTATGATAATTGATAACAGGCTGAACGATCTCGGCTCGTCAAAGCGCTGACGAGCACCGTTTTCCGAAAGTTTTCCAATAGTGTCGGGTCGCCGCGGTCGCCTCTCGTCCGGCCGGCAAGCTAAATTGGGAACCGCGTTTTGACTTTCATGTGCCGCTGCGTGGTCGCGTGTGCGCGTGGTGCGATGTGCCCGCGACGCGCGTGAACTGCCGGCTCGGTCCCTGCTCACCCGTGGCTTGCCCGGCCGCCACCCTGTACCCTGACAACCATGTCGGGGGCCTCGGCGCCTGCGACGGGGCTGCCGTGTCGCCAGCGCCCGCCTCCGGGCACTCCACCGGGCAGGCCTGGTGGAGCATGATGAACGGCGTCGGCGGCGCGCTGTACGAGGAGGCGCACGCGTCGCCCCCGGGCGGCTCGCCGCCGGCCGCGCCCGCCGCCGCGCCGCCCTCCGCCTCCAGCGCCTCGCCGGCCTCCGTGGGCTCCAACCCGCCGCAGCCGCTGCACATCCCGGCCAAGCGCTACGAGCCCGAGCCGGGCGTCATCCGCCACGCGCAGCAGTCCTGGGGCTACCCGCCCGACGCGCCCGCACCCTTCGAGCACCAGTACCCCGCCGGACCCACCTACTACAACCTGCCCGTCGAGAGGGAGCGGAAGTCGCTGCCCTTCTGGCCAAGCGGGGGCGAATATAAGCCTTATGCGGATGGCTGCCACCAAGGTTTCACCCAACCCTGTTGGAATTATCCTTATGGAGCACCTCGCGGAGACCAGCCGCTGCCGTACGTCAGTGGGGAGGAACGACGAACCGCCGTCTCCGAAGCGTCCGGTTTCTCTCACGATGCCTACGGCCTTCGAAACTACGCACCTGAATCAGTGTCCAGTGCGCCCTATCCACCCCCGAGTGGTCTACCCGGTTAGTATTTTCAAATATTTTTCAAAATTTACAGTTTGTAATCATTTCAAACTTTGAGCACACGTTTTTCTTCTACCTACGTCCGGTCACGCCACCGTAATGTTTGTAATCTTTACCCGAACTTATCGAAGGCACATGTGCCACAAAAACATTTCTTAAATTTGTAAACAAATACTAGCTCTGCTCTATACAAACTCAAGGTCCGGACATCTACTTCCTACCAAGTTACTTAATTGTTACTAAGTTATGGCTTTATTAGATGTCTCTGAATTTGGAGACATATGAATAGATTTGTAAATAAATTATTATGAGTTTATCAACCTTGACCCCTCCGAGTGTGGGTGGTACTGCTAGCCGCTAGATGGCAGTGGCGCAGCGCACACAGCTTCACGCAGCATCAATGTGTGCGTGCGGTAGTGTGCGTGCCGCACACGACGCGCCGTGTTCGTGTGGGTTGTAAGTTTATCATTATCAGCTTCATGCCATGTTGCAGTGGCTGCATTCTTGAAATCTCTATTTGAAACAAAGGTACAAAGATTGTAGTTTATTCATAGGGTCTACATGAAACTTATCATTATCAGCATTCTTGAACAAAATAATTATTTTTATTTGTGGGAGGGTTGATGTTACTTTAGAAAATCTCTTAAATTTCTCAATAATTTCATTAAAAAATTCTAGTACTCAGTTATTAGCCATGATAATAACTAAGATTGCTGCTATTCTAGCATTGTGTTCAAAAGCGAAGAAGTATCGAATACACTCAATCAAAACGTTTTCTCACAGAGCACTATAAAGCTTATGAATGAACAAAACACGTGCTACAAATGTTTAAAAGCGAACCGTAAGCATCGTTTTATAGGCAATGTTAAACGGCGCTATACAACCGACAATAAATTAAAGTTTACGTAAAATTAAGCGCTAATAAAAATGTATAACCAATAAATAAACACGATACCTGGGCGTTAAGACAATAAACTGACGATCTTTGAGTAGTGGCAATAAACCAAATATTGCCACAATAAACACTGTTTAGGCTGATGAGGCGATAAAAAACAAACTAGAGCCTGGGGGCGAGATATACTACCGTATGCACCGTACGCTCGTCGTAGATGTATATCAATTTTATGGTCGTAAAACCGCGACTACGACATAGAATTGCGATAATAATATTGATTTCTTCCCCAAATCGCTAGTAAGTAGTAATTAGACAACCTCGAGGCGACTTGTCAATGTGAGAGCAATAAAAAGGCTCCATTCATAAACGGTCGACGCTAGTTCGCTTTCGATCGCCGCCTAACCATAAAGATGGGTTTATCGCGCCTCTGTTACGGCAGAGGTGTAACTTGACATAATTTTGCGTAAAACGTGCATATAATGGGCCATTAAAAGGAAACAATTGTTGAAAAAGTTATACGAGTGTTCACGTCACTTTATGATTGTGTGTTTACGGCCCACCTGAGGTTGACATTGACTTTGATTTGTGCATTTATGGCTTACGAACGGTTTGAAGAACAGTTATGGTCTGTTCGGAACCAGACTTCGAGCAAGCCGGTTTGTTTTATGCTTTCGATCGTGGCTTTTAAACACATTGCAGATAAAACTTTAAATGTTGTATTCTCAGACCCTTAATCTTTCTGTTCTAATAAAAAATCTGTTCATCTGTTCAAAAATCTGTTCATGTATTGTACCTATACAGATTATTTTGAATGGTGGAGTCTTCAGCTTATCTGAATCAGATAACAATCTCCAATTTTCTATCTTATGTGTCTCATCTACTAACTCTAACTTGGACTCACAATATGTTAATGTTCATAATCAACATATACTATTTTTAATGAATTATATATTTCCAGATTTTCCCTTTTGTTAAAATATGATTGACAACGCGCATCGCTAAATAACCCTACCATTTTAAAGCTATAACCGGAATGACAGAAACAAAATGCCGGGCTACATCGTAAAAGAATTTGAACCTTAAGTCTTTGTAACAAGCAAGTTTATCTTGTCAAATGACTTAGACCGCGGTCTGGTAGGTAACTTTTATGGGCGAACGGAACCCGCACTTTTATTACCTCTGATCGCTACCTATCCCCACATAATTGACAACTCCACTCGTCATTATGCCCTCTTTAAACAATTGTTGCTTTCCATAGGCAACAATTTATATAAGAAATAGTACCTATTTATTTTCATAGTTTTCAAAGAAATAGTAGATGCCTGAGACGTTATTAATCCCGTGTCTTTCAATATTGTCGCTGAAATGTCCCAAGTTGTAAATGACTATTAGAGACTGACTATAAACCAGATAAACAAATATAATTACAAACCAGAATAATTATTTATAGGTATTGATGGAGACAGTCAAATGATTTTCCGTCAACACTACATATGATAAGATAAAGTGGTTTGGTATGATAGAAAGGATAAAACTTCAGATTTATTCGTGTGAAAGAAGGCATCTTTCGTATACTTAAAAACAACTTGTTGATCTCATTGTTATTATAACTTATTGGCTATATATAACACGCTAAGATTGACATCGCTGTTAAAGCTCTCAAAAACTTAGGTGTAGTATTTTAATTGATCAACTATAAGTATTAGGATAATAGTAAGGGGTAATTGAAATGTAAGAGAAAGATCCATAGTGTAGTTCTTTGAAGCCCAAACTTTAGAAGTAAAATAAAAACGAGTTTAAAGACTGACTAACAGAATACTTATTATTTTATGAATTAACAGAAATCTTTTCTAGATAAATATATAATTTCATACAACATGTTCAGTTTTATACACTACCATTAGATCAATTTTGAATGTCTAGTGCCAAGTAGGAAAAGTGAAATCTACTCGTACCTTAAGCATCAAATTGATTTATGTGAAAGTAAATGAATTGTCGGATGGTACCAGATGAAGAAAGTCTTATTTTCATTACTCAGATTTATTACAACACATAAATCTGTTCTCGAGGAAAATGTACGTCATTTGCCTCTTTCTATGCATTCAACTATACAATGACTGTCAATTTAGATGTGGAACGTGGTGTTCCACTAACTTTCTTCTATTTTCCTTTTAATTTCCAAACGATTAAAATTAATCAATACTAAAGAACAATCATTATAAGAAAACGCTTAGTAGGCAGGTGAAAATGATCTACATTAAAGTTTTAAAAGTATGACTGTAAACTTAGATGTACCTATTACGCCATAGCTTATGCTCTTCCGCTTTGGTTAGACAATGAGGCATCTTTTTCTCAACTCAAAGTACCGTTCTGAATAATAGGAAATAGTGCAGAGAGTTGCTGGCATCGAATATTGAAAAGGTTGTGGGTCGCATACAAAGTTTATGGGCGATGATCTCATCAAAAGAGCCGCTCACATAAATCGCGCTATATGCATCTTCTAACGCACCGTGAGCTAGCCTGCAATTGTTTCTTTGAACGTTGCATAGAAATAGCTGTTGGTTATAAGCGAAACGCTCAGTCACGCAGTGCTGCGTGAGCACTTGCGATAATTAAAACCTACAACAATGTCGATACAAATATTTTTAAGTCTTTTTCAAGCCATCTTAAATTTTGCACACCCAGGCCATAAATTAATCAAATAGAAATAAAATGTTTTTGTTATGAGTAATAAATACGTGTGTCTATAATACTCGTATATGTAATTAACACAGGTTTGTTGTATTTTAATAAGATTTCTTCTGTACAGGATCCCTGTCGATGTCTGTGGGCGTCGGCGTCGGTTGCGGTTCCTCCAACCCCTTGGATTGGACCGGCCAAGTCACTGTGCGTAAAAAACGCAAACCCTATTCAAAGTTCCAGACTCTCGAGTTAGAAAAAGAGTTCCTTTTCAATGCTTACGTATCTAAGCAAAAGAGATGGGAACTCGCGCGGAACTTAAACCTCACTGAGAGGCAGGTGAAAATATGGTTTCAGAATAGACGGATGAAGAATAAGAAGAACTCCCAGCGGCAAGCGGCGCAGGCGGCTCAAAACAACAACAACAACTCGAACGCGAACAACCACAATCACCATGCGAGTCACCACCACGCGCCGCACCACGTGGCGTTGCACCACGCCCCGCCAGCGAAGCATCATCAGTGACCCGCGCCTTTCTCTGGGACTTATCCCCTTCACCACGGTATAGCTAGTTAAATTCGCCGGAAGGAAAGTTCCAATAAGGACTCAATTGTGTTGTGCTCGATGATCGTACTTAAAGATCCGAAAGGTTCATCCGATGTTCGTTACCCGATAGACTATAGGGGAAGTTTGCTGTACCGTTCTGTACGTAATGTGGACGCTTTCCGGACCCGTGCCGGTGCGCCGCGAGTCCCAGAGAATCTCACCGTAAGATAAAGTAATTATTGTGTTGTCGATTTGTGTATAGTATTAATTACGAAATTATTTTCTGTAATTTTAACGAGACTAAGTACATGAGTAGACGATTCCTGATATTAATAATATTATCTAGTATAGCGCTGACAATGTATTTGAGAATTATTTAAGCATTGAAGATCGAGAAAAATTAAGTCACCTATGAATTATTGTATCTAGATAGTTTATTGAAAATGAATTTTGTAAAATATTTTGTGAGACTGCTTTATTGTTGTATTCGTATCGCTGTTCAGAAGGTGGTTAAGTCTTGACTAGTTAACTTTTATTTTCGTTACCAAATTGTTGAATTACTCGGGTTGCTTTGGTGGCAGTTGTAGAAATATTTTCGTATGGAGTGCGATGGATATAGTTCGTAGACTTGTAAATCGGCAGATCACAGTCGGTAAAGCCTAATACTTAAGAACGTAGCATCGACGTCGCTTATTTTGATATAAGAAAATAATTAAACCGCAAAATGATCAAATATTTATACTTAACTGTTTATTTTCTTTCTCATTATTCGTAAATTTTGTTATTATTATCGATTTCTGACAAAGCTTTAACTCGGTTCCAGTAGATTTATGCATTAAGTTACTGTTATGACTTTTTTGGAAATATTGAAGTTGATGTTATAATCAATATTTAATTAGGTTATGGGCAAGTGCATTAATACTGTCCTCTATTGACTCATTGTCCTATTCGCTTAAGCCTGTCTATTGCTTTATTTTTTGTTTTAGTTGAATATTTTATTATTTATTTATACATGAAATAGCAACAATCTTTATAACAAATATATTATTATAAGTTATATTTTTGGTCTAGTACATCGAAGTAAAACGTGAATATTAGATGTACGTTGTACAGCTGCTGTTTTAAAATTATGGTGTAATAGATACCTTTATATACAAAATATCTAGTTACATGAATCATCCCAGTGTTAGAATTTAACTATGAATACTATTAAACTTACTAGCTACATCTTCCCTATTTTATCTTATATCTATGTAATAAATGTTCTATCGTAAATTAGTAATTTACTCGGATCTATTTCAGTATAATGTCCGTAACATTTTGATATAGTGAGTAGTAGTTTTTGTACAAAAATGGCAACCTCGTCTAGGTGACCGAATTTCTACCTAAGCGCAAGATCTTCTTATGATTGTAGCAATTCGATTATGAGGATATGGACACCTATCTTGAAGACGTGTTTATTGTATTTATCATCATGTTTTAACTCCCAATATTATTTGTCACGATATCACAATAAAATCTAATGGATTCGTTACCTTATTAGTTGACTAAGGATTAAAAGTGCTATAGACTACAGTTTAATATGTTCATGTAGTAACTAAAAATAATGTGGACGTTGATTTTTATACGGATGTGACCATGTCCTCATGTGTCATGTTAATAATTAAAATATGCATACTTTGTATTTTCAATGTTCCTCTGTACACTAAAATATAAAATGCCTATGGTTTTCTGCCTCTATCAACCATTCTTATATTAAGATACTACATATTTAAATGAATACCTAGAGCCATAGTCAGAAAACTGTTTGGGTATCTGAAAAGTAATCAATATAAAAGTTCACTTTTTTTTATAAGGCTTACTAACTTTACTTTTTTTAAATTAAAATCTTCAAAATTTTTGTTACAAAATGAAAAAAATTAATTTTTTTTGGAAAAAACGGGTGAAATTCAGATTCGTGATTCAAATAAAAATTTACGTAATTCTGAAATCTTTTTCATAACATTTGATTGGCTGAGTACTTAGGTATAAAATTACCATATTGTCCTACTTTCTCCGGGGTGACAAAATAGATTAAAAACTCTAACCCGACTACGCAAAATTTGATATAACATTCGTCTTATTGATTTTGTTGGTGTAAAATGTAGCCTATGGCACCCGGAGTATAATATTCGAAGCGATTTACACTTTATTTATCAAAATCGGTCCAGCAGTATAGGTGCCACGGCGGACCATTCGTAAATCATCACATATTTATACATAGACTGCTATAATCATAATCCGTCTTTTTGACTTTGGCGTAGTCGGGTAAAAATAAATTAAAGTATTTATAATTTACAAAAATTACTTTCCCAGATTCCAAGCAGTCTTATCAGTTCTCATTATTTATAGTATCAGTGTACCAACCTATTTTAATTTCCATAGCTATTGAATCTAGAAATTCTTTTCAACTATGTAATAAATAAAGGTCTCGTAATTATCACTGTACAGATAAATTAATGTAGTAAAAGTCACACCTCCGGGTGAGGTCTTAATAAGTAATAATGTATAATTAAATGAATGTGCTCCGACAGTTTTATGACGAATTTAGAAAAGAATGTATGAAAGGGAAAAGAATTAAATATTTCGTCGTGTCTCGGCCTATTTTTTTTTAGCTGTCCTTATTTATTTTAATAAGTTAACCCTATTAATTGCTTAAACAGTATATAAGCAATTAAATAATCCTATGCTTCAACGATGAAGGAAAATATTGTGAGGAAACCTTCGTACTTGAGATACGTTCGTACGTTCTCCATCATATTCTCGACGGTGTGTGAAGACCACCAATTCGCATTGGGCCAGCATAGGAGACTATGGCATAGTATAAGCCTTCTCTGAGAGAGGATCTGCGTTCAGTAGTGAACCGTTAATGGGTTGCGGATGATCAGGTGAACTCTAGAACCCGAGTTACCGACGTAGCTCATTCAAAAAAAAAAAATTGAGTCGCAAAATTGAATTGGCAAAGGGCAAGCTGTAATAGTTCAAAGAACCGACCGTTATTGATGTACCAAGGCAGGTGCTGGAGAGGCGAACTTGCACATCGATGAACTTGAATCGAAAATAGTAGTGTTGGCTGACTCTGCACTAGATGGACCTTTGGTATCAGGTGAGTCAGAAGGATCCGATGATGCAGGCGGCATTAGATATAACGTGTCTACAAGAGACCAAAAGATCCAAATTTTTGGTCTGGAATAACACATAGGGTACTTTTTAACCCGGAAAATAAGAGAGCTGCCCTGGGAATTAAAAAAACCTCAATCCACGTGAACGAAGTCGCGGGCATCAGCTAGTAATAATAGGTACAGCGTCTTATAATAGTAGCAATTAAGTATCTACGTACGTCATTGGCTGACAGAAGAAAAATCTAACATCTAGGTGCCTGTGGACCTTAAAAAGAAGCTTTACGGATTTAAAAATCTACAGGCAGTTATTGAGTTGACTGGAGAGTCGAACTGAAATGTATGGCTTGGAGAGTAAACTTCTCTTCACTTTGCTATTAGTTACGAAGTGTCGTTTCCGTTTTCAACTTAATCTTGGCATAAAAACGTAATATGGAAAGCTCGATATCAGGGTTTTAAGTATATGAATGATTTTTGGAATTGAAAAACATTAATTCTTGCCATGGTAGATAGAGCACTATGGAATAAAATTTGCAAATGTAGAATAATTCCAAAAATAGGAAATATCATAGGTCTATTATCTACTCAGGAGTAGGTAGGTAAAATAACTATGAAAATAAAATAATAATAAACTTTTTCTCAAAATATAGTATAGTAGCGCCCTCTTCAAGGAAAATGTTCGCTACATGTTTTGTCCTAGAATTAGATACACTTGTTGTACAGCGCCATCTGTTGAAAGATACACATAGATGCGAAGGCTACTTTTCAGAGTGACGTGATTAATGTGAGTGACGTAACGAAAAAGAAAGCACGTAGCTAATATTGTGTTTAATATATTTTCGAAACAAAAATAAAGTACCTACCTCCTTATAAGAAAATTACTAGGTAATAAACTATTTCTATACTCACCTATGTGTAGAATATTAAATACTTACCTGAATATATTGGTCGTAGATAGATACCTACACTAACTTTCCTACATAGGTAGATACCTATGCCTACTACCCTACAAATGAATGTCATGAAATATTTACTTAGTAAATATTCAATTCCTGTTCTTAATGCTAAGTGCTATTAGTTATACATATTTATATCTACAAACTTGAAAAACCCCTTTGAATAGGTAGCTAGGTAGGTGTCTAAAGTTTTTGTCTATTTCTGTAACTTAGTAGGTAGGTAAATAATTATTCAATGGTGATAAGTTCTGATAGCCCAGTCATTAAAGCCAAAACCCGAAAGTAATTAGTAACTTGATAAAAATTTTAGGGGGTTTTTAAAGAAGGTAAAATAACTTACCGTGTGATTTTGCAGTGTTGTGGGGTGTACGGAAAGGGTTGAAAAGGGGTGAAAAGGGTTTTTTGTTAATAACATTGCCAAAAAAATTAGTAACACGCTGCAAATTTATAATAAGGTTGTTCTTACCGTTTTGTAACGTTTATTAAATTTGCAGCGTTTTGCAACATACGGAACATTGTTTATTATTAAAAAACAATGAAATTTGTTATTAACAAGGGTAAAAAAATAGTAACACGCTGCAAATTTATAATTAGATTGTTCTTACCGTTTTGTAACGTGTATTAAATTTGCAGCGTTTTGCAACATATGGAACATTGTTTATTATTAAAAAAACAATGAACTTTGTTAATAACAGGGGTAAAAAAAATTAGTAACTCGGTGTAAATTTATAATAACATTGTTCTTACCGTTTTCAAACGTTTATTAAATTTGCAGCGTTTTGCAACATACGGAAAATTGTTAATTACTAAAACGCTGCAAATTTAATATACGTTACAAAAGAGTAAAAACAGCTTAATTATAAATTTGCAGCGTGTTACTACTTTTTTTACCCCTGTTATTAACAAATTTCATTGTTTTTTAATAATAAACAATGTTCCGTATGTTGCAAAACGCTGCAAATTTAATACACGTTACAAAACGGTAAGAACAACCTAATTATAAATTTGCAGCGTGTTACTATTTTTTTTACCCTTGTTAATAACAAATTTCATTGTTTTTTAATAATAAACAATGTTCCGTATGTTACAAAATGCTGCAAATTTAATAAACGTTACAAAACGGTAAGGACAACCTTATTATAAATTTGCAGCGTGTTACTAATTTTTTTGGCAATGTTATTAACAAAAAACCCTTTTCACCCCTTTTCAACCCTTTCCGTACACCCCACAACACTGCAAAATCACACGGTAAGTTATTTTACCTTCTTTAAAAACCCCCTAAAATTTTTATCAAGTTACTAATTACTTTCGGGTTTTGGCTTTAATGACTGGGCTATGAGTTATGATCTTTGGACCAGATTCAGACCTTTTTGTAGACCACTTGAAATGTAGAGAACTATGAACGTCAATTATTTTATGAAGTCAGTTGTCATCCAAACACTACCTAGTAGGTATTAGGTAAGTATTATAGGAACATGATGGATTCCTCAGCATCCAGTATACCTACCTAAATACCTAACGTCACCACGTTCTAAAGTCAGAATCATATTTGTGACAAATAAATATGTACACTGATTAGTCGAGGAGTCCTATAAAACTAGTTCTCGCTACGAAATTATTATAATAAAATATCGAACACTGCCTACGATATTAAATGCAACATTGTTAACTTTTGAGCGTACCTATAGAGTAAATAAGAAGCTATAGTAGGGGAGAAGTGGCATGAAAGAGCCAGTTTACTAAACGACTCAAAAAAATACACTTTTAATGAAAGAAATGATGATTTTTTTTTCTTAAATTATTATTCATTTATTAAACTAGGTAATTTCATGCGAAAAAATCTGAAACACTATGAAAAAATCAACGAAATATTCATTTTAAAAAAATGTGTCTTTCGGCTCTTTCATAACATTTCGGTATTGAAAGAGCTACTAACATTTATGAAAGAGCCAGTCTGGATTATAAAGTGTAATTGTGAAAATTATATAAAATAATAATAATTACACTATTGTAAAAAAATCAAGAAGGCGATCCCTTCACATCCTTTTTAAAAATTAATGATATTTTTAAGCAATTTTTAATTCTGTCATTAATTTTAAGTAATTTTAACAAACGCGTTAATCTTGATTAACGCGTTTTTTTATTTTTTTGCGATTATTCAGATTAGATTATTTTTTAGTGGATGATGCCTACGACTTCGTCCGCGTAGATTAAGGTTTTTTGATTCCCGCGGAAACTCTTTAATTTTCTGGAATAAAAAGTAGCCCAATTATTAATCCAGTGTATAATTTATCTCTTTATATATATCTAGTATTTTTGCGTGAAAGAGTAACAAACACACACACACACACGCACACAATTTTTCTTTCCTATTTTAGTGTGACGTGAAGTGTCATTAATAAAAATCTTTAAAATTAAACAAAGAAAGAATAAGTACTCGGAATCGAAACCGTAGGGGTAGAGGTTAAATGGGGAGATGGTCTGATAATCTGGTCTGTTACAACCTCATTTTCTTTGTGAGCTTCAAATGGTTTTGTAGTAGGCGGAGGTGTTGATCTTAAGTTAATTTCAATATTTTCTTTATCCAAGTTCACTTCATTACCTTCGTTAGACTGTGACAGATGGCATATGAAGATAAAATTCGTCTTCATTAAATTTATTAGAATTTAAGGGGTAAATTCCCTATGACTGACATGCTTCCTTTACAAGTTGCTTAACTTGAAAAATAGTTACCGATTTTTTGGGTCTTTTTCATTTTTATGGATTTGGCATTTCCATAATGCAATATCTGAAGCAAATAATTTAATAATATATGAAAAAAAAAATGCATATTTATAGATATTTATTATTATTTTATTTTATTATCAAAATTCAAATGCAGGGTTATGAAAGAGCCGGTTACGAAAGAGCCAGCTCTTTTAAGGCCCATTCGCCCAGCTCTTTCATGACTTATTCTTTAAAAAAATATAAACTTTAAAATAACAACAATATCAAAACTTTTTCAACTCAGTTTTTACACAGTTGAATGGCCAAATATATGCACAAACTCAATCTAAAATCCATTTGCCTGTATTTGTTTACAATAAAACACCAAAAAACAAGTTAAATGAAACAAAATACTTACTTTTTACTGCCAAAAACTTTGACTCCATATGCCGGTGTACGTTATTTTCGGTGAACTGTCAAATGTTTGTGGGTGACGGGCAATCAGTATTGCCACTTAAAAATAAAATTAACAACCAAATTTGTTCATTAACTACTAAAATATTGCAAGTAGCTCTTTCAAAACCTGGCTCTTTCATGCCACTTCTCCCCTAATGAAATCAATAGTTTACTATTATTGGATCGCTTTGATCTTAAAATCATATTTAATATTTGAAACTCCAGTATTATACGTTTTGAATACTTACATTAATGATTATACCGAAGTAGAAATGTACCTACCTTACCTACCACCTACGTTTTTTTTTTTCAATGATATATCAGGGATACCTAAGTACCTACTATGTAAAAAAAAATTTCAAGTTAAAAAGTGAACATTTTTTTCCACTTGTCGGAAAAACTTTTATAACTACTTACTCGAAGGTAGAGTCAAGGTAAATATCTAACAGGGAGATAAAAAAATATACAGGCACAATTGAAAACTTGCCTTTTTCCCTTTTTTCCGTTAAAAAGGGTGAAAATTCATTTTTTTTCTGAAACTCTTTTATATCAGTAGGAAAACTTGGCTCACAATATACCTTGTCTATATTAATGTCTTACGTCTTCTTAGATATACCTACCTATACCAACGATGGTAGAGTAAAATCACACACTCCAAGTCAGCCTCGCAGATTGTTGCCACACGTGTGTACACACAAAATCTACATTTTAGTCGGTACATACTAACTAAATTACTTAGGTATTTAATTAATCTTGACGACAAGCGATAATAGCCCATTCTGTCGTCTAACATCAACACGACATCGTTTGTTACCTACTTAGGTAAGATTAGGGTAGCCTAAAATATTTATAATGCAGCACTGTAGTCACAGAAATTTGGAATGGAGATACTCGTATCTCATACCCAGGTACACATAGTTTACATTTTCCCGCGTGAATTAAAGAAACTTTATCCGCGCGGATGAAGTCGCGGGCATCATCTAGTTTAATTTTTTAATTAAAATAGAAGTTTTTCTGCTTCTTTTCCTTTCGATCTACCCTTTTTCTGAGTCCGACGTAACTAGTATTTACAAACATTGTAAGTAAATTAACAAAAAAAAAAAGTTTAATTTGACAACATAAAATTCCTACAGCCGAACAAACAGAGCTTTAAGCGTTTATCAGATAATGTAATTACGCACGAAGCTCCGTGACTTTTTGGCTGACTCAACATAATTGAGCTATCCCCAATTCAGGCCTGCTATTGGGGAAATTGAATCTCGAGTCTCGACATTGCGATATATTTTGGTTGGGCCGAATATAATTAACTAAAAGTAAGGTGGAAACTGGAAGGTATAAATGTGGTTAATCCGCGTGGTATCTTAATAATATCCTACTATAAAATTATAAATGCGAAAGTGTGTTTGTTTGTTGGTCTGTTGGTTTGTCTTTCAATCACGCTGCAACAGAGCTATGTCTCTTTCTAAAACGAAATTTTGCATGTAGAGTAGGTAGGACAAGAAACTTAATTGCTCTATATTTTCGAGACTAGTTCAGATATTATTGACTTGATCCGCGAGATTTTAAAAAATAAATCCGAAGAAGTAGCGGGCATCAGCTAGTAAATTAAGCTTATGTTTAAAACATCCGTAATAGTGTTTTGTTGGTTTGTCCTTCAATCACGCTGCAACAGAGCTATGTCTCTTTCTAAAATTAAATTTTGCATGTAGAGTAGGTCTATGGTGCTACGGAATCATGACTTCATGTTGCAATGGCTCTCTTTTTCTAACAAGAAACTTAACTGCTCTATATTTTCGAGACTAGTTAAGATATTAAAAAAAAAAATTACCTATGTTATAATATTAAAAACCTTTATTTTAATTGGGTATACAAAAAAAAATTACTACAATACCCAACTTTGTAGTGATTTTTCCTGTGTAAAAATGGCAAAAACTTGAATAGCATCCTCAAAAAAAAAACAACAACAGAACTGTAAGTGTTTAACAGATAATGTAATTATGGAGTGAGTGTACAGGGACACCTCGCTCACTCAGCGTAATTGAGTGCCCCCCGACTCACTCCCGCTATTAGGCAAATCGAATCTCGTCCGTCCCGCCCTCCTCGGTAGGTTCTCGACTGCTCGTATGTTGGCTGAGAACCAAAGATTCAATTTGCGCGAATGTAAATAAAGTGCCTCGTCAGATCGTATTACTCAATTTATCACGGGAGACTTGGAAAATTTTATATCTATGAATAGGTACGTTTATAAATAACTAGATGATACCCGCGACTTCGTCCGCGTGGATTAAGGGTTTTCAATCCCAGCGGGAACTCTAATTTTCCGGGATAAAATGTAGCCTATGTGTCAATCATAGCTGTGAGGTATTTCTATACCAAATCGGTAGGTACATTCGTTGTTGCGTGAAGGAGTAACGAACACACATAGGTTCACACGCCCAAACACAAACATACAAACTTTCGCCTTTTTTAGTGTGATTATACCTACGTATCTAGTAGATAGGTATCAATTATTATTACACCCATATTTAAATGTGATTGTTAATTTGTTGGTTTGTCCTTCAATCACGCAGCAACGGAACAACTGATCGACGTGATTTTTGGCATGGCTAGGTATACTTTGAGAGTGGCATAGGCTTTGTCCCGGAAAATCAAAGAACTCCTTCGGGATTTTTAAAACTAAATCCACGCGACCGATTTCGCTAGTATTAGATAGATTCTTATTTATATATACTAGCGTTCTTATCTACTAGATAAGATTTATTTATTTGTATAAATAAATGATATTTGATTTGATTTGATAATATGCCCTATGCAATATGCATTCTAGAATAATACGTGCGAAAAAATATCGACACTAATTTTGGATTCGTAAAATAGAACAAAAGCTACGTATTTTGAGGGTGGAAAGGGCCGGGTCTTATTGAAAAATAAACAAAGCAATTTGAAATTAAGCGTATGTTAGAAGTGGGAGCTGGGATGACAATAGTGCGGGTGTGGTTTGAACCGTTGACCTTTCCGGTTTTAGTCGCGGCCTTTATCTACTCGTTGAGCTATTGAAGCCTTTTTGAGGAACTATGTAATAGGGTACCTAAACTTGTTTTAGTACATAAAAAAAAGTAACGCTTTCGCATCGCAATTTTGTATTTTTCATTTTTCATTTTTTATCATTTTATTTTATAATAGCCTAGCTTCTGCCCGCGGCTTCGCTCACGTTGAGTTCGATTTTCCAAACATCTATTGTAACTCCTTAGGCGTTGGATTTTCAAAAATCCTTTCTTATTGGATGTCTACGTGTTGTTTGCATGTTTGTATGCCCAGCCCGATCCTTCCAGTGATTTGAGATATGCGTTCATAAATCTATGAATCTGATCAGTCAGTCAGTCACTTTTATATATTTAGAGACTAGCTCGTCTAAATCGGCAAACAAATCTAAAGACACTCTCTCTCAGCCCTCAACTATACCCATGCAAAAATCACGTCGATCCGTTGCTCTGTTACGGTGTGATTGAAGGACAAACCAACAAACAACTAGGTACTATAAAATAATTTTCTATTTTCAATTCCACTATTTAAATTACAATCTTATGTTTAAAGGAACTGCATCGGTTGGTTTACAAACTACATAGATCATAGGTAAATAGATAAGGAAGATTCATAAGTCGGTAACTTTGTGAAACTTATAGTGATATGAATATTCGATCCGAATTTTTGTTTGTGCAGTGAACAATAAAAGTTCGTGCAAAAGTACCCTTCCCCTTTTTTCGTATAACTCCGTCCCCTTCTGCGGCGGCCGCCGGCACGTCCGGGGCCCATAACACCGTTTGATGGTCTGCTCTCCAATGCTGGTGGAGGCGATATAACGCAAGATGTACGACTGCGCTCTGGGCGACGCCTATATTTCCTAAACATCTTTCGGTGTTATAATATCGTGCGCTATGCTCTTGTAAGTACGTACTTTTTTCTGATTTTTTTTTGTTTGCCGCTTCTCTTCGTTGCATAATATATTTTTAATAATTCAATAGTCTCTTAACTTCAACTTGTGCTCCTATGGATTATGAAAGTATTGATATTTAACTTAAAAATCTGAAGTTACTGTTTTCTTTTTTGTATTTGTTGTATTAGCTGAACGCATCATATTTTTATTTGAACGTAAAAATCTTACATTTCGATGTTATTAATAGTTATTTTCTCGGGGAAAATTTCAGGGTATCGGACGAGCATACAATGATCAGGAAGTAGCTACGTCACTACAAATACACGCCGACTTCAGATATGCAACACGGCGCTGTACGTTACTGAGCGGATACCAATTCTATCAACAACCTATAAACCGCAACCTTTCTTTGTCTCGCCTTAAATATTATCGCGAAGGTGAGCGAGATGGGAGTCTACGAGTTTAATGGGCCGTTACGCGAGAAAAAATCAGTTCGCATTCGAGCGTAGATACGCGAGTGATAGTGGCCAGACGGAAGGATATTCGTAGTTGGTGTACTAGTGACGTTGACGATGCTGTGATACTGATCCGCTACTTGTTGCTGTGTCTACTAACTTCACGTGAGTAACTTGTCATTATGAGTTATGGTATTTATATTTATAGTGCGCAGATCGCGCGTCGCTCCGCTCGGCGCGGTTAAATTGTACTGAAGCGGACTTCAGGGTTCTAATACTGGCTCACATAATACGAGTATCTAACCGGTTCCTGCATGATAACTCTGCGTGGTACCCATATGGTGCATTCCGTGAGTTTAGTTTTAAATAACCTGAGTTACCTTTAGTTACGAAAGTAACAGCGAAGTAAGATTTTCTTTATAAAAGACGGAAATTACCTATTGAAGTTTTCATGCTTTTTACCCATGTGCAGGAAGTTTCGTAAGCCGTTGGTTTTACTTAAATACCTAATGAACTTATTGTTATGATGTATCTACCTAGTTTTGTATCTAATTTTTACCCAATTAGTACTTAAGTATGTATTAAGTTAATTTTAAGAGTGGTTTTACAAAATTATGGATATACCTACTAGCTAATGCCTGCGACTTTGAGATCCTGAATTTAATGTTTTTAAAAAATCCGGGATTAAAGTAGCCCAGATCATAATATTTGGTGCCAACAAATAGGTATGGAAAATCCCGCGAATCTCGGCATTTAAGCCTTCATACCGATAATAATAGGTACCTATACCTAATATGAAGATAAGATAATTTGATGACCTCCCTGGCGCAGTGGTGAGCGCTGTGGTCTTATAACTGGGAGGTCTCCGGTTCGATTCCCGGCGGGGGCAAATTTATAATTTCTGAATTGTGTCTGAACTGGTCTGGTGCATCAAAAACCATGAAATTTGGTCCAGTCGTTCTAGAGTTATACCTAAGTGTTCGAACAAACCCGACTTTGTTTTATATACCTACCTATCTACTTATTAAAGAATATTTTTGTATAGATTACGTCAACTTTCACCAAATCAGCATAAAAGCTGAACAAAAGGGCTGCTACAGAACCTTCCATTGACAAATGTCGTCGGGACACCGAGCTTTCTTTCCTTATTGCCTCATTTGCATTTGACATTGTTAATAAATTTCCATAAGGCACAGTTTAGATCTACCTACTTAAGAGTAAATTGATGAACGTCGTCTTTGATTTGTTTTATAGTATTATTTATGGCATTCTAGGGCTATCAAAAGGTTTTTTGGGCTTCTCCCTTTTGAATAGGTATAATTCCTTAAAACTTAACATAGAACTGAAAAAAATAATTGCTGAAATATTTTTATTTGCCACTTTAAGGGTTAACCCTTAAACAGCCTTATGCAATAATTTTTCAATTTTAAAACTCAAGGATAGATTAACTCAAGATTAAGTCAAGAAGTTAGGTTTACACTTTAATATTCCTCTAAATTCTACCCTGTACCCCTAATGGGAAAAATTTGACTTTTAAACGGGAAAAATGAGCACTAAAGAGAAGACTATATTTTAAGTATTACTAGTATACTTTCTATATTATAGGACCACGGGGCATCGGCCCCATAAAATTTCTTTAAAAGCACATATAAGTAGGATTTTCAGAAACTCAGTAAGTAGGTAGATGAGTACCTAATGTGATGGGTAACAAGACAGATTCAACGCAGAAAAATTCACGCTAAAATTTAAATTGCTAGTTATAACTAGCAGTTGCCCGTGAATTTGTCTGTACCTATACCTTATGTTTGTCGGTACCTATTGTAAATGCAAAAGTAACTATCGGTCGGTCTGTTATCTTTTCACGGAGATAGTTTACATTCTGGGACGACTATACCTACTCGTTTTATCCCAGAAAATTAAAGAGTTCCCATGGGATTTAAAACAACGCAGACGAAGTCACGCGCATCAGCTAGTATCTATATTTACCACAGCACCATTTTTTGTTTGTCCTTTGCTCCTATATCGTGCATTGGATAACGCCTTAGAATGTAGAGTTTCTCTTGATTTGCATAACAAAGAAAAGTTTCTGGCTCGAGCTAACAAAGTTCGACACTTGGGTACGATAAAATTACTGTCAACGTTTTATGTACTACAAGAAGGTAGTCTATCGAATTAAATAGGAATTCGAGTTTATTTTTTTCCACAAAATCGACTTTATAATACACTACATAAGCATACTCTAGGTACCTTATATGTATCTTGTATACATATATGGTAGGTATAATACCTTTAATATTGATTGAATTGATATTTTTGAGAGAGACGTAAATCGAATGATATTACAAACAGGCACTTATATTATATTTATTTGTATAGATGTTTAGATTTTCGTAGCCCTCCCCTACGCAGACGTAGCACATCTAATTCAATACAATCTCTTATTAGACGTAATCACGTAAAAGTTAAACCAAAATCGCAACGCCATGTACCTGGTACATGCGACCTATTTACATCGCATGCCTCCAACATATTTTGGTACAAATATCTTCAGATATGTTAATTAAATAGCTAACAAAGAGTCTTTCGAAAGTCGGTCCCAAGTTGTTTTGTTTGTCGAGGGAGGGCCATCATTTTAATGCAAATCAGTTTGCGAGAATGCCTTACTTCTGGACTGCGAATGACTTGAGTTTGTTATATGTCGTAACACCGGTAGTTTGTGCTCCATGGATAGGACATTACCTCAGAACTTTTGACCTTTTAAAGTGCGCTAATAATATATTGTGAACGAAAGTTACCCAAGTGTAAAAACCAGGAGAAAGTTTTTTAAATGCTTACAATAAATAGCAAGTGTATAATCTATTATTTATTAGTGTGAAGCTTTATTTTCATAAAAAATCAGTAGGTACGAGGTCGCGTGTACAGTGAGTGTCGGTCGAGTATCAAAATATACCTACTTCTTTAAACTCTCTGTCTGTCTGTGTATGTGATCGAACGGAGTCGTCCCTTCATTGATAAATATCGTAGACTTGAGTTAGCCCAGTCTCGAAGCTTCCTAGTTCTATTCATTAGTAACTATATGCTGGCCATTTTAGTGATCATCGATTTACGCAACTAGTCCCACCCTCTACCTACTTTATGAATTGCCTCTGTTGCCAATCTCTCTTATTTCTTGGTGAGATCAAGGCAATTCTTCAGCAGCATGATGTAGCCAAAACAGAGCAACTGTAAAATAATTCGACTAATAATGGATGGATGGATGTTTGTTACTCTTTCACGCAAAAACTACTGGACGTATTTTGATAAAACTTCATTACGTAATAGCTTGTATATTCGAACAGCACATATGTACCTACGTATTTTACCCAGGAAAATTAAAGAATACACGCTTGAATCAAAAACCTTTAAACCGTGCGGACGAAGTCGTGGGCATCAGCTAATTAACGTTAAAAGTTAATTTTTATTGAGGCTACTTGAGTATCAATAGTAGTAAAAAAATAGTATTAATTTCTTTTTAATTTTTAAAGTTTAGTAAAATATAGGTAGGTACCTAATGTTATTCATAGGTAGGTTATTACCTATTCAAATTTGTCATGTCTATAATTTAAAAATTTTTATAAGTCCACCGCAGAAATATTATTGCATGTACTTATTTGCATACAATAATTAAACGAGTATATTATTGCTTTACGTGTAGCAACATTGTTGCTTTAATAAACTGCCTATATAAAAAGATGGCGCAGAGTTGCGTGTGCTTTGTTTATTTCAAGTTTGTCAGAAGTACCTACCTAGATAGTTATCTACATGATATATCCGCATCGACGATCGGTATGGTATCTTATTTACATTTTACATACTACATAGGTATAAAGAAGTTTCTTGTCAATATGATATATCTTACCTACCTACTTTTGTAAACCCTTAGGTATATATTTTAAAAGAATATTAGCCAGGCAGATTTCTTCTCTAACCTCTAAATAAGCGGAAAGCTTTTCACTTTTCAGTTTAACCTTTAAGCATTAGGCTTTGAAAGCTATAATATCAAAATTATTAGAAGAAAAGTTGGAAAAAGTCCTTTTTGAGTATGCTCTGGCTTAGTTCGGACTCAGGATAAGAATTAAAACGAGACACAAATATGCTCCGACATAAATCTGTCTCGTTTTAACTCTATCTTATGTCTGAATTTGAGTCAGGGCACGCTCTATGAGCAGTCAGAATACCTTTTTTGAGCCAAATCGTTATTGTATCATAATATAAGATTTTTTATTTTATGCTTCGAAACCTAATTTAGTTTTCAAATACTTCAGCAAACACTATCAAAATATGACGCATAATTTCAATTTTCTAAAAATACATAAGCTTTAATTAGCACAAAAATATTTTCTTTCTCCAACGTTTTTACAGCGGGCCGCCATTCTAACCGGTTATCCGAAATATCGAAGAGAAAACAGCCTATAAACTTGATCAAAAGTATCGACACATTCCTTAAACACATTCACATAACATACTGATCAGCATATCCCGATAAAACGAACATTGGTTTAAACCTTTAAAGCTATTTCTCGTAAACAAGGTCCAGTTTGACTTTTAGTAATATAATCGAGAGCTAAAGTTATACCTAACTAAATAAAGGAGAGTGCAACAAACTTGCATACAGCCTACAGGTAATTGTCAGGCTTGTCTCTTAAATTGCAGCTAAATCCAGTATTGAATCGCCTTCGATTTCATTTACCTACATACGATAAGGTTATGAACGTGCTCGTAGGTAATGTTAGCAGCAAAAATTGTGTTTTATTTATTTTGGTTTTTCGCTGTCTAGACTTTAATTAATGTAGGGAGAGCGTCAACATGAATGAGATAGACGGCTATTGTTGGAGATATTATGTCGTTTGTAGGGACTTGAAGTCATCTCAGTAATCCGCCGTAAAAAGTACCTACCTATAGTACCTAATAACATCGTTAGGTACAAGACTTGAATTTTACTTCTGGGTGCATGTGTACCTATTCACTCGTAAACAACACGGAGTTATGTACGCATTAGTAGATATTTTCAAGTCCCACAGATGTTTTCGAACCTTATCGCAAACTGATTAAAAAATTAAATGTTTAATTTGTTATTTATCATTATCATTATGCTCTATAAAGGGGAACCATTTAAGTAGGTACCATTTGTCCAAGACCACCCACTGTTTGTAAGCAAACATTAAGGGACTCTTTATTTCTTTCTATCGTAGAGAAGATATACCTATCTACCTAGATATAATATGTCAAACTATATAAATGTCTCAAGGCTTTAGTTAGATTGTTTATCCTTCTTTCTATCGAAGCTATTATTGAATGTAATACATAAGTCGAAAAACCAAGCATAAATACTACTCGTAGGTAGGGATAGCTATTGGAATAAGCTAAAATGGTTAATATAATAGATTGTTAATGATACCAATATTAGTGTTTATATGAATGAAATTAAATATCCTTAGCATGAATAACAAATTTTCGTAAAGCCAAATCTAATTCTGGCAAAAAATTTTTTTGCTTATCATACATGAAAATCAAAATCCATTCGACGCATTATTTTGCACCAGATAAAGAGAAAATTTTCCTAAGTATATTTTGCCAACTAGCCTCAATTTCTATAAAATACAATCATATTTTACTCTGCATAGTAATGGTAATGACTGCTTAAATGGAATATAGAGTTGGAAATTTATTACCCCCTACAAACACTTATTGTGACTTTGTTGGGGATAGTAAAAAATAAAAACAGATCATGATATTATGGTAAGCAATTACCCTATACCTAGGCACTTAAGGGTGAATTTACACTTCTAATAACTTTATCCAATTGGGTGCCGATTAATCTTAAAAGAAAAAAGTTCAACGGGGTTACATCCTGTTTTTAATGTGGAATTAAAATGTAGAAACACGGTATTAATTCACTTTGGTGTCAATGCTAACATACGTCTACCTAATATTGCTATCGTTTTTAAAACTGTCAGACAATCTACAGGCAGTAGGCATCTTGAAAGATTGTGTATTGTGAAAATCAAAATATTTTAATTCCTGAATTTTACGAATTAACCAGATACAGAAAGACCTTTTCTGTTATAGGTACTATTACACGATTGTCTCGCTATCTATACAATGATGGCTCATTTACTTAATTATGCCATTCAGATTAAAGCGGGTCACAAAGTACCTACTATTGTTTTAATTAAGGTTCTTTATTCATGAGGCCTTTCTATTTTATAGTACGCGTCTTCTCAATTGACTCCAGATTCAGGGCAATTGAATACAGACAGTTTTGTGTCGCAGGACAATTGCTTAAATTATGAAATATTGTAAGGTTTAATCAAATAATATTTAGAACTAACTACTTAAAGCTATAACATATTATTGATCAATAAGTCAAGGAAGCCAATTTTATTAGATAGGTACAAAGTAATCATAGTTTATAATAGATAGAATCTTGGTTGTTATTATCTACCTAACAACTTTCTTTGTGTTTAAAAATCTTTTATCTTAAGCGTCCTTATTTTACACGTTATTTGAATTTTCTAAGGAAAAAGTCTCTTCTCGGCTAAAGTCTTAAAGGAAACTCCCAGGGGTGTCCTGGACCAAGAAATGTTCTTTACAAAATCCATGATAATATATCCCCAAAGCTTTGACGTAGTTTTTGTAGGTAAATTATGTAGTACCTACCTGGATGTTATTTAAACGTAGGTATATATGTATGATACAAATACCTATCCAATGTATAGTAGTAGGTATCTAGGAGGTAGGTACCTACTCTTTGTCCCACACTGAAATATACTCGACTATCTATTGCCTCCACTATTAATAGTCACTCTCAATTATATACCTAGCCATGAAAAAAATAATAGCGATCCGTTGCTTCATTGCTGCGTGATTAAGAGACAAACCGACAAACAAACACATTTGTCTATTTAAAAAAGTAAGTATGAAAATTTTACTCCATTGAGAAATACCTAGGTAGGTACTAAGGATTTTAGTATACCTAGTAGGTATTGATAAGGTCATTTTCAGTAATTCTCAGCAGAATCAGATCTCATAAGAGCATAGGTAGGTACCTACATTAATTGACCTACATTAAATAAATAATTTTGAATATGAATTTGCATTATAATCAAATGCGTTGGCAGGAGTCACGCTGAAAGCCCTGAAGTCTCCACTAAGACAAAGACGGATTAAAGTCCGGTCCGGGCAGCAGATGCGAGATGCGGACCTGTCAATAATCTGATGCAAATTCTGGACGAGACCTGCAACGCGCATGAGCAACGAATATCCGATCGTAAAACTGTTAGAGCTGTACCCCCTTCCACCCATCGTAACCCCTCACCCGGTCTCTTTGTTTTTGGCATCGAGGGAACCTTAAGACCCCTTAATGCTTCTATGCGGTGGAACTTGCTTTGTCTTCGAAAGGGTTGAGATCAGAATTCCGCCTTAATGTGGTACTTAGTCGAAGCTATTAGATGACTTGTGTAATTGGAAATTGCTTCTTCTAATTAGTTGCAATAATGCTATTATGTTAAGGATATGAATTGAGTAGATACCCATAATAAAAACCCTGTCTTATATAGGTACCTATATACTTACTTATCCATAGTTTTCAAAAGGGTAGTGTAAAAGGTTGTGTGTCTTTATAACCGTGTTATTCACGTTTTATTCATCATCATCAGCTACCCATAAACGGCTCACTACCGAGCGAAGGTCTCCTGTCAGAGTCCACTCTGGCTCAATGCAAATTGGAAGACTTCACACACATTTAAGAACTTTATTTAGACCTCTCCGTGCAGGTTTCCTGATGATGTTTTCCTTCTTCGTTGAAACGTGATATTTTTTGCCCAAACTTATCTATGATTAACACAAAACTATAAATAAGAATAATAATAATAATGTATTCTTCGGACACGAAGAATTTTATGAATGTCGTGTCCGAAAGACTGATCCACGCCTCAGGTGACCAAAGAGCTGGCGCTTATTTAGCCCAACGGCTAAGCCTCGCAATCCAACGAGAGAATAGCGCCAGTGTTTTGGGCACCATGCCCATAAACGACCACTTGGACGGCGTGTAGGTATTTTTTGTAAATATAACTAGTAGTAGTTTTAATTTATTTAAGTTTTATTTTGTTGTAGATACAGAACGTATCTAATAATAAAACTATAAATTCTAAAATGATTCTAGGTTTATCGTAGTGACTTATCGCTCTATAGCTGAATACTGAAACTGTTTTTGTCAGTCCAACAAAGACCTGTATAAAAGGTATGATTCTACTTTCGTATTGTATAAATTGTTACATATATGTGTAGATATTTTATAGAAACGTGACGGCATTCATAATCGCAGGTAGGGAGAGCAGGTAAAGAACAAACACGGGGTCACTCGCGTGAGAGCAAGCCGCCATTTAGTATTTTAGACATGGACGACTAGTGGATTACAATATTTCTTCTATGCTTCGATCACTTTTAGGGATGTACCTTCCTATGTAATTTAGTATGCTAATTATATTAGCTAGGTACCTATAAGAATAGCATCTGGCGAGGTCAATGAATTTAAAAACATTAAAGTATCTAAACACGTCTCTGTATACCACATGTTTGTCCGTCCATCCTTTGAATGTGACGTGAATTCAAATCAGTCTCCGATCATCCGCTGAAAGCAGCGACAATCGATCAAGCTGATCCTGTCTGATTAGGTGGATACTAAGTACCTAATAAATATTTTTTTAACAAAGCTAACGAAGCACTTTATTTTGGAAGGCTATCTACGTAAATAGGTAGGTACCTATCTACCTAACTAGCTAATGGCACAATTTCCTTTAGCTATCTAATACTTTATTTAGTTAAAGGAATATTTTTATCTGAGCATATATAGGTAAATGTAATAAATATAATTTAGCTTCCTGTTTTGGCTTTGATAAAAAATATTTAAAATGTATGAATAGGTATTATTTACTGAAGTACTAAGTACCTACTTACTAGATAAGGAAAATTATTGCTTTTGTAAGGAAAATAGTAAATGTCCTTACCCCTAAAATATTTAAACTTAAAGATCGTAATATACCTATAATAATAAATTATTTACTTAAAATCCACGCGTTTGATATGTCGCGGCCAAATGCTAGTCTAAAAAGTGAACAGAGGATATTGAAGTAAAGTAATAATAAAAAGAGAGCGATATTGAAGAAGCACAAAAGTGTACCTCCAATAATAGCTCCAATGTGTTGTTGCATTGTAATGGTAATGAGTTGCGCAAGAGGAAACTCCTAAATTACAGAATGAGTGATTGAATCAGTCACAGTTGTAATATTTTACAACAACGACCTCCCTGGAGCAGTGGTGAGCGATGTGGTCTTATAACTGGGAGGTCTCGGGTTCGAATTCCGGCGGGGGCAATTTGGGAATTTATAATTTCTCAATTGTCTCTGGTCTGGTCTGGTAGGAAGCTATAGATATGGCTAGTTACCACCCTACCGTCAAAGACGTGCCGCCTAGCGATTTAACGTTCCGGCACGATGGCGTGTAGAAACCGATTAGGGACTACGGATTGTATCTACACTGTCATACCCCTTCCATAAGTTAGCCGGTTACCATTTTAGACTGCATCGTCACTTACCATCAGGTGAGACCGCAGTCAAGGACTATCATCTTGTCAACGAATAAAAAAAAGGATTGATTTCCGCGGGAATTATCACCGATGTAGGTACCTATTAGCTATCTCCAATCCAAATTACAGCCAAACCAGTTCAGTCGTCGTGGCGTAAAGGCGTCAAACATCCAAATATCCAAAATAGGTACATTCAGGTAGGTAGGTACTATATCCACCTACCTGTTAATATTATTATTCTAAATAATATTATTAAGATTAATTTTACTGGCGTCGTAAACGTGTGAGGTAGGTATTGAAATTCGAGTAACTCATTCAATTCACTGTCATTTGCACCAAGCACCATCGAGGTAACTCATGAGTGAGGTTCTATACAAATCACTAGAAGCAACGCAGCGACGTTAAAACGCGCAGTGTGGTAGGTTTTCATATAAAAAAAAAAAATCTATACACTTATGGGATAACTGTGTGTAACTGTGATCCCATAAACTACTAAAGTAAAGTTACTTTCATATAGTGTTTCAGAATCTTGATGCTCAAAATCAAAGGAGTTCAGTAACCTAATGGTTGAAACACATAAATCCCTCCCACGTATAATCGTATTATGCAGTCAACCTACGCATCGGCATTTTACTGATCCTTCCATATCAGATCAATACAATTGGAAAGATTCTAATCGGGACCTTCTCGAGTTACAAACGCCTTTCTGTTGTACCTCTTCAGAATACGCTGACATAATTAACTCGTTACCAACTTCATTGTTACCGTCTGCGTCATGAACTCGTACGCACAATGTTGATAAAAATCTGGAAAAAAAATTGCACCTACGTCCGTTCCCCTTCCGCGTCAATTAACTCGGCGACACCCAATTGTTGATGATTAGTGAGTAATCCGTCTCATATTCAATCAATACCCAAAACTTTACCCACACACCTCCACCCGCCTCGCCCCTCGTCGCGCGACATTTAATGACACCCGTGCAACGCCGCCCGCGCGCCAAAATACTCCTTAGCTTTACCACATAGGGGCTACTGTCCCCCGAACACGCCCACCGCGTTATATAGCACCGAGGATCTATAAAAGTTACGTCTGTAATCTAACATAAAACTCGGGCCGTTTAGATGCGAACGCGGCTACGGACGACACATCTCGGCTCGCTCCGCACTTTTACCGAAATTTGACGGTGTTTTTTGTGTTAAACAATAGTTTTTTCCGTGGAAAAGCGTGCGACAGTCTGTCGGTGCGTGGTCGCCGCCGCACGCCGACGCCGCCGCGTCACGCGATGTGTTTTCCAACAAGTTTGACGTTTCCACGCTCCGTACCACCAAAACAGTGAGTAGAAAATTTGAATATTTTATCATAGATAACAGGTTTGTTTGTAGCTCTAATGTAGAGTCTTTTCAAACTTAACTAGCATAACTGAACCTGTTCTGTAAAGGCCAACCAACCAAGTAACTTTGGTAGATATCTGTTATCCTTTAAAAAGTGTATTTATTAAAGTCTTCTGAATAAGATTTCCTGTTAGGATGCTATGTTAATATGGATGAAATAGTTAGGTAGGTACTTTGTAAAATGAATTGAAAGAATGGTTTCGTCTCAGGCAATTGAGGAATTAAAATCATCAAGCTTGGTTTTGTTATATTTTTTGGATAGGACGTAGAAGATAACATGATAATATTAATTAAAGAGTGTACCTATTATACTAAAACCGTAACGCACCTAAGTTAGGTCATGATCCTTTAAATAATTACTTAGTTGTTACTATGTACCTATACCTACATCTAGATTCAATGATTACATTCAAATTCTATACCTACTTATCTATACTCAATTCATTCTAGGTAGGTAGCTACTGACCTCAGAATCCGATGATAAGTAGATATGGGGTATATTATGTACCTACTTATTAATAATATTAAAAGTAGGTACCTACCAATGCATTCTCTAGGTTCTATACTTAGGTATAGGTACTTTCCTGTGTAGGAATGACTACTTTCTGCTTTAAAATTACCTACCTATAGTAAGTACCTAGATAGGCACAGGGTAGGTAGGTATTATATACCTATGTATTGAAACAATATAGGTATCCACCTACCTACTACGGAATTTATGGTTTTCTAATCTCTAATCGTAGATATCTTAATTTTCCTATTGAAACACAAAAGAAAATAGGTAGGCACCTAGGTAGTAGGTACATCTTTTTCAGAAAAGTCATCACAAATTAATCATCAGCCCACTCTTGGGCACTGGTCTTATTACAGAATAAGAAGGGTTTAGGTTAAAAATTCAAAATTATTTATTTCATGTAGGCCAACTTGTAGCTCTTATGACACGTCTTGACTCTACCACGGGCTCGGAATGCAGATTCTGCTGTTAGGTTGGCCACAATCGAACATACTGGTGAAAAGCCGATTAGCAGATTTCGTTCACCTTTGAGAACATTATTTAGAACTCTCAGGCATAGTTTTCCTCACTACATTTTCCTTCACCGTTGACACGTAGTACCTAGGAACCTACTAACCTACCTAATTGGGTATCGGATTCCCTGAAAAGGAGGCTGATTTCTTTAATAACTAGGTTATCATAATGCTGTCAACTGAATTGTCTCTAGGAACGTAGGAACAATCTATGTACCTTCCTACGTACCTATCTATGTATTAATCTATTTATATAAGTTTATATAAGGTTATAACTACTGAGATAAGTAAATAGTAAGGTAAATTTAGCAATGATTAAAAACTGTTAATTCACTTCAAGATGACTTCCAGCCTCATATCTCACCTACCTACCTATTAAGGAGTTCAATACAATTTTTAAATAGATAGAAATACCTAGGTAGATTTAGAAAATCCAAATTAGTCAAAAAAGAAATGAATGCTATTTAAATAATATAATCGTATTTTTATTAAAATAGGTAGAGTATTTAAACAAATTCTATCAATTTAGGAAACTCTACATTGCTCTACATTCTTACTGGTAGCGCCATCTGTTTAAAACTGCCCAAGTTTTCAAGCTAGAAGAAACTTTGATATGGAAACCATTTTTATTCGATCTCATTCTATCATACCAATGCATTGTATATCTTATCTCTTCTAACCAGCTCAAGTGGAATGACAGCTAAATATTAAGATGCAATCGAAACAGAACCGTCTTGTTCTTATGATAAGGTTGCAGTTGCAATGCTATTGGATCACACCGTTGTAAGACTATAATAATCATTCAACCTCGTGTAGTGCACCTGGAAATATAGCTATCTCGCTCTAGATTCTTGGTTATCTCTGTTGGATACATGTTATTTTTATGTAGATATCGCGTTTGGTGAGAGATAAACAGATGTACGTCAGCTGTAGCCGTACGGTTGAGTATACTTACCAGACTAGGTACCACCATGATGGAAAAGGCGTGGCACAGACGAATTTTCAGATCATTTATAAAATTCTCAAGTTGGGATGTTGTTCTTTTGTATGTTTGTCTTACTATTTCAAGATAGTGAATAGGTAGGTAGGTATATTAAGGTGTCTATTCACCATTTTAATAAAAATTAAGTACTTATGCTTCAAAGTTAGGTACTTACTCGTATATCCATATCTACTTTACATATTTTATTATGACAAAAATATTAAGTTGGTAGATATATAAAAATTAATTAAGTATTAAAATTATAGGTACTTAATTATGTATTTTAATATGCAAAATATACCTCATATTATTAAAATTTAATTTTAAAAAAGAAAACCTACCTACTTATGTTATCTTGAGAGCTATAATAATCTACTTGTATAGATATCTATAGATACCATAGAGCAATACATCCTAAAAGAGGGGCTATTAGCCAATTTTACCTATGGATGCGTGAGAGTTTTTTGTGACTAAATAATGTTGAGGTCCTTCCGCTCTCCACATGCGCAATTAATTGATAAATACATTGTTAGAAAAATTATATAATTACCTACTTATGAGCCATTATTATTAAATATACCTACGAAAACATGACTGATTGAAGTGTGTGTGTAGCACACTTCAGTCATTCATGATGATTGTGCATAATAGCAGGCATAAAGTTGCTAACAACCACTACCTAACCAGCACCACCACCACCACCATCACCACCAGCTAACTTTCTTCTCCGAGTCCGTCCGTCTGTCCGTCTGTCTACTATTGGTACTAAAGAGCTGTAATTTCGCAAGGTTATTTTAAAATTAAAAAAAATGATAAAACTTACATTATGTACTACAGGATGTATGAATATAAACAGGGTATAGGTACATATATCTATTGTAACAGACAACTACGGAACCCAACACTGCGCGTGACCTGACACGCATTTGGTCGCTTCTTGATGGTTATTGTGATGTATTATGAGACCCTTTCACAGCATAGAGACATCCAATGAGTCCATCGTAAGACCACTTGAAAACGCTTTTGGATTGTCCATAATTTTTTTTTTTCAAAACCAAAAAATATTTATTTCAGTAACAATATTAAAATATTACATAGTGATTGGAACCATCCCAGTAAGTGACTGATATTGCTACCAGTAAATTGTTGGATCTGTGTCACAATTACAATCACCTCTGATTGACCGAATTGAATGGCGTTTTGTTTTAAATACATAGACTAGCGCTTTGCTGCGATCACACCTGATGGTAAGTGAAGATGCAGCCTAAATGGAGAGTTGAAGATGCAGCTTAAATGGAGAGTGTTTGCTCCATCAATCCATTTTAACCACTAACGGGAGAGAATCAATTCCGGATATTGCGATCGTCACACTGATATAATCATCCTTTGAAGCCCCAACAGCCCAACGGTTAAAGGTAACAGCCCAACTAAAGACTGAAAAGTCGCAAATTCGACCCCACCCGTTGCACTTTTATCGTACCCACTCCTAGCACAAGCTTTATGCTTATTTGGAGGGGACAGGAAGATATTAAACTTCAGCTTGGCTGATATTCCTTAAGAGAAATCTTTAGACAAATCCAAAATAGTCTTTCGTTACAAGAGACCTACGGCCGTAGTACCTAATCTAAAAGCTGACGTCGGCGACTAGGTTTCCGTATAGACCTATGGAAACGCTGATCCTTTTTGTTCCACTTCTAAGCCAATTTGTTATATCTATTTTTAACCGACTTCCAAAAATGGAGGAGGTTCTTAATTTGTCGGAATCTTTTTTTCATGTAGGTATGTTCCCCGATTACTCGAAGACGCCTGGACCGATTTGGAAAATTCTTTTTTGTTTGAAAGGGTATACTTTCCAGGTGGTCCCATTGTCACTAGGTCATTATCTGATGATGGGATCCTGGATATATCGAGGGAACTCTTCAAATTTAATATAGGTACTTTGTATCACAATTGATATACTTTGTAGTGATGCTTGCAGTCGGTTTTGTTAAGAGTTTTTGCGTTTATATTATACCTATACCTAGCCGTCTGCTTTACCTCCTACACAGCATTAAAATCCGCAAACCCAAAAAGATTTTACTCAAGATTTGTTTCTCATAGATAATGTCTGAATTCAATATGTCGTAGCATAGGTCTACACAGGTCTACATACTCGTAGTGTTCTAGTATCTACGATCTTACGTAATATTTTAGGAAAATTATTGATATTCGCTTACAATAGTTCCACGCAGCATTTCCTTGAGCTCATCAGCATAGCTGTGGTGCATACGTCTTTTCACTTCGATATTGGTTGAATCCGAGAATGTTTTTTCGAATAGCCCAAGTTTTGTCTTCGGTAACGTCTAGTTAATGCAATGACTGCATCTACGATACCTCTCTCTAGCTCTGTTGCCTTAGAAAATACAAAATAATAGTAAATTAACCACAGACGAAAAAGTGGGTTTTTATAAGTTTGACACGTGTATCTGTGGGTGGTTATAGGTATCTGTGTGTCTATGTGTTCCCTCGTAGCTCCTTCCTTTTCCTTGTAGCTCGGATGGACCGATTTTGATGCGGTTTTTTCTCTTTGAAAGCTGAAGTGATCAAGGTGATGATTAGCTATAATTTGTGAAGATCTGCTCAGGCATTTGAAGATCATCAGCTCATTTCCTACTTGATTAAAGGGTTTAACACACTTTCACTGGTACGATTTGAAATTTGGTGTACTCAGTAGGTACTGTTACTTCTAATTATTTCGAAAGCACGGTAACCTTGAGCTGTTGCTGCAGCATCAAGTAGGTAGTCTGTGGGTACCCAACTCCTCAGTAACATATAGCAGATACAGCGTATTTTGGCTCATTGGAATGGTCCCAATGAGTAGGTGTTAGATAAATGTTGATCGAGAAGGATCAGGATAGCATGATGGAGCAGTAAACGGGGTGACAGGATATCAGGTATAAAGTCCTGCTATAGACTCACATGACCGGGGTATTTTAAGTTTTCAATTTACACTTGTATTAACCTCATTTAATTTTGACAGTGTAAAAATAAGGCCTGTTTCATATTATTCAAGACTCTGGATCCAGTAAGTTCGTTACAGCACTGGACTTACATGTGTGGAAGTTTGACTGTCATAAATGATACCTTTGTACCTACTTGCACTTGCACATCAACTGCCTGGTCGGTCTAGAAGGTAACTTTTGATTGATATTTTTTGGGATCTCGGATTCGAGTCCCGATGTTTTTTTAAATACATTTTTTATTTTGTTCCAAGCAGCACTGGTAGCATGGGCAGGAGATAAACATTTTATCCCCCGATTTTATCCACTGACAGGGGATACAATTGCCTTTTCCCTATGCTAAAGCATGGCGACAGGGGAAAGGAGAAGTATATCCCTATTTGACATTACAAATGGAGCAACTTCCCCCGGCTAGAGCATAGGAACAAATGAAAGAGATAAACTTATCTTTTTTTGACTTTTGAAAGGGTCAAACGAAAACAAAAACCACAGACAAAAACCACCTACGAATCACCTATTAGGTAACTGTCAAAATCACGAGTAGGTAGGTATAGATAAAAATAATGACTTTTTGAGATCGAATTGACGTAAATTTTGAAGTATTGTGGTATTTGTACCTCCTACATCCATAATTTTCTTATAATGGCAATAATTGCGGTGATAAATTTTCTCCCATTTTATCCACTGCCAATATTCTTCCACCGCTGAGCCCATGCTCGACATGTGGATAAGGGGATAAACATTTTATTCTTTTCCCGGGGATATAATTTCTCCCGCCCATGCTACCAGTGCAGGTTCTATTGGGGTCCTAGATATTCCCAGTAGGTATATTCCGCTGTTTCGTTTGTTATATGGATAAGGACCTAGAATATTCTCTAAACTCCACGGGGCAAGTAGATGAGACTGTTGCTAGAACTGATTGCGAACTTCTATATAGGTATCACGCCTCATTCAGTTCATGCATCAGTTTACCTAGCATATCTATCTAGATAACCAACCTATCTATCAGCTACCTAAACATCATTCTAATAGCAATACAATGGCTTAGATAACTGGACTGGAATACCTACTGTAAATCATTCTGTCAATCATTAGGGATAACCAGTATAGGTAAGCAAATCCAATAAGACGGTGCTATCTGTTATCATCTCCCTACCTACTTAATAACAATTTATTAGATATACCTATGCTTATTGGAAAAAGTCGTTTCAGAAAAATAAGGGTGAAATATAACGAACACATAATGAGTCTTTAGTTTAAAAAGATTTTGATGACGAAACGAAAAAATAAAGAATTTTCAACGAAACAGTGAAATGAACGCTGTAAAGTACCGATTCATGAAAATTTTATTAGGTTAATACCTTCCTTACTACTACCTACCTACATCTCACCAGCTTTGCGCAGGTGGCCTTACGTGTTTAGATGAACGTATTCCTATTTTTCACAAAAATATTTTCCAATTGTCACTCTATCAATTGGTGAAAACTTTATTGAAGTACCTACGTTCAACGCTTTTTAGGGTTTACGTTTTCAAACAGACATGATGGGGGAGCTTAATATAGAGCGTTATTTTTTGTTAATAAGAAAGTTGAAAATAATATTCAGAATCAGAATGAAATACCTATAGGTAACTAGCGAACAGTTTCAATTTTAATTTTTGAATAAATCAAATAGATTCTTGAAAAAAAAAATTGTGTCAGCATTCCTATTGACAAAAAATAAACGTACTTACTTAGATAATATTTATTATATTGGTCAGGTGGAAGCAAAGCAAAGTTTTTACACTGCCCTATCAAACCTACCTACTCATAGTTAGACCTTGATGAAAATTCCTATTAATAGATATACCTACTTAGGTATCTACTCAACTCTCCATTTCTTCGAAGTTATAAAGAAATACTTTAGCTTCAATAAAGGTTCACATTAGACTAAACTTTTAGCTCTCTAAATTCGGTCTTGTAGTACCTACCTATCGTTACCTATGTCATTCTAAAATTGGCGCGAAAACAATTCACAAGAACCGTAAAAGGAATGTAACACATTAAATAATTACACGTTATCAAACGCCCTAAATCATGAACAATACAAGCCAATAAGATTCTTATGTGTCAGTAATAAGTTTTATAACACCGTAATAAAATTTGAAGGCTTCGCCAGTTTACTTCGAAGGCTACTAAGCGATTGCTTAGTTCCAGCTATTTTCGCTGCAACAGCTGGCAGCACTGGATAAGAAATGGAAATTTTTCATTTTACTTTCAAATAATAATTAATGCAATTATTGGGTAATAAAAATATTTTAATAGGTGAGTGTTAAAAGGAAAATACAGAAAAAAAAATTAATTACAAATCAACCATTTTTTTCAAGATGAAATTTTTAGAAGGTTTAAAAATTTTTAAACCTTCCTTTAGATCAAATGCAAATCTATATTATTGTAAAATGTGAGAGACTATATTTTAATATATACTATCCTCCACCATCGTAACTACTATTTTTACTCACATTTGGTAAAATAAACACATTTCATTTCATTTCATTTCAATAACATAAAATTAACCGACTCTACATTTTGTATACTAGTTACGCCACCTAGTGTCGAATGGCAGAACTTGTTGCTTAAACCAGCTCACACATACAAGTATCATCAGTGTACTCGTGGCTTGAACTGTGAGTCACACATAGACACGCAAGTATATTGTCCTTTACCTATGTATAATATTATTTGAATATTATTATAGACAGAATTTTTAAAGGTATCTTAGATTCTTAGATATACCTACAAGAAGGTTAGGATAGGTTCGTCATTAAAATTTTATAGTATAAGTACCTACTAGGTATAATGGAATTAGTAGCTATTAACTCCATTTCCTTAAATAGCTTGGTAATTGCAAGACATTGTGAGTTGTACCTACCTACGATAGACTATTAAGTAAATTAAAATGAAATTAATTATAGAGTTACTTAGGTTTTCTTAAAATCGTGCGGAAAAACTCTGTTTTCCCGAGATAAAAAGTAGCCCTTTAGTCGTAGTTAGTCACTTTCCAAGTAGTGAACTATACCCATGTAAACAAGTGTAAATTTAAAATTTAAAATAAATGTGAATCTATGGCCGGAAAATTACCCTGTTTCCTTTTCTATCACTAGATCCTCCTCCATCCTCGATCATCATCTATTTAACACCTACCTACTCATTGAGACCAATCTAATGAGCTCAAATGTTTTTTTTTTTTTTTTTTTTTTTTATTCGATGACAAGATAGCCCTTGACTGCCATCTCACCTGATGGTAAGTGACGATGCAGTCTAAGATTGTAGCGGGCTAACTTGGAAGGGGTATAGCAGTGTAAATTCAACCTATACCCCTAATCGGTTTCTACACGCCATCGTGCCGGAACGCTAAATCGCTTGGCGGCACGTCTTTGACGGTAGGGTGGTAACTAGCCACGGCCAAAGCCTCCCACCAGACAAATGTAAGATGTGCTGTAAGTTGCAGAGAGTTTGGGATCCCACAGATTACTTGATGCTGCAGCATCAGCTCAAGGTTAATCTTGAAAATAATCCGAAGTAACCATACTTAGATTCATATCAATTGCACTGGTGAAAGTGTGTAAAACCCTTTAATCAAGTAGGAATTGAACTTATGATCTTCAAACGCCTGAACAGATTTTTATAAATAACTAACATCCATCTTGATCACGTCAGATTTCAAACAAAACAAAATCGCATCAAAATCGGGCCATTCGTTGGAGAGCTACGAGCGAACAGACAGACACAAAGATACACACTTCAAAGTTATAACACCCATCTTTTTTTGTCGAGGGTTAAAAATCATGTCGATCCGTTGCTCCGTTGCTACGAGATTAAAGGACAAACCTACAAACAAACACACTTTCAATATTAGCAAGGACAATATATCTAATATTAATATAATTATTACTAATAAGGATATTTGTAAGGATTAATTATTATATTTTGATGATCTGACGAACTCTGTCCGCTCAGATGCCATAACCGAAACCCATCTAAAAAATCGGACCTTTTTACCTACGGTCAGTGGTTTTCAAACAATTACAAAAGAAACCGTTAATTTTTTTAATCAGCTGTTTTTGCGCATTACATCTAATAATGACCGCCGTATTATTTGTAAAATGCGGTCTGGTAAAACTAGAGCAAAAACTATTTTAGAAAAAATTACTTTGAAAGGGTTGCGGTACAATACCAATACGGACGAACTTTTATAGGGTAATATAAATTTACAATAGCCATGTGACATTGTACTAATAGTCTATAAAAATAACTGTAAGGTTTAACGAGAAACGTTCGTTTAGTTGAGATTTTTGGCTTATACCGTTAAGTCATGTCCGTGTGTGAATTAAAAATTAATTAATATGTCATATTGATTCATAAAATACAGTTTTTCTTTTATTATTGATAGTACGAGTAAGAAACTATGCCGTAGTTATTTACAAAAAAAGTGAGAAATTGTAAAAGTGATACCTATGTTGAGAAAATTTCACGTAGGTATTCAAACAAAATATTATAATGTCAAATAACTAAAACAAAAGTTATTCCAAAGTTAGTTCTTCTAAAGATATTTTTATCCTTATCATTTAGATAGTAGCTGGTTAAATAATAAGGTAAGCAATAATCTTTATTATTCCTAATAATATAAATATAAGAATCCTTTTAAAAAAACCGACTTCAAACGCCACTACAAAGTATATCAAAAGTGCCTATAAAATTTGAAGAGTTCCCTTGATTTCTGCAGGATCCCATTATCGTATTCTGACCTGATAACAATGGGGCCATCTGGGAAGTAAGCCCTTTCCAAAAAAAAAATTTTCCATATCGGTTCCAAAAAAAAAAAAAAATTCCGACGAACTGAGAACCTCCTCCGTATTTGAAGTCGGTTAAAATTTATTCAAATATATTGTATTGTATTATTAAATTCTTTGTGTTATTATCGGTTAAATATTCCTTAAATAAAAAATCAAAACTACTCTTAGTCTGAATTTTTTTATTTACATAGGTATTATTAATTTATTCAAATAGGTAGGTACTTTGGAAAAGTTAGGCTTACACAATATTAATTCAATTTTGAGCTTCATTTTTCTTATTTTTGCAGTCAAAGAAATAATATTATTCAACTTTTCCATCGATTTTTTCTTTAGAGTAGTACCAAAAATAAATGCCTATCTACCTAATAGACGTCTTTCTCTTCTATTATAACAATTACGCAATGGCGTTGAATGCTATCATACCATTCACACGCGACACCGTTAAAATGAATGAATTAATTAGGAATGTTAAGAGCGACTGATGGCTTAAGTAGAAAGGTCCCTTATAGTACCTATTAATTAATTATACTCTGTTGATGGAGGAGCTACCTACCTACTCATCAGCATATATATAGATACCTAATGTTATTTGGATGTAACAATTTAAACAATAAGCACTTATCACACTAACACTTAATACTTAAGGAGTATCATGAGGAAGTCGTAGAACTATTTTAAAATATTATATGTACCATAACACGTCAGTCCTTATCTAGTTGCGAAGCCATTAGGATTTGGCGTTGTAGATAATAGGTAATTATATAAACAAGAATATTATTATTTAAATAATTAGTTCACTTGAGAACACTAACAAGTAATTGTAGACTGAATTAAAAATAATAAGATTCACTATATACATTTTTACTTAGCTTCTTTAAACTCTATACTCTATATAAGTAGATATATATGTCCAGTTTTAAAAAACGTAGGTGAGTGTTAGATGTACAATGTAAGTTTGTTGTTAAAAAAACAGCTTCAAATAAAAATACTAAATATTTTACCATATTTTGTGGTGGAAAAGATAAAAACAGATGATTTGTAATTAAGACGTCAAAATCATAATTTTAAACTTCAACAGGAACATTAACCTTTATTCTATTACGAAACAGCATTTATAAATTATAATGTTACCTTCATTTGCATGTCTTATTGTATGTGTTTCTATATATGGCAAGGTGTGCCGCCCATTCATTCAACAAAAAATAAAAAGCCTGGCACATAATTTTATTTTTATTAAAATTCGGGCTATAGGTTCTACAGACTGAATACTAATATGTACCTATACCTAATGTGATAAAGTGTAGTGTCTACTATACAATGTAGGTTCAACGCATGTCCGTATGAGATTCCTTATGAAGTTTATTCTGATTACTTTTAAATTAGAGAATGTGATAATGAAAAGGTTTTCAAAAATGTGTGAGTTCTGCTCATCCGCATTTAGCTAGCATGGTGAAATATACCTAGTCTAAAGTTTTGGCTTTAGGCCCTAAACTTTTCTTATTCTGAAAGAGACCCATGCCGGGCTGCCTAGTGGGCCGGCAATTGGTTGCAAATTAAATGAAAGATAAAAATACCAATCCTATAGTTAAAAAAAAACTTCAGGCTACTTTTCCTTGACTTGGAAGTTTCATAAGTATGAGTTATGGAATGTAGGTAAAATAGTGAAATGAAAAAAAAAATATTTATAGCCAAACTGGAGGTCAAAACATCCAAGTACGAGTAAATGTATTCAATATGCCAGTTCACATGAAACTGTACCAACATCAATATTACCTCAATATGCCATGGGCCTACATTTGCCAACAAGTTTATGTTTAGAGGGCGCGCACCGACGGACACGAAATGTCGCGTGCCGGCGGGCACTTACACCATATTTCACGTCATTCCTGTAAAGTTTTCATCTAAAAAACCCTAATTACACCCTAGTAAATCAGCAGGTACATAATTTTGAATCCGATCTGCTGTTAATTTGCATAAACGCCAGGAAAGTTTGTGCGTTAGTGCGTAAATGATTCTATGAAAAGGGAAAATTGTCTTTCATTTCATGTGTTTAACGCTTGGGTGGGAAGGAAAACTTTTTATTATGTAATGTATTTATGTACAACTTCTCTTACTACTTAAACTCGCACAAATTACACTATAAGTTACTCTCTGTAAAAAACAAATTAAGAAAATCTTTTCTGAATAGGTATACCTACATTCCTACTATTAGGTACCTATGTCTACCTAAATTGTCAGTTTATTTAAGGTAAAGCGTAAAGAAATATTTTTGTTTTTTAGTTTTGTTTTGATATAGGTATGTATTGCAAAAAAATAATAAAATTGTGTGGATACTCAGTAATTTACTCGATAAGCTCGGAAAAACACCTTTACCATTTTTCCTTTAGGTTTGAATGTACCTATCTATTTCATATTTTATCATTAACTTGTCAAAATAATGATGATTATAAAACTTTGGGTGACATAAATAGTCTCTAAAGCAGTCTTATTTGAAATACTGCGACGATAGCGTGAAAAACACATGTTAAACTGAACTAATGGTTCGTTCGTGGAAACGCACCTAATTATTGCTCAGCAGTAGGTATTTTTAGTAAATTAGTTGAAGGAAATGCTTTTCCTTTTACTTTGAATTTAGGTATTAAACCACTGCAGTAAATGAATTTTTTGTTGTAACATTAGGGTAAAAGCCGGATAGTTGCCACACTTTTTAAAAAAGCTCTTTTATTAAAAATGTGTACCAATAATTTTTTTATTCAAAGTGTATTCTTAAACATAGTTTATTAATCTTCTAACATAGCCTATTTTTTCAAATATAAATATTATTAGTTTTGAGTAAAACCTGTTTTATGAGACCTCTAAAAAAGGGGATAGTTGCCTACTATGGCGGATAGTAGCCTAACGTTAAAAATGGTTCGGGGGATACTTGCCTAATGTGAGGATAGTTGCCTATTTGTTTTTTTTTTTGAAATAGAAATGAACTTATATTAATTTAAGTAATCAGTTTTTATTATTGAATACAATCTTTTATTAAGTATTAATTAAAGTTAAATTATAACATAAAATTACAACAAAAATAGACTCAAAAATGGTAATTAGGTATCCAAAATAATATTGAAACATTATTATTTATTTTAAAGATAGAACAATAAACAAAATAAGAATTAACTTTGGCATTAGCATCTGTTAAGTAAGTATTCAGTCCTTATTACTTACTGAGATCCTTTATTAAGTACTAAGAGAAGTTAAATTATTACCTAATCAATACTTAAAAATACTAAGGTTTTTTTATCTTAAATATTAAAAATATGGTAATCAACTTTGGCCTTAGCATTGATTATCACCAGAAGCCAAGGTTTTCAACTTGCCACATCTCAGGCAATGGTTTTTGAATGTTGTACAAGTTTCATGCAACCACATTCGACACATGTCACATTTAATCCAATCTGATTTCGATTTAGTTAATTTATAATTTTCAAAACATTCTGCACAATAATTATCAACTGAAACTTCTTTATTGGTATTTTCTATTTTTGAATTAGCATTTTTTACTTTTAATATATTTTCAGTGTCTCTAATAGACGTTTTGTTTTTTTTGCCTTTGATTGGTAGCCCTTTAGTTGCTTTTCCTTTAGATGTTTTTGAACTTGTAACATTTTCTTCATTTTCACTGTTAGAACTGTAGATACGAATTTTTCTTTTCTTTAAAGCCCGTCCTTTAGTTAGATCAATAAAATCTGTGCTATCTGATTCTGATTCACTGCTGGTAATATCTCTATATTGTTTTGATTTTTTATCTTTTTGTGGTCGCCCTCTTTTCTTCGTCATCCTTTCTTTGCTACCAACTGGTTTGGTTTTTGTTTCTTTCGTTTGTTTCATTATGCTTCTTTCCTTTGCTTTTTCAGTTTTATTCTTCTTCTCGATTATTTTATCATTCGAGTTTAAAATTTCTGCTGATTGTTTAGCCCTTTTAGACATACTCAGCGGAATTTTTGGTATAGGAGATGATTGATGTAAAAATTTCGATGGTGTTTCTTTTTGTAGATCTTTGTTCTGTGACTCATTTAAAGATATCAGCGATGGTAATGATAGTTCAGTATTATCTAAAATGTAATTTTCAATTTCGCCATCTCCTAGGGCTAAACAATCATGAGAAAGAGCCAAAAGACTCGAGGACGGCCTAGGTGGCGTGTAATTTTGGTTCACGCTATTCTTCTCAGTTTCATTTACGATAGTTCCTGGATTATGTTTATCACAGTAGCTTGGGACTTGATCGTCTTGTAGAGTCACTTCGTTCTGTCGACTTAGTACATTACCTCGGTCATATTCAGATTCCTGTATGCGCTCACGTAACGCTAGTTCTCCAGAAGCGCCTGGTACTTGATCATTTATAGTTTCAGACTCTTGTTCCTGCGTAAGCTCCTCCAATGCAATATCTGATATAGCAAATTCAGCATCAGACAGAGCATTTGGATTGACTGGATAGATTCCGCTGCCGCGAAAACCACTTATTGCATTGGCAGGTGTAGTTGCTCGAATCCACGCCCTTGCTATCAGTTGACCAGAATTGTACCGGTTCAGTTTTTTTTGTGGATTGGTGCGAATAAAATTGTTTGTCTCCGCATAATAGTATTTTTTAAACGGTCCGAATACAGATACGTCTAAAGGTTGTAAAGCAGAAGTAGTATGACTAGGTAAACAAAGCAGTATCACATCATTGTCACGAGAAGTTTCTAGCATATTGACAGCACTGGAATGTGATGAATGACCATCTAAAATTAGTAATACCTTTCTTGGAGGCTTGTGGGGTATAAAATGTTCAGTCAGCCACTTGTAAAAAAGTTCTGAGGAAATATATGCTGATTTCTTTTGCATATAAACTTTGGAACCAAGAGGAAGTCCTTCTTCAAATTCTGGCTTTTTATTTACCCCCTTGATAATCAGAACAGGTGGGAGAAAATTGCCGATAGCGTTGCAACAAGCAATAACGGTAATTGTTTCACCTTTTTCACCGGAAGTAAGTGATTTCACTGCTCTAGTACCTTTCTTGGCTAATACCTTGCCAGGTTTATTGTTGAGTTGGACACCGCATTCATCCATATTGAAAATTCGCTCCGGCTTATCCAGTAAATCATTATCAGTTAAGACGGTTATGAGCAGATCAAAAAATTTGGCTACTTCGGCCCTGCTTAGACCCTTCGCTCTTTGAATTGATAAGCCCTCAGCTTGCCTCACAACTATTTCGGGATTTCTTTCAAGGAAACTTTTCAACCATTGCGGTCCAGCCATCTTAGTTTCATTATTAAAATTGTGCTTCAATCCTAGTTTTTCGGCAAACTGATAGGCTAATTGGCGAATTAAACTCTTTTCAGGAGGAAATCCTGCGTCTCCGAGCTTCAGTATATGGGATACTAGTCTTTTTTCATTTTCAAAGCCAAGGACCGGGTATTTTCCTAAAAATGTTAAAAATACAATTAGATAAATAGATTATTTTATTTATAAGCTAAATATAGAATTTTAAATCCTTGACATACCTTGGGTTACCAGTAGCTGGTTTCTCTTTTCATACCGTCTTCTTAAGGTTCGAGAGGATATGCCATAAATCCGGGATATTTCGTTGATACTTTTTTGTTTTTTATTTAGTTCTTCGAACGCAAGTGCTAAACTATCTTCTGTCCAGTTGATGTGGCGCGGCACCACGCCTGACTTTCGTTTATACTTGCGAGGCATTTTGCTGTTGAATATTTATTTTATTTAATATAAACTTTAATGAAAACAAATAAAAAAAAATCACCAAGAAAAAATAGTAAAACCAAATGAAAAAATAACTAAGAAAAAAATCTGTCTTTGCTCGTTAAAAATGTATAGTTACGGATAGTTGCCCTAGGGCAACTATCCGCAAAAGACAGATAGGCAACTATCCTTTTTGATACGGATACTTGCCCTTTTTATTTACGAAATAAATAAAAAATATTTAACAATAAAACGTAATAAACAGTGCAATTTGAACTCTAATGCATTCAAAGAAATATTTTTTTTACGAAAATCGCAATCAGTTATAAAAATATTTAACAGAGATTACTTACCAATATAATTCTGACGCTCGTCGAAGTATCGCCGCGGAAGATTTTTACTCACACGGACAAAACACGTGCGCCTACTTCAACGGCTTACGCGGCACTGAGGCCTGCGCGGGAGGCGCTTTCAATTATAACCGAAAAGAAACACTGTCAATACGTCTAACATAGAGCATTTGAAACTGAGGCATGTATCCGTCCGAGGCAACTATCCGGCTTTTACCCTATGCTGTTACAACAAAAATATTATAATTAACGCTTATTAGTCTTTTTGCCATACGATTAAATAAATGGTAGATTTATGACGTGTCATAAGAGCTACAAGTTAGCCTATATGAAATAAATTAATTTTGAATTTGAATTTGAATTTAAAAGTAAATGAATACCTAACATAATTGCTGATGTTATCCTTAGGTAGGTACTCCCTTATTAATATTACAAATGCGTCTGTTTTTATCCGTTTCTTGGTTTTTGATTGACGTAGGTAATTTTTTGCATGGGTTGCAACCATTAAGATATAACAGACGTTGCAACCTATAGTTTAGAACAGGTGAACTCTTTCGCCACGAGCAGCACAAACAGGATATGTAAGGCTGACTGCCAACCTCCGGGCATTTCAAGAAGATGAAATCTGAGGACTTGGAGAGTGACAAAGGCTGCCTTTTATACCGGAAAAACAGAGAGTTCGTGTGGGATTTTTAAAAACTCTTCGCGTAGGTCGCGTAGTCGCAGGGAAAAGCTATATCTACGTATTATATAAAAGATAAAAGTATGAATATAATCATCATAATATTATCGCTCTTTCAGATATAATGGTCGGTCTAACATGGAGCTCATGAAAAGTTAAACTACCATACGATATTAGGTTAGATCAAAGACAACGATTATTATAGATGATGTTTCTTTACGTTTTTCTACCATACTTTCATACCAAAATAAGTACGCATACAAATAAAATATAACCCATAATGAATACCTACTTCCAACAAAAGTATACACTTAAGGAAAGAATTCGAATCGCTTAAGCCTCTTCAATTCGAGTAGAGTCACCTAACTGAGGTGACTTTTACATATTTTATCTAAAGTGCGTTTAATCGTCGACCCACGACTGTAGAAAGGACTACAGTATTTTCAAGATAACCAGTGTATGTTGACCCGTTCTTCCTTTTTCGATGTAAACAAAATTAAGCTGAGCGGGCAAAAGAAAATACTTCTCAGCGTTCACAGTAAATTGGGCTCGATGTAAGTACAACTTACGTTTAGTAGGTACCGTCTTGTCTCGAGTGGAAAATTGATGTTTTAATAAAAAAGGCTCAGAAATTATTGACATCCAAGACGTATATGCTTAGCGCATAAATTATCATTGAAAGGCTAATAATAATATACATGTTGTTGAAAAACCTGTTATGATTTTTTTTAATTTAAAGTGTGAAAAATGTTACCATCATTTCAAAATACCTGCATATTATAGTAAGCATTCAAAAATTGGTATGATTACTTGCAATTTAGTTGAAAATTTGGGTTTTTATTACAATAGGTAGGAATGTCTAAGTTTTTTTACTCAACGATCGGCAATTTTTTGACTTAAAAAATCATAATGATTTCATAAAGTGAAACTTTGATGAATGTTTATCACTAATGCAGTTAAAGAGCGAAAATGACTGCTATAACTGATTTTTTTTTTTCAAGAATAATGTGATAGGTACCTATTAGCTAAGTGAATATTAATAGATTTGATTTTATCTTATATACCCTTTGAAGACAATTTTCTATAACTTTAGTTATTATGAGCACCTCAAACCTGATATTACTTCATTACAAAAGCTATAGAAATATAATGGGTATTTTCGTGTTTTCCTGCCTGTACATATTCTCTGGATAAACAGTCTCATTTGCATTGACCCGGAGTACATTTGGTTTATTTAAAAAATCAACATTCGTGGCAGTAGTGTTTGTAAATTTTCCCTCTGACCTACTTGAAGTCAGAGCGTCCAGGGCGAGATGATATACCGCGCCCTCCTCTTGTTCTAGGAGGTAAATATGTTTTGGGGTGGATATAGATAATTTGGGGGGTCTTGTTAGGCTGGTGAGATAGTACTACGGATCGATAGAACTCTGGCAGGTCGCCCGCTCTGTTCCGCATTATTGTTATTGCAAGCCGTCTGTAGATACCTTCATCTTCTTCGGCATTGGTTCTGAGCCTAGTAGTAATATCCTTAGATAAGATACGTGAGCGTATTGGGAATTTGTCGTTCGGAAACCCACAAACATACGCTATGATTATAATATTTTATACGAAAACGGATCAGACTAAAATATTTGCCTAATGTAGTATGAAGTAAATATATAACATAATCTTCCTATTGTTGTTATAGATAGATAGATTATTTATTCACCAAAATGCAGGTACAATGTGATGGAATACTGAAAATCGAGCCTTTTACATTTTACCAGGACTGGTGTGTAAATATTATACAGTAAAATATTAAACAAAATGTCAGTATTAAAAGTAATACAGTAAAAAAATAGTAAGTAAATAATAATTATATAAAGAAAATTGAGCCTTATAGATAAGTATATTTAACAATATAATATTATATTCAATACAAAAGTCAATATTGTCATCAAGAGGGGTAAAAAAAGTTATTAATTTGAAAACCTACTTATGTACCTACATATCCACAAAAATGTTTCTAATTTTCTATCTCAGAGATAGTATCTTCATCCCATCTTCATGAACGGTGGATCATTCGTCGTTACGCCTATCCCGGTAATGTTATAGCACATGTATTCGGTTACTTTATTTTCTAACATTCTTCTGTATTATGGAATTATTGTTGCACGCTATAGGCCCCACACGTAGCTCATTGAAAATTAATATTTGTAAGAGAGGAAGCTTTAATAACCATTATAAACTGAAGCTTATTAAGAAGATGTAGGTACTTAGCTATTTTAATGAGTTTTCTTTAATTTAAAATCATGACCGCTGTTCTCCCTGGAGGCCTATTAATTAATAGAATTTTTTCAAAATGTTCATCGATAATACATAGGTAGGTAATCTAAAAACTACAGCAAAATCGGTTCGGTGTTTCTGTTTTAAGGTCCTGTCTGAGATGACAGCTAAGTTAGAATTGCAATAACAACAACAACCAATGGAAAAATCAACACCATTCTGTCAAGGTTATATACCTATAGGTATAATAAGTACTGGTATATGTGTACCTATATTTTACGAAAAGGACAATATTTTTCGTAATACCTTTAGGTAGGATATTATAAAGTCCAAAAATACCTTTACACCTTTTAACCGATAAAAATGCGATCAATACGGTAATGAGGATCACTCAAATTATAATTGGAAATTGGAATAAGCTTTTTTCGTGAATTTAAGTAATTTTATCCGTTTCGGGCTATTTGGTTTTAACTTACATAAGACTTTATAACTACTCGTTCGATTACAATAAAGGCAACATTGTAAGTAGGTATCTCTTATGTACCCTACCTACCTATTTGATAACTAGTGGTTCGCCCCGAACTGAGACCTCGCGATATCCCATAATTCCCAAAAGTTTTAATTATATATTCCAATAATTAACTTTTAACATTAGACGCAATAAAAAAAATAATAGTTGACATAAAACTGTTTTACTGACACAGCGCCATCTATTAGCATTATAGTGAAGCTATTAGCTTCACAATAATGCTAATAGATAATGCTAATAGACGTTTCTTTATAACATTTATCTAATTTTAGTATTTGTTGTTCAAGTACAGGATATAACTGAATTTTCAACCAAGTTTCACGTTCTAATATTCAGTAATTCAGAAGTTATAGGGCTCTGACAGACGTTTATACGGACACACTTCTCTGTCTAGTAGGCAAGCGCCCTAGTTGACTCAGAGAACTCGCTTCGCTCGTTCAATTAATTCATATTTGTAGCCTCAATAGTCCAACGGTTGAAAGTACGGACTGAAACATGAGAACTCGACGGTTCGATCCCCACTACTTGCATTATAATTGTCGTGCCCACTTTTAATTTGGAGGGGAGAGGAGAATATAAGTCATGTTCAACTGGGCTATAATATTCTTTTATAAAAAAAGTTACGAGAAGTTCTTGTGCATATAAAAATAGATAAGCCCCAATAGTTCACTCGGTCTTGGTTCATTAAATCGTACAAAATATTTCGGGCCGGTCGGTAATCTTGCGTGATAGGCAATTCGGGATCCGAGATTCGAAAATAGACGACTACGCTAGCTTGAATATTTTCCACCCGGGTTTAATCAATCAATAGTCATCTCTTTGTTGGAAGGCGGGACTTTCTTAACGAAAAGAAATTCTTAATAATATCCAACACTTTTATTCTCAGAACATTGGACTTAGTTTTTGGTATTCTTAATTTAAGATAAGTGCCCGCAGCTTTATTGGCAACTTTTTAAATTCATTCGGACCTCATGTTGATTGAAGTAGTTTCGAGTTTGAATAAACTAACAAAAGGGCAATCTTCGGGAATTACAGAGGAAAGTAAACATAATTTATGATAGGACATATGGACGTGAAAAGTGGTACCTACCTACCTATATACCTTCCTAAATATTTTAATGGAGTTATTTACCAACCCAGCGGTAAAGTCATTGCCCTTAACATGTGACTTAACATTTCATTAGATGATACGATGCCGTTTACGATTAGAGGTATAATTTGTTTATTATAAACTGCCACACCCCTTCAAACTTTAGCCCATTTCCATCGCAACTTAGATGGGTACACCGAAGTAAAGAGCTAACTTAATTCAAATTAAAAAAATATATATGTAAACTTCCGTGTCTCTTACTACAATTAATGTAATAGCTATGTAACATATTAAATGAATAATGTCCTGACACATTATAAAGATGTCAGCAAAAACGTAAAAACAATCGTCAGTTATTTTATTACATACAAATCACGTGCTATAATATCTAAATTTAGTTTCTTCAAACACTGCACTGATGGTTTAACGCATTGATGGTTTAAAGAAACCAAATTGGAACCTTACCAACCGGGGAACCTCCAAGGTGCTGGAATAGGTACCTACTCATCGGCCCCGCACCGGAAGGCGCAGTGTTGGCAAGGCTCCCCCACCAGGTGGACCGATGACATTAGACAAGTTGCAAGGAGCCGCTGGATAAAAGCGGCGCAAGACATAGGCCTGTTGAAGTGTTGAAGCTTGTAACCCTGCCTCTTTTGATGTTTGTAATTTAAAGGTCTTTTTGTGGTCCAGATTTCAGGGAATTATTTTAGCTTTAAAATGTTTAGGGCTCTCTACCTGATATTTTCAGCGGTAGTGATCGTAAAATGGCAATGAGAAAATTATAAGACCTTCCGCTGGAAGGGTAGGAACCTATTTTGCGTGGAAAAATTGCTATCCAGTTTTAATAGAAAAACAATAACTTTGAAACAATTGTCCGTAACGGTGGCGGTTTCAATTTGCTTCTCGCAATAAAATGCTGTGCATCTGGCGCCTTCGTGAATTGTAATTTTATCGTTGCGATGACATTCGCGCGCGGTTCAATTAGTTTTTATAGCTTAAACTGGGCGACAGCCTAGGGTTTAAGTTATGTTCGATTAGTAAGCATATAAAATTGAATTATTTTTATTGTATGTACAACACGAATAACATATGTACCTATTTCATAATGTTATGTATATTCATAATTATGGTATGTACGAAGGCAATCCTGTGGCAATTCAATCGAAAACTGTACCTACCCACTACGTAAACGTATTACTTACTTAAGTATAATACCTAATATCTATTGTTCATTCTGTGACTCTACCTTAATTCAAAGTTAGTTAATAAAAACCAGTTATTTGCAATGTACACCAATCTACTTAAGTTAATTAATTCAATTGGGGCCAATGACTGCAAAACATCCGCTTTCTTGATTGGATGCAACGATTCACTGGCGGACGTCTGCAGGTCCCGACGTCGCGTCCCCTACTTTCTCTGCTTACTTTGTGACATGGGCCGTAGCCTGTGGCATTGGTGTGACGTTAAATGTGGGTATATTTGTCATATTTTAGTGTAGAGATGTTAAATAATGACGTTTTCCTAAAAGTTAATTTTCGTACTAGCTAAAAGATTAGTTCACAGTTAATGTAAATTTAGAAGTTTTAGAGCTATTCAGAGATGGAAGTCTGCGGGTCCCGCCGTCACGTCCCCTATTTTCTCTGTCTACTTTGTGACATGGGCCTATGGCTATTGTGACGTCAACTGTGGGTAAATCTGTCATTTAGTTTGAAGATTCAAATAATGAAGTTTTCCTTAAAGTAACTTTCCATACCTTATTATGTTTTAATTTATGATCAAACCACAGTCACGCAAACTTTGAAGTTTACGTTATCTAATAAGTTTTCTCAACTAGATGGTGCTTCGTTAATCCTTACAGTCTTTTGTAGTCTGCAAGGCCACTCATTACCTACTTCGCAAACGAATAGCGTCGATGTAACATAAAATAAATGACGTTTCTGTAGGTAGGTAGATATATTTGTTTTGCTTTATTTCAATTAATATTTCAAAGAGAGCCTAACCCCCTCAACCTCTTCTCCAAGCTACGGACCGTGTCACATTTTTATTCTTTTTATGTCGTTCATATTAGCGGGAGGTCAATATCCGAAATATGCAATCAAAATAACTGAACACGCTTCGATTCTTTCATTTCAATAACAATATTCAAATGCAAATTTATATTCATATTTTTGTTGCAGGTACATACCTACATAGTGCATCGTGTGAATAACCTCTAGATGTTATCTCGTCTGCAGGTTGGTCAGGCTCGCGACTTTGTCCCGTGGGTTTAGATTTTTTTTTAATAATTCCACGGGAACCCTCCGTTTTTTCGGGGATAAAAAGTAGCTTATGTCACTTTCCAAGTCCTCAACTTACAGTAATATTAAAAAAAAACTTAAGTAAATGACTAAAAGAAATTAAAACTACTACTAATTATATTAACAAAAAATACACGCCGTTCAAGTGGTCGTTTATATGCATAGACTCAGGGCCTGATTAACCCTTAGGCTAATTAGGCTGCAGCCTAGGGTGCGAGGATCAGGGGGGTAGCGCGCTGAAATCGTATCTTCGCATGCACTAATCTAGTATCATTGCATCTACCTTACATATTTCAACTATACCGAGACAAAACACTAAAACTAAATGAGCTTGAGAGTCCCTAATTTTAACAATAAATTTTGAAATTTTAAAAAGCGCGCGAAAAAATTAGCCTAGGGCGGTCAGAACTCTTGATCAGTTGCTGGGCATAGTGCCCAAAACACTGGCGCTATTACCTCGTTCGATAGCGAGGCTTAGCCGTTGGGCTAAATAATAATATTAAAAGTAAAAGGATTGAACCATTTGAAAGGTACCTTAATCTAAACCATTCAAATATCTCTATCAAACTATAGCTTCATTAACCCAAAGGAACGTAAAAGTTCGCGCGAGTTATCACGGTTCCATAATGAAGATCCCTTGGTCTCATTAAGCAGTCGGTGTTGTATAAAAAGCGACTCTATATAAGAAGTTAATTCGGCATCACACCTGTCACGGTCGTAACTTTTCCCCCTGAATAGCTTTACAATGAAGCCTGACCCCGGCACTATTATTTTGGCTTTAACTTATCCATCTAAGCGGCGAGCTCAAAGTAAAGTATTTTGAAGAATTTAAAATTTTAATAACCACATTTGACAGCTCAATTTATATAATATCTATATTCATTGATTTTATGTATTGGTATGTATAATATCTACACCAATTGGTTCAATTATTGACGCATTAATTCGATACAAGGTGCATCAGCTCCATATAGGGTTGCCAATCGTGCTATAATTTATAGTATTGTACTATATTTCGGTTCTGGGTACAAGGTATATACTGTTGAAGAAAACATATAGTACCTACGCAAAAATAATATAAATCTTTCAGTTGGATGGAATATTTTTTTATTTTGCAGCATTACAACATTATTATAATTTATGAGGTAAATTAGATAGAATTTGAAAGGAAAAGTTTAAAATTCAAGTTCAAAATTATTTATTTCATATAAGCCGACCTGTGGCTCTTATGACAAGTCGAGACTCTACCACCGATTCGGTTCGGTTTGAAATCGATATTTAGGTACTGTTATGTACGAAGCTCAAGAGCAATTTAGCTTCACAATTTTTCGTCTTTCATGAAGGTGTTAACTTAATATTAAATTTTTAAAAAAAACCTTGAGTTGTAAGTACGTTGTAACATTATGTAATAATGTGTCTACACAAGGAAACCTATGACTGAATTTTAATTATTAAAATTCAGTCATAGGCTTCCTTGTGTGGACACATTTGTTATTTGTTTCGTATCTGTAGGTAGGTTAGGTTAACAATTTATATTCCGTTAAGAAATCTTAAATCCTGCCGACAAGCTGCCGGCACTGTAAAAATATTTCTCCATGGTCATAAGACAGACTTCCAAGAAAAACAAGGCGAAAATACAGCAGAACTTCGCAAGGAATATTATTTTATTTCATTCGCTGAAATTGACTTAAATGGTAGCTAAACGTAAAAGTATGATGGCAGACCAGGGCTAAGTAAAGCGTAGTAAGATGCAGGCGAATTTACTCTGAAAGTTTCGCCTCAGAATGATCCAATTCCATTTCGGTAAGAGACTAATAATACTTTTTTTTCGTCTTTTTACTTCTTACTTCCACCCTTTACTGTTATATACGTAAAAGGAAAGACGTGGAGCTGACGACCCAAAATAATAAAATATCCACTACACAGCGTATTTTTCATAGGTATATAGGTACCAAATATTACCAACCCATTGTTTTTGTTGGCACATTTTAGAAATTATTAGCATATTATCTACCGAATGCTGTCTGTTCATTTATTTACGTAGGTAGTATAGAATTATGAGAATACCTTATGTTATTCATAAGTAGAGTAAGTAATATATTATGTGTGAAGCAAACTAAATGCTGAAAAAGATTTGAATTAATTTTTTTAATCCTTATGAAACTTTATTGAGTTCATCGTGAAACGATGGTTTTGCGAATCTTAAGTGTTCTAGAAAATTTTTATATTCAAATTTATTCAATGCAAGTCAACTCAATTCATTCCCTGTGCCAGGAAAGAAATTGCGGAGCGGACAGTGGAGCCCGTCAATTATTTAGATTGGCGGTGGCGACGCACTGCCCCTACATTTTACAGAGTACCTACACGTACCCATCTACTGCGCTATATCAAAGTATTTTCTTGATCAATTTTATAAAAGCATGGATAAATTGTATTTACTCTATGTTTAGTTTAAATAAAAATTATTTATTATAGAGCAGCGAGATCATGATATTTTCAATCCACTTAAAGATTAGGTACCTACTTAACTCGAGAGTTAACATTTGGTTGGTGAAAAGTTGCAGGCTAAATTGGTAAAGGTATGAGTGTATGACAGTTTAATGTGTTCAATCCGGGGAGAAGGTAAGTAGGAACCTATACCTACTCCCCGTTAGATTTAGTGATCATATCGGAACTCTAAATCGCTAGGCTATATGTTTTTGCCGTTAGGGCAGAATCTATCTTCCTATGACTTCAATCGTAGAATGTTTATCATAGTAATCAATTCAGGCAAAGTTTTTTTGGGGTTTTTTATTTATTTTTACTATAACCTCTAGGCCGAATGTCATCATTACATGTATATATAATATGTAGGTATGTATATATGTGTAGGTATCTGTAGGCTCATATATAGACCTCCGATATAAATTTTCTCCCAGCGTAATGCAGTAGAGCTTACGTAAAAGTTCCACGTATGAAAAGGTGTATTGCTACGAAGTAAGTCAGAAGATATAAGCGGGTAGCTTTACTTAACACCTGTACCTGCTCTGAAGTGTTTTAATAGGTAGAATAGGTATTAGATATTACGGGTATAATTTGCCTTTTTATTTCCCACGAGGAAACTGAACAATATGCATGAAATATTTGCAGGCAAAACTTAGTTAAGTACTTAAAATCTCGACAGAAATTATTATTAATGCGTAAATATCTCGTAGTAGAGATACTATGAGAGAATCACAGTTACAGACATAGCTCGTGTTACGAAGTTGAAATACCAATGGGCGTGTTGATACTCAGTTCGAAAAATCGATGGTCGTTGGGATCGCAAGGTGACAGGGAAGACTTCATATCGGAATCCGCAGTTCAGGGTAGATCTCCACTAGATAGACCAACGACATCCAATGAGTCACCTCCTGTATACAGCTTACTGGATAAAGGCAGTGCAAAAACGAAGTAAGTCTATAAACACAAGATTTATAAAATAAGAGATTTATAATGTAAGAAGTATATACAAGAGAACTATGTCCAGCTGTGGAAGTCTATCAGTTGATAAAGAAAAGAAGAATGTAGGATTTTCAATGTTTTCACTTGTCAGGAGATAAGAAATAATTAAAACGTTTTAAAATTTACATAATGTCTTAAACATAGTAGGTATGTGTTACATTTGGCATTTTCCGAGTAGTATTGAGCATAAACAATTAAACATACATAATACCTACTTATAATATAAACAGTAGTAATTGTTTATGCTCATTAAACCACTGCCACTAACGATCTTTGAGTATATAACCAACGTATCGATAGACGATGGAACACACACACATTCAACGAACACAGAATATTTATACCATGCAATGTACGTATAGCGTAAAGGGTCGCATTAACTACAACAAAGAGGATGAAGAATTTCTAATAGCTTTTAACATAGACCACACGCCAGGCGTCCATGCCAATAGTTGTAAGTCAGGCCGCGTTTGCTCAACGTATATCATTGGCTGTCGACGCCTGCAAGCTCTCTTGCCTTATTTGATATCAGATGTATGAGAGCTATATTAAATAAAGAAGAAAAGTTAATACTTTCCCCAGCCAACTCTGTCTGTTTTATACCTTATTTACTTATGGATGTTGATCATGCTTTATGCAACCGCGTAGCTACATAATATGAGTTGTTACGTTGAGTTGCGTTTGATTTCTTTTATAAAAAATTTGTTCAGATAGAATGTTTTAACATCATTATAACATTTACCGTGTAGTCCATTACTTTACTTTCAAAATTATTTATATTTTCATGTAGGTCAACTTGTAGCACTTGTGACAAGTCAAGACTCTAGTACTAGTCACTATTTTACACACTAGTTAGAAGGTTATTATGAGTTTTAAATACCACTTACGTAAGTTACGTAGATACGGTCTATGTATGACAAATAAAGTTTGACAAATAGTTTTTTTTAATAAAGCTATTTAAGTGACAAATAAAGTAAAAACCTGAGATAATGGAAACAAAACTGACATGTTTTTCAACGGAATGAAAATCTTAACGTAGAAAGTTTTCCCACGTCAATGGCCATCTCATGAATCATTTAAAGGGCCTTACACCGATTATGAATCCAGATCCACTTGTTATGCACGTATTAGTAGGTTGGTATGTAGGTACACGTACTCTGACATAGCGAGATAGCAAATGGTTATTTGTGATTGTAGAGAAGCAAAGACCTTTTAAAATAGACATTCTTATTCGTCCGTTTGACAGTTATGCCTATTTATATTATTGAGGTATATTACTATTTGATCCGAGGTAGCGCTGGGCTGACCGGATCGTGTAGCTTGTTCCCGCATATATGAATATCTTAATACGTTTTAATCTTCATTACGGGACCAAAATGTATTGATCGGCATAAACATATGAACAATATCGGCCATATCTAAAATAACTATGATTTTGACGCTGAGATCGTTCATATATTCAACGTATTATGGATATTGCATAGTTATTAAACGTACGATACTATCTTATGTACTATTTAGTTTGGTTGACTTATGCAGTGTTTACATGCATAATGTAATATACCTATGTATATACTATATTTATGTGCTAATAATACTCAGCCTACGTATCCAAGTCTAGTTATGTGTGCTTGAAAGTTGTCGAGATATGTGCTAATTCAGACTAAGGGTACCTAATGGAAAACAAAATGAACCTTATACAAACATTGATGTCAGCCTCGCATCCGAAAATAAACCAGAGAACACCCGTGGGGGTCCCATTTCTTAAAATTCATTTGTGGAGGCAGCTTCACATTTGCATCGAAACTGCGGTTCAAAGCTGATTATGCAAAAATAATGTCACCACCAAAAGAGAACTTCCAATTTGCAGTTCACTTTGCATTATAATGCCGTTCTGTGTAATGAGATGTGGCTAATGTTTCGGATTTTAAGAGGATGTAATATTCTTTTTATTTTTATGTTGTTACGTCATATTATTGTAAAATATAATATAGGTATTTACTACATATATCTAGGTATAATAGAAAAGTTGTAGACATAGATTTTCACTTCAATATCAAAAAGTTTAATTAAAAAAGTTGTTTGTTAACGTTAGTTACAGTATGTCCTATTTTCATTGTCAAGGAAATATGCCTTACCTACTACTTTCTCCATTATGACAATTCATAGATGAAACATAGAGTAATATTTTGAAATTCTATTCCTAACGGGATAAACAGGGCTGGTAATGTTTGTACGAAGAATTTTTAACCTCAATCGCGGACGAAGTAGTCATCAGCTAATTATTAAGAAATTATTTTAATTGTCTATGAGACCTCTCTATTCAGGCCAATGGGACTATAAACTTGGCGATAGCCTATTGTCTTTTTTTGGAATCCCTACTTTCCTTCTAATATACTTCAGACGTCATGCCTCGCTAATTAGAATAAATGAGCTTCCCTGTGTCGATCTGCTTGATGAAAGCTTTAAGCTCTTCGTTCTTACGAAATTGACTGACATCAAAATTAGATTTCTTTATTTTAGCGCTTTATTTTTATAACTACCATAATTTTTGAAAATGAAGTTTAAGTGACTGTTCTCCATTAAATTTTATTTTGATTTATCTATCGTATTTATAACTTACTAGCCCGTGATTTCGTCCACGTGGATTTAGTTTTAAAAAATCCAGAGAAGATAGCGCCAAAAGATATTGAATTTGATTAGACCCTACCATATTAGTGTCTTGTTTTTTGTCGTCTTGAGTTTGTTCTATTGGTCATTTGCATCTATTGTTATTTATGAGAATTTATATAGTATGGTGATAAGGGAACCTTTTTGTGCGAGTCGACTCGCACTTAGCTGATTTAATTTAATGCTTGAGTAGGTAGGTACAATATCATTTGCATGTTGTTTAAAATAGAAAGCGCTGCTCTGGTAAACATAAAGATAATAATAATATGCTTAATGTTCAGGTCAAACACGATAGATATCAGCTATACCTACAGGTAGCTTTAGAAGAAAGTTTTGAATTGATTGCTTTGCATATTTATAAACAAACTAGCTTTTACCCGCAATTTCAAGATAAAATCAGTAGAGATCTTAACCCCGACGGGCGATAATGTACCTACCTATGTATTTGAGCTTGTTTTTAGTAAGGCTTCTTCAGTTTTCAAGCTAACAAAGTAAGTCAGGTTAGGGTAGGTATTAGTTATTCCGAATATCGTCAAGACCACCTTTACGAGATTGTACCCCAGGAAAAGAATTTTCGTCCGACCAACCTGCACGGCCGTAGTAAAACTCGAGTGCAGTGCATTTTTAAAGGGAACGCCCCAAAACCGTTGTCCGAACATTTCATTATTTTAAATTATTCAGTGGTGTGCAGTGCGAGGCCGAGCTACCCGGAATCAGTGTGGTAAGTTTTTTCTTTAATTCTAATCTCTCACTTAGACAGATGGGTAAGTATTAGGTACCTACTGGGTACCAAGCCTATATGCACGTTCATTTTCACTAAGTACCTAGATGCACATTCATTTTCACTAAATACATACCTACCTACGGCTTATTTGGAGAGGAAAATGGGGGAATTATGGTTATGTTCACCATGGTTGCATTATTTACATGGTACTCGTATAATTAAATAAGAATAACAAAATTTCTATCTACTTAAAATATTAGTAGGTAGGTACCTGCGCTCGAATTAGTAGAAGTACCAATTCAAATTATTTATAAGTATTCCAATAAACAAGGCCACCGCTATAATAATAGACCTACAAAATAATTGTGCAAAACGCTCTCTTATCATAAACATCAAAATTAATCGTCGCCTCATAAACAAAATTAAAGTTATACCCTCTATATTAACAGAGCAAGTTGGGGGACTCATTGCCTCATTAGTTTCCATCGCAGCTTTTACGGAACTCGTTCCCAGGACAATTTGCGTCCTTGGTCCAGCATTACATAAGCATAACGCAAACCCTGGGACGATGGAGGCCCGACAACCTTATATTAAGCTCTCCCAAGCCTCCGTATTGTACAATTATTCCCCAAAGTGGAACCCTTCGCAGCCTTCAATTACCTTCAGTTAGCGCCCGAGGAAATAAAATAAAATTGACGTTCAAAATAAAACATTCCAAGATTCAAATTGCCATGTTTTGTTTTAAGGCTCTATTGGCATAAATGCGCACCTGTCGATCCTGAACAAAATAACAAAAGCGATTGGCTCTTGTATTTTGTTGTTGCTTGTCGTTCAATGGGTACAGTCCGCGAAGCGTAACCTGAGATTTATATGTTGAAATCAGTAAAAATGGGGTAAATATTTGTCACGGACTGATGTCTGTTATTTACTAGAATTGTAAAGAAAATGTTTTTTTTGAAACGCTCAAAAATTAAGCGACAATTACCACTGTATATTATTATCTGCAATTAATTAATTATTAAATTTATTTGTCAAGCTTTATGAAAAGACATTTATGTATTGACATTCCGACAAATTACCTACGTCATTTTTGACAAATTGCCGATCTGTCGGGTTTTATGAAATAGGGCCCAGGTTGTCTCCGTTGGTGTGCACTCATTAAAATACAAAGCTGCAGAAATTATACCTCGCGGATAGTAAGTTACGTATATCTTTACTCGTATTTTTAAAAGTTCTTAATTAGCTCCTGCTCCACTTATGCGTGCTCTTGTTTCTAGAGATTAAGAGGCAATTAAGTAGGTAACTAATTATAGAACATGTATTTAAGTTGTAGGATGCAGTGATTATATAAGTAAACTAGTAGGGCGCGTGGGTGCGCGGCTCGCTAAAGCGAACCGCGGTTTTTCTGTTCACCAAGTAGATCTTCGGGTCTTTATCATCTTTTTCGAAATCTGTATGGCCGCCATCTTGAATCCGCCATTTTGCAAGTTTTTTTCGGCTCTCTGCCAATTGGATGAGGTTTTGAGTGACATTTGTTTGAACACCTCCCACCTATCTTCGATACCCTGGCCGGTGCTCCTCACCCGTCTCTGAAATCCTCAATCATCAGCTCTCTCAATATTTTTCCTCCAAATGAATTTATGTCCTCGATACGAAACCATTTGAAAAGGAACCCTATCGTAGTCTTGCATAATATATTTTTTATGAAAAAAAAATTCCGCCATCTTGAATTTTTTTCTATTCATCACGTAGACCATCAGATCCTGATCATCTTTTTCCAGGAAACCACTCGTCCATCTCTTATAGTCTCCGAGATAGACACCGTCGAATTTTGTATGGCCGCCATCTTGATTCCGCCATTTTGAATTTTTTTTCAGCTCCCTGCCAATTGGATAAGGTTTCGAGTAACTTTTGTTTGAACACTCCCCACCTATCTTCGATACCCTGGCCGTGCTCTTCACTCGTCTCCGAAATCCTCAACCATCAGCTCTCTCCATATTTTTCCTCCAAATGATTTTTTGTCCTCTATACGAAACCATCAGAAATTTTGAAAAGGAACCGTATAAAGTCTTGCATATATTTTGTATGGAAAAAATTTTATTCCGCCATCTTGAATTTTTTTTCTATTCATCAAGTAGACCTTCGAGTCTTGATCATCTTTTTCCAAGGAACCACTCTTCCATCTTTTATAGTCTCCGAGATAGACTCAAACAAAATTTGTATGGCCGCCATCTTGAATCCGCTATTTTGAAGTTTTTTTTCGGCTCTCTGCCAATTGGATGAGGTTTCGAGTGACATTTGGTTGAACACCCCCCACCTATCTTCGATACCCTGGCCGGTGCTCCTCACCCGTCTCCGAAATCCTCAATCATCAGCTCTCTCCATATTTTTGTACCGAATGAATTTTTGTCCTCTATACGAAACCGTGAGTGAAAAAAATTTTTTCCATACAAAATTTTACAGGAGAGGTGATCAATGAGTCAGTCAGTGAATCAGCACGAGTAGCTATATATATATTAATTAGTATCTACTCGTAATTAACTGTAGCCGTTCTGAAATCCCACGATATCTGAATTAAATTGTAAGCATTAAAATTCTTCGCTTCATTGTATCTTGTAAATTGTAATTGAGCAACAAAGTAGTGTGTGTAGGTACGTATTGCTGCGAATGACTCACAGGTTCTTTTTTTTTTTTTTTTTCGATAATCAGGTAATCTACACACCGAAGTGTATGTACCTATTTTTTTTCTCCACTTAGGCATCTGTATGATGCTAAAATTATCGTGTCTGCCATGGCCGTAGCATAAGTGTTGCTGACATAAGTAACCTACCTAGGTAGGTAGGTACAATCTATTTTTCCTTAGTACCTATCTTAAAAGGTAAAAAAGGGGTTTCTCGCCGAAATCCGTAAGTGATACGCTAAGCACAGCACATAACTTTCTTACCGCACACTGATAATAATGAAACCGTACCATAATAATGTAGGTACCTAAGTGAAAAACCAAGCTCTAGAACGTCTTCAGCGCCCGATAAAGGTTGTCAATTACCCACCTACGCCTTTTGCCGTAACGTTTTCTGCGATTTGTTTAACTTATGAGACAGCAGTAGTTCTTACATTGTTTATAAATTATTAGGGTAGATATTTATCATTACTCGTATATCCTTCAAAGAAAGTTAATCCAAGTGCATGATTCAAGTAAGTACTTACCTCCCTACTTAATTCAAGTTGATTTTGCAAACAACTTTGACTGAAATATCGTATGGGTACTAAACCTTCTGTTGGAAGTGTTCAGAAATAACAAAAGGGCTTATAAAGATGCATTAAATCCGTCTGTACGTCACAAGTTTTTCCTGATAATCTTCACGAAACGTTAAATTTATTTCGGCCCCGAAGCGTTGTGTTAAGGACCGCCTTAATCCTTTCGGAGCGAAGTTAACCTAATATCATAAAGATGGAATAAACCAACTTGTAGCTACTTGCGGAGAAGTCAAATATTATCCTTTGAACAGATTAAGGAGTTATTAAATTTTCGTGCACGAGCCGCTAGTGCGTCGGGTTCACGTTGTGGTTGAAAGATTAACTTCAAAAATCACAATATTACCTAACTATGGAACATTCAATGAGTTGTACTTGTTTTAATTTAAAATATAGATAGGTATGTTTACGTATTAATAACTAGATAAGTAGATATTTTGTAAGTGTTAGAGTGGTAAAATTAAAAATATCCAACTCCGTCCACGTTGTTTTAGAAAGATGGAGATAGTTATCAGTGATGGTACCTACTTATCATCACCATTATTATTAAGTACCTGTTGGTTACTTACCTACATGGAAAAACATACCGCCACCTTATTTAAAATTGGTTGAAAAGTGGTCACTCTTTGCATTACCTACCTATTCTTTACCTGTCTGTGAAAGCCCCATCTAATTCGGTTCAGCCAATCTGAAGATTAGGCTAACCAAAAAAAATTTAAATTTTTTTGGGTAAATCTAATGCTATTATCGTTCAATAAATAAATTTCGAAATCACAGACAGACACTTCAGTTTTAGTTCATAATTTTTTATAAATATAGATTCAGTTTTAGTATTTAAGTAGGTAGTGAGATAAAGCTGAAAGCTGAAAAACACTAAGTAATTTTCTCCCTCTTATAAGCGACTCTATATTTTAGACTACAAGTTATATTATTGTGTTGTATAATTAGTAGATAACATGTCCCAGATGCAAAATGTTTAGCAAACGATACTTGCAAAGAAAGACATGATTTATATCCCGCTGGCGAATATAAAAGGATTGGGCACAAAATGGTTGGAATGCAAAAATGAAAGAAAAAGGGCAGATCAGCTGTGAGGCGAGAGTCGGCCATTTTGAAAGCGGGCTGGGCATGGGCGGCGCACGCCTGCGCCGCTTGATTTATGTCATTAACGCTTGTCATGCATTCTGATGGTCAATCTTGAAAGGATCAACGTTTATCGAGATTATTAGGAAAACATTTTTCTTATTAAAAAAAAATCTTATGCAGTTGGACGAAGTTAGTTTCCGTCTACTAAGCTATTTTTTATTATTAGAAATAAATAAATATAAAGATAAATATATAAACCGTTTTATTGTTCCTAAATCATCGAGCACCAACCATCACACAGTGTCCCACAGGTCATACCACGTAGATGTTTAGGCACTACATATAATATAATATCAAACGGCAGTTGGATTATATGTACCTACCTATTGCATTTTTGAAGCTTCACTGTATATAAATAGATTACTAATTAACATTTCAATGTTACAGATGGTATACACCACATTGCATGATATAACATCTATTTGTAAATATAATTAACTAGGCAGTCATAAGCTTTTTTTGCATACCTAAGCTTTACTCCCACCTAACTATAAGTCTACCTTTTTTAATTACAAATTAAAATGCTTAGTAGGTAGACAGTTATAAATACTGACAAACTGCTGAGTGTACCTATAACAATCTTCAACACATTTTATTATTAATTATTAGGTATTATACATAATACCTATTAATGTAGATGAAGGAAATGCTTGACGTTAATTTCCCCGCAACATTTGTTCTTGTCACTAACATTACAATGTATGAAACGGCTTCTTAGATACGAAGGAACATTTGAGAAAATAAGGTTTAAGCTAATACAATCTCTAAGTAAGCAGAGATAGTGTTTTTATTTCTGCGGCAGTAGGTTCTTAGAGACTGAAACTTTATATAGAATTTGTTTTGAATTGAGACGCAACATTGTTTCATCAAGATTAGCCGGCTATGAGTTCAGCGTACTTTTCTTACACGAATGAAGATATTGAATTTAGATAACAGCAACTCTGTCTAAACGACTTGGAGGATCGGTAAGCAATTTCAGGCTACTTATTAATAAGTATATTTTTTACTTAAAAAGCAATATCAAATACGAGGCTACCTACTTATTATAAAGAACTGCTCATACGGGCCCCGCTTCGTCAGCGATAACCTGCGCTCTTAACATTTTGTCCTTACAAGTCACCTTACATTACACATATTTAACAGTGTGCAGAATTCCAAAAAAAATCCCCGCGATAGACAAAATAAAACATACCCGAAACCTCGAGTGAAACGCGATGGATGCTAACGTCACGAAGCGCCAAATACATCATGGATTTTAATATCTAGAAAGATATTCATTAAAAAAAATAGCTATATCGTCTCATATAGGTAAGTATAGGAATTTTGTATAAAAACTTTGGCTCCATAATATGCACCACATCCTTATTAATATTATAAATGCGAAAGTGTGTTTGTTTGTTGGGTAGGTCTTCAATCTCGCGGCAACAAAGCAACTGATTGACCCGATTTTTTGCATCTGTATATTTGAGGACCGGGAGAGTGACATAGGCTACTTTTTATCCCGGAAAAGCAATGAGATCTCATGGGATTTTTAAAAAACTAAATTCAAACGAGCGAAACCGCGGGCATCAGCTAGTTGAAAATAAATGTTAATTGGTTAAAAAATTAGACCTAACTTCGCGATTTTATTTTGTTTTGCTAGTAGCCAGAGAGGCCCGTTTGCACTCATCCTAATGATAATGGCTTGTTTAAAATACCCTGTTTAAAATGATGATAAAAAATGATTTTTAGCGTAAAAGCCTTACATTTTAGTATAAAAATCCGTCCAAAAAGCTCTTGAATTAGCTAAAGGAAAATGTCCGTTAGGGGTTTTATGTTTCAATAAATGAAATAGTCTAAGAATAGTAAGGTACCTAATAATTCCGTGGATCTTATGCCGGGCTAAAGCTTAACTTGATAATGACGTCTACAAAATACAAGGACGAGGATAATACAGCAGTAAAGACATTCTGTTTTATCTGAGCGACAAAATTTTCAGGGCAACGGAGGTTGGCCATTATCTTGCTCAGTGCGAAACGCTTTGCACGCGTATTGCGAAAGTATCTTGAAGAATTTCCTTGTCAGTGGGAAAAGGAAACAAAAATGAATTTTGGCGGTAGATAGAGAAAAATTATAAACTGAACGAATTGACTTTTATTTTGTTTTTTTTTTGCTATCGCCCATGCGCCCGTGACTTTGTCAACAAGGGGTAAGGGGTAAGGGAACTCTTTGCTTTTCCGGGATAAAATTAGCAAAAAGTAAAAGTATGCAACTCTCCTGATCCTCACCTTAACCAAGACTAGAGATTTAAGCAAAAAATAGACCACACCAGTACGTTGCTCCACCGCTGCGTGATTGAGGGACAAACCACCAAACAAAAACACATTCGCATTTATAATACCTACTTATTAGTAGCTGAAATATTGTAACTTTCGTGTTTGGAGTAGAGAAGCTGCTGACTTTTTGTTGACTCTTCTCAGTAGAATATTATTAAACTCAATTAAACTTTATTTTAAATTACAAAAAATTATTCGACTTACTTACTCTATCTAGATAGAACTTTTTGATAGAGTAGATTGAAAACTTTCTTAAGAAATAAGCTAAGATCGTGAGAGAGTTTTATTTGGAACACTGTAGTTTCAACTTTGTGTGTAGAACAGAAGTATTTAATATAAATGTAAAGTGTGGTCGTGAGTCTAAATTATTATCAAGACATTATAGAAGACCTTAAGCATTTTGCCTAGCGTCCCGGTAATTTCACAATTTCACGCTGAGGCGGGTATCTCGTTACTCGCCGGGATTTAGTCCCGGCATTCGGGACGCTAATGTAGTGGAACGAATCACGCGTATGTGAAAAATAATTAAGAAGTCATCCGTTGGTGTTTCGTGAGAACTATGCCTTGGGCGGAAATTATTCGTTGCAAGAAAAACACATTTCACCTTTCTGTTTAAACTTTAGAAAGGAGTCACTGTGGGAGGTTCTTCGACACCTGCTTATTAATGTTAGAATTTTTACGATTGTTGTTTATAACTGTTATAAACAAAAATAAACGGTAATAGATACTTACATAATTTGGATAATAAAAAAATCAAATGATTAAAATGTCTATAGGGAGATATTAATATCTCCTTGATGGTCATTCTGTCTGGCTATCATTGTCTCTATCATTATTAATTTATAAAATATTTTTTTTATTATAACTACGGCGTATTAATATCTAACTTCCTTATCCTAATCACCTCAACCAATAAACGTCTTTCGTTGGAAAAAAAGGTCACTTACACCATATACCTACTTAAAAAAAATTATACTTACTTTTAAATTAAATGTTTTTCGTACGAATCTGATCTTACTTATTGGTGCGATGGTAACAAAGCTATAGAAGTCGACATATGTGAGCAACTTCCTTGCATACGGCAATATTTGGGCCCTCTACGTTTCACAGCATTAAAAACAATACAACTCTTTTGTTACTGGCAGGATTGCGTCTGGAAGATTAAATTAGAATTAGGTTTTATGTCGCTCAATCCCACAAAACTCTTGTCGGTGGTGGACGATAATCCAACGCTTACTCGTCGTTTTTTCCGCGTAAAAAAACTTTTTTCTTTTGAATAACTCCCTTATTTTTTCCAGCGTCGACCCTCTTTATTCATAAGTCGCTGACGTAACTTGAAGGACCCTAAATGAATGGTTGTTCGTTGTTTTACGCGTCTATTCACAATGGTTTAGGTCGAAAACTTCTGAGATTTGCCCATGGAAAAGCACTTTCACTACGAGATTTTGCTATGAAATCTCTGACCTATTTTTTTCAGAATCTATCCGCGTATATGATAGGGAAAAACTTTTTTATACGGAACATAAACAAGACCATCGATTTTACTAGCAAGAAAACGAAAGAATTTTACTACAATGCAAAAGCTCTTTTGACTTTGATGAGAAAATCTGCCTCAAATATAGATTGGTAAAGAAAGAAAGCTTTTTACATAAGCTCAATAAAGTTCGGTGAGCACAGCTATCCTTTAGAAGTTTAGAAAAGCTCTTTTAGAGGCCTAGGTATAAAACCTACCTACCTATGAGAGCAGTTTTAATGCAGAAAAAATTTTTGTAATTAACTAATTATTTTTATCGTAATTATTATTGGCTCTAGTTAATGCAGTGGTCTTAAGCACTCGTCTGCCATGTTTATAAAGCTTAAGATATATAGCTACTGCAAATTACAAAGTAAGGGTTATTAGAGGCTACCGATACAAATTATTTAGCATGTAAGCTTACAGTGAAATAGCAATTTATACGACAGATAGATACATAATATTTCCGTCCTATGCTTGTAAGTTGTAACATTTACCTATTATTACAAGCATTAACTTAATAGAAACTATGTAGATACCTAGTAGGTACGTACTTATTAAATAGATATCGTATCTTAATTAGTTTTAAATTATTATTGAAAACCTTATAAAAAGTTGCCTCCGTCGCTGTTGCGATGTTTACAGAGACAAATCCGCACAATTAGGTAGGTATATAGGCATTGTGCGGATTATTTTGATTTAAGCTTTCAATAAGTAGGTACCGAAAGCTATCATGCATGCGTGATGTATTTTTTTATGTGAATTGAAACTTAAAAATTAGACGAACAAAATAATCTTTCTATGCGTTAACTTAAAAAGCCGAAAACACGTTTTTGCATTAAAAATTGCATTTTCATTAGGTAATTCGTTAATTTTAACGCATGCCAAGCTTAATTTGTGTGTCTAATTTTTTTTTTAAATTTCATCACACATGACGGGTCTTTCAGTCTTTGCGGCTTCCGCCCCACTAATTTGACTTGTCGCTGCTATAGTTTGACACGCAATCCGCTAAAATCATTAGGTACATTCTAGGAGGATTAAGCTCACAAATTTTTTTTCCTCCGAGGGTACATTACGGCGTCGCAACGTACTGTGAGGTTTCTACCAACATTTCTGAATGGTGAAGAGAAAAATTTGAATACAGACGTCACGTTTAGTTTCGTGGTAAAAAGAAGTCCGAGATCTTCGCTTTACGAGGTCGGCTAAAATTCTGCTTGCTGGAACACTGTTTAGTTTATTCGATACGGAGGAGAAGTATCTATCCAGCTAGCCGGAGAGTTGCCTTTAGATATAGATGTACCTAAAAGATGCAAAACGGCCAAGGTCTGCGAACATTTTTTTTTAGCTTATTATTTATAGTAAGTAGGTAGGTATTATCTGAATAAACCATAAAAGATACATCTGTAAATATTTTGTGTAGTAACAAATTGAATAAACCAGGTATGGACTATGTGGCTAAATTTTATTTTTGAAGATACGCACAGATTTTTGTATTTTTTTTTTGTGATACTAAATTATATTTAGTAATAAAAAAAAATTAAATTAAGAAAGAAATAAATTAAGAAAGGAATTAAATTAGGAAAGACGAACAACGCTTGTTCGTCTTTCCCTTCATTTTTTTTATATTTAAGGCACAGATCTAAGGTATGTGCGCTTTTTTCTGTGGTCTGAGTCTCTATGGTCTACAACTCAATGATCTTAGCCAGTTCGAGTCAAATGGCTACCTCTCCCAGCAAATGCTACGGACGGTCGTTTCTACGGGAATGAAAGTCTGAATACCCTTATTTCGTGTCTTCATTGAAATTGAATTGTGATGTTGATAGCGATTTATATTTCCATATCAAATTAAGTTAGCTATCTCCTTTTTGCATGGGTATAGCTGAGGACTTGGTTTGGAGGGTGCTGAATGACATAAGCTACTTTTAATCCCGGAAAACTCAATAGTTCCCACGGGAATTGTAAAAACTAAACCTACGCGTGCGAAGTAAAAAAAAGCCTACCTACCTGCATTATTCATTGATGATAATAATGTCACAGTTGCGATGGAATGTTCATTACAATCGCCAAGGTCACATATACACGCCATTGTTTGTACAGATCGAAACGTAGTAGGTACCATTACCGGGCCCCAGAGGAGACTTGCTCAAGTCCGTTACATACAAATGTCTTTCATTAACTTGTCGATGTTTCGTCCGAAATACGGTCGGTGCGGGGCTATTGTGTTTTAACTCGTTTTGCGCATCAGCCTTAAAAAATTTAATACCCTATTCAGATTCTATGTTTTGGAATAGTAGCTACCTAGCTATATTTTAGCGTGGTTTTTGTAAACTTCTTACATTTGCTAATGGACACGTATATTTTTAAGGGTAAGGGTAAGGGTAAAAATATACCTACTTTTAAATACATAACAAGGGGTATTTTTACCCCTACCTTGTACCTAGTATCTAACTGCCTACCTTCTTTGGCAAATATTTTTGGTGGCCTATGACCCCGAGGCCCGAATGAATAGTCACCTAATTTTGATATGATATTTTTTATTCTATCACTACCTAGACGATGCTCACGATTTCGTCCGCGTGGTTAAGGTTTTTTTAATTCCCTCGAGAACTGTTTAATTTTCCGGGATAAGAAATAGCCTATGTATTAATCGAGGATATAATCTATCTCCATTCCAAATTTCAGCTAAATCCATCCGGTAGTTTTTGCGTGAAGGAGTGACAAACACACATACAAACTTTCATCTGTATAATATTAGTGTGATAGTGTGATGTGATGCTAATACATTTTGTCTGACCATTTTCACGCGAAATCATGCGATTCACCTTGCGATTTCACCAACGTGAAGTGACGTTTAACAAAGTAATTAATTGGGCATGCTGACAGTCTTTGTATTGAAAATCTGCCAAAATATCTTTACCCTCGGATAGCGTTTATTAATTTACGTTAGTGAAATCGGCCCTCAGAAATTCACGAGTAAATGTGAGTCACAATCTAATTATCAAGAAAATGAAAATTATGCTCCGCGCATAACTGTCCGTGCTCGGTCATCAATATTCTACACCGGTTTGTTTGTTATTTATTCCATCATTTTCCTCGAAGGACGAAGAAAACAAAAGGGGACAGAATAGCTCTCTTATTTAACTCGTTTCCGATACGGCCTCTCGTATCGACGAATCAAATTTCCTCCTCCAGGAATAAGTCTGAGAGGTCTCGCTCTACACGAGGATGACAGGCGACCCGGGAATAACAATAGGTAAATTTATGTAAATGAACGCGCTCTACGCAACAAAAAGGAAATGAGGAGCTGTATACACGGTTTGATAGGCGAACGGTTCTATGGACAGACATTTTTTAAGTTTATCTCTATCTATTAGGTAGCAAGTTTACAATCTATCAAATTGTTTAACGTTTTCAAGGCGTATTATAGGTAGGTGTACAACATAATGATGTAAACGTCTTGAACACGTAAAGCTGTATAGGTAGGTACCTAAGCTACGTCTGATCTTTTTCCGGACACAAAAAATAATATTCTTTCTTATTTACCTATGCATTATTTTGCATTATATTTTTCAGCAATAATCTTCCCATATAAAATGATTTAGATGTACCTATCTTCAGCTTTATAATTACATATACCTAGGTACAAACATGCTCAAAATAGTTTCACCTTCTGCTAATTAAAGCTTACTAAATCTGTAGGCCTCAATAGGTACCTACGAACTTACTTTGGATTATTTTATGGCATTTCCTCTACTTGCACGGAGAAACTTTCAGTATTTCGTGCGACGAAGTTGTTACACCATTTTTACCGCGGTGTTTTCTTGGCGAAACTGGCAAAGTTACATCACTAATATTGCTTTTCCAACCGACAAACATGTCTGTGTACGCTCCAGGGGCGGATCTACTTAAAGGCTTTTTGGGCTGCAGCCCAGGGCCCCGCGAATACAGAGGGCCCCCAATCGAACTGGGGGTCTACTCTAATTCAACGAAAAACAAAATATCGATCGAAATTTCGCGTATTTCCTACCACGGTTCGTTTTCGCAACTTCGTTCGAACGAAAATGTTTGACGTTTAGATTTTCTAAATCTACTCTAATTCATAAATGTTGCGAACGAAAATTTGCAATAAATAAATAAAATATTTTGTTTTCCTATTTTCTTCCTGTACTTAACATATATTACATTACATATACCTACATCACTACAGAAAGCAGTTTCTTGTCAAAATGGCAATTAGTTGAGTAATTAGGTAGGGCCCCTAAGCAGTATTAGCCCAGGGCCCCACAAATTCAAGATCCGCCCCTGGTACGCTCAAATTTTCTCTAGCGGAGCCACTTTGAAATACCTGAATACATTGTTGCACATCTATAGCTAGCTTCGTACTTTTGTTACATTTACTTTATTTGCACCTCGTTCCTACATAACTAGTTTGTTTTTTTTGATAAATGTCTTGTCTGTTTACCTATTTTGTAAGTAAAAAGCTTCTTATCCAATTTGGTGAGTACAATTTGAGAAATGGATAACTAGGTAGTTTGAAGATGGTCGTTGCGGTCCCAAGGTGCTGGAGTGGCGACCCTGCACCGGGAAGCAGCTGTGTATCTAAGTTTTGTATATCCATACTACAACCAAAAAATTGATACCTAAAATAATTTTCTAAAGTAACTACCAAAAAAAACACGTAAGAAAAGTTCTTCTTCAAGGAGTTTTAATCAAAACTGTTTGTTTTGTTACAATTTAGTCAGACCGAAGGTTGAGGTATGCCTTGTATAAAAAAAACGTAGTTCGATAATAATAATCGACATTCGTTTATTGATTTGTAGTTTTGTTCTTGAATAAGGACGCAGGTATACCTACCTAATCTACCTACGTACAGTTTCATTTATTATTTTCAGCTGACAAAACAAACAATACATTTGTAAGGTACCTACGCGTATATTCTGCGACACATCCAAAATATCTGCCAATTTCATTTCTCCTCACCTCCCTGGAGCGCTGTAAACACTCTCCCCCTACTTCTCACCCACACTCAAATGTTTTGTCCGATATTCTTAAAGATACACATTTACACCAACTTGAAAAGAACCCTCTGCAAAGTTATAGTGTCTTAATATCCAAATAAAAATTACTAATTTCTTAGGGTCATTGTCATAAATGGTTCGAGGAAATAATATAATATTGTCTAGAGTTTTTATAGGTAATATTCGTAATGATGTCTACCTATTTTTATTAATAAAATGTTACAATAAAATTTATAGCTTAACTAATCTAATTACTGGGTATACAAATCGTGAAGAAATGAGCTAGCCTTTCTGTCACAGAATGAGGCAATTGACGGCGGATAAATATCTCGTAAATTTTTTTTGCACAGACTGCATGGGCCCCAAGATCTCCAAAGCAAACGGAACAATTATATGATAGAGTCTTGATTTCACAATAAACTAACATAGAACACAAAACGTTAATAATGTATCTAAATGTTATCTACCCAAACGTTTGTCTAGAAAGTTTTCAAGAACCAGAATAAAGACAATGAAAGTTTGAAACGATTCGGTGCACATTGTTATTTGCATCGGGGATTCATACTTACATCTTATTTTGTTTTAGTACCTACTAGTCTAGGATAAACTGTTATGACTCACTAGAATAAAGCAGCTAGATTATATCTAATTTTAGGTAGGTAAACGTATCCTAGGTATCTGAAGTAAGAAGATAGTGTACACGACTCTGATCTCTATATTCAATCTATCATTAACAATGGACTTGCTGTCCCTATACAAATGACAGCCTAAACTATGGATCAAGTGTCTTGGAACTAATAATATTGCAAATGGCGCACCGATCTATGAAATCATACAAAAACAGCAATGAAATCATAGATTAAAAAGAGGTTGATGCGCCATTTGCAATATTACCTATTAGTTCCAGAAACACTCGTATAGCTTGCTTAGTATTTACAGCGCCAAAATGATGTTAATCAAATCCAAAATAGTATCAATCAAGTAGGCAGGTCAAAAAAAGAAATGACAGCAGAAAGTCCAGTGTTAATCATAGATTAAATATATAGGTCAGTGACATAGGACTATTGATCTCCTTGCAAACTAAGAAGGTACCACTTACCTACAACCATCTTTCTAGCGCATTTATTTGATTGCACGTCTTGCACGAAAGAGTTTGTTGGTTTTTAAAAAAATCAGTACATAAATAAATTCTTATTCTTTTAAGGGTAGGTAATTTTTTTTTAAGTGGCCGAGGTCTGCTTTTTCTGGTTGGTTGGATGCTTTGGTCCCATTCTTTTCTTAACCGGCTGATCAATTGTGGCAAAACAACATCAATCTGATTGGCTAAATTTATGGCATTCTCGCTGCAGCAATGTATTTTAGCCAATAGCGAGAAAGTGTCGGCCAATCAGCGGTGATTGCGATCGTGTTGCAATGATGTTTAGACAATCCCGTGGACAGCAACCAGCAAGAAGCAGATTTAATTTATTATTTATTTTATTTATACAAAACAATATATGGGTGATTCTACGATAAGAGGTTTTAAGTCCATAGAGATAGAGAATACGGCCACGGAGAAAAGTAGCTGTTTTTTCATTAAACACTTAGATATTATGATTTTTGTTCTATTTATTTATCTTTTCACGTAAGGGCAAGTCACTTTATGCATATTTTATTAAAAAGTCAAAAAATCAGAAAATCAAAAAATTCAAAATCAAAAACTTTTTTGACAGTTTTGACGGTTTTTGATTTTTTTGACTTTTTTTGACTTTTTTGACTTTTTTTTACTTTTTTTGACTTTTTTTGACTTTTTTTGACTTTTTTGACTTTGTTGACTTTTTTGACTTTTTTTACTTTGTTTGTTTGCACTAACCTTATCTCCCCTGGTCAACTAGTTTCTCTCCTGACATTTATCTTGCCAGGTGAAATATGGCAGGTGAGAGACGTTTTCATGATAAATTGTATTGTTTTAATTGACATAAGAAGTTTTTCGGTACATTATGTATCACACTTTCACTAGTCCATCATTATTTAATTAGACCAGTAAATGCAAATAAATTGAATGAATAATATAACTTTTATGACTTGCCAGGTGAGAGACACAATGACCTCGCGAAACGACTACTTTGAATCAACGGTCGCAATAACTAACAAATGACGGCGCTCTTAACGGCTCACGTGTTTTGCATTACGAACTTCACGTCAGTAGATGACTTTGAGCACTATTTGGAATATGGCCGTTTTATATTTGTGTTTGTAGTAGCGGAATGAAATTTTCTAGAGTAGATACCCAAAAACAGTGGGACAAAAGTTAAGTTTAAAATATATTGCAAATAAATAAATATTGTTCTATTTTTCCTTAACAATACTTGAATACATTTATTGAAGTTTGTGTTTAACATACTTTAGTTTAATAACTGATACAAAGAAAGTATGTATCGTTTCAAATTAAACTGAAACCGACAGGGGGACAGGCCAGGTTAGAGACTTTTTTAGACTTTATAAGGAATTTCAGAAAAATATACTTTAATTAGGCATTGAATCGTGACGTTATTTAATAAAGTACATTTAGGTGATGTGTTTCATTGCAAAAAATAACAACATATAGAGTAAAATTTCTATTTTAAACTGATTGCCGCACAAGTTACCTCTTATCGTAGAACTACCCATATACTAACTGGACATACGGTCACATTCATTCAAATTACACATATGCTAATTTAAGTTAAGAGACAAGTTAATAAATATGAGTATGTAATGAAGATAATTTTAGGAATTAAGCAAGTAGGTACGTACACAACATAAGTACCTAAATGATAAGCATCAATCAACCATCTAATCTTTTACTTTCTGCTTAATATTTTTGTTATTTATTTTTTGTACCAAGGTAGTAGGTAGTTCATTAATAAAACGTGGAACTAGATAGCCCGTAGATAGGTACTCGTTATAACTGTAAGGAAAATAAGACAATAGAAGTAAAATAAATCTCAAGTACAAGCGTCGAAAATATACCTGCTACGGAAACACGTTCAATGTTCGACACACTAACGAAGCAAATACATCAAATAACGCCCCTCTCCAAACAATCGGGACAAGCATCACCCTTATTGGTTACAAGGGCTCTTCACACTCGATCAGTGTTTGCTCGCACTCGTTAACTGTGTTTGTGTGAAGCCTAATTTACGACGTGTTTGCATTCCGTAAGACCTTGCTAATTGACCCATAGTGAGAGATTTACTAACATGTATTACCAACATTGTTTTGAGTACGTCGGCATACATAAACATAAATATATACCTACATACGTTTTTATTGACAATATAAACAGCAACGTTGAAAGCTAAAGTAACGTAACATACGTTATTTCAAACTCAAAACTCAAACTCAAAATTATTTATTTGATGTAGGCCAACTTGTGGCTCTTCTTTTATGTTTTATTTATATCTATACTTAACTATATTTCCTTGGCTGGCATGGTATGAGGTGAGGATGTGTAACTTCTGAGTTATCTTCTGACTTGGTCCGGTAGGAGGCATCGGCCGTGGCTTGTTACTATCCTAACATCAAAAACGTGCCGCAAAGCGTTTTTGCATGTTTGTCATAGAAAGGAACGATAATTCTAATTTCAACTCCTGTATCTCTGTGTGACAAAACTCTTGCAATTACGCCTAAAATATTAGAAACAGGTCCTATTACGTATCCATAAAATTTATTGATAGACTTTATTTGGCACTAAAATCTTGCAAGTATATCGACGCAAGGAATGACCTCTGTTTTTTAGCGCTACCGAAATCTTGGCACGGAATTGGAATATCGAGGCAATATTTATTTTTCGGGAAGAAAATAAAACAAGACGCTCGCATTCATTTATATGACCGCATATATCTGTTGACACTAATCCTTAACAAGCTTGTATAAGTATGACCTAAATAGAAGTAGGCGCCTACCTACGTAGGCGACAGATTAATCCACTTGATTGCTTAATACAACATATGATAAATTTATAACAAGAGTAGGTTTAACTTTTTAAAAATTTCCATATCCTCGACTGTAGTCATACAAGACATCACATCGATCTACAGCTTTGTTGCGATACCTAACTATTCATTGTTATCTACAAACTTAATAAGCTTGAAAACACCTCAGTTCAGAGCAAGGTAGGAAAATCTAAAGCAAGCATATAACGATTAATAATATTTATACAGAACAAACTACAACTAAAACTAAAAAGGTTCAAAAGACAACAACAAAGATTTTACGAATCTCTTTAATCATGATGCAGCATATATTATCCTAATCATCGTAATTTTATTCGGGCTTGAAAAATACCGGGTATATTCCCGATGCCCGGGCCTTGAATTCTTGCCAAACAACTGAACCTTAGGCCGGGAGTAATGAGATTTCTGACAAAATTTCCGGATCGTCATTAATCGATCGCTTGCGTTCGGTCGCCGAGGCTTTTTACTCCATACGACATACGAAATAAACTAGATTTTCATGCTGCAAAATTCGTCTAACCCCTAAAGTTAGTCCACTTTAGGCCACAGAGGCACTTTAAAAGAAATGTATAAATCAGACCAAGCAAATCTCAACATCCGCGATGACAGTAAATATATTTTAGCATTTTAAAAATAATAATTTCTTTTAAACATTTCTTCATTTTTTTAAATTAACGCATAACTATCTTCAACAGTAGACGTCCGCAGGCTGAAATGATGATGATGATGATAACTATCTTATTGTATTCGTATAATTTTAGCTTTCAATTCACAAAAAATTTCAACGTTATGACGGGGCTTTCAGTGTCACCAGTAAGCACGAACATTTTAACTTTCAAATAGTAAATTTAACGCCAGGCAAAAAATTTTGTATGAAAATGACAGGAGCGCTCCTGTCATTTTCATACATTGGTTAACTTCACCTTTACAATTCGAAAGTTAAAATGTTCGTGCTTAGGCTACAGCTCACCCGCTAGTACTCAGTTACAGAATTAATTGGCAATAGAACAATCGGCAAATCAAACTATAGTTATAATGCTGTCGTATCGGTGTCGTTTCGCACAATCGAGTGGGTCTTCAGCTGTAATGGCGGCCGGGGATCGGATAGAGTCATGGCGTTCTCTTGTAACGACGGGCTGACCAATATGTAAAGTCACTCGCTCCAGTGAATTAGCTTAGAAACTGTTCTATCTAGAGATGATCTTCGCAGGCATGTTTCTCTGTTTCGATGTTTGAAAACAATACCGCTTTTTTAATGAGACCTTCTAATAAAACCTACTAGTGGTATAACTAATTATTATTAAGGACAATATTATAAGAATAGGTATTTTTCCAGAGTATTTTTATTAATAAGCTCTTACAATAGAACCTCTTTTCTTAGTCTGTGTTTATTTATTAGTCGTAAAGTTCCAAGCAGATTATTCTCAGATGATGATGATTATAGAAGATTCTTAGATTAGATGTTAGATTGGACTAGCGATAATTATCTTCCTTTCTGAAAAAGACAATGATAAAATTATTTAAGATGCTCATTGCACACCTAATTTATTAAATCTGGGGTTAAAATGACATTTTACCAGATAAAGCTTTTTATAGTTTGTAAATGTAGACGATAGGTACCTAACTACCTAAGTCTAAACACCTACCTACTTATTCTTAAATAAAATTATTTTCCAGTAAGTTTAACTTAATATTGTGTTCGAATTTGTTCACTTTGAAATAAGTACCTACTTAGAACACTGAAGCAAGTAGGAAGGTAATAGGTGTGGTATGATAATTTTTTGGTGGAAGAAGTGTATCAAAAAAATGAAAACAGAATTCTTGTAAGTACAAAGTCAAAGAACAAACATAGCACCAATATGTGACATTTAGGTTACGCCTCTACCCGTATATCCCATGTTACACCTCACACGACCAAATGAGACCATTACTCTACCCTCACCATGTACATTTGAAAAGCCAACTTTATTTTTTCCACCAGAGAACTCACTTTCGATTGCACAATCAGAATAAACTAAAGTGCAGAGACAGGCGTTTTTGGAATACGGTTCGGATAATAACCTATATCTAACGCATTACTCTGTACGCCTGACATGAAAGTGAGGATTAATTTTTAGGGCTATCTTAGCTGATTAAACATTCAGAGGGTATTTTATCGATATGGTAAGTAAACTAACCTTAGCTTGCATATCCTAATCCTCTGATGGAAAAGTAGATGCTTTTTTTTAATAATGTCTTAACTATTTCAGATTATCTTTGTAATTTTTTTTATGAACATCATGCTTCAATGATATCAAGGTTAAATATAAAATATATTTCGGTACATAACTACTATCTAAAAAACTAATCTAAAGTTCTGTTAAAAATCTATTTTTGTCCGTGTATTTGCTCATAATTTCTAGGTGGAAAGTAGTGGTAGTTCCATGCAATTATCACCATTAATTAAAATATTAATTTTATAGTTTTACTTTTACATGTATAACTATCAACTACAAAAGAAAAGTTTACGTAAATTAGTCTTACAATAATCTCGTTGCGAAATCAGGACGAGTCAAATGGTAAGTATAAAACATACACATGGTGTTAATAATAATTTATATATCTACCTGCCTACTAGCGTTGCCAGACGTCCCGTATTTCCCGGGACATCCCGTATTTTAGGCATAGTTTAAAATGTCCCGGCGGGACTGACTCTGTCCCGTATTTGAACCGTACTTCGTTTTTCATTATGAAATCGATCCAAGTATTCACACACGTAACGTTCGTAAAATAGCGAGTTGATGACGGTTTTTAATTACGATTATAATTGTATTGATTTTTACAGATATGTTAAAACGAATAAAAATATGTTAAAACTAACTCGATCCCCGGAAAAATATCAAAAAAAAAAAAATTACTTACACTAAATTTTTTTTTTTAATTTGTCCCGGGTAAAAAATTGAAATCCCGTATTTTTTGCCCATATAACCATTTGTCCCTTATAGGCTGAAAAAAAATCTGGCAACCCTACTGCCTACCTACTTGCTTTATGTAGATTTACAAAACACAATCAAGAATTAAAATAAAACTTAACAGCTTACGTATATCATTATTCCTTCATCACTAGCTACTTCGGCGGCGAAGTTTATTTTATAACTTTAATCTCATTCCATACTCAGCAGTGTATCGATCGCCCGAATCAAGCTATGAATAATCCCAATGGAGCTCAGTTGAACAAACTGTCATTACGAGTGTCTTACGTCTGCTTGTACTTCATATTTCCAATCCCACTATCCTGCAACGACGGGTCATGGCCGCTTAAAGCCCTTGAAGACGTTCCGGACGTGGCTTTATTACACTAGCGGAAGCGTTTTTAAAACTACATATTTAATTTTCAGTGCCGTTTCCGCATGCCTAAGTAACCTGTAGCTATTTCCAACATAATATCTAATTGGTAAGGGGAAATCTTTTGGGTTCGCATCACCGACATGCCAGTAGGTAGGCATATCTGTAGCTATGTATTCGACATGTTTTCATTACTGTGCTACTCTAATCCTGGTAAATGGTGCTTATTAAATAAGTTTAAATCGAAATCAAACAAACCCTTTAAATTGTCGTACCTATCTTAAAACTTAATTTTAAATCGGTGGTAGATTCTTGACTTGTCATAAGAGCTACAAGATAGCCTACATGAAATAAATAATTTTGATTTTTGCTAGGATAAGGAACAATAAAGTTTGGTAATGAGAAAAGGGGGACTATTTATTGATCATGTTTACCTATCATAAAAAGACTAAAACTACAAATTATTTAGGAAATAAAGGTTAACAAACATTATAACATTTTCTATCTTAAATCTAACCGATTCACGGATGTTTCTGTAAATCCAGTAAATCCTATCATAATTTATTAAACGTTGTCTCCATAAGTGTAGGTTTTACTTCTACGGATTTCTCATAAAATAATTAGCCTAAACTCGCTGAGTCTATGAACAAAACCATACCCAAAATTAAAGCTCCAATCGGTGCGCTCGGCCAAGCTCATAAATCGTAACGAGTTCATGATTTATGCTCCGACTATACCCTGCATATTTTTAGTTACAAAAGTCTTTGGACTGAAACCGATAGGGCGCATCTAATGGAAAACAATATGGGAAGTTGAGCTGATCAATAATAAATAATTTATTATTTATTTACGCTGTAGGTATTAAAGCTGCTATCGATTTTCAGGTGTCTAAATTAACGGTGCTTGCTCCATCTGAGAAGGGGTTAGGCCAGGTTTATCTAATGGTGAAAGAAAACATGATACGTAATCTACGTACTACCCGTTCACTGCAAGTTGTCCGCTACCTCGCGTCGCGCTTCCCCGCACCGCACCTCAAGTCAGATCCGCTTAGTACGGATAGCAACACACTGGTTCACACATGTTACCACCGAATTTTTTAAAATTTTGTTATTGTTACCATTTGTTTGGCCAGCGTGGTGGACTATAGCCTAAACCCTTCTCATTCTGAGATAAAATCCGCGCCCAGTATCTACCCAGTGAGCAAACGATGATTTTATATGATGATGGATGGTGATGATCCATATTCATGAAACTTCAAGTTACATAATTACATAATCTGAATAGTTTGAGGGTACGTGCCTGGGATTTTAATCTCGGACCTCCCGGCTATTAAAGTAGATAGGTAGGTAGGTACATATATCTTCTACTAAGTATATAAAAATAAGTCGGGTTTTCCTTCCTGACGCTATAACTCCAGAACGCACGAACCGATTTCCACGGTTTTGCATTCGTTGGAAAGGTCTCGGGCTCCGTGAGGTTTATAGCAAAGAAAATTCAGGAAAAATTTCAACAATTTAAGAACGCGGACGAAGTAGCGGGCGTCCGCTAGTTATTTTATAATAATTCATCCTAACTCCCAGGCTTCAGGTTTGTCATGTTCGCCTTTGAATTATTGTAAACTACAATTTATATCTTTAATCTGAGTAGTAGATTAGGTAGGTATATATTTTTAAATTAATTCCATTTATTTAATTAAATATGAACTAAAACCTATAAGTTAAATAATTTAAACTACCTACTGTACCTACCCTATGCGATTTCTGATTAATTCTTCAACTTATGGACAATAACATGGAGCGCTCTTCAAAGTGATCATTAGAGGATAACGCGTTTTCTATCCTCCACACAGTTTGACAGTTTTCTTATTTTATAGCCAATTATGTGAAAATATGTGCTTCCTGTGAGATTTTACTTATTTTCGCTTCTTTTATTAGCTCGTTGATTTTGTTGAGTTACCTACTATTTTTATTAGCACCTACTTGATTTTTGAAATCGCGGTATTTTATTTTTTTAACTGTTCATAGGTACCTACCTACGTAAGGAACAGGTAGGAATAACAATTAAATCAGGTGCAAAAATAGCACTAGTTTTAGCAAAAACTTTGTGACGAGTAAATTTTTTTTTATGAATATGTACCTACCTAGGTATATGTAGGACTGTAGGTATGTTTAGTTTGGACTTGTTTCCTCTTTTGGTTTATGCTACAATTTCCGTAACTTAAAAACCATTAGGTATATTTACAAAGCTTGTCTACGTGCAATCTGTAGGTAGGTAGGTAGGTATATTGCTTTAGTCTTCAGTCATGGCATTCAAAGAAAATCACAAAACTTGTAGCTACGTGACGCAACGCCATTGTCCATGGAAACAATTCTTACCCTTTTTTGCATATTGCATAATAACGACTTCTTCGGACAATGATTTGTCCAACCAAAACTGGAGCAAAAAGTGTCTTCAATAACGTTACCTAGAAAGGGTTCAAACATTGCGGTTAACTGTTAAACAATCGGTACAGTTATTGTGTGAGGTTTATGGCGGGGCTGTAAATCACTGGAGAAAAAAGTCTGTGACGTCATAGGCTGTAAAGGTTTAACGGCGATGCCGATCAGCTGAGGTGCGAGGTCGCTGGCACCGATGACCCTCGCTCTGTAGACTTGCGGTGATGCCAGCACTTATATAGAAAAACTTGAATATATACGACTTATGATCTAATTTTACGACTAATAAAAATATTTGACAACAAAGACATCAACGAGTGCCCCCACTGTATAAACAGTTTGAATATTTTAAACTTGAGCTTATTAACATACCTAATACATAATGTTTTGTTTTCTAAATTTCAAACCATGCTTAGTATAGTTAGGTACTTTAATAAAGTATGTACGAGGATAGTAAAGGAGGACGAAAGAATAATTTTTTATATACCTACCTACCTACCTATCTATAACACCTATCTGAAAGTTAGTTCGTCGGTAAAGAACAGTTAAATACCTACGCTACCAAACCATTAAATGACGTACCTATAGGTAATAAAAAATAAAAAAATATTTAGTCAACAAGTCTATTTTAAATTCTTTATTATACATGCCTACATATTATATCAAAACTGAATAGTTTCAATTAAATAACCATAAAATTACCAATTCATAACATATTATCTACCTACTTCCGCAAATAATAACCTTGAGATAACATCTTCATCTGATGACATAACTCACGGTAAGGGTTTATAATAAATAGTAGGTATATATAGTCTTTGCACGTAAGTTCGTCCGCGTGACTTAGGTTACTGTTTTTCCGGGGTAAAAGGTCGCTTTCCTTGCCATACAAAAACCCCGTTCAAACCAAAATGTATATGAGAAAATGAAATTTTTTCATAAACTTTTTTTTTCGTGAATTTTTCCGATATTTTAAAAGTTATTCTGTTATTCGGGACGGACACAAATACAACAAATCAAAAACCATGAAAAGCAGTCTAGCCGTTCTAGAGTTAGGTATAAGTGTTCGAACGAACCCGAATTCCTACCTATACAGGATAAAAAGTATCCTATGTCCGTCTCCTGGTTCTAAGCTACCTCCCCACCAATTTTCAGCCAAATCTTTATCTTATAGATTATATTTTGCTTATTCTGTTCGTCAGAATATTAGTTTAAATGTAAGGTTGTAGTTGTAATTACAACCTTAGTTGTGTTTGTGGCAGTATTTTGTTTTACCTTTATGTCTTACTTAAATATAAGAACGAATTATTTTTAATAAAAATATTGTAGAGTAGCCGAGATGAATTAATCGATGGAGCAGCTCAAACAGCAAAAGTTACTTTTAATATGCAACAAGGTAAGTAAGGTAACTTTTACCACAAAATTGTAATGAAAAATTAATTAAAAGCTTAATATATTTTATTAGTATTAGTCAAATTTAGCATGGCTAATATTCTTTTTTCAAATACCTATGTAGGTATACATACCTAGCTAGTCATACGTTGCTATAACTAATCTCTACAGACCATATATAAAACACAATAACAACTTCCACCGCAACCTGTACGATAACGAAATGGAACGCGTCCCTGATAACCAATGCGACTTTCCACGCATATTAAACTCGATAAACGGCGATAAGGCGGCCATTGTTGTAAGTGGAATTGCTAATCAACAGATCGCGATTGAAAATCCTTCCAACTCGATAAGCAAATCGATTCTGATTTAAACGTTAGATGATAATCGATTTTGTTGACTCTGACTCCGTTTCTCTCAAGAACTTTAGTACCGCCATTGCAGATACCTACAGAATATAATCTGTTTTTCAGCAGCATTAAACGGTTTTATGTCCACTTCACCGTTTTGTAGAGGTTCAAAGCTTTGTATTTACGGAATATTTTAACTTAACTCTTGCAGAAACAAAATTTTCATAAAGATACTTCGGAATATTATCTGTACCTACAAAAATACCGCTTTTATAGGGAAGTGTACTAACTGACTAAAGCATGAGTTGGTTATACATTGATGAAGACTTAATCGTAGTTTACCCGCGCTCTGCTAACCTAGTGAGCGCAGTTTAAATCTAGTTGCGCTACATATCGCCATTAAAATCTGACTATAAAACCTATTATGGCTCTTTTATCGGTAATGCTTCAATAAAAGGCGCAAGTGTAACCGAGCCGTATAAATCGGCAAACTAAACAATGGCCAGGGCAGTTTCGCTCCACATTTCTACGCGGCATGTTTTTTATTTAGTGAAAAAAATAATAATTCACGCTTTTTATCACAGTTATACCAACACCACGCTTTAAACAACACGTCTTCATAAAATCAATTAACATAGTGCAGAGTGCCTAAAACTGATAAAGTATATCCTCGATCTCAAACTGTCCAGACTGTGAACGAAAACACGCGTGAAAAAACGCGCACGGTCTGCCCGCCTCAGACCTATTTGGTGAGTTTTCCTGCATGATGTAGCTGAGTTATCCTGTCTTCAGACGACTGTTAGTGCCATCTATCTAACCAATAGGCAACTTAAGGGCTGCAACAATGGAACAATCGCTGTACATGAGCTTTCAACACATAAAAGTACACTACACGCACAACTAAAACAACTTTTTACATCGGTGTGCGTGAAAGCTTTTACGCCTACAAGCTCAAGCTGGGTTGTAAAACGGCCATTGAAAAGGTTCAGCCGTTCGCCGCGCGGTGGCGTTGTTCAGAAGGTTCGTATCTTGAATAGTTTATCATTTTCCCTGTTTTGCGGTTTGGCGCTACTGTGCTATTTTAAAAAAGCTCTCTATTACTTTTAGTTGGCACCTTAGTACGAGCAGCATTAGAAAATAAGATGTGATAGAGTTAGGGAAATTAATATAATTTAATATCTACTTTACTACTATTTATTTTAGATAGGTATGTAACTTATCAATAAAGTTTTTTAAGTGATAGGTATACCTAGCTACCTAGTAGGTAAGCTTATGTTCTGTAAGTAGCTTAATTATTATTATTTAGATACCAACCGAAAGAAATAAGCATGTCGATATAAGAAGGCAATGGATTAAATTATGGAAAATTACCTACAAAATTGTTAATTATAACTATAAACTTAATAATATATATTTATGAAAATAATAATCATATTTTGGGATTATCTTTACATTCGTACTTAGCTAACTTCTAAAAAGAGAAAACCCTATTAAACTGAAGTACCTACCTTCCTATCGCAAGAAATATTATTTTTAAAGAGACCAACTTTCTTTTCATTATTCTGAACATGACTGAAGTCTGTAAATTTAGTCAAAGTTCAAGTTTCAGTAAGCGTGGGAGGGAATTCCCCCACCCACCCCCTCATCTAACTTAGGCCATTACTGGGGTCTTCCGTTCGTTCCAATTTCAAATTTGAAGCTGATGCCACGATATATGGCACCGCAGCTTTGGAACGCGAAATTGAGCGGGACAATAAACCGGATGAGGTAAAGACAGTGCTGTATACAGCCTATGCTTATGATATTAGTACCTCCCTATCTTTGTATACATATGTATAGGAACATGAAAACTTTTTTGCTTAGGGTTCCGTTGGTTACCCTGCGGGTACGGAACCCTAAAAATTAAAGAGGACCTCCATACAATATACTTTTGTTTTTGCTCGTCTGGTGTTAAATCTTGTACGATGGTAGGTACCCTTCGTATGCGGGTCCGCACTTAGTACCTACTTGGCCGTTTTTAGTTAATATAAATAATAAGAAAATAAAGTTACAAACTTATGTTCTAAAACGTTCACACTTCACATTGTTTCCGAAATAAGATTTTAATATTTTTATAGCCATATCTAATTACTTATTAAGTTTTACAAAAGAAACCGATTAAATTAACAAACGTAGCGTGAGAAATTAACTTTAATTAAAACCTTTTTTGGAAGATGGTTCAAAATAATGGACAAGCTGAGATTTAAATCAATAGGTGTTATAACCCCAATAGTGCACCGGATAAGGCGCCGACGTAAAACCGAAAGGTCGAAGGTTCAAAGCCCACCGTTGCACGTTTATCGTAACAACTCTTAGCAGTAAGCTTTTACGCTTCAGTCAAGTTCAGCTTGGCTATTAAGTACCTACTTGCTCTATAAAAAAATAGTGTTTAGTATACTCGTAGGTACCTATGTTTCTTGTGAGTTGATTTAGCAAAGATTAAACAATCACATCTCGATACATACGAAAATAGTCCTTATGCTTGTATACCCGTATTTTTCCAACAACCTTTTGAAACATGCAAAAAGTTGAGCCTATAATACGTTTGAAGCGGAACTTTTATAGAAACTTCTGTTCTTAGCGTTATAGTTCGACGGGTAGAGAACTTGTTTATATTTTCGTTTGAAACTTGGTTGTTCCATGCGTCTGGGTGGGCGACTTAAAATAATTCCTTACAGTTGCAGGGCACGTCCGTTCGTTATTTTAGACGGACCAATTCCGCCGTCTCGCCTGCACCCGATGCGAAAAACCGAAATCATTTCGCTTGAAGCACAAAGAAAAATAAAACTCTGTATTGAACGACGGTTTTTATTTTGAACTTAAAGTATAAAGCAACTAAATGTATGTTGCAAAAATATTAACATACCTACAGTCTCTATACATGAGCACCTTTGGCCGGGGGGCAAGCAGCTTATTCAGAAAAATTTTATATGATACTAGATAGATAGATAGATAAAAATTTTATTGCACACAAGAAAGAAACAATATCTACCTAATTAATACAACTTAAAACTACGCATGCAAAGGCGGCCTTATTGCTACAGAGCAATCTCTACCAGGCAACCATAACTAGCTTTTGCTCGCGAAACGTTAAGTTCTATTTTTAAATCCCCTATTTTATCCCCTTAGGGGTTGAATTTTCAAAAATTCTTTCTTAGCGGATGCCTACGTCATAATAGCTATCTGTTTGCCAAACAGCCCGATCCGTTCAGCGTTTAGAACTGTGCGTTGAAAAATCAGTCAGTCAGTCATTTTTCTCTTTTACATATTAAGATTATATTTTAATACTATACCTACCTAGCTTTCCATTGATAAGAATAAACTTGAAATAGCTTTTATGTAAGTAGGTAGGTACTTAGATAAAACCAAATTAATTATGTAAATAAGATCATTTATTAAATGTACACAATAAAATCAACGGCAGTATAGGTATGCTAGTTGGGAGATAGTGATATGATGGCAAACAGAGAACCGGCATTCCAAACCGGCACTAAAAAGTCAGCATCTTGAACTAGAATATTAACCTAATAGATTTATAAATACATATCAAATCTATTAGGTTATTTCCTTTAAGTGTAGGTTAACACTTCAATAAAAAAAATAAAAAACAAATTAAAAGTAGAATATTAATTTGAAACATACACAATGTTTCAGTTAATATTTCCCTGACAGGGGCGAATACTCGTACCCGCCTACCTACATAAAAATCTTCAGAATAAGGGCCGATTTAATCACCGAAGGCGATATTTTGATAGTTTTTGAACCTTTTGAAAATCTGCCAAAATATCTTTACGCTCGAAATCGGTCCTAAGTGGAATAAATTAGAGTGCCTACCCTACTTCATATTACATCTAAATATATAAAAGGCAAAGGTGACTGATTGACTGACTGACTGACTGACTGATCTATCAACGCACAGCTCTAACCACTGGACCGATCGAGCTGAAATTTGGCACACAGATAGCTGTTAGGGCGTAGGCATCCGCTAAGAAAGGATTTTGGAAAATTTCAACCCCAAGAGGGTTAAATAGGGGGTTAAAAAGTCGAACCTAACGTGAGCGAAGCCGCGGGTTAAAGCTAGTTTACTTATAAAATGAATATTGTACGCTGACATTCGTAGGTCGTTATACCTTTTTCAGAGCCATTGGGAAAACAATATTACCTTTGTGAGCAAAAGATACCAATTTGTCCGGGAACACGTAGCGTTGCTGGATTACAAACCATTGTTGTTTCAATTTTCCTTCTCTTGCACTATTTGCTAAATAAACCCACTTGTGATTCAATTTGTTTGCTGTTTTGTTACCAATAACTAGGTGTTTTATTTTTTCTCTTGTCGGTTATTTTGGGATGCTTGCATATTTCATATTATTTTATATGAAAACCTTATTTATATAGGTGGGTATACTATATATAGATGGGTATATCCATCATAACATAAATAGATAAGGAATGAATTGATAAAAACTAAGCACGTATAATCATGCATAGTAGAAACTAGCCATGGTAGGTACATAGGTTTATAATCAATAGTAGGTAACCTTCTTACTTATACCAAAAAATTAACAACGAAGCTTTTTGGTAGGTAGATCGCTATGAAAATATCAATCTGTATTCTTGTTTTAACAAAACACTAAAGCTCGTCTTGAAATTGAGAAAATAAAAACTCAAAATAATCGCTTGCAATAATAATTAGTTTACAAGATATCTTCAAATTCTCTTTAAAAAAATACCTCTTAACGAACATGGAGCTTTAGGACAGGGCAAACGGGCAACTCGTCACAGCCACTCTTGGCCAGCAATCTATAAGCAAGACGTGGTCTGATATTGACGCGGGCGGTATCTTACGACTAGGGTGAACGTACGCTCACTCGCTTGTACCGGTTAACTTAGGTGCGGCAAGATAAGGGTAGAGTGAGCGTGGCGGCATTTTTCTCAACACCGTTGGGCTACCCGGCTACCTCTCCCTGTGCCATCTGCACAAGTTTTGCGACTCAATTTCGAGCGCAGTCTTGCCGCTGTGGAAAGTGGCCCGTTTGTGCTAGCTCTACTTTCGAGTTAGACTTCGAAAGGGACTGCAAACGCCAATGTTGTTTCGATGTTAATTATAATTGAATTTTCGGGTAGAATTCAATTATAATTAACATTTCATTAATTCCGAAAAGAATGAGAATTTTATTATGTTTATATTATGTACATACAACAACAATTACATATACAATTTAATATACATAACGCTAATCAGTTGTAGGTAACTAGCAAAGAAGATAGATAACTTTTAGGGTTTTTTGGCTCTCCTGTAAAATTAACTTATTTCGATTACGCCTTTATTCGGTGTGGACCGTCGATTTGCATTTAGTCAATTAAAAGAATAGTTGGAGCTTACCTTATGAAAAGTTAGATATTTTGTGTAAGTAGGTAGGTATATAACCGATTTCATGGTCATATAAAAATCAGTAACGATATTAGGTATATGTAAAATTAACACATTTATTCAAAGAATAGGTAGGTACCTACTGTCCATATCGATTGGTAGATATTAAATTAGTTCTTAGAAAATAAACAATATCTTAAATTGGCACATAGTAAGGTGCATCAGAACACGACTCACCTGTCTAATTAGCTAAAATTAAAAAGCAGATGCTTCTAATAAATATTTTCGATGTTGATTTTATTACTGTTTGCATTTTTTATTGACATGACGATAAATTATTATGAATAAATAAAATCAAATAAGTACCCGACCTACCTACCCGATCATATATTTTTCAACTCGGTCAACAATACGTCTTATATTTTTCATCTCAGTTGAAACAAATATCATAGTTAGGTGTTGTCACCGAATAGTAGTAAGAATAGTTTGGAGAGTTTATAACAATAAAGTAAATAGGTACCTACTAGTTACGTTAGAAACGGTTTTAAGAATGATTCGGTGACAAAATAAATACACAACAAAATCCCATAGATAAGTAGCTACTTGTTTTGTAAGCAAGGTTCTTATTTGTTAACCTAAATAATACAGAAGTGAATATCATACAGAATCGGTAGCAATTTTCGTGGAAATGTTGTGCTTGCGAAGTTTTTCTCGAGCCCGGAAGGCTCATGCAAAATGTATAGATGAGACGCTTTCGTGAAATTTGTATCAGACGGGGAATAGTTGTCCCTCCTTCGACAAAGTTCATATTTTCTTGAATATTATATTGAGGGAACTCAGCCGCGTCTCTAGAGGATGGGCAAATAACACGCAAACAACAACAAAAGTAGGTACTTTATTTATCCTCTTCGGTGTATCATTTTGCGTCAAACAACTCTTATGATGTTACCTTCAGAAAATGTAGGTATAACACATTGGTAAGTTAAAAAAGTTGTAAGCTTCAATAGTGTAGTTCAAACCAGACGCATTCGCTCTCGCGTTCGCTCCTAACACAAGCTTTACACTTAGGTATGTAAGTGAAGAAAAGGGGACTATTAGTCATGATCGGTTAATATTCTTTATAAAAAAATTTGCTTACTTTGAGATAGCAGGAACTCAGTATAATTGGAAAAGTTGATTTTAGAAATTCCTTTATTTTGACATTAAAATTTATTATGAATTCAATGAACGTAACGAATTCTTGTTTGCCATATTTAACTTGTAAATATAACAAGAGAGTATAATAAAAGCTTAGCAGTATTATTCGAAAAAAATCAGACCCAATTTTTTCAAGCCTTTACCTGATCCCATTGAATCGATATCAGTATTTTTTTCTAGACATGATTCGGTCCCAGGTTAAAAAATAGTTTTTGTTAAAAGTGAAAGTTGAAACACCGGCAGCGATTGTGTGAATTCTAAATAAAGTACTGTATAAAAACAAAGTGAAGAACGTTTTTGTTTCCAGACGTTTTCCACACACGCAGTTGTAATTTGACTCGAGAGGTAAAAGTTAGATGAACAACCATTATTTTACCTTTTCGTTTTATCTCGGACTAGCAAAATAGCTAAAACATACGAGCCAACGAGAAAAGTTGTGAGTAGAACGCCTTTAGTACTGCCACAATAATTGCCTCCCTCTAGATAAAGAGAGCCTTTATATCCCCTAGCCTGCAGGTGAATGCAAATGCTTGGAACTCATGGTTATTTACACAAAATCTCCTTTGTTTCGTATGTATGTATCTTGGAGACAATTTTTATTTCCAAAGTTTTTACTTTACTTATCTACTTTTTCACGGTTTATGTAGGTGCAGATTTAAAAGTTAATCTTAAAAATCCATAGCTGTGGAAATCCACCACGGTGGAACATACATAAATAGACACATATATTTATATTAATATGTACAATTTACATAACCTTTTGGATTTTCTGTAGTCCGGTAAAAAACGTTTACCTACAATGATAATAATTCAATTTGGTGTACCTACCTAAAGGTACATCGTTCGAGATTTTCCTTAAACCATTAAAGTCAATGTTACGTAAACATTGGGTAGCTATAAGAGTGATAAGTAAATTATTAGATATCTATGTACACCATACCTATAATCACTAAATAAATCGTAGGAGTTATCGCAAAATAAAAACGAACGCGAGCGAAAATACATTCAAGCGCTGCGGGTCTCACACCGACAACAAGTTGATGCGACCCTTATGCGACAGAAAAAACATGTAGGCATAATGTGCTCTACTAGTGCGAGCCGGGGTGGGTCGCTAGTCCATTAGATAGGTATATGTGACACAACCCAGAAAAACACTAACTAGCTTGTATTAAACTTAAGTGTTTGTTAATAAAATATATTCCGGTCAAGTTAAAGCCTCAATAGCCCAATGGTTACCGGTGCGGACTGAAAACTGAAAGGTCGCAGGTTCGAACCCCACCCGTTGCACTATTGTCGTACCCACTCCTAACACAAGTGTTCACTTATTTGGAGGGGAAAGGAGAACATCAGTCAAGTTCAGCTTAACTGATATTCTTTATTAAAAAAAAAAATTACAATCCAAATCCAAGGCGTCATATCGTCTCTTCCAATATGTAACTAAACAACTAAACGGGAAAGAACAATATCTTTTAATCTTCGAAGAGGACGAGAGACATCATAAATAAGTCCACCAACTCAATGCAAGTCACGAACGCACCAATATTGTATGTAAATCAGAAAAACTTGCAAATACGGCATTGGAATCGCCCGGTCGATTGCGGAAAAGATGCAATCATTGCTACAGTCTCAATTGTGGTGATTGGCTGAATTTAAATGGCTTTCTTGTTGCAACAATGTATAGCCAATACTGTGAGAGTATCGTCCAATCAGAGGTCATTGCGATCGTCACACTGTAGCTATAATTTTTAGACAATCCCCCAGCTGGTATTCTATCTTGCTTTTTCCTCGAACGGAACCCTGAAAACAGAAATTGATTTCATTAACATGTTTGCGTTATCCGGCGTTTTCCTCTTGGGTTGTTTATCTCAAACAAGATTCAATAAAGCCCCACTTGCTCTCATATATAATGGGTGTAGCCTTTCCCGGCTCTTATTAGGATTGAGAAGGATCTTTTTCCTTATACAGACTCGAAAAGAAATATACCTATTAGGTATGTTGTTAGAATATAAATAGAACCTAACGAATATGGTAGTGACTTGGTAGTGTAGTAGATATATATAAAAACATTTAATCCCAGATTAGCATACTAAAATATTGTTATAATTACCTACCAATTTAATAAAAACTAAGGGCCCCCACCGGGAAGACCTCGCACCGGGAAGCGCAGTATTGGCAGACCCCCCACTAGGTGGACAGACGACATCAAGCGAGTCGCAGGGAGCCGCTGGATTCAGGCGGCGCAAGACCGAGGCTTGTGGAGGTCCATGCAGGAGACTTATGTCCAGCAGTGGACGTCCATTAGTTGAAGAAGAAGAAGGGCCCCCATTTTCCATCGGCGAGTAACGTTTAACCGAGGAATTAACGTTTTATAGTTCGTTTTTGTATTGAAAATCTATAGGAACGCACAATTTATTCGTCGGTTAAAATCAAGTTGGGGATTAATACGAAATATACGTACTTAGACCATAAAGATTTGAAAACTTTAACTCAAATATCTTGACATCTACCTAGAAACGGACCAGTTTAGTAATAGATACATTTGTATGTACATAATGAAAAAAAGTAATATATTCAGCAATATATTATGCATGGACCAACCGGTGTACAAGTGGGTACCAGCTAGTTCAAGTGGTGGAACACAACCGCCTGACTCTGCGTCGTATCTATCAAATTACGCAACTCAAGTAGGTATAAGGCTCATGTACATACGATTCTTTTATCATCGACTTTGGGCGATCCGACCAAAGTTCTGAAGTTCGAAGATGCTATTGAACTCGTTTATGAAATACACTGCAATAGTGAATGAAAATACGTTCATTGGCTTTTAACCCGCAAAAAAAAAATCCCACTATAACCTTTGTCTTTCTTCAGTTGCTCAACTATATTGGTCGACGATCCATTGCTGCGTGATTGAAGCACAAATCAACAAATGTTAACCCACTTTCACATTTATAATATTAGTAGGGATCAAAGAAAAAGAAAATTATAGAAGTACGTATTAATATCGGATGACAGCTCGTTTAATCCGATAAAACTCCTGTCGTAGCGATTACCCGAAGCTGTGTCATCATTTTAATACCTAATATGCTCAAATGTTAACATGGCACCAAGAGTGACGCGAAATTTTGATACCGTAGTCTTACCAGTAGTTCGCCTATAGGCAACCTATAGGGCACAGCTATAGGGTATGCAGTTACAAAATCGCTGGTCGCCGATGCTAAAGTTATCGTGTGTGCTCGGGCTCTAAGATAAACCATTTCTGGCGTGAGCGTGAACTACGAGTATACGTTTGAAAAATATTTCTGTCTACTCCCCAGAAGTCTTGTGGCTACAGTATTATCAATAAACATGCTATTATTAAGTAAATATCGTTACAAAAGCTACATGAAAATGTTTACTCTAATCTTGATGAAGGGGCTCTTAATATTAATGAATTATCACGTTTTTGTAAATAGTTCTTTCCTACTGTTATACCTCTTCTATTTTTCTTGATAATGTTTAAAATTCGAGATGTTAAATAGGGTTAAAGGCGAAACACATTGAAGTTACGAAATTTAAATGCTAATCCTACACTTTCACATCAAAATTATTACATTTTCGAGCTTTCTGATTAAGAAAGATAATTAGGAGAGTTTTCAGCGCGTGTTTTATTTGCCTTTTAAATATAAGCGAAGCTTATAAAATTATACCTAGAGGGCTCCCAATTGAGACCCAAAATAATAAGAGAGCTATTTTATAATTTTCTAGGTTTAATAATTTAAATAAATGTTTGCCTCACTTGTGTGATAAAATATTTATTTTACTTCTCACGATAAATATTTATCTAGTGTTCAGAATTTTCGAGAGAGTCAAAAACTTTTTGGATGTTTGTGCACTAGCTTTATTTTGTGGGGTAACAGGAATATAGTTATGTTTATGTCATCTTTAACCATGGCAAATTATATTCTTAAAAAAAAAATGGTTTCTTTTAGCTTTCATTTTCTTCTTCCGACTGGTCTACCAGATATCTTTTTATAAAAAAATTAGTGAAGCCATTATCGTTCACCAATTTAAAAACCATTCGGAGCTTTTAGGGATTGACCTCGTTCAAGTCTGGGAATTCAAGGTCTCATTTGGAGACCCGCTATTGTTATGCCTATTGGTATGTATACCTATACCTTTATTCTTAAGGGAAGCGTAGACACAAGACAGAGTTATCTTTTGAATTATATATCCGCACTAGCTGTTGTCCGCGACTTTGTCCACGTGAAGATGAGTTTTATAAAACTGCCGCGGGAACCCTTTGTTTTTATTTTTTAGTAGTTCATGTCTCTTTGCAGGCCATGCAAAAATCACGTCGATCCGTTTCTTCGTTGTTGCGTGATTGAAGGAGAAACCAACAAACTAATAAAACAACAAACAAACACATTTTCGCGATGATATTAGTAAAAGCGATATAAAACTTTCAGTCACAAATCGAATTACATAATATGATAAAATTAACAAGATTTGTGAAAAAGGCATTTTACGGTTAATTGACAAGTTTGAGAAATGTGATTTTACACTCATTTAATTGTTAAAAATCGCATAAAACTTTTACTGCAGGAGTAAATGTTGAGTTTTTTTTACTTTCATTAATTATTTTATCACAAAGTCGTCTGACTACACATAACGTTTAAGGGCAGACCAACGTGAAATTAGAAGGGAAAATAGAAGGAGATAATTATGCTTTCCGCCCGCGCGCCGCCCGCCGCCCCTCCCGACCCTTGTTCTGACTTTAATCCGTTTAAACTTTTATTTACTTTGTTCAGTCGAATTGATGCGATTGGTGCCAAACTTTTTTTCTCAGATCTGCAATCAGTCCCAGGATTATAAGCATACTAGACGATGCCTGCGTTCTTTATTATTAACGTTTTTAATTCCCGCGGGAACTCTTTAATTTTCCGGGATAAAATGTAACCTATGTGTTAATCCTGGGTATGAGCTATATCCATTCCAAATTTCAGCCAAATCCGTCCAGTAGTTTTTGCGTGAAAGAGTAACAAACATACACACACACACTCATACAAACTTTCGCCTTTATAATAGGTATTAGTGTGACTGATTGTTGTAAGTATTTGATCATAGGTTTATCTAAATTGCTAATGCAAGCCTATAATAAGTGCTATTCAGTAAAATATTATGTAGGCGCCAAACGATATATGTACCTACCTAGGCGGCTAGACAATCTAGACATACCTACTTACCTAATGAATGCGTGAGGAATATTTTCTGCCAACTTTTGATGTGCGCGAATCCACAAAAATTATGTGACACTAGGACGGAATACATAAACAACTCACGCAAACTTTACTAAATTCATGATCAAGGATCATTATTTCCGTTGCGTAAGGCTAGTCCGTCATTGAAGAAATAACTACGTCATGAGAATTAATACCTACTTATTTCGGTCTAATCCTGCAGGCATACTTTTAGAGCTATGCTTGTTGAATAAAAGTATCCTTTACAAAGAATTGGTCTCTTCAACAGAAAATAACAACGAGTGGCAATATTTCAAAGCTTTCCGATAAATCCTCCGTACAAGTTAGATGCTTGTATTTGTATAGGTATATAGTGATATTATGCAGTTGCAGTCGCCGGCGGCCATCTTTCTGACCTGTCTCCAAGTACGCGTGCAATATACCCATCTCTTTTACACGTATCCTAAACTCTATGCTTATCTCCTTCAGCGGCGTCCCCTGCATCCAATTAGGGCCAATACGCATGCGTACGGTGTCAATGTCAAATCAATCCGTGTAGGCTGATGCTCTGATGCAACCGGCTTATAATAGTTGTATGAATATTTATGCAAATTTCGTTTTAAAATACAGGTTTTCTTTTAAAACCAAAAACATGTCGACTGTTCCAGCTGCACGTGTCTACTAATGTTCAGACATAGACACATTTGGACCTACGTGCTTAGATTTCATCTCACGGTAATACGAACGTGCAAAAACTACTGACTAAAAGATGGAGGAGAGTACATCAGCTCCTTATATCTATTTAACCGACTTTCAAAACAAGGCTTCTTGTGTCACGTTTATAACGTTTAAAATAACTGCTGTCAAAATACAGAACCCTAGTGAAAAATTATAATGTTTATTATTAAAGAAGTTTATTATTTTGTTTCAGGATTTTGAACATGGATGAGCAGTGGATGAAACGGTACGTACCTACCTAGCAACGTAACGTAAGTAAATATTTATTGTAAGGTTAAAATTAATATTCTTATTTGATAAGTCTATAAACTAGCCTATAAATGAAACCTAGTTTATAACTATCAAAATTGGTTCACTCGTTCAGCTTAATAAGTGGCAGTTATTTGGAAATCATAAATAGGTATATATTTCAATTTTATTTGTACCTATATAGAGATACTAGATTTAACCCGCGGCTTCGCTCACGTTAGGTTCGATTTTTTAACCCCCTATTTAACTCTCTTGGGGTTGAAATTTTCCAAAATTCTTTCTTAGCGAATGTCTACGTCCTAACAGCTACCTGTATGCCAAATTTCAGCTCGATCGGTCCAGTGGTTAGAGCTGTGCGTTGATAGATCAGTCAGTCAGTCACCTTTGCCTTTTATATATTTAGATAAGGGTACATCTACCTATATGAAATATACAGAAACGCATTTGCAATTTTTGTATGCATTACGGTATAGTATCGAAGGGTATAATAGTACGGTTGTGGTACACAGAAAGACAGATAAATAGGGACGTGTTGTTAAATATTTAGTCATAGAACGGGAGCCATATTTTTACGAGTGGTACAAGATCAGCTCATTACTATCTTATTACGTACGGTGTCGGCGGCTTGGGCCGATGAGTCGAAACACATCCAATTTCCCAACTTCCCATTTATTGATATTGACTCTGAGAGGACGCCCCGTAAATGATCTTGGATAAGATACGCGCAGCTGGATGTGTCTTATCCAATATTATCATACCTAATTCGTGAATGTTATTGTTTCCGCTATATCGAATTTATACATCTACATGTTACGTAACATGAAAGGTATCTTAAGATAGATCTTCCCGATAACTTTCACATTCAAATGTTGATGGTTTAATAAAAATTAAACAAATTAAAAACTTTAATTCAACACAATTGATGTTTATCTATGTTTTAGAGTAAATTTGTTTTTTTTAATTAAGACCAATCTAGTAAGCAAGCTGAACGTGAAAATGTTTGTATTAGGAGTTGGTTTGGTTACTTCGAAATTAAGTAAGTGGCTAATTTTGTTCCTATCCTTTTCCGCAAAAATCATTATGAATGGGATAGCACGAGATTTAAAACTGTTAAGAAATTATGTAAATACAACAGAATTTAATTGTCATGACTAATTCAATCACAATGAGGACTGTGAATAAGACTAGTCTTATTACTGATGAATTTGTACTCAAAAGATTTTTTTCAACTTTAAAAAAAAAAAAAAGGTTTTTCCAGCTGCACTAAATCTTCAGTTTCGATATTTCGCGGTATCACTTATTATCATCAAACCTAACGTCAGATAAGCTCGAGGCGAGACGTGACTTACGAAAAATAGTCATTTAGCTCCTACATTCGGATTTGTAACCATGAGGCGTAAGAGAGGATCACAGGGTACACATCTTCGGTAATGAAGTTGCTAACATTGATCTACCTATGTAGGTAATATGTATCTATCGTATATGGAATGAACGTGTAAAAATAAGCCTTGAACATAGGAGTATTGTGGAACGTATAGCTCATTAGGTACCTACTGTGGAAACGTATACCTACCCAATATTTTATTGAAACATTACAAAGTCAAAATTCGAGAATTGAGATTTTGGGTGGTTTGCAGTGTGTTTAGACTAGATACCTTAACACAATCTCTCATATAAACTTCAACTTCTCAGTGGAAATAAAATTAGTTAATTATAATATTATTTTAGTTGAGAGATTCTATAAAACTGATCGGCACGACTTAGTAGTATCTAATATATGCCGAAGATATTTTTCCTAACCTACCTGTCTAAAAGCGTTAAAATTTCCGAGCGGTTGATAAAATTATTATATATTTTGATTTAATTGTACCTAATAAAATTAAACTCAAATTATAAAATCTTAAAAATTCAAAAGTAAATGTTCTATTCCTACTAAAAATATCTAAAATCATCGGGCGTCTGGAACGAAATTTTCAAATAAAATATTATTGTGATATTGTTACTTCTACTGTGATTAACATAGACAAGACATTTATCATAAAAAGTGCCCCGAGAATTTCTTCGTTTTGTTACTTTTGAAAGCTGAAAAAACACTTCGGTCTATGGACCGAAGCTTTATGAAGCGCAGTTCAGAGTACGCTATATCACTCTACTACATATAAAATACTGCGCCATCATACGCATAGCAAGCCAATAACTATATCATATAGCTTCGCATAAAAGAGTTCGTCAGTGATATAATTGTACCTACTGCATAATATTTGCTGCGCTTTATTATACCTAATGAAATATTGTAAACTGCCCTATGCTACGAAGTGATCGAAGCTCTACATTTTGCTATACCTATAGATGTTTATACAATTGAGTGCACTGAATCGACCGCCCAGCTTGCACGTCTGTCAATTGTGAACTGAGATATGTTTGGTCATTGGTAGGTACTTCATTAAATGAACCAGGAGTGATATAAAATAGTATGATTCGAACTAAACACAAATCATAAACATTTCATTTCATTGATGTCAGGTTTTTTTCGTAATAAATTCTATCAAAATTAAACATCAGTTTTTATAAAATACATTTTCTTTTTGAAATCGATCCCATCTTTGAAATTATGGATGATGCAAAACAAAATGCTGGCGGGTCGCAACACATAAATTTCTTATATGGAAATGTGGGAAATGTGATCCGATATATTAGATCCCAAACAAACTTAGCTACCTCATATTGGTTTCAGACGGAGATTCTTTGCTTGGAAATGAAATAAAATTATATTTTCGATGGAATCAGGTATCTATGTATAGGTAGGTATACTAAAGGGTTTGTCAAATGACAGAAATACAAAAAGGGTTTTTAAAAATTGAATTTTCCTGTCATGGTAATGTGTCATGGCCTTACAATTAGTTTAACGAAGTATTGTTTAATTGTATCTCAATTACCATAAATTACTGATTCAATATCGTGTTTTACGCCATATAAAGAACACGTTTATTCGTTGAATTATTGTATTGATAGCATGAATAGGTAATAATGTGGGTGACAACGGCTGGCAGCTCATAAACAATTCCTTATTTAGATTAGACACACCTACATTTTTACTTTATAAAGACAATACAGATAGGTATAAATTGGCATTAAATAATGTAGGAAGTAATAGGGGCGGGTTCTGTTATCTATTAACGAGTACCTACAGCTTGTTAGGTAACAGGATGCGCTAAGTTTTAATCAGTTTTGGCTCTTTCGACAAACGGTGTCCTAATTTCGGAGGAGTGTCTCTATCGATTGGGACTGTAAGTTATCTGGCTGGATATCGCCTTGGCAAACTTCTGCGTTCTAAACCGTTTTTAGGGTAATCACTGAAAGAATGGCTTGCGAATTCTGAATTTCATTATTTATTTAACGAATATTCAAACACTACCTCCTTAGAAATAAACGTTTGTTATAAGGTAAGTAGGTAGTAGGTAGACTTTCTTTATAGATCAAGATCTAAGCAAGTATGTCCAAAGCTTCCGGCTTCTGTTTTTTAACAAACGTGGCTAGGTACATTTAAATCAAGAATGAATAGGCATCCTCTCGGCAAGTGCGCTTCATCTTAGGCTTAAATAGGTAAATATACTGTTTATAATAAAATGCCTTTTACAAAAGTAATCTCTTCTTAAACATATTGGAAAATGTAATCGAACAGGAATTCGCAATCGTAATTAAGGTAAGAGCCACCGCAGTGTGTAGGTAGGTGCTTAATGCTTATATGGTGAATTAATGAGACTGCAAGCTGATTACATTTGGAGTTAGAACCTGTCTTTCAAATTGGAATAAATGAAGCCAATCAGAGATAAACAACCGTCGGCCCACGAGCCGCTAGCGTGGCCTGTTTCATTTACATGTCGATGACTAGGGGGGGGGAGAGGGGGTTATGCGGGCACAATGGCGGCTCACCTGACTTCCAATACAATATTGTACACGAGTAAATGTTTGCGTGTTATACCTAATCTTTCAGGCTGCTTATATTTCACTCAACTTCGAATTAGGTCTGTTTTTCTTTATTAATAGTAGGTACGAGTAGATACCTATATGTATTTGTAACTGCGATAATAGCCAAATGCCCATATCTTTCCGGGTGGTCCACTGTTCTAATCTAAGGACGCACCTCTAACTTTTCGGAGTTATGTGCGTTTTGACCATGAGAGTAAGGGAGTAGGTACATTATATTGCATGCTATCTTCATCGCAGTTTACATAAGCGAATCGCCTCTCTTCAGCTACGTTTGCTTTAGATGTTAAAATTAAGAACTTTTTATCTTTAGAACCTTAAATAAATGAATTAGGGCCGATTTCACCAACGTAACGTAAGTCTTATTCGAGTGTGATATTTTGACAGTTTTCGTATTGAAGATCTGCCGAAATATCAATTTTACGCTCAGAGATCACTTATTTTAGGTCGGTGAAATCGGCCCTTAGCAGATAACATCTCTTCGTTTAAACTAACGAGAGAAGTAGGTACCAACTGAGAAAATATCTTGGGTACTTACTAACTTACTCGTGTCTCCCATTGGGTACGTGCTTAAATAAACTTGTTTCAAAGTTTTCTGAAACACTCTGTCTGAAGATTGCTCGCTGGCAGAGTGAGAAAATCTCTTTTAATTCTTATTTAGGTAGGTACACTTTTTATGATTTCTATTAAACGTCCTTTCGAAGTTTCTTTTTCTCCACCTGAAAATTAGAAATATATTTTATTATTATAAACGAAAGTTATTAAAACTTGAATTACTTAGAGCTTAAATAATAAATTATGTTAGTAAAACTAAAACCTTTGGCAGTATTTACATGAACCATACAATAATAGTTCAAATTGGTACTGAAGTGAGAAAATCGATGATAGGTAGGTACTTTTATAACGATGATATCCTTCAAGGACAATGTTAATAATAAAACAAAAAACTAGGTAGGTAGACTCGTAAAATTGAATTAATTTCCAAGGCAATTAGATACGCGATGCAATAGGGTCAGGGCTTGATTAGAAAAAAAAACCAGTCCACTCAAGATTGCCACTGACATAATAATTAATTATTGAACGAGCGAAGCGAGTTCTCTGAGTCAACTAGGGCGCTTGCCTACTAGACAGAGAAGTGTGTCCGTATAAATGTCTGTCAGAGCCCTATAACTTCTGAATTACTGAATATTAGAACGTGAAACTTGGTTGAAAATTCAGTTATATCCTGTACTTGAACAACAAATACTAAAATTAGATAAATGTTATAAAGAAACGAAATTATTCAATTTTAATGCGCCATCTATTAGCATTATTGTGAAGCTAATAGCTTCACTATAATGCTAATAGATGGCGCTGTGTCAGTAAAACAGTTTTATGTCAACTATTATTTTTTTTATTGCGTCTAATGTTAAAAGTTAATTATTACAATATATAATTAAAACTTTTGGGAATTATGGGATATCGCGAGGTCTCAGTTCGGGGCGAACCACTAGTTATTAAGGTCCACAAGAGGTCCACGGTCCTTCAAGTTCCGCCTTTTTTAAATAATATTATTATTATTGTAACGCTTAGTGTGGTTGATACCGAAACAATTAATTAAGAGAGACTTGTAACAATAATATTACAGTTGTTTTAGAAATATTATTCTGCATCCAATTATTTATTAAGGTTCGTAGTTATTCACAAATCCCTATGTTTCAAATTATAAGGATGCGTACCACTTAATTCCCGCTAAATCAGCGTGTAATTCGATTTATTTTAAATCTACTTAGTAGAAAGACTTTGATAGCCCCTGTTAAAAAGTGCCCTGTCCCTAGGATGCAAGTTGTCTCTGTATCATAAGATAAAATTTATGCCACTACTAAACTTCGTCAATATTAAAATATTGAATCAAAACTCTAAAGTTTTTTTAACTTGAAAGCGCATAGACTTGGTAGGAATAGCTAAGTTGAAATCTAAGCTAGTGAAAACCGACGTTTGGTAGGGTCCATTGGTCGCGTACGTGACCTTTCATCGTGTCAGAAATTCGTTCCCTAAACGGTTTTTGTTGAATCTCGCTATTACAATCTGATATAGATTAAGTGTAGGTTGTTTTAGTTAATACCGAGTAGGTACAGTCCTTTGTATTCTGTCACAACCAGTAGATCTTAAATGAAAACTGCCATTTGAAAAGAAAAGTTTTTTGATGACTATGGTTTTATTTTTTCTATGCTTTAAAATAAGCAAAAACTAACTAACTTTTATAAGGTTGTTATTATCCAACAAAAATGAAAAAGGTGAGGCGGCATAAAAGTGAAAATTTATTTTCTTTATGTCTGTCCCTACCCTTTCGCCAGATATTGGTTAGATATTGTTCAAAACAAGGACAGCTTGCTTCGTTTATGCTAAAAATAGTTGGTACACATCCCATGAACTTCGATACAGACACGGCAATAGCGCAGGTGGGCGAGGGTGGTAACAAATATAGGCGGGGGCAATATGAGCGCATGTTTTATTTGAGGCTCCGAGCGTTCGTCCGTGTACCTTGTTTACAGGAATGCGAGCAAAACTCACAGCAGGGATAGCCACTATTATTCCGAGTTTATTCGAGACAGCCAAAACAAGTTTATTTTTATTAAAAGCAAAATCAAAATTGCTTTTAACATATTGAATACAGAGTAGTTCGTTTCCCCGTAATCCTCACTTGATCAGTTTAAAAATACGATCCAATCACGTATTTTTATACAAGCCCGTACTAAGTCGGATAAATCGCCTCGTTCCAATATGATGTTAAACATTTGCGTTCCGTCAGACGACCTCACCCGTTCATATAACATTGGATAAAAAAAAACTTGTTTGGACGCAACTCGCAACCCTGATTATATTTGGACAAATATTTCTCGTATCTCGTGTACACAGTATAATAAGTCTCTTGGGCCGTCAAATAGAGCCTAAAGGAAAAGCATCGTGTGTCATTCTAACGTTTTACGTGATCCTTGTAGAGATGAAGGTAGGAATAGAATACATAAGGGCAAATCTTTTGAGCTGTATTAAGGTGCAAAGGTGGGTAGCGATTCCCAAATGGGTTGGTTATTTCCTCTGTATTGTGTCGGGGTGTGCTATCGCATATTGTGACTCAGAAATTGAAACTCGATGGAAAACAGAAATAGGTGTAAAGAGAGAATGTTCATGACAACAAAATAAGAAAACTTACCTACTGAAAAAGGGTGAATTGATGGGTGGGTACTAAATACAATATTAAGCAATTTAAAGTTTCTTCTAAATCTGATGTCAACGTGATGTGTTAATGTAATATCTACCTATCTACTTATAGATAGTATAAACCTACTTAGGTACATTCTTATGCTGTAAAAGCTCCCATTTTGAAAGAAACATAAATAAATCCACTCAGACGATGTCGAGGGCATCTTCTAGTTAATTAATAAGAACCAAGATCAGAACTTCAAGCAAAAGTCCCAAATGGAATTTATTAATCCGCAAGTTCTTTCAAAAACTGATGCCGTGACAGAACAGTTTTGCGAAGAAATTTTGTTCAAGTATCTCCCTCAAGACCAACTTGGTTTACCCAAATTAGGCCTTGTTTTGGTACACTGAGGGTACATTATCTTTTATTGATGTGTACAACTGTTACATTAAATCGCGGCAAGGAAAATTTTACTTTAAGACGCAGAGGATACAACTCCTTTTAGTATGGGATTAGGGCCATGTAAAATTGAGAGCAGCGGGCCCGTGGCTGCCTTTCGAGATGGGACCGTCAAATATTTCGGCCTTTATTTATGTCCACTTGAAGTTTCCCGTAACTATAACGACGACATTTTTTCGCAAGAGAAACAACGGATACCGGGGACTTTAATAACTTTTGCGTACAGGTTTTTGAACTCATCTATATGTAAATGACAATTACTTCAGAAAGTTTGATCGGAGAGTATTTTTATATTATGGTATTTAAAAATCACGGCATACTCATACCTGTGTACAAACTTTAAATTCAAATCAGGGTCGCATAAATAGAGCAAACAAAAAATTTTCAAACCCTTATCAATATTATTAATACAACGAACTAATCAATCAAAGTCAATCTTGTAAAATTATTGTATATATATACATATTCTATTCTATTTTATTTCAACATGAAAAATAAAACACGTTGAAATGAAAATTATCCAATCAAAATTCCCTAACAGGAGCTTCAAGCCTGCTTTATGTCTCTTATGGATTTTCTTGCACTCAGGTAAAATACAAAATTACAGGATTGTTTTTCCTACGTCTGTGTGCCTTTCAAGTTTCAACAAAGGGTAGACTTTGTAGAGCGATGATACAAAATAATGTCGCTTGCTGCGGTTGTTTATCTTAAAATGTGTCAAAATAGTTAGGTGGGTATCTTTTATCAGAAAGTTAGCGGAAAATTTTGGGCTTGGGCTTGACAAAACAGTTAAAGTTAGATAAGTATTAATATTATATGTAATAAGTATCTAAATATGGTGATAAGCTTACTTATTGAAGTTTCTAGTAATTTTATTGTATACAAGGTGTAAGGGATTTGTTAATGAAAACTTTGTGAATAGGTATATGCCACCCTCATCGTTCTACCACAGAACTTCGAGAAATCGGTAGAAAGGTACGTACTAAGCTGAAATCTATAGACCGCTATACTATGTACATATTTTAGTTAGAAAGTCGATTTTTTTAGTTTCGTTTGTTTTTTACTTATTTATAAAACTTGGCATGAATACAAATGGTTACTCTCTCTATGAAAGTGGTTACGTAGATGCCGAGACGAAAACCTATCTAATTTATTCACATATCCCAGAATTATTCTCTCTTAGATAATGTTTTCTACGCAACAAATAAGCCAAAGGCTTTTACTTTGAGATCCGTTGGTATTAGGTTGATCTGGCCCTCGCTTCCAGTTTGATTACCATATACTCCTTACCACGCCTTATATCCTTACCACGGATTCACAAATAAAATCGACTCCCACATTACATACTTTCATTTGATAGTAGGTACCAGTAAGTACTGTTTGTAAGACATATTTATGACTAGCTTTTGCCCGCGGCTTCGCCCACGTTCATTTCGATTTTTCAAACTCCTATTTTAACTCCTTGGGGGTTGAATTTTCAAAAATACTTTATGCCTACCTCGTAATAGCTATTTCTATGCCAGTCAATCATAGTCAGTCAGTCACCTTTGTCTTTTATAGGTAGGTATATTATATATTTAGAAGGTATGGATGTTTTTCTTTTTACTAAAATGCAAAAGCAATTGCAAAATGCAAAATCAATCAAAATCCAGACTGTTTGTAACCCGAAACCGGGGCAAAGAATCTTGTAATAAGACATGTCAATTTCGCTGCATTGCCAATTCGAGTAACTTTTAACCCAGAAATTTTAACGCATTGACAGTTTTTGTAATAAAATTCTGTCAAAACATCTTTATTCCTGGCTTAAACGTTATACTCCGCTATAGTAAATTGAACCTAAATATAATTGCCAACTGGCGCCAATTTCAAAATATTATTAATACTAGCTTTTGCCCGCGGCTTCGCTCACGTTAAGTTCATTTTTTCAAACCCTTATTCTACCCCCTTAGGGATTTCATTTTCAAAAATTCTTTCTTAGCGAATGCCTATGTCATAATAGCTATCTGTATGCCAAATTTCAGCTGTATCCGTTCAGCGGTTAGAGCTGTGGGTTGATAGATCAGTCAGTCAGTCAGTCACTCTTGTCTTTTATATATTTAGATATTTAGAATGGTACAAAATATCTTTCTTTAATACTTTCCACCGTTTCCACCTCAATAATTTATTAAGTACTTTGTTTCTTACATCTTTGTCATATAGGTATGAACTAAATAAATAGATATACACCTACATAACCTACTTTATGCAAAACGCGCGAGATTAAAACAATACTTGCTTTAAAATTATGAAGGCAGCAACTCCTTTCTTGCCTACTTGAAAATTGTATTAACTTAATCAAGCGGGAATTGCCCTGATGCTGTTTCGCAGATAAAAGGGTTGAATGCTTTTAAATGTAGGTAGGTACGTTAGTTACGGTACGTTTATCTTCACATTTCTAAATAGAATTTTATGGATCACTGTGGAGGATACCTTAATAATATCCATTATTCAATTATAATGATCACCTTCTCAACTAATTTCCGACCCGTAAGGGCCTGTGTCCACTGACGGCACGGCACGGCACGGGATTGTATTGGAATTGTAGGTACTTTAATACTATGATCATAATATTGATAATTCAAAGATGGTCATAGGTAGGTGTTTTGTACCTACCTACGATGACCACCATTGAAATTTAAAGTTTATTGTCATTCTAGTAAGGTACATTTCTATTCGTAGCATAGAAATCCTCTGCCGTGCTGTGCCGTCAGCGGATGCAGGCCCTCTCAGAATGAGAAGGCATGAGAAGGCCATAGTTCACCACCCTGCATGGCATGGTGTGGATTTCACGCACCTTTGGCAAAGATTTTGGAGAATCCTCAGGCATGCAAGTTGCATTACAATATTTTCCTTCACTGGTAAGGTCTAAGGCAGGTGACATTTAATTGATTAAACTCTGAAAATTCAGAGGTGGGATTCAAACTCCAGACCTTCAATAAGGAGGCTGGGCTAAAAGACTGCAATTTTTAACCGACTTCCAAAAAGGAGGAGGTTATCAATTCGGCCGGTATCTTTTTTTTTTTTTTTTCTATGTATGCCCGCCGATTACTCCGAGGTTTCTGGACCGATTCACGTGATTTTTTTTTTAATCGACAGAAGAAGCTCGCGAAATGGTCCCATAAAAATTTTTACCTTCAACTCCTCAAGCCTGATGCTGCAGGGGTATTTCCCCCCTAAATTATGGGACTTTAGGAACCGTCGTTTACGAATTAGTATGCTTGGCCTAAGCATATACTAGATCATAGAGCTCCAGGTCCTACTCTTCAATCCTGATGCTGCAGGGTACTGCCCACCTAAATTATAGGGATGTAGGAACTGCTAATCATGAATTGTTATTGTATGTAATAAGCATATACTACACCATCGACGTCTAGGTTCTAGCTCCTCAATCCTGATGCTGCAGGGTACTGCCCACCTAAATTGTAGAGATTTAGGAACTGCTAATCATGAATTGTTATTGTATGTAATAAGCATATACTACTCCATCGAGGTTTAGGTTCTAGCTCCTCAATCCTGATGCTGCAGGGTACTGCCCACTTTAACTGTGAGGATTTAGGAACTTTCGCTTGCGAATTGATATTGTTAGTATCAAGCATATTCTACATCGTAGAATTCAAGGTCCTCGCTCTTCAATACTGATGCTGCAGGGGTACTGCCTACCTAAACTGTAAGGATTTAGGAACTGTCGTTTACGAATTGATATTGTTGGTACCAAGCATATACTACATCATAATGCTCAAGGTTCTAGCTCCTCAATCCTGATGCTGCAGAGTTGGAGGAATTACGAACTGACGCTTTCGAACTGATATTGTTGGTACCAACCATGGACTACATCATGGAGCTCCTAGTCCTAGCTCTTGTGTATTGTTAATAAATACTGTAGGTACCAAGTGTAGAATTACATTAGTACCGTAGCGTTGGAGGGAGGGGAGAAAGAGAGCAGGGACAAGCTCCACTAAAAAGCTTAAAATAAAAATTCTTTTCAAAAAACCGACTTCAAACGCCACTACAAAGTATAAAAATAATTTTATTTTGTACACGTTTGTTGAAGTCGGGCGGGCTTAACTAGAAACGATGAAATCGATGCGCGACGCTTATCTTATGGTGACATATAAGAGACACGCTTATTGAAATCGGGCGAGCATCGCGTATCGGTTTCATCGTTTCTATTTAAGCCGCCCGACTTCAACAAACGTGTACAAAATAAAATTATTTTTATACTTTGTAGTGGCGTTTGAAGTCGGTTTTTTGAAAAGAATTTTTATAACAACTAGGCTAACACCGCTCTACCTAAATTTTAATTTTGTTTGTTATATTTATTTCTAGTTATTGCCAGTAAGTTAGGTATACGTTGAATTTCTGGATACCATTTATTACGTACCTTCAGATATTTTTTCTTTATAAAAAGTTGCTTCAGTACCCGTCAGCAGGACGCATGGTTTCTTTGCCAAGTGTCATCTAAATTACCAAGATAAATAAAAAATAACTTCTATGCCACTAACAGGTACCTACCTACATAAGTGTCTACCTATTTTTGGAAAGTTAGTTACAATAGTTACTTAATTAAAATTTTAAATAAAATATGGATAGAAATCTTTGGAATGTCCCCAGCAACAAGTGTAGGCTATTAGAATGTATCAGAAACAAGAAGTTTGGGTGAGATAGTTACATCGAACTTCAAAAGCCATTGACCTCTGAGTGCAGTATATCAACAGCTGATAAACGGCAACTAATGGAGACAGCCTGAACTTTATTGTTTCTTTACATAATGTGTGTATATATAATAATTATGTATAGCTACTTAGGTATTGACCTATCGGTAAGTCTGTATGCATAATATGTTCGTGTCTTTAAATTGGTACTTCTACGATCTTACAATTAATCTTTACGGTTCCAGAAAAATCAGTTTTTATAGGTCTATATACTATTATTTTAAGAAAAAGAGCAAAAAAATTTGGTAAAGTAGGTATTTAACAAATTGGTAAGTACTTAAAAAAATATCTGTGTATGTCTAACTATTTAGATAGACATTTAGGTTGAAATCTATAGACCGCACTCGCACACAGCTTTGACTCAAGACAGAGTTAAAACGAGACAGATTTATGTCAGAGCATATATTTGTGTCTCGTTTTAACCTCTATCTTAAGTCTGAGCTGAATCAGAGCACACTCTACAGATCTCAGATTTAGATTATGTGTAAACACAAAGAAATAACTATAGAATAAAGCGTGTTTTGTACTTATTACTCTCCAAATATTAGCAATACATATCTAGTAAACATTTAGGTATAACTACATAAAGGAAATTATTATATACGAGACATAAGTAGACATCTGTAATGCAGTATTCAATAATGCAGCGGGTACATCACTTTGCACAAATGAACTTTCATTACTAAGGGCCAGTTGCATCTACACTGCGGTTAAAGTTAAACTACCGTTAAAATTAAAGACCATAGATAGCTATGTGAAAGAAAACAAAGTTGGCTACGACAGTCGTTAGTATACTATTACAGGTACCTACTAGAAGTTATGAAACACTTATCACATGCATTCTTTAATATTTAGGGCCGATTTCACAGGTTTTTGTATTGAAAACCTGCCATCAAATATACGCTCAGATAAAACTTATTTAACGTTGATGAAATCGGCTAATAATACCTACATATTTTTTGTAAATACTATTTTTACAACTATTTTTTTCATTGTATCCACTATAAAAGTAGATTATTGTCTTCTACTTAGTGGCAAGATAACCATATTGTGTTAACTGAACGTGCTATCGCTCATAATGATAAGTTTAAGAACCTCTACTCTATATACCTAGTTAAACGTACTAAACCATAGAGAGCCCAGACGTGCCGAAAAAGGCATGTTAGGTTGGAACTTTTTGGTTGTAGCCTTTAAATTTAACGTTAACCATACTTTAACCACCCTTTGTGCAACTGGCTCTACGACTCCATACTCATGGTCGTTGAGAGTTCAGACGGCGAGCTATGCACCCATCCGCCGGACATAGTTAGAGCTGAGTCATAAAGATGTATCTGTTGGCGTTAAAGTTGGAGAATGTGCAAAGTCAGTTGTGTCCAGGAATTTATCCCTGTTCCAAATCGAAAAGTTTCCGCTTAAAACGTTTGTTAGAGTTCGCTGTTAGAGTCAACAGAATTCTAAGCATTAAAATCTGCACATACAAGTTTCATGTTCTATTTAAGTTGGCACTGAAAATGAGGGTCATAGTTATAAAGATAATAATGTAAACGACCTTATAGAGCAAACGATCTCTTCATTAGAAGCTACAAAAACTGCTGCAGGGTTTCAGCTTGTACAATTTTTTATAATTTGAAGATTCAAAAGCACTTTGAAAAATTTTATTAGAATAAAAAACTTTTCTGTTACACTTACCTAATATTTTAATCTGTACCTAATACACTTTCAAGTCATCTAAAGAAATTGGGGTCTAGATTAGAGTAATATTTGAAAATGAAAATGAAATTAATAAGGATGCTGTAATTCTTACTATTCGATTTTAAATTTTAAAGATAACAAAAATTTTTACACATTTTTTAGTGAAAATTTCAGCATCGCCGAGTAAAGGTTATCTACAGATTTTAAATACAAAAGCTGTCATATCATTAAAAATCATCGGTTAAACATCATCGGTTACTCGGCGTTGGTAAAATTGGCTCTTAATTAATTGGCATCTATTAAATTGAAAGATTCAATCTAAGAATTAAAAAAAAATAAGCAAAAATTAAAAAAATCTCACCTGGATCAGTAGGCATCTTCTAAATTCGTTATTTAAAAAATTTGGTAGGATAGATTAGATTAAAATTAAAAGCAAAATTGACCGTTTTAGCATAATTCACTGAACGCATATTCGGCTAAGAAATATCTGTGGGATTTCACCCACAGAAGTCACATTTTAAAAGGGTCTCAGTAGCAAAAAAGGGGAAAGCGGGACCCATTGTGTCACCCCAATGTAAAAAGTGGGCCAATAGGGAATGGTTATGCGTGACAATTGATTTTTGGCTGCCAATCGATATAGCTTTCCAAAATGGCCGCTAGAGAAACTATTTATTTTTTAAACGAAGTTTTTTTTCTCCGGACGGTGCCCTAACCTCATCGAAAATTAGAAGAGATTCTGTTAACTTACGAACTTGAAACAAATCATTTTTTTTATTGTGTTTGTTACTCTTCTTTTTGACACTTTTACCTTCGAACCTATAGTAACCTATCTGTGACGTTTGGTAGGTACAGAGATATGCTGCATTCCAGAGATGGACATACCTAGAGTATTTTTTTCCTAGGAATTCAGAAATCCAAAGGGAATTAAAAAAAAATAGTGATAGGTTTGCGCGGAAGTTGCAGACACTACCTGAGTAGTATTTAAATTAAGTACCTATTATAAATATTATTTACTTATTGTATATTATTATTATTATAGGTAGGTATATTAGATAATATTTTAATTATAATAGTTGGCTTACATGAAATAAATAATTTTGAATTTGAATTAAAAAATAAGCCTATTTTACCGATCTATTACTATATTATGCAACTGATTTAATTTTATTGAAATATAATGGTAAATTATTATTAAAAGTATAAATAGGTAATATTATACATTAAATAGATTAATGCTTCACAAAATTTTGTCCAACTGCGAGTCCGGCATGCACATGATGAGATCCGTACCATCATACAATATGTAACACCAGCTTTAAACCTTCTGTGAAAATTTCAACTATGTATTTAGTATCTACCTTTCTATTCCTGTTCATGAAATACAGCCCGCTGACAGACAGACGGACCGACAGGGAAGGTATAGTAATACGGTCCCGTTGGCACCCTTTGGGAACGGAACCTAAAAAGAATTTAATTTTTACATGTGGCCATAATTAATAAAAATATATTTAAAAAAATAATCTTTATTAGAACAATATATTATTTCGTCTACAACTGACCGGAACAACCAGGTTCAGTAATTACCTACTGTTCTTTGGTCTCAAAAGTGTTAGCAATCAAAACATAATTTAGCCTAGCGCCATCTAGTGGCAGCTTAGATGGAAACTCCCCCACTGAATACAGCTACTCAAGTTTACTACGTACTCACACCGACATAGTACGCTTTATTTACCACGTAGTACGCTGATAACTCAGTAAGGATGTGTGCGTATGAACTCTACGTAGAACCGTCGTAGAACTCAATGTTTACGCGACGTCTACATGTAGTAGGTTTGTGTGAGTAGTAAACGTAAACCAACGCTGCCCACTCACACAAGTAACGGAGTTCAATGAGTGAATAGCAAACAAAAACCAAGCTACGAACTGAATGCCAGCGACATCTAGTTGGGGCTTGCGAAACCAAAGTACTACGGAGCTTTTGTATAAGGTTACACCTACAAATTTTAGACACGGAAGTATTTAGGTATTTTCTTTTTTAGCGATTTTAAATCAATTACTTACTATAACACAATTAATTATGAATAACTGTTGTATCCGGCTTCTCAACTGTAGTAGAATGTTAAAGTACTTACTTACTATCCCGCATAGGATATAATATACTTAGTTCTTTGTTCAATAGACTTTACGGTATAATAACAAAGTTATTGTATACCCTCCGTCCGTTTTTTTTTTTCAATTTATAATCGACAGTTCCTAAATCCCCAAAGTTTAGGTGGGCAGAACCCTGCAGCATAAGTATTAAAGAGTAGGGTTAAATAAAATTGAAGTGTCCGTTTGTAATATCAAAAAAAAATGCATATGTAAGCTAGAATGATTTTTAAAATTTTTGACTGTCTGTCTGTTTGTTTGTTTGTTGCCGCTAATCTCTAACTGATGTTATCGAGAGTAACATAAGCTACTTTTTTTTACTGACTTTGAAAACTTAACTGAGAAAAACGAGGAGGAGTTGTGTTTTTCTACCTATATATGTATCGATATCTCCGTGATTTCTAAACCGATTTGTATGAATCTTTTTTAATCAATACAAAATCTTTGCAAAATGGTCCCATAAAAACTTCGGGTTCCAACTCCTTAATCCTGATTCGGCAGGGATTCTGCCCACTTAAACTGTGGGGATTTAGGAACAGTCGATTGTGAATTGAAGAAACGGACGAAATTGCGGGCATCCGCTGGTCATTAGTAAAAACAAAACATAAACATACCGAAGCACTTACTACTTAGGACCTAAGTGTGTTTTTCTCTTGTTATTTAAGTTTTAAACATTCATTATTTTTTCAAGCATGCTTTATTTTTTCAAGTTTTGAACATTACCTGAATGTCTTTTTGTACAGTTACCTAATGATAAAAATTTCAAAATTTATAAAAAAAAATCAAGTATATCTCTTTTTTTAATAAATATATCGTGATATAAATGTGCAACTCCTAACTGTAAAAAAGAGAACTGGAATGTTATGAACATGAAATATAATTTAATATTTAATTCTCATTCCATATACATATTTATTTATTAATTTATAGATATATTTTCTCAACACAAGATAAGCTATACTAGATAAACAAAGGTAGAAAACCTTTATCAGGTTCAAAATGTTATTGTTGAAATTTAATTATACAGACTCAATGAACTTTGAATTTTCACGTCCGACCTTTTACACTATGAGCGGAACTTAAAATAGAACTTTATCAAATAAATTAACTTTAAGTAGAATGACGTATAACTCATTTAAATAAGATTATTTGGTGCATAATAATGTAATTAATAACGCTTTTTTAATTGAATATTAAATTTTTTGCAAAGTTAAAACTGAATGTAACAAAGTAAAAAAACTTGTTTTGCTTCTCAGTTTAGCTCATTTAAAATACAAAGTGTCTTCATCAAAAATAATTTAGTCAATAATATAGAACGTATTAATTAACATACCTAATTATTCAAAACAATAATACAATGTTATCTAGAAGATGTTATCACAATGCAAATTAAGAACTTATTTACATTATTTTTGGGTACAGAATAATTATTGTTCTAAGCAAAAAGACTGGTCTAACGGAACAGCTAAATCTGCTAGACAAATTGATCAAGTGATCAATTCGAATATCCTTCACTCTCTCTGCATCTTGGATCGCCGTGATTTTTTGCATGGTTTAAGGACCTGGGAGGGACATCAACTAAGTATATCCCAGAAAAGTAAAGGTTTCCCGTAGAGTTTTGTAAAACCTAACTTCACGCACACGAAGTCACGGGCCAAAGTTAGATAGGTAGTAATATTATGGCTATGAATGTAGGAATTGTTACCTATAGAATATTATGTTGTTATATTTTTCTTTGTATTGCTTCTAACAGGAAAATCATTTGGCCCTTGCACATGATTTTCCTGTTGGTAAGTAGGCATATGATTTTGGCGTCAGTTTTTGCATGTCACAAGCATGGAACGGCGCCTTAAGGCGGGTTGAGCCGCATTATTGACTTAGCTTTAAGGCAGTGTCATCTGCTGTCACACATAGGACGTTACGTAACTCACGTAGGTAGGTTGTTTATGACGTCTCGATGGTCAGCGCTTGTTGGTATATTTGAGTGCATTTCGATATGGAAGATAGATTACGTAACAAGAAATTCTGGTTTGAAAAACAGTTTGAAGTTCGAACCTATTAAATTCTGGCTAATACAAGGCATAGTAATAGTAAACCTTCTACGCTCTATTTTTTTAACTCAATTTAAAAATTTTCAGAAGTGAGATTTTTTATTGCGTTACAATGTTTAATTTAAATCCTCAATTAGTATACCTAATACTTATATTAAATAATATAATATATTATTATTAAATAATATATCTAATATTAGCAGATCAAAAAAAGTCTAGGAAATATAGATTTTTTCTTATATCATAAGATTTGTCAAAAAAATCTATATTTTCTAGCCTTAGAATGATAATTTTTTAACTATAGTACGGTCGCCGAACAGAAAGAATTTCGTACAATGACCTCTTTGCCTACTGACAGTGGTCACAAACATTTTTCTATTAAGTGCGGTTTATATAAAATATTTGAAGGAGAAAAAAAATTAGTAGCTTATTAAATAAATTATTTATTTTTAAACAGTTATTATAATCGAGTTATATTAACTTATTACATAGAAATAAAAAAATGAAAATTCAAAAATCAAAGTCCGATTTCTCTGTATCGGAGTAACTACTTTCCGACGACGTCTCACCTGTCACAGTTATAACGAAATAATGTACAGTTTTGTCTACATTATGATCTAGACACCCTAAATTCAATTCACAAGCAAACAAAAACAAACCTTAGGTTTGCAAGTAAAAGGTTTACAATCCCCGAGGACGGCGGTCATTGCATTTGTGCGAGCGTGACGCATTATTTTAAAGCGGGAGTGACAGAGACAGGTAGTAACAGGTTAATGTACGAAATTCTTTCTGTTCGGCGACCGCACTATAGCAAATAGCAATATTGACATTCATATTGTAGTTCGTATGCTATATCTTCTTACGATCGATACAGTAAAAAAATACGAGCTTTTCAAGTAAAATGTATAGGGTAAGTCCGGGGGAGATGGCCCTATTAACTTTGAGGACTGATTGTCAACGAATTATAATAAATCAAACAATTATTTTAATCACAAACGAAACTTTAATTATATTTCTTATCAAATGTTAACAATAATCAGTCTTAAAATAAATAAAAGTAATCAATCAGGCATGAAACAAAAAACTTACGACTGGCCATCTCTCCCAGACTGTCCGGTTAAGATGGCCATATGAGTCTGGGAGAGATAGCCAGTACACTTTTTCCCTTTCCCTTTGCCCTTACGTCCTTTGAACTCCTTCTTTTTCTTATTGCCGCAGTTGGAGCATAATATGTCCTCAAACTCCGTACCATTTTCATGCGTCCAGGACATACAAATAATACATTGCAGCCAGTCTTCGACGAGTTGGGTCTTCTGATATTTTTTTCCACAGCCTCTACAGTTATCTTCTTTTTTTCCACAGCCTTTACAGTTATCTTCTTCTTTGTCTTCGTTCTCACTTTCGGAAGTATCACAAAGTGGAAAGGGAACTTTTTTACAGCTACAGTCTGAGATCCTTTGAATGACTTTGTGTTTTCTAACAGTTTTGAACTCAAAAATTATATGGCTAACTCGCCCTGAAAATAATAGGCCATCTATCCCGATTGTCCGGGAGTGATGTCGATATGAATTAAAAGAAGAAACACGCCGCTATGATTCATAATTTATAGGTTAGAATGTGTAGAAACTTAATTACTTTACATTAACTGTGCTAAAACATGCAAATATTGTAAAATCTTTTTGCGACCACGTAATTTGATAACCCCTTGCCTTACATTAAAGGTGTGATCAAACAAAAAAGTTGAATTTACTTACCTTTTCATTTATTTTTTTGACAAAAACTCACGGACACTTGTCGCCGGTCGTGAAATGAAGCGTACTAAATTGATATTAGTGCCATCGATTGCCTAATGGTCGAATTTTTATCTATTGGCCATCTCTCCCGTACGGCCATCTCCCCCGGAATTACCCTAATACCTACTTGAAAAGCTTGAAAATAGTATTATAATCTTCCTGTAAAGTGAGTCGACCGAGTGCTATAAAATGTCGGTTTTGTTATGTCTAGCCAAAACCAAGCTGTACACTGCCTATTTATATCACAAAACTTTGTGCTCATTATTTTCTCTGTAATCCAGGACATCGGACAGAGCTACAAAATATTCTCGTATTTTGTACTGAAGCCAGATTAGTTCATTGACATTTGGCGTAGACGGCGCGAGGGGATGGTGAGTCGGTGTTCTCGCCCTCTTTGTTTACATACGTTAGACAGGGACAGATGGACCGAGCAAATTGTCGCCTGCTTTCGTGGTAGCAGGTGGTAATTATTGGCGTTTAGTCGGTCGACTACGTTTGAACTTTTGAAGGTCGAAAAATAGACACTCGGATTTTGTATCTAGTATCACTTACGAGTGTTGTCTGGCATGAAATTTTGTTTATGGTTTTGAATAACCAAGTTATTAAGATATATGATTTAATATGACGAGATTTTCCTTTAACCATTTATTCCCTTAATTCCTTACATGGTCTCTTGGATGGACTTCCATAGGTTTCGGTTTTGCGCTGCTGGAATCTAGTGGCTCCCTGCAACTCGTTTGATGTCGTCGCTCCACCTAGTGGGGGGAATAACAGTGCAACTTTTTGGGGAAAAAATCCGAAAATTTCCTGTAATACAGTTTGACCAAATATACCTACTTTCTCGTGGGGTTATTGAACGTAGATCTTAAATCTTGATACTTTTGACTGGACGCGAGATAACAATATGTCGGTGTACCTACCTATGTAGATACCCTACCCTATTTACGTACCTATATTACGCTTCTATGGCCGTGGCTTTAATTGGTAGGTGGAACCCACCTATTTTCCCCATTACCTACGCACCTACTTACTTCTGTGGAAGAATCTAAGTAAAAGGTTTTTCTTTCATTCTTCTGGATTTTATATTTCTTTCGCATTCGACTACGCTTCCATCCGATTTGTAAAAGGAAGTAAAGTGAAAAAAAAAATGATTTATGACTAGATATTATGTAAAAAAAAACGCGGAAATTAATGTCCCTAAAACTCTAGGGTTGATAGTTCTAGCAGATTTACGGAAAGTGTTGAAGGTTCTTAGAATGTCTAAAATGCAATCTTTGCTCTAGGATCATTAACCAGAGAGGAAACAGGCCAGAGCGTTTGTATGGAGAAAAGACCGCCCGCATTTCCTCTTAATAGGTAAGGTAGGTTAACCTAGCCAGTTATGAGTGTTTAATTGTGTTTTGAAATCTATACCAATTTTTTTTTTTTACCAAAACTTCAATATTTTTTATCGACTACTAAAGTGGGAATAGCAACTTTAAATACTAATTTTTTTTTGATCATAAAAATGCTAAGAAGAAGGAGAAAATTAAAAAAAACTGGTCAAGTTATTGATAATGTAAAGAATATCATTATCAAAATAAACCGTTAGGTATTCATTAATCATAATAACTGACTCTGCATTGACCTGCTGACTCAAGATAAGAAACAATAACACTGATAATGAATAAATAATTATTGCTAGGAAACACTTCATTTAAACTTTGATTAAAATTCAGTCAAAAAATTTTTTTTTAATATTCAATTAAACCCGTCATTTTACCAATATTGCAAGGAACACAATGTTAGTTTAGTAGTAACATCGATGGGTAGTATATGGGTAGACTATCCATAATATTTATTTTGATCTAAATACGAAAACTGTAAAAATATGTCAACCATCAGTTTGGTACACTTGTTTAAGTTTTTCGTTACATTTTTTCAAAGCAATCATTTTTTTTTAATTATTTCCTAGTAAACCTGCCGACGGCGAAGGCAATTTTCATAATAAGATTATTTTACTTTTTCACGTACTTACCTAATAGATACATTATAATTCTATATGAGACTTATTCTTTGTTTATTTTGTGTCAATTTTGATTCTGAAATATTTCACTCTGATTTAAATCCCTATCCACTTATTATTAACTAGCTGATACCCGCGACTTCGTCCGCGTGGATTCAGTTTTTAAAAATCCTTCGGGAACAATTTAATTTATCGAGATAAAAGGTAGCCTATGCCACTCTCCAGGTCTTCAACTATACCCATGCAAAAAATCACATCGATCTGTAGCTCTGTTGCAGCGTAATTGAAGGACAAACGAACAAACAAACACACTTTTGCATTTATAATATTAGTAAAGATAGTAAGTATGTGAAGGTTTGTTGGTTCACCCACACAGTTTCTCATATAACAAGCTACGGTCAGGTCAGTTCTAAACCTGATTTTGCACAGCTCTAGTTAAAACCTGGAGAGTTAGGTACCTACCTACGTAGGCTATATTTTATCTCGCAAAGAGTTGTTTTTGCACTGGATTCAAATTCCTACGTATTTTTGTACCTACTGTTGTAGATTATGCCAAAATGACAGTACTAGTATTTTCGTGGTTCCTTACCATACCTACTTTAAATATATTATCTAGTTCTTAATAACACAATACTACTTGATAGAAAAAAGGAAGGCTTTATTACCATTATGATTAATAAAAAATTGATTGTATAGTTTATGGTAAATAACTCCTGGATAATGTACCTACCTAGTAAAATTTGAAAGGCTTACCTTCTTCAAGTAGTCGTAATATTAGTTTATTTGTAATAATCGTATAATAGCTTATACACATAACGATTACGTATGTTTTCTGTACGTTTCACATTTAATGTGTTATATTGGCATCTCTTTTCAGCACCCATTGATTGAACATTCGAGAAAGAGACGAACAGAAAGTGTGATTGTGCTTCCTTTAAAAGCCTTCGCTAAGGAAACTGGCTTAAGCGTGCGCTTCGGGACGGCGTAGGTCAAAATATTAATTTTTATTATAAAAGTGTAAAATTTAATAAAATACGTTAGTTTTTATTGCAGACGCATAATGTGATAAATAATAACATTAATTCGTTACATTTTTATCTATCGTCAAAGATGTAGTCATAATTTGTAATCTAAAAATGAAATGCGTTAAAATTAAGCTTAGTATTAGGATTGTTAACTTAGTAATAAAAGCGTATTTTTGCTAAAATGTGAAAAAAAAATTTAATCGTCATAAAACATTACTTATAGTTGGACAATTATAATTTTTAGTTGTTTATAAATCGCTGATTTAGATGGCGTAATATTGTAATAGGTACTTAACAATTTTTTTTTATAATTTCTAAATTTGAAAAGTCTCGCAATGATTATAATTTATTATTGTTGAAGAAAAAAAATTCAACTACGTCCCGCAGCATTCGGTAAGGTTCTAAAGAGCCTCCGAGGATTTTGGATAGATGGCGTTAGGCTCCACCCCGCAGCAATATTTCTGAAGTCTCATCTAATCTAGATTTTTTTTAGTATTTTCAAGTTTTTTTTTAATTTTCTGTACTTTTAACTCAACGCTTTGCTCGCATTTCGGATAAAACCCTTGTCTTGTTTTGTTCCATCGAGATTCTGGCTTGAATAAATTTGAATAATGATTTCCGTTCCCAATATGGAAAATAACTACGCGAATAAGAATGCCCACCTACTAGGTAAAAACTACTCGCTCTTAATAATTGTATCACACAAAGTGTAGGTACCTACTATAACGTACTTTTACGGAAGAGAAAAATTTCACGCTTGGTGACTTTGATTTATTACCTAACTCGCAGATCTAATTCCGCTACACCCTGTTTCTAATTAGGTAGGTAGGTATGTCTACTACAATAATTTTTCCATACTAATACGTATTAGGATAAATCCAAAAGTAAGTAAATAATAGTTTATTGGTTTATCCCTCAATCACGCCACCACAAAGCTACGAATTGACGTGATTTTGTATAGGTACGTACTTATTGTTAAGGACCTGGAGAACTATATAGGTTACTTTTTATCCCAGAAAAACAAAAACCTCCTCACTACTTCGCTGGCAATAGCTAGTCCACCATAATTTCAAGACAGCTAATAAGACAATTCCTAACTATTCTCAATGTTATCTGATTTATCTTCGAAAGCTAATAAGAGAAGCGTTAAAACGTGCCATCTAGCTCTTATGAGAAAAGTGACGTGATATGTTAGACATTCTGTGACTTTTACAGCGATACTTCAGGGTGACGTTAATTGCGATGTTTTGTTCTATTACGAGCAGTTGTACAAATTACGAGGATGTTTCTGGATCGAACGCTATTGCATAACCATTGGCGGCTGGAAGACTTGACGCCTTTATAGTCACGCACACAGCTGTAATAACGCATGCGCATATCAGCTCTTGTCTTATTTGTTAGTAAACACTAGTTATATTTGGTCGATATTATTTCAGGCTTAATGAAATAATAGAGCTCGATAAGGTTCGAAAGGAAGGGCTAATTAAGTGGGCTCGGGGCTTTCAATTATGCCGTGTTTGTTTCTAATTAGAATTGGCGTATCTAATTGATGAGTTAGTTGTGTTTGTATTATGTGTAGACGATGAGGAGTAGGTACCTACTGAATTGTAACAAGTATGATATTTTCAAAATGATGCTTATAGGTAAGTAGGTATATGTAGGTAATCGATGATTTAGGTAAATAACGTTAAAAATACCTAGGTATATTTCAACTGAAAGGCGTAGAAGTAGTAACGTGAACAAATTATTGTGCAAAATATGACGTGTACTTGGTACCTACCTATGTACCTATCTAATAGATAGTGATGGGTATGTAAAAATACATTTAAAATACTAAATTATTATCTTATGTAGGTCGGTATATAAAATAGAGAATGTTACAATTCAACCTAATTAGCGAAACTTTTATTATTAAATAATTATAACAAGTTAATATTATTTCTGAATATTTATTAGTAATCAAATTAATAACAAATTATATATATTACGGGGTGTAAGGGATACGAAAACATATGTTTAAATAGGTTAGGTACATTTAATGACTATAATGAAATTACAAACGCCACTTATCTTGGAAATGGTGGATACCTACCAATATTATAATTTTTGAGCATGCAATGTATCGCGAACAACGAACGCCGATACTTTACCGACTGCGCGTCGCAAGCGGCGGTTTGTAGGTACCTAGGCCGAGTGCTTTGAACTTTTCATGAACTGAAATGTACCTACTAAAAATATAGTTTGCTATTACATTGCTGTTTTGTGTTAAATATTGACATTTGTTACTTTTCAATTAAAATAAAATCAAGTTGAGATAGGTTACATACACGACTTCATGTTTAAATTATTTAAAAAACTGAAATAAAAAATTGTCAGACACGGAAAAACCGATGAAAAGCCCAACGCTGAGCGTCTCAGAATCATGTAGGTACTGTGTTTCAGTTATCGATAGCATGTCTTTACACCCTATAGGTATACCTATCTAGTCATTTCTAATTTACCTATTAATACAGATTTTAAGTATATTTTGTAGATATCATTCATTCTTAATTATTCTATTTCAAATAACAATTGACAGTTAAAAATTGTCGATAGTTAAACAGGTCTAGATACCTATGATTTTAATTCGTTTGTTTTTAGTTAATGCTTGATGGAACTCTGTTCAGCCGTTTCAGCAAAAGCTATTTTCCTAGATGAAAACTTAATCGTACAATGTGAATTATTAATATACATATTGTGGGAGCCTAATGTGTAACCTTATTATAATATATGCAGGTGCCTATTACAAATGTCTACCTTGGTAAGAATTTACCCAAAACATTACACCTTTTCCTAGGTATGCAGAGGGGCAACATTCCATGTTATTAAAATTGTTTTGGGTTAGAAAGACTCGTAGATTTCCCCCAGGACCACCCAAGTGTTGCAAAGTAGGGTCACATTAAATAAGAAACAAATGATAGGTAAAAGGTGAACATGTACCTACTGTACTTACAACTTAATTAACTGTAGGTATGAGACAATTAGCTACGTCCTCGTTAAATTGTCAAAATATTATGAAAATTTATTTCGATGTAAATTGTTCGTTAAATGTCACGTAGTAAATTTTTCCAATATTCTTAACACGAATTAAATAAAAATGAGGTCGAGCGATAAGTGACAAAAATACGGTTGAAATAAAAGAACAAAAATGTATTACAAATTGTTATCGTTCTCGGCGTAGGGCTGTTTCGGTAACTACCACCTACCAAACTACCTGATAATATCATGCAACTGCTTATATCCGATAAAATACTTACATGATAAAGTTTTGAAAATACCTCAGAATATTGTGAACCTTTAAATGTACCTACCTATAATCGTTTTACTTAGGTATGTATCGCAGATTGCACAAGCGCCTTAGAAATCGTCATAAACTAGTCCGTCATGTCGCCTCCGCAAAGTACAAAAATCCTTTGTGGAGTACGCCTTTACAATAGGATCCCGAAAGTAGGGATCATTAGATTTGCCATTACACAAAACACAACGTTTAAAACACATTTATTTAGTCGGGGTTATTACACAGTTAATGAATTTCTGCATGACAATAAGATGCGTGGGAGCAATCGGATTTGCATCCAGCTGCTCACAAGATAGCGCAATAACTTATTACATTAACTTATTACCTAATTTGAAAAGAGCAACTGCTGAGTTCTTGCCGAATTTTCTACAGAATTTGCTTTTATAATCAGTGGTAGAGACTTACCACTGATATTATAAAAGCAAGACAAGAGCTGCAGGTTGGTCAACATGATATAAATAATTTTGAATTTTGAATACATCTTTTGCAGATTTGTAAGTTTACCGTAGACATGACGAAATCATAGATGAGAAAAGTCATGTAGAGGAGTTTTTGTCTATAGCCAAAAGATCATTCAACTCGCTCTCAAGTCTCGTCAAACACGATTAGAAACACAAATTAATACTTACAAGCATTGTATTCAATACTAACTACGCATTATCATAACACGTGGTGGTTTAGATAGCAACAGCGAAATTAAGCGACCGTAACGTTAATATCGATTGCTTGTGTAATGAGAAAATCGTGCAAGTTATTAATTAGATTACCACACCCGAGATAGCCTTTGAAACTTATTATTATTGATACTATAATTTATGCAGATAAATTAATATACCTATGTGATAGAGATGCAAATGAATAATGTATAGGGGAGAAGTGGCATGAAAGAGCCAGTTTACTAAACGACTCAAAAAAATACACTTTTCCTGAAAGAAATGATGATTTTTTTCTCTTAAATTATTATTCATTTATTAAACTAGGTAATTTCATGCGAAAAAATCTTAAATACTATGAAAAAATCAACGAAATATTCATTTAAAAAAAATGTGTCTTTCGGCTCTTTCATAACATTTCGGTATTGAAAGAGCTACTAACATTTATGAAAGAGCCAGTCTGTATTATAAAGTGTAATTGTGAAAATTATATAAAATAATAATAATTACACTATTGAAAAAAAATCAAAAAGGCGATCCCTTCAAATCCTTTTTAAAAATTAATGATATTTTTAAGCAATTTTTAATTCTGTCATTAATTCTAAGTAATTTTAACAAATCTTCAAGACTTCGTCCGCGTAGATTAAGGTTTTTTGATTCCCGCGGAAACTCTTTAATTTTCTGGGATAAAAAGTAGCCCAATTATTAATCCAGTGTATAATTTATCTCTTTATATATCTAAATATACACACACACACACACACACACACACACGCACGCACGCACACACACACACACACACACACACGCACACACACACACACACACACACACACACACACACACACACACACACAACAAACACACACATATATACAAACTTTCACCTTTATAATATTAGTGTGACGTGAAGTGTGCTTAATAAAAATCTTTAAAATTAAACAAAGAAAGAATAAGTACTCGGAATCGCAACCGTAGGGGTAGAGATTAAATGGGGAGATGGTCTGATAATCTGGTCTGTTACAACCTCATTTTCTTCGTGAGCTTCAAATGGTTTTGTAGTAGGCGGAGGTGTTGATCTTAAGTTAATTTCAATATTTTCCTTATCCAAGTTCACTTCATTACCTTCGTTAGACTGTGACAGATGGCATATGAAGATAAAATTCGTCTTCATTAAATTTATTAGAATTTAAGGGGTAAATTCCCTATGACAGATATGCTTCCTTTACAAGTTGCCTAACTTGAAAAATAGTTACCAATTTTTTGGGTCTTTTTCATTTTTATGGATTTGGCATTTCCATAATGCAATATCTGAAGCAAATAATTTAATAATATATGAAAAAAATGCATGTTTATAGATATTTATTATTATTTTATTTTATTATCAAAATTCAAATGCAGGGTTATGAAAGAGCCGGTTACGAAAGAGCCAGCTCTTTGAAGGCCCATTCACCATGCTCTTTCATGACTTATTCTTTAAAAAAATATAAACTTTAAAATAACAACAATATCAAAACTTTTTCAACTCAGTTTTTACACAGTTGAATGGCCAAATATATGTACAAACTCAATCTAAAATCCATTTGCCTGTATTTGTTTACAATAAAATACCAAAAAACAAGTTAAATGAAACGAAATACTTACTTTTTACTGCCAAAAACTTTGACTCCATGTGCCGGTGTATGTTATTTTCGGTGGATTGTCAAATGTTTGTGGGTGACGGGCAATCAGTATTGCCACTTAAAAATAAAATTACCAACCAAATTCGTTCATTAACTACTAAAATATTGCAAGTGGCTCTTTCAAAACCTGGCTCTTTCATGCCACTTCTCCCCTACTCGTACCGTTATGAATATTATCATTAATTTGATAAATCAATTACAATACATTGATCGTAGTATTTTATAGACTGTCTTTATAAGTTTTGTGTGTAACATGTCTAATCGCAGAATACGTTTTGGAGAAACCGATGTACCTAATCGACGAACGCTACAATAAGTACCTACCTAGATTAGAAAACAATAATGCAATCCTTGTAATAACCTATCTAAAGAAAAAAAAGACGTATGGCACTCGGGGACTGCAGCGGGTAAAGCTATTGCATAGCATTTTTTATCAACGCCATCTAGCGGCTCACCGTAGAGGAGTCCCGTGTCAGGTTATTTTCGTAACGGAATTTCCGGATTCGGTCTTCTCGTTGGCCCGCGATAGAAGCTATGCAATAGCTTAAAAGTGTAGGTAGGTATAAAAAACCTTTCCAAGTTAGTAGGTATGATTTAAGGTTTATTAAGTGTACCTACCTATCTAAAACTATTCGCACAAGTAAATAATCGCGTTGTATACCTATGGAGAATATTATCGTGTAGCAGCACAAATCGTAAATCTGGAGGAAAGAAACGGTGAAAAAGATTCGAATTCGGTATTAAATATTTACGCATGCAACTACGCAGCTGTTTATTTAGTGTGTACGCAGCTTTAGACAAAAGTAGGTAATACTTTATCCCTGGCTAACTAGACAGCAACGTGCCCCAAAGTTACTTTTCCATTTCAAGTTGGAAATGTCGTTTCGCTCTCGCTACGAAACTTTGATTCATTTCTATTTGTTCGCCTTCTATCAAGGGGGTGAACCTCCCCGGGGAACTTATTACAAAAGGCTCCTCGCTGCATTCGCGAGGATCTGCATGCGAATATCCGAATTTGCGAACTCCGATATTCGAGAACGAGCGCCAGATCGATGATTGCCGAGATGAGATTTCTATCATAATATAAAATAGCTAGCTCCTTGTAGATACCCGACAATGGGTTTACACTAACGTCTTGAACTAAGAGTTCGTTAATTTGTTTAGTCTACAGTTTAACATAAGGGCTGCTAGTACACTAGGAAAAAAAACACTTTTATGTATTCATTTATTAAGAACTTTTTAATATATTATGTCAATCCACCGCCGGCCTAGAAGTAGGATCTTCTTTAAATTTAAAATGGCAAGTGTTTTATAATTACGCTGCCCTGGGCAATTGTGGATGGCAGACTTTAGACACGTTTATGTGATTATGTAGAGCTCTCAGGCATGTAGGTTTACTCATTTACTATACCTGAGAGCTTGCAATTTAATTGCATAAAACGCAACGAAATATTAAATTATGTTGCCTGGAATTCGTACCCCAGAAACTTCGAAAAGTAAACTGAAGTCTTAACTACTAGACTGCTTAGATACTTTTAATATCATATTTACAATCTCTGCCATTAAAAAAGCTGTTAACTTGTAATTAGCACTACTATATCTTTCAGTTGATAAGTATACCGTTAAGTTATAAATAAATAGATGTCGCCTAAGAGTTTCTTTATCTTATTAATACATATTATATATTTAAAATTCCATTCCGGCACAATCTTAATACCTACAAACGAGAAGTTTGCATAATTTAACTTATTAAGTAGGTAGAAGATATCTTTAATCTAAATAACCTTTACAAAGCCTCGACATCGAATTCGATATATTGAATACTTTATCGAGTGCAATAAAAATATTACAACTCTTAAGATTGTATTGGATTAAAACCGGTGGACTGCACGCAGACTATGAAAGTATCTACCCACCACATATCTTGTATAATTATAATTTACACCTTAAATTTGAATACTCACATACATACCATACCTACTTAACTTACATGTAGATGAGGTACCATGTACCTGAGTATGTAGGTATATGGGATTGCGATTATTATTTTGTAAAAGCAGTAGGTATCTACCTATTCACGTTAATGGCACAGTTGCAATGACTCAAAACAAAACATTATCCGAAATCAGCGTACCTATACTAAGCCTTGTGCAAAATTCTTCTAAAGACTGAAAAAGTTAACAGAATTTTACTTTCAGTAAATAGGTCCTATCTAGAATACTAGTAGCCACAACTAGGTAATAGAAGTGTGCTCGAGACGGTACAATATCCTAGGAAGGAAACCCTTCTGGCAATTAATGTTAGCCTTTAGTTGCTGGAACTGTTAAACAGGTCTGAGTGGCTGTACAGTCTACATACTGTACAACTGTACGAGTACATCAAGTTATAAGAGGTAGCGAGTTTAACAATGTCTATCAAATAACTCCTACACTGGTTTAAGATCAGATCTATCATCTGAGATAATCATCTCCCTACATTAGCCTTCCCTAATCAGTATCACTACACCCTAATGATTTTTTGCTTGTAAGCATTTTTGGAACTTATGCCTGTTTGGACCAAGCATACCTAAATATTCTCCTAATTAGGAGTCTTTTTAAGTTAGTAGTCTCTAGGTACAATTATGCCTTCAAACTCTTTGAATTATGACTCTCAGAAGAGGTAGGTACGCCATTTACTTGTAGCTCCGCAGTTCACTGCGGAGTGTGCCAGGCCTGACCTTACCCAATGTCATTTCCTCCTTTAGGTATTCCCTAAAGGTTGGTAAAAACAAAATCGACAGAAAGCGTCACCTAACTTAGCTTAGGGATACTATTAGGTATTCTGTGGCTTAGGTAGCCCGTATTTAGGGAACACTGGTGAAAACGGGTATAAAACTAACAGTTATAGCGCCTTTATTATGCTTCCCACTGCCTTTTAACTTTGTTAATAGTTTGAATAATGTTAGCGAATATTATCCTTCAAACAAAATCCTAACATCACTGTTTCCTACTAGTAGCTCAGAATCATTGTCATTTTTTGTAGTCTGTTCATCAGCTTCTACGTTTCAACGTCATAAGAGCAGTTATACATAAATCCTTGATATTTGTAATGTTTAGAGAGCTACTTAAATAAAAAAAACCTAGGTAGCTATACAAACTCTTAAAAATTCAAGTAGGTACCATTTTTATAGCGCTATAAATCTATTGTTAAAAAAATACATATGATGTTTTAGTTATTGATACAAAAAATAATAACAACAAGAAAATGACCACTTATTTTGATTTTCACTCATCTTCTTTTCACTTAGACCACGTCTAGAGAGAGTTTACATTCACGAGTAAATTCCATGCACTCGGCTACCGGCGTCTCGGCCATGTTGAAACACATAAACACTGTAGGACCACTCGAGTTTTCAGAAAATTATATCTTCTAACTAAAATATTAGAAGAAACCGACACTTTGCCATAAAACATCTTGCGTTGAACTTTCGCGAAGCTACGTAACTCTACTTTAGATGTTTGTATGGATACCTATTAGAAGATAAGTTTCACGAAAACTCCTATGAAAAGAAAAAATTTGGAACATAAAAGATAATACTGAAAAAATATTATTGAAAATAGCATTTTGCATAACATAGAGATGAAAAACCACAGGTATCTTAACGCAGAGTGAAATGTTTCAAGCAAGATCATTTACACAATATTTTATATGCATATTTTTTTTCATACAATTTTTTTCACGTTTTGATTAATTATTAATTTTCCTAGCGTTTAAATTGCAAATAAAAGTACCTACTACCCTCCTACGCGTCGTAGGTATATAAGCGTCAAATATCACTCTGTAATTTATTTTAAAAATAATTATTATACATGCGGCGTTATATTTTGCTTATCTATCTAACCTATCTGGGCTGGCCGATGCTAAACGAAGATAAAGGATTGCACAAAACTTTAGGAGTTTGATTAAACGTCTCATTTTTTAATTAAGTTATACATTTCTGAGAAAATTAGACATGGAAACCAAGATTAAAATACCACCCTTAACGTTATAGGTATAAGGATATAAACAAAATAATTATACAACATTACAAAGCGATCGCCCAAAACATAACCCGTTGGGGGCATCTGTTCTTGCAAACACTCGGATATAACTAACTAATAAGCCTCACTTACTTTTGCTATCCATGTACAATGTTAGAGTCTTTATTTCGTACTGTTTAAGTACATTATCGCGTGACATAACGTTATTTGATACATGATTCTGTGGCATCAATGTTGTTCTGTTCTTTAATTTGGGCCTCTTGAAACTGCTATTAGTTTCTGGTCCAGATTAATTCTGTTTTAACTTAATGAAATTGTGAGTAGCTTGGTACCATTTACGTCAATGCAGATGTTGCTTATTTACCTACTACTTATTTAATAAATAATCTATAGCGTTTTATTAAAGTGAAAGTATCTACGATAACTACCTAAGTAGACATTTTAGCAATTATATTAGAAGTTAGATATACATATCTAATATCTTCTTAATAGAAATAGGTTTATTTACTTTCCTGCTATTTACGATAACTTTTAAAGATAATAAAGAGTGATATATTATAACTAAGTCGTGAGCAAATGATTATAATAATATGAATAGCTCTTGAAACTAATTATTATGTAGGTATAACCTGTAAATCTGACTTAACGCAACATGTAGTTATTAAGTTCCGTAAGTCGAGGTACCTCTTAGCCGATATAAAGCAATGAATTTATTACATATTACTTTAGCATATTTACCGACGTGTAACATGACACGGTTATTTTGTAAATTACAGCAGGACGAGTTCCCAAGCAAAATAAGACAGTCTTATCACGACGTAAGCACTTATCCGATGCATTAATTCGATGCATATTATAAAAATTGCGAATTTATGTGGAATTCGACATTATATCGTTACATAAAATGGGTGTTTGTATGTGCATGTGTCAAACAGGTGGTCCTGAAACGCTCTTACGAGATTAGATTCGACTAATTTTTGTTTCACGCTGTGAGGCTTTTGGCAGATTTTATATTGTAATGCATTTAAATTCAAGATTATTCGATGGGTTTATTGTTTCTTACTAAATAAGTTTTAATTTTTTTGTATTAAATACATTTTCTACCACGTAGGTGGGTAAGTACTAATCGTCCTAAACTCGGAATTGTTATAAACTCGATATTTGAAATTGTACCTATACGAATATACGAGTTCTCGTCCACATAGATCGATTTTCTTTTCAGAAGAAGGATATATAGGTATACTAAGGTATAGGCCTGGGATAGCTTAATTGGCTGGGAAGTGGGAACTACTAAGCAATCCAATTTCGAGAAAGATGGCAACCGTCAATCAAGCTGGCCAGGACGAAGAGTAATTAAGTAAGTAGGTACCTATCTCAAAAAAAACTCTTTTTGCACCTTCCAATAGGTAGAGACTATATGATTTAGAATGCCCGTTTGAAAGGTTAGCATACCTACCTACCCATTTTCAAACACCTGAGTTATCTCACATACCTATTTTAAAATCATTTCATACAAAGTAAACAGCCATTTTGTTGTTATATTCGTTCCATTAGTGATCGAGTTAAAACATGGTGACGAGTGCACCGAACCCTATTCCGATATTCGATACTAAAGACCACAATGAATAGATCTCTGAAGTTCCCTCTAAATCCAATAATCTTTCAAAGTTGGCGGAGAGAGGGAGGTCTTGATAAAGTGGGCATTGGCGAGCCCAGCCCTTGAGAGTGGGGACGCAACGGTACCAACTACCAACCAAGGGCTTGTCGACATTCATCATGCATTTTATGGCGAAGGCTTGAAGGCTCACCGCTTACATGCGAGCTTCCATCATTATACCTGTTACCATATTTTGGTATGATGATTTCTTATTAAAATGAAGCTAAATATAATTTACAACTTCAGTTAGTCATATCAAGATTAGTTTCTGTATTTTTAACTCAAAATTCATAACACAAAATTTGAGCGCCTGGAGAGTAAATTAAATTGTTATGGTTTAAATCTAATCTCAGTAAATAATTGCTAAATATTTATTACGAAAATATTATTATTGTGGTATTTAAGAAGAACGGGTTGTGAACGTATATTATAATTTGTACCTATCTTACTACTTTAGGGCGATCTTTTCGATGCGAACCCAATCAAAAATCTCTAATCTAGCGTAGATAAATCAGATGCGCTTACCTACATAGTACATACTCCATTATGTTCACCAATTAAGTACAACTTTTTTACAACGCAAATGGTATAATAAGTTAATTATCATGTTAAAAGTTACGATTTTATTTTAAAATCTGTGGAGTTTTATAACTTTTAACTTTACCCAATTCTCGTTATTTCGCACACCAGCTAACCGCCTCCGATCTGTGAAATTGGACCATTTATAAACTTCTTCGTAATCATTTCCTCATCGCAGAATTTAGTGTTATCAAACTTCCACAGTTAAGGGCTAAGGCCCTGATCTCCGGGAGCGAAAACTTATCTTTTGCGATATCAAGATTTAGCTACACAACCCTCAATATAATAAAATTTAAAATTCGAGCTAAAATTAGAAATTGAAATCCCGTGCACGCCTTCCAACAATGTACTTATATACAAAACTTTTTAAATAGAGGTAGGTAATAAGTATAGGCCTATATCGTATTAAGCCACGGATCTCACAGAGTTAGTTGGTCCGAGTATTTAGCAATGAAAAACTATAGATAAAGATATACCTACTTAATAGTTTAATACTACAAGCGTTTAAAAGCGTGACATACTACTAAGTACATAATTTATAAACTTTCTGTATTTCGACATAAGATTTGATTTAGAATTAAATGGAAACAATTTATTATTATCTTATTCTTCAAAATATGTAGATACCTATTTATACTATCTCACTGATACGCTATTTTGGTTAGTAAAGAACCCCAGTCTAATTTTGGAACAGTTCCATTTGCATCATTCTGTCAGGATTAACTTAACATAAGTTACGGTAGTTGGAATGTTTACATTTACATTTAAATTCTTTTCTACTTTAGGAATATTATGGTAATGGAAATCTCCTCCGATGCAGAAGGCAAGATATGAATCACCTTTCAACAATGAATCGACACGGAATATGTATTTTATGTGTAGACTCACTACCATCTTAATATATTTATGTGTAAACACGTTACTCACAGGATGTTTTATTATAAGCACCTACCAATGTTTTACGTTATCGACACCCTGCAGTCTCTATTTCGGCTCCCGACGTCAATTGAGCATCTTTACCGAGGCGGGGTAATCAACGGCTTATTGCAACAAAAGAAAAGACGACGAGATAATAAGACGTGTAATAACTACGAAATGTCGTTCACTGCAACGTGTCACGCCTAGATATGTTACAATTGGCACGTCGGTCGACACGTTCGGCAAATATTGTGCTACAGACTCCAGCAAATACACGGTAAATAGTATACTCTAGTGGAATAGAACAAACGCGAGGGCATTACGTGAAAACAAATTGTGCGCCGATATGAAATTACGTGTCGTTTGCGCTGATCCTCTTTGTTGCTCGCACTATGTCACGTTCGCGACTTATGGCCAAACATTTTTTAACATTGCATTGTAAATGGTTCTAATTTTTCAAGTTTACATCAATTCTACGTTTAGTGTTATTTAGTATAGACAGGAACGGGACGGAGAATTTTCCGCCTTTTTATTCATACTAATTGACAGATTCACTTTGTAAATAACGTAAACTTGAACAGTTACACAGGGGTATCAGTATCAGTGCTGTACAAAAATATTAATAATTGAAATATCACTGCTCGTTTTTCAAAAATTTTAGCAAAACACACAACACAGTAAAAAATCTTTGTAACCAACTAAAGTTTTGAAAAATTCGATACAATATTACAAAAATTAAAGCAACTACACTATGAACTATATAAACGTAAATAAAATTCTTAAGATGCACTTAAGACTAGACCTAAGTCCTTTAGGTAATCATAAAAAATTTTAGTAGATATTTTAAGGTCTTTTTGTTGAAACCTCTTGGATCATTACAGGTTAACGTCTCAGAAGAGAGTGAGAAAGTTAATAGAAATTATGATTTCAAAGTACAAACCACAGGAGATGTAGAGTTGCAGGATCGCTCCCTTTACCGCAGCAATAAATCAATGATTGCACATAAAAGAAAGCAATTAGAATCACGTCGTAGACAAAAAGATACATCATCACAATAAGGGCAAACCACCTTCACTATTTCACCTGTATTTTTAAACTGATGCGTACCTCCAAATTGTACAATTGTCGCAATGCGGAAGGGTTTTTCTTGTGTTTTTTTTTGTTTATGCTCTATATTTTTATGATCCCACAAAAAGCGCAAACAAAAAGTAAAACTGCCAGCGATTCAACAATGCACTCTCAATTTCTTTATAAAAATACTACAAAGGGCTGAAACAAATGGACGAGGTAAGGTGTTTTTTGATACGCCGAAAACAATAGAGTCACAAACGCGACTTTTGTTAGGATGAATCTTAAATTTTTTTAGGTGTCGTTTGGCATTACACATGCCGAATATTCTTAGAATATGCTCCAGTTAGGCAAAAAGTGAAGGATTCTTAAAAGTTTACTATTTCAATATTTGAACATGTAGTAGTATTTACAATTTTAGTTAAGTCCATATTTTACTATGTCAAACATAGGTTTAGTATAGGTACATATTCGTATCATGTGGAAATTAGCTACCATTAGGTAGTGAAAATCTTTAAATACCTACTCTAATATGGTCCTCCCGACCGAGTCCGGCCATGGCGGCCAATCTCCAGTGATTAGCCATCTGCGCGGGAGATATTATAGTGCACAAGTGTGTGGCAACACATTTCATCAAAAAGATATGTCATCCAAAGCTTTGTTTAAAGGTAACACATAATTATGTATAAAAATAATTTTATTACATACTGAAAACTTTGGATCTGTATTCAATTCGTGATTTGACTAAATTCAACAAATCTACACAGGCACATTTTTAATTAACATTGCCGGCATGTACGAGTAGGCATAAGAAGCCGTGAGAACTCGACTTTTTTGGTGAGAATTCGTGTTGAGACATATAAAGCATTTCGTGACTCTGATTGAATGCTTTATTTTTAACTGAAGGTTCTTTATCCAATATATTTTAGTATGTACCTCTAAATACGTAGTGCAATGTGCATAGGCAGGTACTTACTACTTTAGTTAAATGAGTAGTGATCTGAAAGAAAAAAGATCCAGATTTTCCATAGTAAGTATCGAATATCATACTATACCTACTGAGACTCCATATGTATGGCTAACATGGCAAACGAACAAATAGGTATGTGCTTATCTTACAATCATTGAAAGAGGCATATCTACCTACTTAGACCGTTTACCTAACGAACGCAGCTATGTCAACAATTATGGCTAGCGGTCTTCATGCTTTCATTCTCACGTTATGTATCTTACCTGAAGCGTAGTGGTTAAATCTTCGACCTCATTTTCGGAACGACGATTCGATCCCAGATATAATAGCTAGGTAGGTATATCTCTTACTTTTCGTAGTTACGTGTGTTTTAAGAATTAAATCACTTGCTTTAATGGTGAAGGGAAATATGATGAGGAAACCTGCAGATCTGAGTGTTCTTCATAACGTTCTTCTGTGAGAAGTCTGCCATTCTTCACTTAGCCAGCGTGGTGGATTATACCTAGCCTAAACTTTTCTCATTGTAAAGGAGATCCGTGCCCAGTATTGGGCCAGCTATGAGATGAGATGACGCTGATGTATCTTACAGTTTGAACGCACTATGCATGTGTAAGTACAGCGAAAATGTGCTTTGGAAATGAGGGTGGAACGTACTTTAAATAAATTTTGCGGCAAATCTTTTCATTTGCAATAAGACTGATATCGTTTTTCTGGCGAGTGTATAGAGTCAGCACATTGACTCTGCCACCCATCGTGTGCCAAGTTGGAAAAATGCCAGTAGGTATACATAAAATAAATTGTAATCAAAATGACGTCAGTAGCGCAACGTTGTTATATTTTATTACCTTAACAAGCTGATATTTCATTTTTCTGCAACATTAATTTTAAACGGGTGCTTGAATTAATACCACAGAATATCTAATATGTATAGTGGTTATATCTACCTACCCACTCGTAGGTCAAAGCTCTTTAGAAAATAAGGTGATCGTATACTTAACCCCGAGTAGCCGAAGAGCCGCAACAGTTGCGTCTCTAAGTCAGTAGCAAGATTCAGTCGCATCAGCGGCATTGAAGAAATGACGATGACGTCAATAGGCGGTGCCGCTACTTACCTATATAACCTAGACACTTTTTTTTTTATGAGATAGGGCAAGTCTATCTCATAATAAAAACAGAGGACAATCAATGATGGAAAGCATTGATGAGGTCTAGGTTGGTGCGCGCTTGCGTAGAAAATATATTACCTATTCACTCTTTTCTTGAAGGTACAGATTATACGTGGCCGGAAATACAGAAGCTGGAAGTGCGTTCCATACTTTAGCCGTTCGTTTCAGAAACGTTGAACTGAAGCGTTCGTTTTTTTTTGCACTATTGTCCTACCTACTATTTAAGCTTATTTTGAGGGGAAAGAGGAACGGTAGTCAATTAGTTATGTTCAGCATGATTAATATAATTCCTTAAAAATGGCTAATTAATTTGGTCTGGTTGGAGGCTTTGGGCGTGGCTAGTTACCATCCTACCGTCAAAGACATGCCGCCAAGCCATTTAGCGTTCCGGCACGATGGCGTGTAGAAACCGACTAGGGGTATGGATTGAATGTACACCCCTTCCAAGTTAGCCCGCTACCATCTTAGACTTCATCGTCACTTACCATCAGGTGAGATCGCAGTCAAGAGCTATCTTGTCATCGAAAAACTATTCGACGCAAAAGTATGCCTCAATCCACAGTTACAGTGATGCCATGCCACATTAAATAATCTGGCTTGCAGCCAACTAGCAGCGATTCATCTAAATTTTTTTTATACAGCAACATGGCGATATTAACAAGGTACCTTGTTATACTCTATTTTCGATTCTTAGAGCTCCTTTGTTTTCTGTCGAACACTCAACAAGCTACTCTTTTTCTTTTGAAAGATGCTCGTTAAAGACTCGTTCCGATGTAATAATCGTAAACTGGTATTACTTAATAACGTTTCTATGCTTTGAGTATTTTGCAGCTACTTCTCGTATGTTAAGCATTATGCGTTTACAAATTTTTATGTTCTCAAGTCTAAAATAAAGAAAAAGGTGGAAGTTTTGATCCCTAAGCTCTAATCACTTGAACCATTGACGTATAACTACTTATTAACGGCTAATTAAAGTTTTCACATGTTTTTGTTTTACGTACCTAATAGGTACCTATTTAGCATTAGGTAATTAGGTAGGAAATAATTCAAATTCAAAACTATTCAGGTATTTCACGTGGGCCAACTCTGAGGCTTTTACTACAAAACAAAACTCTATAACCGTTCGGAAATACTCGTAGATTCTGCTGAGAAGAGCCTGCAATTAACCCCAGCATTTGCTCTTCTTGAAAAAAAAAATACTTAGTACAGACTATATACTTACCTAAGTTTGAAATAATGCTGTAGCCAAATTAAAATAGGGAGGAGAACAGCAACCCTTAAATCGTTAGTCTTTAATGGCAGCTACTTGTGAGCGAAGAGAGCGCATTTACTTGGTCAGCTCGATCTGAGCATACGAATGGCCTTTATTTCCCGACGTTGAAAGGAGATGCATTTCCTGCAACTTGCCTTTTAGTGTAACGTTCGCAGAAAAGTCTTGAAAGAAAAAAAAGTTTTGATGTTTCATTATCTTTACCCGATTATGGCAGAGCCAAAAGGAAGGGTATTGATTTTAGCAGTCTATGTAGGTATGCACTTAAAATACTGAGCCGATGTTGATGAATCAGGTGTCAATCAATTCGGTATTATTTGTCCGGGGGTGACATAATTATGCTACATTTTATACGAACAAAATCACAAGGTTAGAGTTTTTTCTTATTTTTAAATGATTTCTGAATTCAAAACTATTGTAACGTACCTACCCTAAAACTCAACACAACCGCGACTGGCTACAGCAACCGGTGACGCCACCGTCGCGCGACTTTGAAGCTATTGTATCGTATGAATCATTGAATAATGAAAACTCATTATAATTATATCTAATAATAATATAGTTTTTATTTAAGACAAAAAACACAGCAAGTAGGTATATATATAAAATGCTAATAAAATTATACTATGTCTTATATGAGACCTTGTACGTAAATAAGCTGTGCTCAAAAATAACGCTTGTTATTTGCTGGCGTTACCTCGCCACTCAACGCTTGCAATCTCAGCACCCCATCTTGGAAGATAAAAACATGTATCGACTCAGCTAAAAAGTTCAGCGCAAGAAAAAGAAAACAAGATAATGAATGCGAAATTTTATAAAAGCGTTATTCGACTCGAAAGTGAGATCACGTCTCACCGTCACATAATATTGCAAATTTTATTTGTGCATTCAAACTGTTTTTGGGAGATTCGTAATGCAGAAACGGTGTTAATATTGCATTTTATGTACTCGACGTCCGATCTGTTGATTAAGAATTTAAAACCTACCTTTGTATTTCTCACCAGGTATCATATAGTACCTACCTACACCGAAGAAATATGCTTATGTGTTGTGGGCAGTTATTTATACAGTTAATGCGTTTTGGGTCGGATTTCATTTAACTTTGTACGGGAGTAGGTAGGTAGGTACATAAATATCCAATACTTATTATCGTACATGCTACAGAGAATTTCTCAGATGTTTATTTGGAGAGACAATTATGGTCCTTAATTTAAGTTTGTTAAAGTGGGTATATAGGCAATATTTTAGGCATCTACAACACTGAAAGTTCAATAATTCAATCCCAACCCGTTGCTCTATTGTCGTGCCCACACCTAACATTTTTTTGGAAAGCAGAGCCGAATATAGTAAAAAGTTTAGCTTGGTAATAGTTATTTGTTCAACAAGATAGCAAAGTTCATTTTTGTTGCGAGTGCCTAGTTTGAATCCCGAGCGAACGAAGGATTCTAATATAGAGTCACGAGCGTAGCGAGTGATTCTAAGTTAGAATCCTGAGAGTAGTGAGGGATTCAAAGGCACAAGAAGCAAAAACTTTGCTATCGTGTGATACATACAACTTTTCACCTCAATAGCGAAAAAATACAAGATGTAAGAAAAATATTTATTAAAACATAAAGGATATTTTAAAATTTTAAAAATTAGGTTTATTTATTTAAAAACTTTTCAATATCATGAGCGGTGAAAACTTTAGATTTTTTGGATTTGTTCCCCTCCGATTGTCTTTTCAAAAATGCAATAAGTTTAGGATAAGTTTCAATGTGAACGTCGCATTTCGATTTGATTGTAGCTTTTAACATGGAGTAAATACTCCATAATGTAGATGGTTACCTTGTTTTAGACAATTCCATGAAACATGATAAAATCACAGTCTCTGAATAGGACTTCGCACCCTTAGAAAGTCTCCAATCATTAAATAATTCATAGGCTTTCAAGTATTTTTCACGAGACTTTTCCGGAAGAAAGTTTAATTCAGCGTTAGACACTAATTCTTTTAATTCTGAAGGTTACTCTCTAATCTGTGTCTGAAGGTGTTAAATTATCACTAGATTCACTCATTTTGTTATTTTAAAATTCTTACAACAAATAACTACTAAAAAATTAGTACCTAATTAAGATATAGAATAGAGTTAATCATTTTTTTTTTGCCGCCATTTTATATTACTCTTTTGTCTGCGTTCGGAATTGTGTCATTCATAAAATAAAATATATTAATTAATTAATTTTAATTTTCTTTTATGTTTCATGTTGTGTTACAGAATTATAAAGTCTAAAACACATTTACGAAAAGTAAATAGTTTAAATAATAAAATAGAGAGTTAAAAAATTTTGTCGAAATAAAATGTATGGGGTATGCAATATTATATACAAAATTTCTGAACGTTTCTTGAGACGATGAGTTGAAGAATCGCCAATCCAATGCGTTCTATATTCAAAACACTTTTTCTCACTGAGTGAGCAAAAACGACTTTTGCTCACTGGTTTTGGGCAGCAAAGGCGCCCTTTTTGAGCTAGAGAGGTGAAAAATATATTTGGGCTCCAAAAGTTTAGCAAAATAAACAAAGAAACATCCTTTGTTGAAAGCACTGAAAGATTCGGGTTGAGTTTTCCCATACCAATGATAAAGAATATACGTGCCTTCGAATTTTCTTTGCAAATATAGATCTTCCAATAGGAAATATCGTATATAAATAGAACCCTTCTAAACATATATATATCTACGTATCGTAACCCCGGCAAAACACAAGATCATAACAAAAATATTTACCGAAGCTCAAAGGGAATAAAAAGATGTCCCTTAATGCGGACCCAGATGTATTCGACCTATTATTTGTTTCTCCAGAAATGTTACCTTCCTAAAGAAATATGAATGCAAATACTACTTTTCTGAGCAGAAAGGGCATTTTGTTGGCACGATTTGCTTTGCCTCTATCCAATATGTAAATACCCGAGGGGCCAATATATGGAAAGAGAGAAGTAAGATCCGTAATGCGGGTATGATGATCACCTTTTACTTATATTTGAAGCCATTTTGAGTATGAAAGTTCTAAAAAGTTCGTGTTCGTGTATTCAGTTGAAAGTGATCAAAATACCTGTAACGAATCACGAGTAAATACTATGGTAGTACCTACCTACTAATAAAAACTAGAATGTTGGCAAGCATTTAAAGAGCGCATTAGAAACGGAAAGTTACGGCGTATCAAATGAGACATGAGTCAGTCCAGCGTACGTTACAGTCTTATATTAACCACGTCACAGATTACGCCACGATCATAAAATTCGTCCGTCCATTGAGCAAAACAATAAAACGCGATTTGGATCAAACGGTGTCACTAGCCCGGCAAGTTCAAGTGCGCTATTAAGTTGCACAACGGGCAATAAACGGTTGAAATAAAAACGTAAATATTCACTCGTCGTAGAGGCGGTAGCATTTATAATAATAGCGTGTGCACGCAGTTTTATATGAGACTGTTATTTTTATAGGCATCGGTTGGCTCGTAAAAGCAGTAGACTAGAGGCAGACGGGTTTTACGGTGTGAGGCATCGGTGACGGATTGGCCAGGTGATGAGATGCGGTTACGTCGTCGGATTGAAACGTAGTGCAGCGCTCGACACAACACACAACGACACGGGGAGCGCTCCGAGCCTGCAAGTGTGACCACGCCGAGCCTTGCATAGTTAAGATATTACGTGTACCTAGGTATGTTGGACACGTTCAAGGTTACCATTTACGTAATTTGTTAATCTTGGCGAGTAGTTCAGGTGAATATTTATAAAGCGTAGCTAGTTTCGTAACAGTTTTTTTTATCTTTGTTACAGATTCAAGGACTGTGGATGACCAGGGCAGCATGTTTATAAGGTATAGAACATAGATATTTAATAAATAAAAAACCTTCAACTACACCTTAGGCAGATGTGCCATTAACATAATAAGTAGGTAAATAACTAGGTGATTAACAGAAACATACCTAATCAAATAAATTATTTTAACTAAAGGTTAATTTTTATGTTATGGATGTAAATTTTGTTTTAATGGCTTTGATAGTAGTATATTTTCTTCTTACCTAAGAGTAGGCAGGCTACTTTTGAATACTTAATTACAGACTTCTTCAAACTGAAATAATTCAACTCGATTGGAAAAATTATATAATCTATAATGATTATTTTTTAATTTAAACTCAGCTCATTCGTCTTGTTCTTCGTCTTTGTGCCAGCTTTAGGTACCTATTTGTTTGTAATACACTTTAATTAAATATTCTCCAGAATTTTCTCAGTATCAAATAGGCAAAGTGGGAAAAAAAGGTTTTTTTTTAACTTTAAATTTCAAAGAAAATGCTTGTGCGTTATCTACTGGGAAGCGTAATTATTCGCAGACCCTGAATAGTCATTCGTCTACGGCTTCTGGCCCTTATTTGCTGTAGTAGATATTTTTGCTGACATCTGTTTCAGTTGGCAGGACTTGGTAGATAAATACAGACAAGATTTCCAGCATCTTGTTTGTACCAACTATCAGTAGGCTGTGTGAACAATAAGGGTAATTAGAAATTGTGTATGTCAAATAAAGAAAAATTATTCCGTTCCTATCAATAGGTATAGCCATCTGTCCATTCAAGAAACAAATAGCGTTTCGACTACCACAGCTTCAAGTTAGTAACGATTACTTATTGGTAACAACTTCATAAAATAAAATAACCATGGGAGCAATAAAACGATTCGTGACTGATATAATCTCAGGCCCGATGGAGTGTGAAAGCATCAATTCGTAATTGCAAACAATATTTTTGAAGATTACTCGGCGATAATAGCTTTTTATCACGCTACCCTTGACCACTTGAGTGGGCATGTTGTAGTAACTAGATACTTAGATAGGTACGCAGGTAAGTGAAATATTGTAGGTACCTATTTTAATTGCTTTTTGATAGTTACATTGCAGAGTCAACATCTCCTGAAGATGCACCATACAAGAACAGAAAAAATACAGGAAATTGTAATATAGGTACTAATAATAATTAATAAGCAATTAGAGTTCTTTATTCAAAGACGTGTCCATTTTTTGTAATTTAACAATTTTAAAGTAGGTAGCTATCTATAGATATACACTATACCTACCTTCCTACCTAGGATTCAAAGAAACTAATTTCCTGTGGTAGGTTCCTACCTACCTAGTCGCGCCCGCGGGCTTTAGCTAGATATATCTATCTATTTAAGCCTGTACCTACCACATACGGATGAATATTATGTGTGTAGTATGTTCTATGTTCAAATATCTGTAGGTATTTACATTGCGTGTCAAGACCCACTCAAAACACTGATAGGTACCAGATTGTCAAACAAATCAGTACACTATACAGCAATAGGTAGGTACCAATTTACGAATGCACGCAGATTATTTTTCTCACGCACGCATAAGTTGGTATATTCGTATTTTGTATTTTCCTATAGATAAGTATGCGGAATGCGGAAGTATGTTATTCGTCAGATTAATATTTCCATGGTACGAAATCTTTTAAGTAGGTACGTACCTACTTTCAGTATTTTTCTCACCAAACATGGGTAGGTTACCTATTCTCCTATTACCTAGGGGAGAAGGAGGTAAGACGGGGTAGCGGGTAAGACGGGGTACCCAGCGAAATTCACAGTTCAAATTGACTAATCACGCTCGTTCATTCATCGTTCGACGCGCCGTCATGACACTTGTCAGTCGCCCAGTGGTTAGTGGTTCACAAGTGCATAGTGTCAAAAAAAATTCAAAAAAAGTGTTTTACTGCAAATTGCTTATCATATTTTCTTCTGGTTTGACAAGTGACTGTGATTTGTTAAATAACGTTAGCTGGTGACGTGTTGCTGTGATTGACGCTTAAACTAATCTTTAATAAGGCAGGCATTGTGTTTCCTTAAGATTGTTGGCTGTTTTTTTTTTTTTGGTTTTTTTTTTAGAAAATGGCTATGCAGGCGAGATGGGGTAACGGGGTACCCCATCTTGCCCCCAGTGAGAATAATTTTGTTCTTGTTTTCTTTTTTGTAAAAATGAGTTTGTTTTTTCTGAGCTTATTATAGTTTGTCTTTTTAGAATGGTTCATGACGCACGACTGAGGGTCGTGGTCCGAAGAATCCATGCGACATCACAACCAGCTAATATGTCCACATGCGATAAAAGCGACAGTAGCTTTGTTTTGACTTCTCCAAAACAACTCTTTCCACTTCCGCTTACTAAAAGTCCTCTCGTATTGCTAAATAGCGTGGAAAAACAGCAATTATCACGAGAATTAGAAGTCATCGCCCAGAAAAAAATAAGCTGAACAGAAAAAAACTAGAGAAAATAGAAACAAAAAAGAGAAAAGATGAATTAAAAAAACAGAAGAAATCTACTACAAAAGCTCAAAATAAAAAATCAAAGAAGAATAGCCGATAAGCGAAAACAGCCGATCCGCGGATCGGCAAAGAGTCTCATCATCTGAAGATGAAAGTGAAGAAGAGAAGGACACATCATGTATGTATTGTGAGGAAGTATATTCCGTTTCCATTGAAGGGTGGATATCATGCTCATTATGTGGAAGATGGGCTCATAATAGCTGTGCCAGGAATAGATGATGATGATGACGAAGCCACCCATGTCTGCGAGTTTTGCCAGCTCAAATAATCATCTTTCTCTGTGATCATTCTCATTACCCCATCTTACCTCAGGGGGGTACCCCATCTTACCAGCACCATGGGGCAAGACGGGGCAAAACATCTTTTTTTTATTTTAATTTTTTTCTCTTAAATGTGTTATCAAAAGTTCCTAATGACACCAAATATTAGAATAATAATAATTAGTTGTTAATTAAAAAATAAATCTGATTGTTTCACTATGTGATTTTTCATATTATTGACCTTTAAAGCTTAAGTACCCCATCTTGCCACCCTCTCCCCTATATATGTATAGGTCTCTTGTTAACGATATATCTATAACGGGATCTACTTGACTAGAATAACTAGGGTCATGGAAATTTTTAACAAGTGCGATATTTTACCTATAGGTAGGTAGGCACTTAGATAGATAAAGCCTTCCCACTTTACGTCGATAAACCTGAATATGAGCAGGCTTTCTTGTCAAGTTCACAGGCGGTATTTTTATAGCTGCATTAAAGAAACAATATTATTACACTCGAGAGAATTTATTTTATTTTATGAGCTTTGCAGTTTATATTAAGCTGAATGTCGGGACTGATCTTATACATTCTAACTAGCTTCTAGAGGTAAGATTGAGAAATTAGCAGAAAACCTTAATTTTTAAATACCTATATGGTTTTTGCTAATGAATTATTTTCATCATACCTAAATAACTTCATTATCTAGAAGCGATAGCTTCTAGAACCTATGAACCTTTGAAATGCTACCTTTAGTCGGGTTTTGTCTGTTTTTTTTATCTATCTACCCAAAAAGAAGTCTGTTAAGTACCTAGTTAGATATCTCTACGTCCTACTCGTACATACCTGTATAGAACTTTACATAGCCTCTATAAATAAAATTATTATATTCGGTTAAGTTTAAGAACTTTAATAGGTAGTCTCTAGAAATAAAATTATTAAAGTCGATTAAATTGTAGAACTCTTACATTGACTCAACATACAAAATTATTAAAAAGTCGCAGAACTCTACCTACATGTTTTCTACAAATAAAATTATCAAAGTTGGTTAAGTTATAGAACTCTCATAGTCTCAGCAAATAAAATTTATTAAAGTCGGTTAAATTGCAGAACTCTACATAATCTCAACATATTAAATTATTAAAAAGTCGCAGTAGGTCCTACTCTACCTTCATGTTTGCTACAAATAAAATTATCAAAGTTTGTCAAGTTGTAGAACTCTCATAGTCTCAGCAAATAAAATTATTAAAGTCGGTTATGTTGAAGAACTCTACACGATCTCGGCAAATAAAACTCTAATTCCAGCCATTTTAAGTGTAGTTATGTAGGTAATTCTCCATTATGTTCACGGAATCGCGGTCATCTGTTAATTTAATAGATATATTATGGCGTCTTAAAAACCACATATAAAATTAAACGGCATTTAACATTTTAACGAGTTTTAATGTGCTAGTAATTTTACGGGCGGCACGCGACTCGCTCGTAAACCACCGGTCACCTGTACTCTTGTATAAAAAATGCATTTATGACAACGATGCTGTTGTTGAGGCAGGTCCGTGCTTTTATTGGTGTTTACTCAGTTTACGATTGTCTAAAATAAAATCTGTTGGAAGGTGATGATACAGTTTAAAATAGCTTTTCTAACAAAATGCTGGGCTACTAAGGCAATTAATTAAAAACAACTGTAGCTATGCATATTCTTTTATATAGTGCCAATATAGGTAGATAAATATTCGTATATGGTCTGGAATAGATTTATGAATATCTAAGTAGATACCTACCTATTTTAAATTAGCCTTGAAATTGTCCAACTCCAAATGCAAATATAGCTAGGTACATAGTACACTATGTACCGAGCTATATTTACAGGTACATCCCACATGTATTTATAAAACAATAACTATTTATTTAACTAAAGAGGGTTTAAAATGTAAAATATTATTTTTGTCTCATTCATATACAATAATAATGAATTACAAGAGAGCTTTGAGCTTTTATTATTCCCTAAAGCCAAATGATTGATCCTCATAATATATACGATGAATAAGCCTACTTATCTTATGTATAATGTTATTTGGCACATATTTCACCGAAAAATATTGGAACGAAAGCAAAACTCAGCAGTTATCTTAAAATACGCGCAGCTCCAACCCATGGCGCCATGATTCATAGCTCAAATGAATGCATACGTCAGGAATATAAAGGAGGATCTTAACCGAAACCCCGCCTTAAATATTATGGCCGACGGATTTGAAAGCATTTCCGTTTACCTATTGGTGCAATCTGCAAAATTTCACACATATGCATGCATTTCACCAATCAACGCGCAGATGACATAAGAAGAAATCTTGTCTTACAGATAAACTTGATACTACCGCTCCCTTTCATTATGCTAGAGAGTAAAGAGGCAAAAGATAGAGTTTGAATGTAGAGTCAGGACTGTATCGCTAATCTATGAGGTTGTTGGTAGATGGCGTTGTTAGAGTCGTAGTTCCGCTATCTTCACCTAGATGGCGGTAGAAGTATGAGCAATGGTAGAGCCAGGTAGAGTCGATTTTTTATTCTTAAAAATATGTATTTTTAGTAATTATAATAAATTCTAAGAAAAAATACTTTACAAATAAATGTATACCATTTGGAAAAATTAGATTTTATTTTAATAGTACGTAAATAAATAGGTATGATGTGAAACTTTGTGGTATTTTATGCCTAGAGTTTGAACTAATATTATTATGATTAATTGTAGAAAAAAATACCTAGAAAATATGATCTAACGTAAGGTGGTTACTTTATTATAACTTAATAGTTGGTGCAGTTAAATGAAGGTTTTCTAAATGAATATTAATATGGCTAGGTAATCTGAACTTGGACAGTCTAACACGTTTAAAATCTAATAAGATACCTACCTATGAAATTATTATGAGTTTATAGTACTTTGAATTTTTCGTATAAGCCGTAAAATATTCTTGCTAGAATAAATAATAAAATGATAATAAATCCCGATATTAAAAATAGAGAGACATAGTGTCAACCTTCTGAAAAGAAAAATGATTTCTAAAAGTAGCAGTAAATTACAGTAGGTACCTACTGAAGTGGTTTTGGTGCTACAATAATTAATATAATTAATTAATCTTCATGGGCGGCGGTGATCGTCATACTGGTGTGGAAAATTAAACGGGTGTTCAATTTCATGTATTTTTATTTTTTAATTTCTTTGCGAAATTAACCAAAGATTATTCTAATCAAGTCTGTTGACGATACAAAAATAGATCTGTAAAAACTAAGAGAAGCTGAGAACTGAGAGAGAGAGTGCTTTACCTACTCGCTCTTATAAAATAGTGATTTTATAAGAGAGAGTAGGTAAAGCACTCTTAGGTTGGTCCTAATAGTGACATTATAAGTATGTACCTATTAGGTAGATATTATGTTGGGATTATTGAATTACCTATAGGCAAATCTATAAGCGGGTAGGTATGCTGATAATAAAATAAAACCGTTTTTCTCAATGTGTGCTTCTTTAATACACTATAGGTAAAATAAAAGATAGGTAACCATGTCTAAGGTTAACTAAGTGGGTAAAAATCCTAAATAGTCAAGTCTAGTCTAAAAACATTTATTATTAATTCTGACAAGTCGACCTATTCTCATTTGGGTTGTAAATAGGTATAATATTATTTTAAACGAAGGTGGTTAGGTATAAGTATTTTTTTCATTCATTAACATATTAATAAAGTTGATATTATATGTCTACTTAAAATACTTATTCCCATTTCATTAAAATACCTACTTAGATAAAAATCACTTTAAGCTTATAAACCTTCCATTTTGGAATTTTATTAAAATATTCTTAATTACCTACTTTTTTATACCTACCCATTTTGTAATACCTGCCTAGGTACCTAGTAGGTACATACCTACTTATGTAAACATAATAATCTTCTAGGTAGATAGATTAGTATTTACGTAGGTACCTTAGTAGAAAGGTAGGTAGGTACTTATGAACAGTACAATTTGAGGTTTTAATTCTAGTTAGGTATACCTACCTACTTAGTTAAAAAATTAATTTGGTGCTAACTTACCTACCTACATACTGTCTTAAATAAAATGCATGTTAATAGACCACACCCAGAGATTTAAATACCAAAATAGGCTAAATTTTAAGCTAGGTACACACCTACCTACCTAATCTGGCTACTTACTTGTACCTAATGATAAAATCATGAATACTTTTTAGTTGGTAAGTAGGTACCTAGTAGGTACCTACACTGTTTGTACCTACACATTAGGACAAAATTAATGACCCTTGTCATTAATTTAATAGGCAATTCTGTTGTACACAATCTCTATAACTGAATTGACAGTCCTAATCTCATGCTTTTCTTAGATAGGTAGGTACTACAGTTATGCTGAGATCTATAAAGCGTGCTCTGACTCAGCTCAGACTCAAGATAGAGGTTAAAATGAGACACAAATATGCTCCGACATAAATCTGCCTCGTTTTAACTCTGTCTGCAGTCTGAGCTGTGTGAGAGTGCGGTCAATAGATTTTAGCCTTTAGACTTGTCAATTTGGTTTACTTTAGAAATTGTGTACCTACCTACTATCTACTATATCTATACTATCTACTATAGAATTAACCACAATATTTGACTTGTTTAATAATTACCTACGTATTATAATAATACCTATAATCATCAGATGTAGGTAAACGATATCCCTATAGGTGCATATTTCCGTCGGCGGCGATATCTTCTGGACAAGGAGTTACAAGATAAATAACTAAGTAAAAGTTTAATAAATAGGTAGATAATAGGCCTAGCCAATTGCGTCAAATAGGGGAGACCGGGGATGGTTGACTAGGTTTTTACTAAATGGTTCATATATTTTTTGTTTTAATATTTATAGAAAAGAAAACCATGTTAATTGATAGGAAATCTATTAACCTAATAAAAATACGTAATATCTAGTTCCTAATTTAGTAAAATAGTGCTAATTTAATGCATTTTCCAAAACACGAAATCTTAGTCAACTTACCCCTGGTCCGGGGTAGGTAGACCATATACCAGGGGTAGGTTGACTTATGTATCAATAAGAGTCGAATCATGGGAAGGAGCAAATAATTAAACATTTTTTAAATATAATTGAGCCTTTTATTAAAAAAAACTTAAGTCAGCTGATCATCCATTTCTTAAAATGTCTTTAAAAAAATTACCAAAAAATAATCTTATTTTAAACATTTTTTAATTTAACTCTTCGTTTAATACCTATTGTAAATCGTAGTCAGACATAATTTCTATAACAAAAAATTACAGGTTTTTGTCGGAACTTAATAACAATGTAGTTCTAATTGTTATATCAAATATAAACTAACGTAGTTTGTAACGTAATGATGTAGCTGTCAACAGGTTCGTTGCTGAGGTCGGATTGGTAGAGAAGGATGACGTTTCAAAAAGGAGTCCAACCAATCTTCACCAACTAACAATTGTCCTCCAAGAATCAGGCATAGCTTTGTTTTTTTTTTGCGAACTCATATGCTAATTTTCGAGTATCATATGGCGTCAATCCCTTATAAATATCAGCTGCCTTCTTTATATAATTGGCTAAAGCTTTCTCTTCTATATTAGTAAAAATTTGCCTATTTCATAATTTATGCAACTGTGTCCATGGTTAATTTTGGTGACGGTTTGATTTTTCTTTTGATTTGACCACGTAGCGATGTTATATTTTTATTTATCAGGAGTGTTGCACTGTTTTAATGTGGCATTAATGCTTTTTTCGTCAAAAATTACAGTATGACAAGCTCTTTCTAAAACATTTATCGCTCGTTCAGTTATACATATAATTTATCTATGTCGTTCAGTAGTTTTTTTATAGGTCCTCATTGTTCTGCAACAACAAAATTGCTATAAATATTTAAAAGTCCAATAAAAGGTTAACTAAAACCACCAAAACAATCATTTTTGATTGGTTGACTGATTAGTTAACCAGCCCCGGAAAAAATTAGTCTACCAGCCCCAACTGCTATTTTTTAGTTTTATCACATGGCTAGCCTAAACACTAACAGTGACTTGAAAAATAAGATACGAAATATGATAAATATGCACCCATGAAACGTTGGGACTAACATAAAAATGGTTCACATAAAACTTGTAGGCACCAGATCAAAAAGTGTAATAAATCAAAATATTACTTACGTGGTTAAAAAATTAAAAACCTATCACTGCTCGAAAACGGCGCACGACTGCGTTGCGGCGTTCCAGACACCTGAGAGGGACGCAGAGTGTAATACTCGGCTGTATTCGGATGATTCAATTCGTACACTGTCGACGAGTTTTTGGCAGTTAGTCTACCTACCCCTATAGTCAACCATCCCCGGTCTCCCCTACCTTCTCCGTTGGTATATTCATGTACCTAGTGGCTAACTTGTTCCGCTGATCATAAGGTCTTGGCTTTGATTCCAGGTGGGATCCGGTTAGGCAAAAAAAGGTAACCAATTTAGTTTTTATGACAGACAGGAGTAGGTATTTAGGTTCTGCGCCTCATCCTTTCATCTCTGAGTGAAAGGTTGAGTATCTCGGAAGAGTTTTTGCGCACGCACTTGTCTACTACCTATAGCTGATATCTTCTGCATAATTGCCTAGTCTCTACTTCTGGTGAGATTGACTGCAATAGTGGAATCGGCAGAACAAGCACAAGAGGTTGAGGAACGTAGGTAGGTTAAACTGATTATTTTCCTACGTTCTTACCGACCGACCGCCGAAAAAAAAAACATGTTTATAGTATGTAAGGAAGCCCCCTCCATTTTTAATTTATTTTTATTTTTATTATTTGTTGTTATAGCGGCAATAGAAATAATACACATTCTCTGAAAATTTCAACTGTCTTCCAATTACGGATCATGAGTTAGGTACCTACGGCTCGCTGACAAACAGACGGACGAACGGACGGACAGTATCCGACCTAGTAGTCCTATGACTAAGCCTCCAGTAAGGACTGTCCGTCCGTTCGTCCGTATAGGTAACCAACGAGGCCCTATAGTCTCGTTGGTTACCTTCCGAGAACGGAACTTTATAGAAAGCTTCTCCGAATTTAATGATGTAGGATAAAGGTTTTTGTTCTACTTGCTTTATTTTATAGAACCTAGGTTTATACCTACATATTATGTACCTACGACACAAAGACGTAGGTATGTAATTATAATTTCCATCCAAACAATAAATTACATTCAAATAGGTTGCGGCGAAGTAGGTATATACTTTCTGAAAATTGAGGTTCCTGTAAAGGTCAATGACATAGGTACAATAATAAAAAACGATAACATATTTTAATTTAATTTACATACAAAAATATAACAACACATTTAACAAGAATACCGTGTAAAAAGGATTATTTCGTAATTTTTTTCATAAGCAATCATTTAGGTAGATATCTACTTACTGCTTGCTTTAAATGTGTAATGAGGTTATTTTTTGGTAGGTAGGAGGTACGAGTGGGTTCATGAATTTCTAAATAAAAAAAATGTGAGGTGGGTATGTAAGTTTTATCTTTATGTTCATATTCACAGCCTTAAATTTAATTACATAATTTATCAAATAAATAGATACCTATTAGGTATCTTAATAAGTTATTAATCTACCGATTCAACTTCATAATTTTATAGGTAGGCACATAATTAGGTAATACTTATTATGACTGAAAAAAACATTTTTAACAAAGTTCTGAAGTTACCTTATCTACCTATTATGTATAAAAATCTAGTAGGTAAGTAGGTAATTAGGTACGCTACGCTGGTAGATAATAATTATTTATAGATAACCTTAAATACTACCTTAATAGACAATTATAATAATCAATTTAAAACACGTTAATTCGAATTAAATAATTTAAATATATATTATTAGTAGATAATTCCTCCAAAACTGGATAAATTATAAAACTAATATTATTATATTAATTTTACAAAAAAAGTCTCTCTCCTTAATTTTTCTACCACACTTTATTTATCTACTAATGTACCTACCTATTATGTTTTTTGCCAAAAAGCAGTATGGTGTTTAATATAGGTACCTACTTAATAAATTATGGTACCTAATTAACATTAAAACTTATTAATTATTCAATAGCTGATTATATATTTATCTAAGTAGTAATAATGAAGTGCTAACAACTCTTTAGCCACGAATATTGCTCGCATCATACTAAAATTGAATTAAACTAGTGGTATAATGTAAATTAATTACTCATTATAATGCAGTAAACTAACATCCTACATAACCCTAAATGAAAATAACAGCCTCTATTATTATTATTAACCGTAACTAATTAAACACTTTTGTTCGCAAAAAGTTATTTAAAATATTTCATGGTCTGTTTTATTTGCAGTCACAATAGGTACCTACCTACCCTACCTAATATTATGTTAATATTTTTATTACAAACAATAATCCTCAAGATTTCATACCTATGTTATAAGTAAGTAGCAACTAAAATTTTTATTTGATTTAGAAATGGATGGATCAGATCGTCAATAATTTTATTGACGATCGCGATAGGTACCTACTCTACCTACCACTAAGAACCAAGAAATCAATGGATAGATATTTAATTTAAAGCCTCAATAGCCCAACGGTAAAGTTGCGGACTGAAAACTGAAAGGTCACGGGGTTGAACCCGTTGCACCCCAAGTAACAATTTCTTGTCCTATAGCAGCCCATAGAACGTTTCCTCTAACACCACTTAAGCACTGTAAAAGCAATAAGAAGGTCGTATAACGCTGATTTGGCGCAGTTATATCTCTATTTAGAGACATAGCGAAACTATAGCAGTTGTGCTTGGGACTTTTTTTTTTCTATAAATTTGATATATTGGTGCCTTGTATGACAATTTGTTGACATACGAGGCACAATAAAGCTTTTATAGTTCTTTTTTATTCTGTAGCAGCGTTCGTAATTCCATTATAGTGCTATTATACTCTATAGAAAAGTACGTGATTCTTTTACTACGCTTTTCATTTTAATTTTTCACGGCAAGGTGGTCTACGTGTGTTTATACAAAAACAAAAAAATAAAAGGGATAAGGATTCCATCTTGCTGAGTTTAATGTCATCTTTTATTTAGACATGGATAAATTCGACCAATACTATAAAAACCACTTGGAACCAAAGTTTTACTGATAGAATAGCATTAGTTTTACTTATTATTTTCAATGCGCCCTAAATTAATTGAGTTTTTTAATTAAAATATTAATAAAAATAAATAAAATTAACCGTAGTTTCTGCTACACAGCCAAAAAGCTAATTTGGTTCTCTTTTAGGTTAACTATAGCACAAGTGACAAAAAATCTGCCGCCATTGACGTAAAATTAGGGTTCCTTATGACTAGTCTTGTCCCACATACTTAATTTTTGAATACATTTTTGTATCCAAGGAAGAAATAAAATAGGTAGGTAGGTAATCGTTGCTCATGATTGGTTTTCTTTCTCAGGTACTTATAATAAATATGCCCCTAGGAATGGATATTGATAAATTTCTAAAATTTGTTCTATAAAGGAAATAAAGGAATTAGCTATATATCGCTGTTGTCTTAAAACAGAACAACCAAAACCATAATAGAAAACTTTGGTCATGTAATAGAGTCATGGTGACTTCTTCTTCAATGAGACTATAATAAACCCAACAAAGATAATTAAAACACTTTTTATTGTTATAAAAATGTCCCGAAAATCGTTTATAAAGCAAAACAGTGTTGTTATGAGTAATTATGTACCATGTACTATAGCAGTGTTTTGTGGGACCACAATAGCGTCAAATTATTGTATTGTTGTGTCCTTCATCACTGCTAAAACGCCATACTTATAGCAGTTACCAGGAAAACTTTATAGTACTAATGGGGTACATAATAGTGAATTCAAACGCTGTTATACATTAATATAGCGCTATATTGTCTAAATTCGAGGTTTTTATAGAACTTGCCTATAACGGCTCTACAAAACGGTTTTGTAAACCTTTACATCCCCTGCTAAAAGGATAGTTTGGCTATATAAGCTTATAGAGCAAAAAAGTCATAGCAAATGCTTTTATATAACGGGTGGTTATCGCTACAACCTTTACACGATGTTAACTCAACCTTTTCGTGATGAATTCTTAAATTATAGTACCAAAATGTTACTTGGGACTACTGTCGTATCCACTCCGAGCACAAGCTTTCCGTTTATGGGAGTATATTAGTCAATTTCAGCTTGGCTGATATTCTTTTTAAAAGAAAGATATTTAATTTATCAATATAATAATATGATGATAAAAATTGTATATACCTACCTAACGTTATTAAATCACAAATATCTAAGTCTAATGATACCAATGGTCTAATGATAATAATATTGTGTAAGTTCTAAAAATATATACCTATCTGCCTAAGTCTTGAAAGTCTCCAAAAAAGTGAAAAATTTAGTAGCAGCTCCAGTATTTTGTATGCATCAGTGCGTGGCTGGAGGTACATATGTTTAGGTGAATTATACTATGCTTAGATGTAGTGTATGTGCCGGTCGAGCTCTGAAGTGCAGTTTGGGAATACCGTACCGACTGATACGCCGTAAAATACAGGGCCTGGTGCACAAGGGTAAAGAAAAGGAGGATTAGTTTAAGGATAAACAAAATAAGATGGAATCACTTGTGTAAATTGCCACTTTATTTATTTCAGTAAAACTGAATAAGCACCAATCATACCTACTGGTCAAGTAACATCCACTTGCAACAACCCGTTTAAATATTTGCACTGACTATTCTTTTTTTGAAAATTTTAAAATACCTACACATCTTGTCAAGAAACGATAGGTAGTGTTACTTTTAACTAAACGCTGTGGTAGGTACTAATGTGAAAATTAATGAATTTATTTTTTATTTGACTTTATTGCACAAAATACTACAAAAGTTGGACTTAATGCTAGAGCATTTTGTGCCAGTCTACCTTTAGACGTGCGACAGAACGTGTAGATGTGAAAGAAGAGAAGTGTGTATAAAAAAAAATATTACTTGAATATATATGTTTCTAATTATGGTACGCGTAATACATAGAGAACATGAAAGGTTATAACTAAACAGATACTAAATAAATTAATAGTATCTGTTAAATTTTAACATTTCCGGTATACATCCTTGTCGAGATATCTTCAGAATGATCCCAACGTTGTCGTCCCAGCTGTGCAGTGCAGGGTCAATAAAATATGTAGGCATCGCCGACGTGTGGCCCGAGCCCTCTCCCGCCTTTCCTATAACAAGAAAGAATTTTTCTATGCATTTATTCCTTGTATCGGTGAGAATATTTAGAAGGTTTATACTTGTATCTTGTATCGTATCTTTTATAAAGATAAGTTCCAATACACTTTTGACTACGAATCTATTGAAAATTGACGTTATTTATGTTATGAAGTAGTACTCATAAAGACATAATATAGTGGCAAATTTAGTACAGCATACAAATAAATAAAACTGAAGTATCTGTCTGTCATGTTTATGATTGAGCTCATATATTAATATTATTACATATATCTACATAATATGCTACATAATATGGACGATAGTACAGATAACCTACCTATTAGATAACTACGTTTTTTAAATTTTTGACAGTCTTATGGGCTTTTCATAGACATGTAAAATTTGAATAACCGGTCAAATGCGAGTCGCACTCGCATACAAAGTAGGTATTCCGTATCAAAAAACGCCGAAAAAGACATGTTTCTAGTAAGTAGGAGTAGTAGGAAAACATGTTTCTCTTAATTAGGTACAATATGGGGTTATTCAAGGGGCCAACCAATAAGTTCCTGGAAACCCGGCAACGCATTGGTGGTGCCTCTGGTACTGCAAGTGTTCATAGGCGGCGGTAATCACTTTACATCAGGTGACCCGCCAGCTCGTTTGCCCGCTATTCATATAAAAAAAAGGAGAGCTACGTTTAATTTTTAATCTATTTTATTTTATTAGGTATTTGTTATTATAGCGGCAATAGAAATACACATTATCTGAAAATTTCATTTCTCTACCTACTAAGGATCATGAGATACAGCTCGCTGAAAGACGGACGGACGGACGGACAGCAAAGTCTTAATAATAGGGTAATCCCTTTGGGTACGGAACCCTAAAAAGCGGTATCAGCTTGGGGTGGTTAAGCACTTCGCCCCCCTTTCAGGAGATCCGGATTTTGAATCCCAAACACGCACCTCTAACTTTTCAAAGTTAAGTGCGTTTTAAGTTTCTTTTATCTCTTATTATGTTTTTTTTTATTTTGGTAATAAAACCAATAAGTCATCCTATCATTCAATATACGAAACGATAAAAGTGCGACCAAATGAAATGATGTTTATTCGGTGATCTCAAATAAAGTAATTGTCACGTAGGCAGATATTATTAACAGGCCATAGAAGCAATTGCTATGGACAACTGCTTCGTCTCAATAAATACAATAGTTACCCAATTTGAGATGCGGTTATTATTATTGCGTACATACCCATTATCGATTACACTATAAGGTCTATAAGGCAACGAGGTTCAATTGATTTAGGGCTATGTATCTAGAGTATATAATATGTATATGTAATATTGTAGAGTCTATTCTTACACACGTTATAGTAGAGATGACGCGATCCAAATTGTGGCCGTAAATTTACAGCTTAGGAATTTTCTGTCATAATAAAATTTATGTAGATTTATGTAGGTACTCGTATAGGAATGTCTATCAAACTCTGATTTTGATAATTTAGTTTAAGGAATAAGTTGCTTCAATTAAAAATTACCGCTTCTTAATAAACATTAAATCTTTTTCAATTTTCATAATAAATAGGTGGGTATTATTTATTTTTTATCAAACCGACTGAAATGGAAAATTAGAGATTTAAGGAGCTTTTTAATATTATAAATAAAACACGGATTTTGAAAAATATCTTGAGAACTACATGCTATTCATTCATTTTCATTTCATTCATTCATGCTAATTTTGCAAAATGTATTTTATACTGATCAATTTACGCAACAAGAAAATGTAAAGCGTCCGTAGACACTTAGTTACGTGTCTGCGATCTACTTGTCACTTGTCTTTGTTGTAATTAAGAAGATTACGTAAGGGTAATATTATAATTACCTACCTATGTGCAAAAACTTCATCTATATTATTATTTTACTAATATCTAACAATGGTCAATTTTCCTAGTTCTTATTTAGACGGATTTATAAGAGTACACAACTCGTATAAATCCGTTTCACTTTTAAGTTGGATAAGGCTTATAAAATAAATATAACCAAATATTATGTGTTACTAACTAAATGGCCGAAAACGATTTTAAATAATCCGCGGCCGTGCGTCAGCCTATATCGAATTCCACGAAAATCGTGAGCGATTTGTTGCGCTTCGTTCGAAATAACTACTTACACGTGCTATGTGATTAAGCAGTTTTGTAGAGTACTATCGCATTCAATTCTCTATAACTCGGATTGCGTCAACATCGGACCGCGTTACATTTGACATTAAAACGATGCTGTCTCATTAAGCGAGAGTGAGGGCTCGTTGCGGTAAGTTACTGTCGGGTGTAGCCGTAAAATGTGGCACTTGATGGCGCACAAACACTGCCGCCGACCCAACTAACCACTGGGTAGGGTAGGTGGGTATTGTCGAGAACGGACACTTTTCGCACACAGTGTACCTACTGTTACACTAACGCGCAATATTCGCGAATTATCGGTAATAAAGTAAACGATTACTTTAATAGAGCGTTCGAGAAAGGAATGATGTGGTATTCGCTCTGACTACGGACCACCGTCATACGTATTTACGGAATGCTTTTATTTTGAGACTCTTTCGAGATTCATAACAGTTTCGCATTCAGTTAAATTCGTACACTAAACAAGTCCAAATTATTGTGAATTTATCGTTATTTTTAATTTATAGCTTGTAGAATAACATTTCCTTGTGCTGATTTTGTCAATTTGCTTATATTAAAGTGAAATAAAAGTCCACTTTTCAGTTATAATGGGGCGTTATTTAATGAGCCTACACAGGTTTTGGTATGATACCTACGTTAATTAATGACTTCAGAGTGCCCAACATTCTTGAACCCGTTCGAAAAGTTTCTTAATTGGTTGTTTACAGTATACATTACATTCATATGCCCAATAAATTGGAATATATTATTAAAAAAGACGATAGGTATAGTACAAGTTTGTTCAAGATAACTTACTTAGAAGCTGAATATTAATTAATTGAATATAAATGGAATTAAAATAATCCGATAAGATCGTCGGCACCGCGCCTACCTCGTATATACTACCTACTTAAGAAACCACCGACGCAGTAACATTATTTCAAACCAAGTATATCTGCTTAAGTTAATAAGGTGTCAGGCACAATCTGATGCTGGTTTTAAACATACGAACTGGGCGCTTGTGAGTTCGGCTTGGTTCAAAACAGGTCTGATAATATACACCAGCACTTAGATACTAATTTTATGAGACATCTGAGAGTAACTGCTTTTCGGGCTTCCACATCAGACCGTAAACCTAACCTACCTACTGCGAGTGGGTACATATATGCCGACTAAATATAACCTGACCTTCCTTGCATGCTGTTTTTATCTGCATTAGATACGCACTCAAACTCTATTGGAATTATCTATTAATGGTCTACTATTATTATATATTAATGGTCAATTATAATCCCTATAGGTATATTCTTATAATAAGTATGTTGTATTTATTTGAATTTTGTTCATCTTTTAATTTGAAATAGGTATTTGAAAGAGTTGTTGAAGAACGATTACGTTAGCAAATAACTCCCGAATTTTACGAGTCATTCGTGTAAACAATTTTCATAAGATGTTTCATATTTTAATGATGTAAATAAAAAGGCTTGCAGGGTCAATAATATTATGATGTCGTAAGATAAAAGGAAACCTCGAAAAAAAAGCTATTATTAATATTAATTTAATGTTCTGCATTGTTGATGCATGCTATTATGCATGCAATATCGAAAAGTGAGCTTCGATACTCTCCCAATACAGAAGTTCAGTAAAATGAGGAGTCGGTAGGTAAGTGCTTTCACAATCTATAAGGCGAAGTTTAATTACGGATTTCCATATAACAAGCTCTGTACATTATTAGATGTATAATAAATAAAGATTTACTGCAAAGAAACGTAAACGATTTTTTAATTTGTCATACGGGGAAACTGAGTGGCCGTTCTTTCTCTTGAAATTATTAACACATAATAATGTAATTTTATGGTTTCTTTTAATGGAACGCTGGGGCTATCGGCATTGCTTGGGGCTCGAGATATGGCCTCCATAATGCTTGATGTTAATGGGCCTGCTCGATGAAGCGTGTATACTGTATAGGTACGTATTTAGTGTAGGTATCCATGTTTACCCATTTACATAATACGCTGTATGATATGCCTAATAATAAAAGTCATACGAATGGATTAAAATTCGCTTACGATAACACATGGTGTAGTTTATTAACTATTCCAAAATTAATGTATAGGTATAAAAATACAAGTTTTAAAGATTAATGCAACATGTTCCGTAATCCGTACTATCTTTGATAATATAAAGTGAGCTTTCGATTTCGATGAGTAGGTAAGCTGTAATATTTAAAAAAATACATTCTGCGTATTACGAGTATCTTAAAGCAATTGTATCTAAGTATCAAGACACATTTATTAAGATTTGGCTATTAGGTATGTTATAAGTGTTTAAATAAACCAAATATTATGTTAGTTTCAATATAAAATTTATATAATACCTATTATGTATTAATAAGTATGTTCGCGACTTCGTTCGCGTGGAATTAGTTTTCAAAATCCCGCGAGAACTATATTTTTTTTCGGGATAAAAATTAGCCTATGTTTTAATTCAAGGATTATAATCTATCTTCATTTTAAACAGTCAAATCGGTCTAGTACTTTTTGAGCCAATTCGTTACAAACATAGGTACTTACATACAAATCTTTCCTCTTTATAATATTAGTATAGATTATTTCTAAATATGTATAAGTACCTATCTATAAGTTACTTTTTTCTCAACGTTCAATCTGACAAGGACCTAAATCGTTTTTAGTAGGTACACAAACCTATCCATTTCGTAACTCGAACTCTGCTTATAATACGGCTTTTAACGGTGCAGTCTTAAATCCAACGCAACTAAAATATCGACATGTTTTGTTGTTCTTATAATTCAGTGGTGGGTTAGCCCGCCAACCAAATGGATCTTGAAAAACAACTAGTTATTTTGACAAGCGCTCTTTTGAAGCAAGCCATAAATACCCACAGAGGTACGCGAAAAATTACTCTACACCCCAATGTTAGAGTTTACTTTACAATGAGTCGCACAAAAAAATAATACGAGATTCTTTTCATTAGTTACGCTAGACCTTAATTTTAATTTGGAATGAGCTTTTTATAGAGGACTTTCTGAACAGAAACGATTTTCATAAGTGATGAGGCGGCACCGATTGTGTATATTGGATAAATATTTTTAAGAAAATCTCCGGGGGAAAATGTTGAGTGTAATAAATAATGCAAGGTTCCGTCGACACGTGTAACTAATCGTTCGATTATATGTTTGTAATGTATTAGTTCCCTCGAATTAAATCAGGGCGGAGGCCGAAGTAACTTCGAAACACCGTCATAAATTTAAACTCTATTATGGGAATGGTTATCATCGGCAGGTTTAGAGATTAAAGGTCCATTGATTTTACCTCACAATCACCTTTTTATGTGTCGATTAGACTACGTTTCGGTGCGTTCAAAGTCACATTGACTTTCAAAAGTTGAATAAAAAAGAATAGATTAGGATTCCCAAGTTGAAATTCAAATTTGCAAGGCGTTCTTTGAGCTTTAAAGTAGGTAAAATACATACCGAATCAAATTGTATTGTGGCTTGTGAGCAGCGACTGATCAAGAGTTCTGACCGCCCTAGGCTAATATTTACGCACGCTTTTTAAAATTTCAAAATTTATTCTTAAAATTAGGGACTCTCAAGCTCATTTAGTTTTAGTGTTTTGTCTCGGTCTAGTTGAAATATGCAGAGTAGATGCAATGATGCTAGATTAGTGCATGCGAAGATACGATTTCAGCGCGCCTCCCCCCTGATCCTCGCGCCCTAGGCTGCAGCCTAATTAGCCTAAGGGTTAATCAGGCCCTGCTTGTGAGGAACCTGCTCTCATTTTATTTATCAGTAGGTATAAATTGCAACGGATCGACGTAGAGTTTTTAGTGACATGACATGAGCTACTTTAATCCCGATAAAGCAGAGTTCCTGCGGGATTTAAAAACAATCCTAACTCCACGTGGATGATATCGCGATAAAAAGCTAATAGGTAAACTAATCCTATTATCCTACTAATATTATAAAGGCGAAAGTTTGCATGGCTGAATGGATGGATTGATGGATGTTTGTTGCTCAATCACGCCGCAACGACTGAAACAATTTGGCTGGGCACAGAGATAAATTATAGTCTGCAATAACACATAATTTTTTATTAAAGGTTAACGGTAGATAACTCTGGACACAAAACTGAAAATATTTTATCTTATGAGTACGAAGGTGTTTTCAAGTAATATTTACCTAATGTACCTTCCTAATACAAATATGTATAAAGGTTAAATCTGGCGAAAGCTAATTGCGACAAGGCGAGAGTTGGTCGGAAGCGCCAGTGTGGAGTGTGGAGCGCAGGTGTCGGTAATGATTTAATTTTGGCTGGATTGCGCACTCTCGACGTAATATCGCCTCTTGAATACCTAAATGAATCTGCTGATTGGCCAATCAACATTTTGGTTCCGGATTTTATACATTTTGTATCTATTTTCATTTTTAACTAGCTTAATAAACCTAAACTGCGTTAGTACGGTATTTTTTTTTTTTTTGGAATAATTTGCAAAATTAAAAAAAAAAATTTAAAAACTTGGGAGTTAATTTCAAACACGCTTTAATTTAAGAAAAATTAAACAGTTTTCAATATACCGAAACAAAGATACTTCAATATACCGAAAAGAGACTTCTCTTTTCTTGAAAATTGTCCTTGAAATTTACTGAACCGATTTCGATGAAATCTTTACAGTTTCCTAGGTTGAAGTAAATGTAAACAAATAAAAACAGTACAATACATATATTGTACGTAGGTACACCTATAAAATTTTGTACCTTTATTTGTTTAGAAGACCTATAATAATAGATTATAGTTATCATATTATGTGAATATTTTGCCCTTACAATAATATTGCATACTCACGTGTCGAATTATTAGTATTAATTAATCTTCTTTTTTAAAGTCGGTTAAAATGAGGCATTTCTTTTCAAAAGGGAGTGTTTATTTTGGTAAAAAAAAGAAAATTCAAACAACAAGGAAGACTATTTTGTCGGGAAATAGATATCTAGTTCTATCGCGATATATTTTTGTACTAAGTATAGGTAAGGGTATCTACCTTCATGAAAAAGCTAGGCAGTTATTAAAGATGGTTGTCAAACATGCTGCTATATATCTATGTTATAGCCTTATTATAGCTAATGAATGTCAAAAATGAATTTATTTCGCTTACCAAACTGGTTTACCTACTATTATTATTAATTTTGCTATTTACCTACAGTAGATTCAAAAGAGGACATTAACCTATTGGTAAGCCTTGTAAGCCTTAACGACTGTCTATTAATTTTAATTGCTGTTTGATTTAGTCTGTATTCTGTATTGTATTAGGTATCTATTCATAGTTCGAAGAGCTAATAGTCAGTGGGGTCCCAAGGTGCTGAAGTGGCGACGCGGACGCCGCACCGGGAAGCGCAATGTTAGCAGACCCCCCACTAGGTAGACCAACGACATCAAACGAGTCGCTGGTAGCTGCTGGATACAGGCGGCGTAAGACCGAAGCCTGTTGAAGTCATGCAAGAGACCTTTGTTCAAAAGCGGAAGTCTATCGGTGGATAAGAAGATTTAGTCTGACAAAATTCAAATAATAAAAGCTTACATTAAAATTCAGCCTATACCTACTTATTGCAATATAGGTAGGTACACCTACTTACATTTATTAAAACGATTTCGTTATAGTGAAAAATCTTTATTCTTTCCAACCTATCTTAAAAGAACATCGGAAAAACGAGAAACTATAACGAAAAACAATACTATTATTATGTATTCTGTGGTAGTACCTAGTCTACCTACCTACAGCTCCTACAGGCGTTGTGAGGTAGGCTACCCAAGTAACATTTCATTCGAGCCTAGGTTGTAAAAAATGCCTTTAGGTTATATAAGGGTTGTCAAAAGGTTAATGATTTACTATCTGGTCATATTAAGTATTTGAGAATGATTAGTAAGTCCTAAAACTGATTGTTTATTAAATCAACCATAGAGCCGTTGACAAGAGTTTAAATTAACGTTATTTTGATCTGTGTTTTAAGAGCATATAGTCTCAGGATCTAATAGCTGTCGTAGACTCCTGATTAAGTTCTGGAAAGGCTAACACTATGCTAAAGTGAGATCTAAAGGTTTAATTTTTAACTTTGATGTTACCACAAAGTTTTGGAATGTTGAAATCACTTTAGGCTCTATAAAAGTTGTCTAGGCGAACAAATTAGGACTACGTGGTGAAAACCCAAACCAATAAGCTATTGTTTATAAGCTGAAGGCATGATTAAAATCCTACGAGAATATTTTAAAGCTTTAGAGGCATCCTCAAGAAAGGACAGTTGTCTCCGCGACTTAATTTTAATACTGTCTAGTAATTTCCTAACGCCGCCATATTTTTTCACTGAAATAAAAAAAATCTAAATAAAAAGCAATATTTTAAATCAATAAGGCAAAATTAAAAATCTTGTACGATTGAAAATAAAATGTTTTTGTATAAATAGAAGTTTTATTAGTTCTTACCACCAATCAACTAATTTTATAATAATTTTGATTGCAATTATTTCATTAAAATATGTTCAAAACTTTAACTTACGAAAGGCCCGTGTCGTATACAACACTATTATCCTAAAGTTTCACGATAAAGTGCCAGTCGCACTATTTTTTTATTATTCCTGACTTCAGCAAGTTAGTTATTATTTTTTAACACTAAAACTTGATATAATGACATTAAAAGACGCCATTATAAATTATTTTTAAGTCCACGATTCTGCGTAAAAAAAATTTTACATAGAAACCTTTTAAAACCTGCGAGTCCTGGAAAGGCATGTATTCATGTCCATTAAAAAGGTTTTAAGTTGTTATAGGGTTACATCCAAGACTAATTTAGAACTTAAAAGCTGTGTTGCAAGGTTATATTAACCACAAATTAAGGTTGTGAAGGTTATATTTGGGTTCTATGTAAGTAGTTCGGAAGGTTCTGGATTTAAGCTATAAGTTTTGCTGTAGCTCTCAGAATGGTTCTAAAACGAGGGCCCTTTTTGCACTCAGGAGGTTAATATAAGGTATATATAACGTTATTGAGCCTATTAAGACTTACGAGCAAATTTCCATACAAAGGTTTTAGAACCTTTTCAAAACCTTCCTAAAACCTAAAATGTTACTTGGGTACGAACCTTCTACGAACCTTATAGTCAATTAACTTTCAATTTACATACTAATAGTATTAATCCTTGCTCACATATTTTGCTAGAATTTACGCGGTTCGGATTGTCAACTGGCAATTGAAAATTCATAAAAATGCTATAAAGTTCGATCGTAAAAATTGAATTTTTTTCAACCATTTTTTATCTCGATTCCAGTCCGGCGCACTGAATTCTTCTTATTATAATTATGACCTTTTGAATATGTAAGTAGGTAGGTATACCTACCTAAAGCATGTGAAGCATATTTTCTGTCTCTAATTTTAATACTAGCTTTTGCCCGCGACTTTTTCCACGTGGAGTTAGGTTTTAAGAATCCCGTGGGAAAACTACTTTTCGAGAATAAAAAATAACCTATGTTATTCTCCAGGTTCTCAACAAAATAAAATCGACACCGATATTGAAGGATGAATTAACAAACCAACAAACAAACGCATTTTTGCGTTTGCCATATTTGTAAGGATACATTTTCGAAATGTCAGATTAACTTGACCAGATGTGGTAAGTAAGAATTTCTTGAGAACCTTGAGAGGAAATATTGTTTTTAAATTGGACTTATTTGTTTTTTCTCTAATGGCAAGATCTGTAAGAAGTATCAAAGAGCTTACATTTAAAATTCTTGTCAAAGTGGGATTGAAGTTCGAGATTTTATTCAAGAACACGACCCCGTTTCGTGCAAAGTTTTCTCATAAAGATGCCCGGATGACGCTAGCGAATCTTCTGGAGAAACAAAAAGTTTTTAATAAAATTCCATTTGAAGTTCATTTCAAAAGTAGATAGGTTTAGAGATAGGTAGATATTAGACTGTGTACCTAACTAGTACCTATCTATGATAGTTTTATTGTTGCTACTTTGTTAAATGCTGTCGGTCTAAAAAAATCGCACGTATCTACGTCTCTTAGATACAACGTATAGGTATCTAATAAATAAAATACACCTTTTTCCAAAAGATTTACTATAAATCATGATTAAAGATTTCCTGACATGTGTAACTTTTCACTGATTACACACACAAGCACATTTTTTATTGTTGGTTCTTCAAAATTAGACATATTACTGTTGTGCGTGCTTCTCAGTATCACATTCCGATACTGAACAAATAATAGATCTAAGTTTATAGGAAAAGCGATCTTTAGCTGGAAATCACACGTATCATTTTCCCCTATCGGGTTTCGTTGGAGTTACGTAGATTTAGAGGAACCAGATTGCGTATCGATTAGTAGTGGCTCTGAGTCGATTCCATCGCTTCTATTTAAGCTGTTTACCTATTTATAGCCCACGATATCAGACTCCCTACCTGTACCTACTCACCCGATGTCAGTCCACGTTTCCATTTACGTATCCTTACTTCCTAACTAATATTATAAATGCAAAGTTTATTGGTTTGTCACCCCGCAACAGAGCTACGGATCGACTGATTTGAGAACCCCAAGAGGGACTTATTCTTATTTTTCTCTAGAAAAAAAGGGTTCCTGAGGGATTTTAAAAACTAAATCCAAGCTATCGAAGTCGCGTGCATAAACTAGTAAGTTTATAAAAGTATATCGTACGTATCCAAGTAGGTAATGTACGAAACTGGATTCCTCCACCGTAGGTATTTTTATTATTAGAAAGCGCCAAGATTCTCATCACAAATGAAAGAAGTTGTAAAGAAAAACCGAGGAAATGGTGCTTGTTACAAAGATTTTCTTGTTGGAGGGAAAACGCCGCGAAGCATCAATTTGGGTGAAGTAATTTTCCGAGTTCCTTCAGTTTGTTAATAGAATAAAAGATGATAAAGTATAATATCAAACTCTAAGCGGATGTTGTATGCGTTATTTGTGCCATTTGCATAATAAACCTTTGTAATCTGATATATTAATCACTATTCAACATAAAAATATAATAGGTACCGTATAAATAACGCACAGCCTAAACGGATGTACCGAAAAATCGAGTGATATGAAAATTGAGGTAATATATATTCTTTCAGTATCCTAGAGATGCAGTACCTACCTATACCTATTTTTTTTCGGGCAGGGACAATGTGCTTACTAGATGTCTAAGTCGCTTGGTTTTCAAAGCCGAGCGACATTATTGAGGTTAGCCCGCTTCCATCTCAGATTATATGGCCACATAGCATCAGGTAAAATCGCAGTCAAGGACTTGCTTGTAAAAAGAGGATAAAGAATTGAGGATTTTTTGCAATACGATCCTCAGAGATGGTTATAGGTAAAGGGGTGGCAAAGTTTGTATGGGGTAGGTAAATTTTTTAAACCCCAAATCCATGAAGACGTAGTCGTTGTTATCATTAGGGAGATATAGGTAGGTATAGTGACATTCTATAGATTGTGACACAGTTCCCGACAATGTGGACACAAAACTTTTGAAGTAGGTACTCATTGTGTTTTATGTAAGGAACTTTTCTTGGCTCTATCGTGATTTTGATGACACTCAAAGCGATCGTCCTTAAGTTTATCATGTGAGAAGTGTCGCGCGATGCACGACGCGTGCCAACAACTTTAGTGTCCATAAACGAGGGCAGTTAGAGCTCATCTTTCTTTTTAACGACCGACAGGATTGTTTATAGTGTAAAAAGTAAGTGGCGGGCCGCCGAGCGCCCTTCGAGCCGAACTGCTAGAATTATTTATAGTTACTGCGGCCATACAGCAAAAAGCTAAGCGTTTTCCCACATTTACTTTTGATTTCATAAATCATCAAGTATAACCGGAAACGATTTTTTTTTCATCTAGGTAGGTATACCTACTTAAATCTTGAATATATTATTTTCATCTACATACCAACTCGAACTCGTATATTTTTATATTTTTGTATTTATGATTTTGTTTTAATTTAGATTTTAGGTACCTAAATAGAATTTGATCTAAGATATATGTTTAATTTTAGTAAAATAATGAGTTTATTTATTTTGAGTTAATATACCTGCCCACCGTTCTGTCTATCCTTGCTAATATTATAAATGTTAAAGTGTGTGTGTTTGATGGTTTTTTGTTTAGTCCGCAGAAACGGAGCAAAGGATTGACGTAATTTTTTGTATGGGTTTAGTTAAGGACCTGGAGAGCATCATACGTTATATTTATCCCGGAAAACAAAGGATTCGTGCGGGATTTTCAAAAAACCTAACAAAGCTTGTATTTCATATTTGAGATTTCAATGGGTAGGTAATAAATAGGTAACATATAGGTAGGTATATTTTTTCACAAATTATTTGTGAAATATAATTTATCCATCAAACGCAACAGAGTTAAATATTTGTTCTTTCGTTTGCCTAGGGCGCACTCAAAGAAAAAATTTCGCAACGCCCCATATATTACGGAGTCAGCCGTAAAACGCGTGAGTTATCGACTACATAGAGATTTAGCTTTGAACAATCGGTCATCGATGAGTCACATGGCGCCTGATGGCGGCCGGCGAACTACACTTACGATACTGGTGGCATTTTCCCATAAACGTACACAGATACACTATTCGTATCTTAATAGATATACAGATACACTACTACCTTACACAGATACACTACTCGTATCTTAACCTCAGTAAGGTCAGCTTATACCACATCATAATTATGTGCTATATAGCTGACCTGACTGAGGTTGATCTTTCCTACGATCCTGGTGGCATTGTTCCATAAACCTTCACACTACTCGTATCTATTATTCTGTACTATAGCTGATCCAACTGATGTTGTCCTGTCCTTCCAATTGTATGTGATCGTTGGTAAAAATGAGAATGAAACGAAAAAGAGTAGCGCCCTTTTAGAATTAGTGTTGCGTAATATTCCCTTATCATCCCGATTTCTGCCTGATAACTCTTCCATGAACATACAACAAATAGAATTATGCATATATATCGCTTGTATCATGAGTTTCGGTCTTCATTCCAATTTTTCTTTCCATAAAATCCTGATTCGCACTATTACGAGCATTTTAAATCGATCTAGCCGTCTTTGAGTGATTACCAACCAACAACTTTCCATTTTTATTTATACCTAGATAAACGTCGAAAAACTCGTCCGATACACCTATCAAGGGAGGTGATAAGCGAAAAAAAAAACTTAGTTCTACTGGTTCAACAAATAGGTATGTAACTCTACACGCAGTTCAAGTGCGTTGCGTTTATCGATTATCATACGAGTATTTTGTCGCCCATGAATTAATAGTAGAGTCGGTCGTATTCTCTGAAAAACATGGAAGGGTCTCGTTAGAATTTTGATTAGGAGAGTTTATGCCAGACGTTGCTCGTTCCAAGGAAATGCAACAATGTTGGGCCGCTGTTACTCGCAGACGGGGCTACTCGCGAATTATGTTCCCTTGAACCATAATTATGTATTTTAATATATTCACTTCATCCGTTCCACGTTCGAACCTCGACTTAGAATGTTAAACTCTTGTATAAAAGTATCTTTGGTTCACACGGTGCGAAGTAAACAATTAATTATGCAATCAGCTCGTTAAGCTGCCTGGATTACGATTTTGGGAAACCTTTCTATATGAAATATTTCTATTTTTTAATTCCTACTAATATTATAATGCGAAAGTGTATTTGTTTGTCCTTCAATCACGCAGCAACGGAGCAAGAGATCGACTTGATTTTTGTATGGGTAATGTTGAGGACTTGGAGAATGACATAGACTACCTTTAATCCCGAAAAAGCAGGTTCCCGCGGGATTCTTAAAAAGCTAACTTCACACGGTTGAAGTCGCGGGTCAAAGCTATGCTATATTTATTTTATTTTCCAGTAGGAAATACCAAAGTTATCGATTTACAGAGAAAACGGTTCCAATCAATTAAAAAGACATAAAACCGTTTCTAACAATAATTCGTATACTAAGTTAGGCTCTTTATGGTATCTATTATGAAAAGACTTTCGAATGTGAATTTGTCTTTGAAAAATGAATTTGTCTCTCGTGCCGAACGTAAAACAACTTTTCTTACCATTTTATGAGAACAATTACGACCAATAAAACGTGTAGGGATTATTCGTCGCGCGTCGTAGCGATTCTTGTGGTCGCGCTGTCATCAGCCCGTGCTTTGGTGTGGCTACTCACGACCTCTTAAGGACAAATAAAAATCTAATAAAAATATACTTTAGCTCAATATATAAAAGGTTCAATTTCTATTGTATCCTATTGAGGTGTCGAAATATTTATTCAAGTAGAAGAGACAGCGTCTCTACGTTGCTACGAGCCTTGACATTGTCCGCTAGAGTATTTATAATTCGTCAACAGTTGTTTATTTTTGTATCATGTTCTTTTTTAAATTCAACCCACACACTTAGCATTCGGGGCGATTGATTTAATAGTCTGTTGAGAACATTATATCTCTTTTAACAATAAGGGTAATCATGTAACATGTGGTTCATACCATGTTGAAACATAATTATATGTATAATTCTTGATTGATATATTAGATTGTATCATATTAAGAACTTATGAAATAAGTGAAAGTTATATTAGATGTGATAGGCACAAAATTTTTTATAATATCTACATGTAATATGTAGATACAGTAACTAAGGAAGGTTAATCAACACATGTTTCAAACCATTGCAATACCTACGTATAAACACACGTCAATATAAATCGAATTACTCATGAAACATAAATGACACTAGTAACGGTGAGATAACATACCATCAAATAATTCTACAATGGTATACAACAATAACGGGGATGTTTTCCTGCCTGGCGTGTCAAAACTCCTCGTGGAAATGCACCCAATTTGGCGAATGAGACGGGGCACAATTTGTGCGGATGGTTATCTATGCTACCCATCACATCCCTATGGTACTGACTGCAAAAAAATAAGAATTCAAAAAAGGGTAGACAGTAGATCCACCAAAATTTTATTTTATACGTCTGTAGGTACGTCGTTGCTGACAGTGTACCTACCCATTTATATTCTTTCATTACTGGCGATTTTAACTTAGCTTTAACTGCTTAAGGTGCTCAAAATAATACTTTTAATTAGCGCAGTATACCTTAATTAAAGATAGGTATCGAACACGTTCAATTTCGATGGTCCATAAAAATATCTAGACGTGTATTCCTAATCAATATAATCGTAATATTATTTGTAAAAATATGTATTAACATAATTAATAGTATACTCCAAGACGACGAAAAAATATCGCTTGTCTACGAACACCTACACTAATGGAAGAATGATCGTTAACAAAGTTTAAATGGAGGCTAACAGAAACCATGCGTCTGTTTAAAGCAAAGAAATATTGCGCATACGCAACTCGTCCGTCTACGGTGACCGTCCGCAGAAAGAAGCTAAATACTTTATATTTATTACACATTTTTATATAACATCATATATAACACCAATAGTAAAAGGTACTTCAACTCTTTAAAAGGTGAATGATCGTTGCTATCTCCGAAATATTTATTTTTACCTTGTTTACAATAATTTTTATATTGTAGGTACATACTCATAAAATTGCTTTATGTAGGTGCATTAAAGTTAATATAAATATTTATTTACGTTAATCTACGTACAGTTTAATCAGCATAGTGTCCTTTCTTTTACGTAAATGTATGCCAAGGTTTATGTACCTTATGTTTTCATTATTATTTATGTTTAATTTCATTCTATAAATTGGACAGTATAAAGGCAACAGTTAACTTTCAGTTAGAAAAATATAGAGAAAGATGCGCTATTTTGTGTCCTTTTCTGCAATTTAATATCTAATTATTATCTAGGTAGGTACGTGTAGGAAATCAGAATAGAAACAATCGGCCAAGTGAAAGTCAAACTTGCGCATAAAGGATTTTGTACCACAAAACACTTGAAATTCTTTTGGTAGGTAAATAACTTGTAAATAACAAACGCTTAATGGAACGATGAACAAACAGCATAAACTTAATAATATGTTTGGCACACTTTGACTACAGAGCCCTAAAACGAAGGTAAAAGCAGAAAATTAATATGAAAATCTAAGAGCTGCATGTTTTTTCTGACGTTACCTTGTTTCATATTCGGCCCGCGCTCCCTACCTATATTTTGTATGAAACAGTCTCCAGACCTTACGTCTATCTACATATTAGATACATTACGTGGAACAGTTACAGAATAATGCTTCCGTAAAACAAATACAAACTTTAAAGGGTTCATGTTAACTTACATTATTATCATTATAATATTTTAATGTAAGTATGATTAACATTAGTTTTTATTTAAATATAAATTATTAAGTACAAAAAGTTAGTTGTTTATTATACAAAAATAATTAAAAATAAATGATCTACTTTCCTGTTTTATTCAAAATATTAGGTACCTATACTTTAAGAAATTACCTCTCGGTTTAGATTGACAATCAATCGATATCTAACTTACCTACTTAACTTTAAATTAGTAACTGGTACTCATTTGTCTTTAGGATAATTAGATTTAGGTTAGTCTGTGGACCAACTGAGTTATGACGATGCCTATGACCTATTGGAACTCTGAACGAATTGTAGCAAGCCTAGCGCCTCATCCGTACTCCATCTGAGCACAAAATCATTGATAGTACCTACGCCAACCGCACCACGACCTGATATAGTCCGTGCACAGAATTATCTAATAGCCATTCACACATTGGGTTAACGACACCATCATGTTAAAACCGGAACGCGCTTAGGTTAAGGTTAGGGTTTATTACCTTTCATACCTCAAGACTACTCAAGAGCATCAAAAAATAGTCAGATTTACTAACAAAAATGCGATTAATCCATTTAATTGCTATCTTGGGGCTACGATATTTATGTTCATGGGACACTCTAGGTATACGTTCTTTTAAAAAAAGTTTAAGTGATTGTTACTATAATTAGCTAAAGCGTAAACAAAGGGGAACAAAACGAACCGATGCTCTCTGTAGAGCTTACTAATAGGATTAAAGCTACACAAACTAACCAACCAAACCTCTCAACGCATATAAATATGTATAGATAGTGGCCTGTAAAGAGAGAATTATACTTAGCTGCCATATTGCAGACGCGGGCAAGTGTGCTGAACGCCGTTCCATAAGTAGGGTTGGGTTGGGTCGGACCCTTACAAGTGCGGTGGCATAACTTTATTCCTGGATTAACATAATTACAGGCCATTCCTCCCAGTTAGGGTTTAGTCAACAGAGCCTCTCGTTTGCCGTAACAATTGCGAAGTGACAAATGACACTTAACAGAAGAAATAATGTTATTTGTTATTAGCGCGACACTCCTTTGTTGGCTTTAGTTGGGTACTTGGGTAGTTATATACCTTCAGTTGAAAATGACAAAAAATTATTTATAAAATTTATAATTGTAGAATTGAGTTTTAATTTTAGTTTATTTTGTTTAATTTAATGTAATATATAATACTCATATGCATAGATATTTAAGACATTTATAAAAGATTTTGGTAAAATAAAATCAAGAAGAGAATATTGAAAGAATAGAAGCTGATATATACCTACGTACCTACATAATAGGTATATTGCTAAATTATATTTCGTCTATGCTTTTTGCAATTTATAAAACATTCAATAATAAAAGATCTAATTCTAATAAATGTAATTACAGTTTTTACGGATTTCTTTCCCCATATAAAAACTTTACCTTGTAAGTAAAAAGGTAGGTACTTTCAATGTAAATATATTATGTACTTAAACTTCCAAAATTGTTCCAATATTCTTCTTATCTCTAAAACCCACCCACGTAGGCAGTCCTTAAGCTTATCTATGCTAAGTTTCAGTTCTTAAGGTCAATACAGGACTTCTGAAGGGCCATAAATGACAGACAAGGTTATTCATATCTACCTTTTATCATACAGGACATAAATTAAAAGGATATTTTCTTGTTTTTCACGACAAAGATTTTTCGATACGTGGGTGTAATTGATAGGCCCGTGTTTAATATACCTACCTACAGACGTTATTTTTGTTAATAGAAAAGCTGAAACACGTCATATAAAACATTTTCATTCTCTATTTTTCTAAAATTATATGTAAGTAGATAATACGAAAACTGACAAAGTTAAGCTATTTTTGATAACTCGTCCGCGTAAAATCACACTCATTCACCGAGTATGAACTTGAACGATCACTTATAAGTACCTACCTAATAATGTTCACCACGCTCCAGATAAAAACAAAATACCTATAGAATAGATATAGGTATCTATAGGTATTTTATGGCATGGTTTAAAAATTATTGCAAGCGATTAGATTAGTAGGTAGGTATACATTTGGAATCGGGAATCTAAATAAACTATTAATTTCAGATTTCTTATTACGTAACAAAAAATAAAGAAATACCTACAGCTACTTAATGATGGGACTGAAAAATCTATTCCCGAAATCAAAGCTAGAAAGCAAACTTAAATTTTTTATAAGGAGAAATATCATTGGTACTAATTTAAGACTAACACTGTAGATACTATTCCTATCGACAATAACCGGCAGAAGGTCACATGAAATAAAAATGTTTGCAGTTCCTCGGGCCGAAGATAGACCCTCCCACGCGGGCCCGAACGGTATTTTACGAGGCACTTTTTAGTTCTTCCCAAGACGCTGTCATAATAAGGGATACCCAACTTTCTTCATTACAAACTATCCCCATTAGATTACATTAGGTGGGAAAATAAAATTAAACGAAATAAGTTTTCCTTATATAGGTACACCATCACCGAATAAATTTTAACTGACGATTATTTAAGTAATACCTAATACAAAATTTAGCAGATTTTTTAAAATGCTTGGTTGAACGTTACAGGTAGGTAGGTACTCGGTAATGTTGAATATATCTATAGGCTCTGAGAGTCTCTAGAATATCGTAAGAATTGTAAACTTAAGTAGGTACATATATGTAATAGTAGGTACGTTGAAAATTATATCGCCTTTAATTTATCTAAATACTCTTTACATTTTTATGTACCTACCTATTTACTTATTATAACAAGCAAAATTTGTGAATGGATCACACGAAAACATTTTTGAAATTAGCATATAAATCTTTGATTTAAAGAATGCAATCTTTTGAAAAGGACAAGCTTATAATTTAAATAAGATTTTAAATTAAAAAACCTACCCTCTTCAAAGGCAGAATTGAGAGCATCAGGTGTCGGCAACTGATCCTTCGGAACGATATTATCTCGAACATGTTTCTAGATGAGGTCGAATACGGAACTTTTACAACTCCCTTTTCCGAATAAATTACATCTTACGTCGATTCCTTCTTTCCTATTTATCTATATAGAAAATTGGTTGGCTTTAAAGGAAATTAAAGGAATGAAGCCTCAATAGCCCAACGGTTAAGGACTGCAAACTGAAAGTTCAACGGTTCGATCCCCACCTTTTACAATGTTGTATATCCACTCCTGACACAAGCTTTCCGCTTATTTGGAGGGAATAGGACAATAGTATTCAAGTTCCACATAGTTAATAGGTATATATTTTTTAAAGTTAAAAAAAATTACCACCACGTCCCGGTAATAGATAAAATGTAATCTTGTTTTTTTTTTTTTTTAAATTTACGTTGATGTTTTAGAGATACCTATTACAGGTAAAAATGTGGGTGAAACTGTACAAGAAAAAATATGAAAATAGATTCTAATACTTCTAATCTCATTACAAATATTATACTGGTACGGTATTAAAATGTGAAAGTAACTGGAAGGAACCTTCCATTGTCTCGCGTGTAGACTGATGCCACAATAAATTTGATACTTAATTCTCTTACGTGCTTCGCTTATAATCCATTAGGTACATAAAGTACATTCGACAGTCGTAACAAATATAAACAATGAAGGAAAGAAGGAAGTAACTCTTATGATTTTAGTCGAAGAAGTGAAAGAAATGGCAAATACGTAGACATCATTTAATAGTTAGGTTAAATAGCTAAGACACAATGTGAACTGTAATTTGTAGAAATAACGTTTATTATTTATATTGCTTTTATAATATTTACTTATAGTACAGACCGTAAACAAACAGTTAACTAGTGTCGATTATATTCATACATATAATTTTGTTAAAAAATATGAATGTCAAATTTTTTTTAAGAGGTATTAATAAAATCAAAAACAAAACTTTAATCCTCTTAATATTGTAAATATCCTCCTAATATTATAAATGCGAAAGTTTGAATGTTTGGATGTTTGTTATTTGTTGTTATTGGATGTTGTTAAGACATCGATTTGGCTGACATTTGACACAGAGATAGATTATTGCCTAGAATAACACATAGGCTACTTTATATGCCGGAAAATTGAGATTCCGCGGGAACAATATCTCAATCCACGCGAACGAAGTCGCGGGCATCAGCTAGTTAACATAGGCCTAAGAGCGTGACAAAATATACATATATACGAGTAGGTATCTGAAAATGTAAAAAATCTTGCTTTTAAACAAAGATTTTTTAAGAACTTAGTTCAATCTTAGAATTTGCTTTTTGGCATAAAAAAATATTATAAATGTCACAAGAAAGTGACACGACCTTTCGGAATTTTGTTTTCAATTGAGCCGACCTTTCGCCCCGGGCTATGACCGAGCATCGAAGGGGGAATGTCTAGACGAAGTTAATGTTTCCACACATGACGTTCAAAAGGATTTAAATGGAACTGGAAACGCATTCCTAAGCAGTTTGTAAGCTGAAGACATTTATAATTAAATTGCCTTAGTAAACAGAATGAAGACATTACTCAAATAATTAATCTTACTAACAATGTAGGCAATTTTATAAAAATGTTAATTTATTATAGAATTTCTATTTTAAAGAATCTCTACATTAGTGACTTTTTTAATTATATAGTAGGTAGGTTGGTTTCGAAATAATATTTAAAGATTTTTATCCTTTTTTGTAGATTTTTTAAAATATTTTTTTATTTATTAATAATATTTTTTTAAAACCTTTTTTTTTAAAAAACTTATTGAGATGAATTGCATCTGATTCTCCGCTACTTGTTTTTATTTTACCACTTTATGTTTACTATAGATATATATCTACGTTAATGAAAAATATTATCTATTAAACGGCTTAGTAAGATAACATTGGATGAAAAGAATTTTCTATGAAATTTTCTGTGTAAGTAGATAGGTATTCACCAAATGTCTGAATGAAAATTATTTTAAGTGTAGAGTAAACCTATTTAATTTGATCATAAAACCTACTTACTTATTTATTAAAAAAATAAAATAAAATTAGATAGGTACATGATTTAAAAAATATAGACCTTATAGAGCATTTTTCAATAGGGGTAGGTCCTACCCAAGCTGAAAAATATGCTTGGTAGATAATAAGTGCATCGGCTTTCAAAAGAATCTCATTGACGTGACATTTTGTCTGTAGGTAGGTACGTATGCCAAATATTTTACAGTCTATCTGAAAGGTATATCTTAAGTATATAATTTAGTGATATACCAAGTCTCATTTCTTCAATTCTTCTTATTTCTATATTGAACACTTAGGGGTCCACTTTGCGTTTCTCAAGACCTTAATTATTGTTGATTTGAGAACGTCCAAAATTTCGCCGACAAAGTCATTATATATCCTCAGCAGACAGGTTTGTATCGCTTAATCGGAGAGACCCTGCAGGAGGAATGGCATTAATTGCAGGCTTTACGAGTCACTGGCCCGCGGCATCCTCTCGCTGAGATAGACATACCTACCTACCTATATGGCAAATTTATAGAGGAAACCATTTTATTTTAAGTGGTATGAGAAATACTTACCTACATATAAATAATGGTTTGAGCTGTAGTTTTACATATTGGTATTTAACTTGCACTGCATTAGAATACTTTATTTACATATTCTATTATTATTTATAACTATTTTCATGAAAGCACCTATGTATTTAAATATCCCCCTACCTAGGTATTTCAGCGCAAAGTTGTCCCATAGATTATTTCATGATGTAGATATTTATACAACAGCGTTGCTTTTAAAAATAGATAGAACCTAAGTATCTAAGTTAACGTTAAAATAATTAAGTCCTGAAAGCGTGGGTTTCCTTTTCCCGCTGGCTTATCTAAGAAAATATTAGGACAGACCTACGATAGTATATAAACCTACTCGTAGATACTCGTCGTCTTTAAAAAATCTCGATAACTTTTACGTATTTTCATCTATTCTAATTAAAATTTAACTAGTAACCAGCCACGTTTTCTTATCTTAAAATGTAATTTTCAGCCTGTCTTTGTATCAACGACATTAACCTCGAAAGTTGAACTTCTGAACATCCTTTATTTTTATTCTAAAGAAGATAAATACTTTAGTCTCTTCTTTTCATTTCAAGGTTCAATCTAATGGACTGCAAAAATTTAAATAGGTACCTTCATTTATAATATCAATGGAGTAGGGATTATGCCAAGTTTCCAGTTATCTCGTGCATCAAAATATTCCTATGATAACTTTTAAAACCTCTACCTACGTTCTAATTTAAATTAGGTGCATTTAATTTCTACATAGTCATTTTTCGAGAGTTTAAATTTAGTTTCAAAATTCATATTAATACATTATGTTATTTATTAAATATTAATTTAAACAATACCTAATTTTCAAAGTGAAATCATATATCTACGTAGAATATTTTTATTTAAACGAGCTTATATAAAGCTTCATTAGCATGCTACGCGGCATGAACCTACTCGTCTGTAAAGAAATTAGCTCTAGATCCCGAGCTTAGAAAGCACAGAAAGAGTTCAACCAAACTGCAGGAAATATAATTTTAAAGATGGCTGCCGTTTGATCGCTTCCTCCCGCACCTCACCCCGGCGCAGCCTAAAATATTATGCACCCGAAAACCATTGTCTGTTGCCATGACGACAGCCCGCTCGATACTCTGTCCCTGCAGCCGCACAATCAAAGCTACATTTATCTCGCTTACTCTTTAAATACTCAGATGCTGGGGCTGCATTGGTACGCTTCTTGCTTTTTCATCTCGATATGGCTAGCTGCCAACTCTATACGGTTAGCAAGTGCTGTAACGTGAGTATCGAATCTTGTAAGAAACTTTTCTAATAACGAATAGGATATTAAAATCAGACACAATTTGAAATTCGATTAAATTTTAAGCTAAAATTCAAATCCGACATCCCGTCATATTGGTACCTAGGATATACTTTATGCTTAGGTATACAGTGTCCAAAAAAGTATATAAAACTTGCTTACAATAACAATTACAGGCTTATAAAATCCCTACTAATACTTTAAATGTGAAAGTGTGTTTATTTGTTGGCTTTTTGGTTTGTTCTTCAATCACACAGCAATTAGCAGCGGATCGACGTTATTTTTTGCATGGATATGCCTAATTGATGACCTGGAGAGTAACCTAGCTTTTCAAAACCCAAATCCACGAGGACAAAGTCGTGGTTAAAAGTTACAGTAAAATAATATTTAAGATTTTTTTTCTTACCTTTATTATAATAGTTCCCAGTGAAAAATATAATTCTTAATTGTTATCAGTTTTTTTAATACATCATATTCATAAGACACTATTTAAATAATTAGGTAAATGTTTATAAATATTTTAATAATTCTTATCATTATTTTGCACATAAAATGGATTTTAAATCATTTATACACTGTTGCCTTTACTTATTTATAACTTTAAATAGTAACTTAATAAAAACTAGAGCACATGAATAATATCACTGCAAAAGTCACAGTAGAAATGGTGCAAGGGATGGGACAAAATCTAACCCAAATTAGAAAGTCGCATTTCAACCCTCCCATTGGTTGATTGTGCAACATATTTTTTATTTACCTTTCGTAACTTTCTCTTTTTTGTTACAATTCCTTCGCTTCCTGGTCTCACCTCCAACGCAAAAGGGTAACAACTTTCTCTCATAAAACAATGCCTCATTGTCCGTCCATCTTTTTCAATATCAAAAAGCTTTTAAAAACGCACCAATTTTTATTGGTGTTTTTTTGTTGTTCTACATTTGAAGGGGTATTATGACGAAAGTCTACACTATTTAAAAAGAATGCATTTCATTCCAAATACATCGTAGTTATCATTGGCAAAGATGTAAAAGTTTTAGGCATGACTATCATTAAAATATAGCGTAAATAAATATTCCTAGTTAGTGTAGTATTTATTCTGCTACTTTTTTGTTTCTTGCTATATTTAACTTTTCTGAAAAATTAAGGAGGTATTTTTTCATAAGTATGATGTTAAAACAATAGAACTAATCATTTTCATGTAATTTATACCTTGTTCGAAATCTTTACTTGTGCAATGTGCATGGCTATTAGTTGTTAAAAAACCGTGGCCCACAGTTGGTGGTACATGCCGGGAAAAGTTCACCTTGCTGTGTGAAGTCGTGTAATTTACTTCGAAGTTCAGTGGTGATAAAATAGATGGCGCTGAAGTAAAAATTATGAAAAGCTCTATATCACGAGCTTTCATTTAAAAATATTAAAAAAACATTAATACATCTAGTATGTAATTCAACGAGTTTTTTTTATAATATTCCTATCTATAATTTTTTATTGTATTTATGACTCTACGTAACTAAAAATATATTTTGAATCCGACTTTAATAGTTTTACTTAACTTCGATTGTGTATTTATACAATTAAGCGCAATTTATAAATTCTGCAAGTTTTTGAGTATAGCGTAGCCACGGCGTAGCAAAAGCGTAGCACGATCGATGTAGAATGCACAGGTTTGATTCCAGGTTGGATTGGTAAGTAAGTAGATATAAGAATCTACAATATCTGCTCTTTTTCTACGGTGATATAATAACAGCTTCCTCTTTCGTACAAGTGTTTATATAGTTCAATTTTTTTTAATAATAATATGAATGTGTACTATCTGTTTCTTTTCAACCTTTTCCAGGCTTAACCACAAAACAGAGTAATTACGAGAGATACAGAGATAACTTGCATTTTGTATATTATATATTGGTAAATAAAAACATTCCAATTGGATTAAAAAAAAAACAAATTCAACGCGAATTAATACACAGATCAAGCTATTTGATTAATAATGTAGGTACTGTACCTACCTAACTGCATTTTTGCTATCTGTTTTCAACAGCTGGTATTCCTTTAATGGAAATAAACCTAGGCATAATTATTAAATTGTTTATTTTGGTCTAAATTTATTTGTGTCCCTTCCATTAGTTTGACAAACCTTTATTATTTACTTACCTAAAATACTTACTCCTAGAAATTCCATGTACGACTCCATTTTTCTATAATAGTCAGCCCTCCCATTTAACTGCATTGATGAGTTTTAACATGATGATAGGCAAACACTGAAAAGCCTGTTTTACACGAGTGACAAGCAATCGTAATCGTAAAATGTTATCGCTTCTCTTCAGGAAGTGCTCTCGGCGCCGGAGTTACGCACGACTATCTATAGGCTTTTATTAATATTGTACTCGTACATGAAAGCCATTTTTATTCTAAAACTTACCTACTTAGTACCTAGTACTTACTGCGTACCATTATTAGATAAGTAGGTACATCAATCAAATTTTTATTTTGAATTTTCCTACTCTACAAATGATTTTATTAAATTAGGTTTTTATACAATGCCTTCATACTGTTAACTATATTCAAGACAGTAGAATATTATGAAAATTAGGAACTAGTACAGATGGACTGTGGACAGCTTTAGTACATAATAATTTAATGGTGGACAGCGACCTGCATATTCTGAAAATAGGCTATCCTTACCAAAATTATACCTAAATGGGAAAGAGTGAATTTGGTTTGTCCTTTAATCACTCAGTAACGGGTCGACGTGATTTGCATGGGTGAGTACAGTTGTGGACCCGGAGAGTGACCTAGGCTACGTAGATACCGGAAAACTGAGTGTAACTAAATTTAAAAAATCTGATACGTGGATGAAGTCGCGATCAAGAGATAATATACTTGTACCTACCTACTGTAAAAGTCATTTACGTATACCTCACCTATCTAACTAGACTAGTAGGTAAAGTAGTAGGATGGGATAATGCAATTTACATTTAACTTCTTACTTTTGTATATAAATACCTATTATTATATTCTGTACAATAAAAATCTGACAGGATAAAGAGATTTAAGATAAAAAATTATGTTTAATTTTAAGAATGTGTTAATTTGATTTATTATATGTTTTGATAGCAATAAAATATTTTTATGATTCTAACTAGTATGTCATAACAACGTTTAAGTATGTAATAAAAGTTAAGACTAATTAATAAAACAACCGCATTAAATGTCTATAAAATTTTATTTGGAATTATAATGGTCTCATCAAAATCTTTTAAATAATTATAATATTTTAATGATAAATATTTATAAATATTTTGAATGGTGCAATAAAATATCCTATTTTTATGTACCTAATATCTATAGGTAACTAACGATAATAAATGTTTATTACCTACACCTAATAACTAAATGACTATACCTATACTTCTGAAGGTACTTACCTAAAAAGTTTCTTTAAGTTATAAGCAAGTATGTACATAGAAATTATGATTAGATACGTGACATTATATCTATTTTATATTTTATTGCATCATAAACTTATATTGCTATCATTTATTAACAAAAGGAACAACATAGTAGAGGTAAAATATTTAAATTATTAATAGGTACTAAAAGTTACAACTTAACACAGATTTTACAATTATTAGGTAATAAAAAAATACAATGTAAAATACACTAACAACAATAGCAAGAATGAAGAAGGTGAAACCGACGAGTCTTCTGTGGTCTTCACGCGATGACAAGTGTCATCTTCTGTTACGTATACTGAAGGTATACCGGAAAGAATCAGACACTCAGGATACATTCAGTATACGTACAGAAGGCGACGCATTTTCTTCTCTTCTCTTCTGTCACCATCATCTGAAATTTAGGTAAGAATTAGTATTTAAATATTAGGTAAGAATTAAAGAATAAATTTTATTCGTTTGTATTATTTTGATAGTATTCATATTATTATAGCATTTAGAACCTTATACAAAGTGTTTAAACAAAATCTGTGACACTATTGCAGTCTACGCAATATCTTAAAAGTTTACCGACCGCACTGCTCCCACTCCAAACTCCACCTCGGGGACAGACCTATAAAATAAAGAAACCGATTTATAACATGTCAGACCATCATTGCGAAGGGGTTACGCTGATAGCACTTAAGTTTCACGGTCTGAACTGAGGGGTCTACTATAATAGGAAAAGTTACATACTCAAAAGTTGCAAGTAAATAGAAACACCCGAGGAAATCCTGCAAGAAAACAATGCATCTTTTGTTTGCTTAAACGCCAATCGTAGAGCTACGCGACTTGCAAAAAGACAGGATTGGTTTGCAAAAATTATTTTAGCAAACCCGTGGCCGGTAGCGAAACGAGCATTATTTTTTACAGCTTCTCGAGCAAGGTGCGACGACAATAGCCCGCAGACTCTTTTGTCCACAGCCATTGTGTCACATAAAGGATACATTACAAAAGCTTCGTCATTCCGACCACCATTCGTGAGGACTAAAGATTTTTAACTCTATGTGCACGGTCAGACTCCCGAGGGATCGAAAAGAATAGAGAGAAAAAAATGCAAGGATAATATATTTGTAATTTATGAGCCGGGCGACTCAAATTACACCGGACTTGCATTGCGATCGGTTGCACAAACGGAGGATAAAAATGTTCACTGCAAGCGTAAATCACTGCGCGTCGCGGCGGCGAGATGGGTCGCGTTGGAGAGATAAAGCACGTGACTTACCGGTCGGTCAGCTGTTCCGACAAGTAAACATTGGTGCTGGGCGAGGGCGTCGAGCGAGGACGTGTGTGCGGGCACGGCGTCGTCGGGCGTCTGTGGGTCTGGCGTCGGGGCGCGCGTCCCGGTCCGCCATCGATTGCCCCGAAGCCCGGCGCGCGCCGCACCGCGGGACGACTAATCCCGATGCAAGATTTCATTACATACACCATGATCGTTGTTATTTGCACCCCGTAATGTTTTTTGATAGTTTACTTAGGCCCCTGTTGACTTTTTCCCATATTTACATGATACGTTTAGATTCAGGAGAGATGTTATTGCGCTACGCATTTTCGCGTAGATATGCCTACGCGGCGTAGACGTAGAAAATTAGGTATGCTGATAATAATGTCGATCAACTGATAGGAGCCTGTAACACCTGTTTCGTTCGCTAAAAGCATAGAATGGTATCTATATCTCAGCTCCCTTGGTGAATATATTCATATTTATGTATATTCTTACGATCCACGCTTCCTTGATAGCTTAGTGATAATATATATTTAAGTCTTCATCATATAATTAAGAGGAGGTTTGATATCTTTGTCATGATAAGGGAATTTTCAATTAAGTGTTTTCTTTTGTTGTATTTTATTAAAATACAAATTAGGAATCAACGCCAAGGTAAAGTTTGGCTTAGTGTATCATCGACTTCTATGTTTAAATCTACGATTGTCTTGTTTTATATAGTTGTTTATTCATTAATTAATTGATAAATTAATGTCATATTAAGCTATTTTTATAGGATATTAATAATGATACGAAAAACTATGTCTATCTACTGTTTCAACTACCCTTAAATAGTTTGATGACTACTCTTTTTTAAATCCAGAACTTCTAGGTACTTAGGTATACACTACCGGATGTGATCATGATCTTCTTGGCTATGTTAATTTTGCTCTCCACCTTAGAGATTAGTCCACAACTGTTTCATTCCACCGCCGCCAAGCGATTAAATGGGCTAAGTATTTTTTGAAGGGGTGGGGTCGAACATGAAAAAATTAGGGTGGCACCAAGCGATACAAACCCCCCGTTAATCGCCCGCCTGCAACAGAAAAAAATGGAGATTTATTTGCAAATCTGCCGGGCAAACAAAATGGGAATCTACATTCCCTAGTTCTACTCCTAACTCTAACCAAGTGACCATAAAAGAATTCCTATAGGTACTATTTAATATTATAAGTGCGAAAGTGTGTTTGATTGTTGGCTTGTTCTTCGATCACGCAGCAACGAAGCTACGGATTGACGTGATTTTTTACATAGGTACAGTTGAGAACGTAGAGAATGACACAGACTTTTGACAAGCGATATTTTTTATCCCTGAAAACAAAGAGTCTAAATAGATATGATCACTACAGTGTGGCGATTGCAATCGCTTCTGATTGGCTGAATTTATGGCGTTCTTGCTACATCAACGCATTTCAACCAATAATGAGAGAGTAGGTACTAGCCATCACCGATTAAGAAAATCATCATCATCAGCAGCAGCAGCCCATCAACGACTCACTACAGAGCACAGGTCTTCTGACCTCCCTGCATCGTCGTCCTCATTACTGAGGGTCGCGATCCTTGGCACGGATCACCTTCTCCCACACGATGTTCTTCCACTTTGCCCTATTTTCCGCGTTATGTAGAGCGGCGTGGAAAGATGTTCCGAATGCAGTGCTGATCTGGTCAGACCAACGCATAGGGCTACGTCATCTTGGCCTTTTTCCTTCTACCTTGCCCGTTACCAGTAACTTTTCAAGATTTTCAGGGCTACGGCGGGCAATGTGTCCGAAGTACTCCAAGGTGCGCTTGAGGCATATGGTTGACAGCCTGGTAGTTATTTTTAGCCCTTTCAGAATAGATGCGTTGGTCTTAAATGCAGTCTAGGGTATCTTCAGCATCTTCCTCCAGCACCACATCTCAAAAACATCAATGCGTTTGCTATCTGCAGCACGAAGAGTCCAGGTTTCAGAGCCGTATAAAAATATGGAGAATACCAGATTGTTTACAAGTCTTTGCTTGGTGCGTATTGATATGCTTCTACTATTCCAGATCTTCGATAGCTGGGACATGGCGTTCTTTGCCATACCAATTCATATGCGTACCTCTGGTTCACAAGATTCATTGCTGTTGTGGTCTTCTGACAGGGAAAGGTTATTTAGTCCAGTACACCACGCTGGAACAATGCAAACTGGCAGACTGTACACACCTTTGAGAACACTATGGAAATTTTACAGGCGTGCAGGTTTCCTCACGATATTTTCCTTGACCATTGAAGCATGTGATATTTAATTGCTTAAATGTACTATTCCAAAATGTCAAAGGTTCGTGCCTGGCGTCGAACCCGCCCTGAATAAGACACCGCAGACCGCTAACCTAACCACTGCGCTATCAATACTCATGGCAGGAAAATCATGCAACTTAGGTATAAATATTTTTCTTAGCAACTATCAGATCGATGCCAATTAAGTACATCTCATTTTACATTAATCGTACCTACCTACTTTCCTAATTGAATTATCTACTCTTATCTATATCATAATTATTAATTATAAAACGGTATTTAATTAACAGCTTACTCAATTAGCATGTAAACTGCTTAAATATGGTGATATACTTAATGCACTGATTTAAATTGCTTACGGCCTAATGGAGAAGTTTTAAAGTGGTGATATTAAACTGTTGAAGTTGATATTATTATGATGTTAAAATTAAACAAAGATTACTGAATTACATGATTATTTATTTATTTGCACCGAGGGGACATCTTTTACATTTTAAAGTTTTAAATCAAGAGAAGTAAACAGTGACAGTTGTCAAACTCAATAAAATGACATTTAATACAAATTGACTGTCACAGATAACAAAATGCCATAGATTATATTATGTGTCTCTAACATAAATTGCGCCGGGCAGAATGCGCTGATGAACAAACTTGAAGCTACTGCTATAATATCACAATACAACATATCTGAAATTTTACAAATTAATTTAAGTACTTATGAAATATTATGGAAGTTACAATTACAATGTTATGCCCTTTTATTTGATGACACATCAAAGTTAAATGACTAAAAATAACCAATGAGTAAATAACTTATTAAATAAACCCCAAACAAACATGTACTTAAGCTGTAGAAATTAGTTAAATTTAATGTAGCACTAAAAATGTTAAATGTTCTTAGAAAATTAACAATAAGTAACCTAATTACATATTATGCTCAATAATATTACATGTATTTATACTAACTTTATTATATAAATCTAACCCAAATCTTAGGATAAGAATGTAACAAATGGTATAACTCTCTTGGCATCGTAGACCAGTGAAGCTGGACCTACACTTCAGAAGAAGTCCTACGAGAAGCTAGCCACATTATATAAGGTAGTATCATCATCAACTGGAAGCACTACCACCTTGGATATAGCTCTTTCATGGAGCTTGCCATTACAGGTTCTAACTTGGACCACTCTGACCTTAGAATCAGAGCCAACATATACTTTAGATATAACACCTAGGGGCCAATATAATGGTGAAGTGTTTTGATCTCTTAATAACACAATCATTCCTACTTTTAAATTGGGATATTCTTTCATCCATTTGGTTCTACTATTTAGTGTTGATAAATATTCATTTGACCAGGCCCGCCAGAAATGCTGTCGTACTTGTTCGCATGACCTCCATAGCCGGAGCCTATGAGTAGGAATATTTTCAAGATTTTCCTCAGGATGTGAATTTAATGGACACCCTACTAGAAAATGCCCTGGTGTTAAATATGAGTAATCATTAGTGTCTTGAGATAGAGGCATCAAAGGTCTTGAATTTAATATGGCCTCAATTTGACAGATTATTGTATTAAACTGTTCAAAAGTATACTTGGTAGAGCCTGTTACTCTCTTTAAGTGGTGCTTGGCTGAACGGATAGCCCGTTCCCAAAGTCCCCCATGGTTGGGGCTGTATCTTGGAATGAATTTAAATGTTATGCCTTTGGAAGACAACATATTTTGAAATTTATTTTGAAAATCATTAGAATTCTGTAAATTATATAAAGACTTTAGTTGGTTGTTAGCTCCTTTTAGAGTTGAGGCGTTATCGCTATAAATAATTGATGGAACTGATTTTCGTGAAATATAGCGCTTAAATGCGGACAAAAAACTATCAGTAGACATATCTGAAACCACTTCCATGTGTACAGCCTTAGTGGCCATACAAACAAATACGACAACATATCCTTTTGTTGAAGTAGCCCTTCTTAAAGTGGAAACTTTAATGCTAAATGGTCCGCAATAATCTAAACCAACATTTTGAAATACTCTGCCAGGAGTGACTCTATCTTTGGGTAGGGAGCCCATCAACTGTTTGGCACTCTCTGCCTTAAATCTTTGACAAATTACACATTTATTAATTACACTTTTAATTTCTCTTGTTGAATTAATTAAATGATATCTCTGTGATAAACTACTAGAGACTAACTTTAAACCAGCATGGAGTAAAGTCAAATGTTCATTTCTAATTATAAGCCTTGTTACATGAGCCTTACTGGGTAATATTATAGGGAACTTTTTTTCAAATGAAAGTGAAGAATTTTGCAACCTCCCACCCACTCTCAACAAACCAATTTTATCTAAAAAAGGATGTAAAGACTTTAAGTGAGAAGTTACATTTTGATTTTTCTGCAAGCATCTTATTTCATCACTAAAATAAATATGCTGCAGTCCTCTTATAATCATATGTAATGAATTCTTCATTTCCATTGCAGAGATGAAATCTGTGTTAAAGGAATTTCCCTTACATTTGTTTACAAATCTCAACATGTAACACACAATACGTTGTAATTTATATAAATTTGAATAATTTGTATAGAGAGGTAAAACATCAATACTGTCAACATTACTGGAACACACATTTGAATCCACACTTTCATAATTTTGTTGTAATGGAATTTCAATTATAGACAAATATAAATTATATGGACCTTGATTTTGTAAATAATCTGGGCCATGCCACCACAATTGATTTGTGTGAATGGTGTTTGCATTTGAACCTCTTGACAAAATATCAGCTGGATTTAATAAACCTGGTGTATGAAACCATGTCATATCAGATGTCAATTTAACTATCTCTTTTACTCTATTACCAATATAGGCTGGGAGCTTTATTGGAACTGAATTTAACCATCCCAAGACAATGTTGGAGTCTGTAAATAAGCTTATGTTTTTAATATCTGGAAATACCGAAGAAACTTTGACCATCAGGTTACTGAGTAATAGAGCTCCATTTAACTCAAGTTTTGGGACTGTTAACTTCGAATTCAACGGTGCTATTCTGGACTTTGAACAGAGTAAATTAATTAGATATTGATCACCTACTTTAACTTTAATATAAATGCAGCAACCATAAGCTTCGTTACTTGCATCACAAAATCCTATCAGTTCAGATTCATCACAATCAGACAATTGCACATTGCGTGGAATCAACAATTCCTTCATATTACAGATTTCATTTTGAAATGAATGCCAAATTTCAGCTAAATCATTGGGTAAACAGGCATCCCAGTCCAGGTTACGCTGCCAAATCTGTTGCAATATTAATTTGGCTTTAACAACAATTGGACCTGCAAAACCTAAAGGATCAAAAAATCTACTTATGGAGCTTAACACACTTCTTTTAGTAGGTACTTTGGGAGAATCAACCTGGCTGCCACTAACTTTGAACACGTCATCCCTTGTGTCAAAAGACAAACCTAGTGTTTTTACTACCTGCGATTCCTGATCTAGATCCCGCTGTGAGAAGCCGAGCTTTTCGTTAGGTATATCTGAAATTAAATCTGAACTATTGGAGCACCATTTGTGCAACTGAAAATTGCCAAGTTTTAAGAGTTCAATAAGTTGAGTTTTTAATATTTGAGCTTCCTGTATAGTAGGAGCTCCACATAAAATGTCATCAATGTATGAATTTTGTAATATTGCCTTGCTGGCTAGTGGAAATGTATTGCCAAATTTTAAAGCTAGTTCTACTAGACATCTTGTGGCTAAATAAGCTGAACTTTTTAAACCATATGTTATGGTCTGCAATTGTAAACATTGTAGAGGTAAATCTGTACTTTCTCTCCAGAGGATGTTTTGCAATACTCTGTGCTCTGGGTGAATTAATATACATCTGTACATATGGCGTATATCACACATTAGCACAAACTTAAATGTGCGAAACTGCAACAATATGTCAAATAATTGTTTTTGGACAACTGGTCCATTACATAACATGTCATTTAAACTAGGACTACTGTTATGTTTATTATGACACCTAGCACTGCCATCGAATACGGCGCGCAATGGGTTTGTCTTTTTATCCATGCGTACTACTGCATGGTGGGAAAGATAATAAAGTGGTTGGTCTACATCATTATTTATATTAATTGGTATTACCTTGGCATGACCTAACCTAATGTATTCATTTATAAAATCCTTGTATAAATTATAAAATGTAGGATCCTTTGAGAAACGCTTCTCTAAATTATAAAATCGCTGCAATGCGATTGCAAATGAATCATTTGTATTTATATCTGTTAAACTCACCTTAAGGGGATATTTAACAGAAAATGTATTATCTTGTAATTGAACTGATTCTTTGAATATAATCTCACTTTGCTCATTCTCTGGCAAAGCTTCAGAGTATACCTCAGGTACCTTTTCTGTATCCCAGAACCTTTTCACTACGGAATCCAGATCAGTATCTACAGCTGTATGCAAGGAGACATTAAAATTGCAACAAGGAGAAGAAGGAAAAGAATCACCTGAGATGACGTATCCAAACCTTGTGTTGAGCAGTATGGGGTCAGAAGGTCCTCCTTCGATTTTCCCATTTTGTATAACTTGAAAGAAGATGTCAGCTCCAAGCAGTAGATCTATTTGACCTGGAATGTTAAACTCAGGATCAGCTAAAGGCACTGACTTTGGTATTAAAATATTATTTAAGTCGAATTTTCTTTGGGGCAGTGGTCGAGATATTTTATCAATGATGGAGCAAGTTATATTACATTTATAATTTTGAGTCATAGAATGGATGGTAAGATTGATTGCCTTATGGGTTGTATTTATATTATTACCTATAGTGGCAACATTATTTTGAAGATTGAACTGCTTTAATCCTAACTTGTAAGCAAGACTAGACGTGCAGAATGAACTCTGACTCCCTGAGTCAAGTATCCCCCGGGCAATAATCCTGTCTCCGGTGGAATTGCTAATCAGCACCTTAACAGTTGGCAGTAGAACCTTGGTACCCAATGACTTATGTGAATGTAAGTTTACCTCCGGACTACAATCTGAATTGTCTGACTCTGGAACCCTGACCTTTAATCCCTTTTGACACAGTAAGGAATTATGCAAATAATCCTTGCACTCACTGCAACGAAAGCGCATATAGAAACGACATTTCTGTTTATGATTAGATAAACAAATTTTGCAATAATTATTTTTATTGACATACTCTACTCTATTATCAACTGACAGCAAATTAAACTTAGGACATTTAAATAATTTGTGGACTTGACCTCTGCCACATAGCTGGCATGTTTTGTTTTGATTGACTGACTGATGAACACCTGCAAGGTTGACCGATTTTGATTTAGTTTTATCAATATTATGCGAGGAGGTAGCTTCCATTGAAGCTGCCCTCTTTGAAATAAAATCTAATAAATTATCTAAAGTTGCTATTGTTGAGGTGTCTCGCTCAGCATGAAACAATCTAATTGTTAACGGATCAAGTTTCCTTATAAGAATGCATACTAGAAGAGGTCCCCATTGCTCAACGGGTTGCTTCAAGTTCTCTAAAGCTGATGTATGCTGCCTTATACGGCTCACAATATCGCGCAAATTGGAAGCTGTACCCTTTTGAACAATAGGCAGATCCAACAAAGTGTTTATATGACTATTTATTAACAATGAAAGGTTGTCATACCTTTTATTAAGTAGGTTAATTGCAGATTTATAAGAATCATTACACACCGGCAAACCTTCGATGAGTTGAAGTGGTTCAGCAACTAATAAACTCTTTAAGTAATAAAACTTTTCAACACTTGATAATTTACTGTCTTTGTCAATCACTGCACTGAACAAGTCCATGAACTGCTTGTATCCACTTATGTCCTTTCCGTCATATGGCTTAATATTAATAGGAGGAAGATGAACTCGCTGTTTGACACATGAATTACCACTCTGTCCTTCCTGCTCCGCTGCACGCTTGAGCTTCCTGAGCTTGGAGCAGAGTGCGAGGTATCGCTCTTCGATGATGCATGTCTCGTCATCCTCTTCTCCCCCGCCTTGGCAGAGTATGTCAAGTTGAATTTGCTGAAATTTCTGGTAATTACTAGTGAGGCTTGACTCGCGCACCTCAATATCGCTGAGGTCAAAGTCCTTATCTTGGTTGAAATAGGCTTCTAAACGTGTGATTGCTCCTTTACACTGCCCTCTTGCACTTCGGAGACGTTTAATATCTTCTAAAGGCATCGTGGAGACCTGTTCGCGTCTGCGGCGAACGAAATATGGAAGTTGTGACGAAGAACTGCTTGGCTATAACCGCGTGGCTGCCAGCGTACAACTACGCCTTTAAATACCTCCTTTGCGTGAATTATTAGTAAATCCTTTAATATTGGCCCCCCGGCTGTAAGATGTCCTCCGGTGCAGGTTGTATTTTTTATGTTGTGGGTCCCCTCGGCGCTTGTGAACAAAATTTAATGTTGCGCAATAATGGCGGCACGTGCTTTTAAGACTCGAAAGTTTATCAAAATACTAATTTTGCACTAATTAAACTGAATTTCTATATTTTCGGCACCAAATGTTGAAGTTGATATTATTATGATGTTAAAATTAAACAAAGATTACTGAATTACATGATTATTTATTTATTTGCACCGAGGGGACATCTTTTACATTTTAAAGTTTTAAATCAAGAGAAGTAAACAGTGACAGTTGTCAAACTCAATAAAATGACATTTAATACAAATTGACTGTCACAGATAACAAAATGCCATAGATTATATTATGTGTCTCTAACATAAACTTAAAAGTTATTATACCTACTTACAAATAAAATAAAAATAAATGAAAGCTAATAGGTATAGCTCGCAATGTCTATTCCCTCACTTTCATAGTCTAATGGGAAGGCAACCCGATTCGACAGGAGAGAGATCAGCTGGTAGAATTGTATGTAAATGATTGCTCTGATTGGCTGAATTTATAGCATTTTTAGATATTTCCACCAGTAGTGTCCAACCAAACTTTCGGCTACGGCCACCATTGGCCAAAAATACCTACCACTTTCGGCCAAAATGGGTCGAAGTTTTGATCGAAGCTGAAGGTTTCTAGCATGCGCAAAAATAAACGGACTGTTGTATCTAAATAAAACAGGGCGATGAAAGAGTCGACACGCGGTGGATAGGAGATTACCAGTAAATAACCAAATATTGGAACTTAACCAACGACCAGCGTAGCAATGGATGGATCATGCGTCATGCTCGTGAACGGGTGCCACCAACGGGAATGGGTCTGCTTTGGCTGCCCATCATGACATGCGTTGGATTGGTGTACCTACGTATGCATTAGTTGATTTTTGAAGCTTTATTGTGGAAGCACTGTATATAGGTGCATAGCATAGCTTTATAAAAATTTTTTTTTTTTTTGAAAAGAGCAACTGCTGAGTTTTTTGCCGGCTCTTCTCAGCAGAATCTGCATTCCGAACCGGTGGTAGATTTATGACGTGTCATAAGAGCTACAAGTTAGCCTACATGAAATAAATTAATTTTGAATTTGAATTTAACCGGATTTATTCATTGAAAATTCATAAATAATATAAAGATACAATCAAGATGAAGAAAATCGTCTAACAAAAAAATTCTGAATGTAAAATGCTTTTAATACCACATCCGCTGTAAATTATTCGCAAGGATGTCCTTAGTAAATACCTACACGTATACATGCACTTCGCTGCATTTTCAAAGGGAATCCTTTGATCTCGACTGGACTTTGTTATGGCGTTCGCGGGCGGCGATAAATTGAGTCGATTTTACTGCAAACACTGTATCAATAATTTTGCCAACTCGAATTACATTGCGGCACATCGATATCGATATTTTATGTAGTCTTTATTGCGAAACGATTGAATTATGTTCTTGTTGATTAGCTGTGACATGTTACTTACTTAAATATTCTGGGCTCTTTCACTTACCCATGCTAAGCTTTAGAATGTAGGTAGATACATACGAGTAGATAGATACCTGTCTACCTAATGCACCTCTCAAAATGTTTATGAAGGTAATTTATACCTACAAATATATAAAATGAAGTGTCTGTTTATAATGTCAAAATAACAGCTTTTTACTACATATACCTACCTATATGAAAGTAAGTAAATACGGTACCTACTTAAAAAGTACAATAAAAAAACAATTTTTAAATTTTTGTCTGTCTGCTTTTATGTATGTCTTTGTCTGTTTGTTCCGGCTAATCATGGGGACTGCTAGACCGATTTTAACAGGACTTTCACTGGCAGATAGCTGATGTACCTAATTAGGAATAACTTAGACTAATTTTTCAAAAAAGGAGTTGTGTCTTCGTATATATTATAAACATCGATATCTCCGAGATTTCTGAAACGATTTTCGGATTTTTTTTCTAAATCGATTGAGAAACATTGAAAGATGGTTTCATAAAAATATCGGGTTCCAAATCCTTAATCCTGATGAGTTAAGGACTGTCGATTATAGATATTGTAGGTACCTACCAAGTAAAGACTTTATCGTTAAACTCCAGGACCTAACTCAATCCTGGGGCTAGGTACAAGGAACCACACTCCTAAACCGCAGAATACTTTGGTAGGTAAAAATGCAGGTAATACCTACCTACCTAGAGGTACTGACTACCTACTACTAACTTTCTTACTAAAAATATGCAAATATAATTAATTATAAGCATGTACTATTACCATACCTACCACCAAATTGGTTAGGTAGCCATACGGTCTTACTCCTATGATAGATACCTAAATAATACCTACCTACCTGTAAGGGTACCATGAATGCACCATGATTTAAAAATTCCTTAAATAAAGTAAACTAGGAACTTATTAAATACCTTACATAAGGTAAAGAGTCATATAATCTTGCTAGAAATATTATTCCTAATAAGACAAGAATTATAAACAGCGCAGGCTAGAACTAAACTGGCACAACCAACTAATTTACTGTAAAAATCTTATTGTCGTTTATATTTAAATAAATATAAAGCTAATTTATTTAAAAAAAAAAAATTAAAATGTACTAAAATATATACTTAATAAATCTGCAAATCTTAATTAATGGAAAGGTAAAAACAATAGATAAATAACAACATTTTCATACTTGCCGGTAACCCTTTAATTGCTAATGATATTATCACCACATATTCTTCAAATAATTATAAAAAACACCGTTAAAATTAGCAAATAACAAATTTATTAAACTTTTCTCAAAAACACACGTAACTTTAACAAGAGAATAAAAACTAGTTTGACATTTTAGGCCTAAACAGAGGAGGCGGCGGCAATCGGCCGACGGCGGCCATCTTGTGGCGCTGCCGTCGCTCCGCCGGGCGTGCTCATTGGCCGAATGACGTCACGAGCACTACATCGGTCCACCATTGCTACGAATTTACAAACTTATCTGTTACATTAGAATACACAGATCTAACTCCTAACTCACTGAATTTAAGGCTAAATCAGTTGCATGTATAAAAAGTGTCGTACTTTATGCATCTATGCTCTTGAACCGGCATTCTTATGCTTCAAGTTATCGTTTTGGAACCTTTTAGGATGCACCCTAATCTGGTAAGGGAACATTTTAAATCCAAAGTGATAGACGACGACGCGTTAAGATATTTTGATGGCCCGCCGAGTATAGTCACCTAAATCTTTTAATGGTGCTTAACAGGTTATTTTTAATTGCTAGATGCTTGATTCTCATTGATTTTAAAGGGTTATGATTTTATTTAGTCCGAATAATCTGATCTAAATAACAACAATATTACATTCAAGATTAATTAGGTAGGTAACCTACTCCTTAATGTGATTTAAGAATATCTATTTGCCCATGATTAAGCATCTATTTAATTATGTAGAGTCGTCATGAATAGATAAAATATAGGTAGATATCCATCTACTGTAGAGTTTCCTAACAAGGTAGCTTAGTAGTAGGTACTTTCTAAGATATTTCCTGTCTATATTTTAAGTTTTAGGTTAAGCCCTTTCTCAGTAAACAGGTAGGTCAACCTACCTACTTACACCTTACATAAGTAGGTACTTAACCTACTTATACCTTATAAGTTGATAAGTATTTAAAAAAATATTAAATACAGTACCTAAGATTATTTATTATTTGAAAGACAAATAGGTAGGTCTACGATCAAGTATAGGTACCTAATCAAGTAATCACAGACTTAATCAACTAGGTACCTAACCTTTTTTTATTAATAAATAAATACTTACTTAATAATTTATCGAGATAAAACTTTATTATTTATGTAACAAGTTACTTATCTCATCTTATCTACGCAACAATTTTGAAAGACTCTTTCCTTTAATTAAGAGCGTTATCTAACCAATCAAGGCATTTAAGGGAGAGTTGGTAACTTAAGATGGAAAAGTAATCAACAAGCGGTAGGTGCCTACCTACCTAACTACATTTTTTTTTCTACTAACGTATCGACAATTAAGAGAAGAATAACTTATAGACACGAAGTAATTTTGGTCTCTCACGTCAAAAACTTAATTTATTATAACAAAATTACATGTCCATGTGCCTCCCTAATGAAGTTCCGTAATATTTTTATCCTAAATAATTAAAAGACCACCGTGCGCCTTAACAACTGTATCTGGCTTTGTAATGCCGACTGTAATTTTTCCTTTTCCTACAATTTATTGTTATAAAAATTGGAATAAAAATATTGGACGGGCGGAGGGATATGCGCATCTGTTCTTTCTTTTTTTATTTATGTGATTGCTCTACAGATTAGTCCCATATATTTGTAATTTTTATTTGAAATCGCAAAGTTATGGTTATTATCAACGATTCCTTTCGTTGGTTACGAATGTTTTAGTCTTGTATCTAACTACCTGCTTAAAGATTTATATGTTTCATCTGTAAGAATATCTTATAGGATCTCTGTGGCTATTACAAAACAGATCTACCTATCTAATTAAAAAATCTTTTAGAAACGATTTATTACCTAATATAGATTTATTACCTAATAGGTAGATATAGGTAATAAATCGTTACTATAATTGAATAATATGTACCTACTAGGTATAGGTAATTGAATTCAATACTTCTTAATCATTTTTTTTTCTATGTTTCTTAAAAATTTTGTTGCGTAGGTATTTTCCAGAAATAATACCTACCTAAGTCGGGTGAGAAAAACTATTGAATAAGAAAGCGTAACACCGATCAGACATCTACATACATACACTGTTATCCTACTAGGAATAAAATTATCGCCATCTGAAATATCTACATAGGTATAAATTACGATTGTAACATAACATCTTGAGCGTAAAAGCGTTTCCGTGGAGGTCATTGCACCGACTATTTTTACTCTCCCAAACCAGCTGTCTTATTCCAAAGTCGTAAGAACTACATTTGTGCTTTGCAAATGCGTATCTATGTAGACGATCACAGATGCAGATATTCGTGTGACGTATGACATGGCCTTGACCCAACATGACGGATTCCGTCCTTGCGGGGTCGTCGGCTTTAGATAGCTATGTAGGTTGCTTATTTAGCGTCTAGTCTTATCTGTACTGTGCCTATATTTGCTACGCCATGTGATACAAGCGTCACATAACTAGTTCGTTGTTGACAATCACCTAAATCCAACTTACCGAGCTATTTTCTCATGAAGTTTTCCGCATAAGTATTATTTGAATAACGTCAAATAACTTCTCAACTTCTTTGTAGGAACTCGAAGAAAACTTGTCCAACGAGTTATCTATTTCAACGAAACTACTGCTACTATATATATAGATATACTAGATATACCTACCTATGTAGGAATGATAGGCATGTTTCTTTGAATAAGTAGGCACGAATTGATAACTATAGCTAATAGTAGTAGTGGTCTATTAAAAACCCAATAACCTTAATATATGAAATCATAGATTGTAATGGATTTTAACTACTTATATAATAGATAATATTTGCTTATTAATTTTATAACCGCCTATATTTTGTAATAGAGAACGTATCTACGTTCTCTCGGGTAGGTCTCCAAGACTGCGAAACCTTGGATTTTATGGTAAATAACTTAGTATTTAGCATATTAAATTGTAAATGCGTAAATGCTTTCTGCAACATTGTTAGTAATAGCTCACGAGATAAAGTAAAGCCCTACATCTACCTATTCCTTTACTCTGTATGAGCTACCTATAGGTAGGTAGGTACATTATTCTCTTTGCACGTTTTTGCTGAACTCTACCACATGTACCTATAAGTAGATATGTAATTGCCCCTTACAAACTTCCAAGGTTTTGTAGCTTGTTCGTTTCGACAGATTTTTCTGCATCATGTGTTTCAGAAAGAAAAAGTTATAGGTAGGTACATTGCATTTAGTTGAAGTAAAAATGTAATTTTACGAATTCTTTAATTCACTTATCTACCTACTGCAAATGTTCAACAAAATAAATAGATCTACTTCCATCTTTCTTATCATGATTGAACTATCATCTTTCACATACCTTCCTATCTATCTGATGATTATAATCATTACGTAATCCTATTATCCTATTTCCTATTTTTATTTTTTATTAATATTATAAATGCGAAAGTTTGGATGTTTGTTACTAAATCACGTCGCAAAGACTGAACCGATATGGCTGAAATTTGGCCCAGAGGTAGATTATAATCTGAAATATCACATGGGCTTCAGTTTTTGTCCTTAAAAATTAAAGAGTTAAGGATCAAAAACCCTTAAGCCACGCGGACGAAGTAGCGGGCATCATCTATTCATTGATAATGTCAAGTTGACCCTCCTACTGATTTATTTGCTTACCTACCTAGTTGCATAAAAACATATTTAAACTGTCTGCTTTATGAAGTTGTCTACAATAATTAAGACAAATACGGTCTTGTTAATTCAATGTTCTTTGGAATCATTTGATATCTGCTTACGAAAAATTATGGCAAAATGCACTTCTGCTCTCATCTTCGCCTCTAATTCAATGTACCTATTGTGCATTTTGCATTGACTTTTAAATGTAATACGTTGAAAACTTTGGTCTTCAAAGAATGTGGCGATCAGAATAAATTAGTACCTAGGATCTTAGTGCTAAAGTGGAGTCAGAATTCTATTTGCATTTTTATCTGCGAATTTCATCACATTAGCATTTCATTTTCTTAATAAATTTATGTGGGACTTTTGGAAGAGCTTTTCAAAGCACATTGTTTCTATCAGTGAACTAGTGATGCATTAAAGTAATGAATTTCAGTCAAATCAAACAGTCGTTATTTTATCAATGAGATGAATAAAAGAACATTACTAATGACTAGAATCAGTCAGATGATAGGTAAGTACTCCACTTAACCTCTGACTAACAAGTAGGTATCTATACAAAATTTTATAGGTGTGTGTATGTCTGTCATGTATGTATAGTTTGTCCACGCATTTCTCGGAAACTTATAATCAGATTGTGATTTGTTATTTGCTTACATTTAGGTACCTACTTCAACTTAGGTAACACAAAAACTTCGGTTTGAAGTCGGTTTAATTTTTGTTTACCATGCTACCCGTTAATACCACATAGATAGTAACATTATGTAGGCTAGCATCTACCCTGACATACCTACTTATGTACTTCCTATCAAAGAAAAGTAGATAGGTACCTAGGTCGGGTCGTATTCCTGTTCCCTTTCAGCGTTTGTTTTTTCCGCTCAATAAGAAAATGCTGGGATCGTCGGAATCCTCTTTGTTGTTTGTACCATCTCTGTAATTGAAGTTTCAAATATAAAGGGAATTTTCAGTTACATTTGCATTTGAAATTCAAAAGGGCATCATTTTTGTATACCTGCCTAAATTAGCATAGTTAGGTGTGTTCTTATCTAATAAACAATATATGCTTCTTGTCTAGAATACTAGAGTAAAAATAGATTTATAAAAAAATATTTTATATTGCTAAAAGATAGGTATTTATTTATATGCCTAATCAAATGATCTACATCAAAAAATTTATCTGTATTATAATAAGTACTTACCTACAAAGTTTTCAACGGGCTCTTAGAGAATAGTTGAATGAACTCCTAGAATCTAATTATTCCGAATATTGACTTTACCGATATAAAACTCAAAGCTCGGAAGATATTTTTAAATAGGTTCAGGTAACAAAACATGATTCCATACTAAAACGTGATTCCTTAACATAGAGCGTAATATCAGTTACAATAAATTAGTCCAGTACTTTATTAACTTTAATAAAGCACTCACTTTGGGCTAACAAATTGCTGGCAAGCACATTGTATTCAATTCAAAGCGCAGGTATTTGACCGACTTGCCACTTGCTCTGAATGTAATGAGCTTATATCAATAGAGGACATACGAATTTTATTGGATAAATTATTGTATTATTAATAATATTTAGGTATCCACTTTATGAACAAAGCAGATTGGCGTGATGTCTTTGTGACCCTACCCTACATATTGTAGGGTACCTACCTATACCTACTAATTTAATTTTATCATAAGCAGTTAGGTATACATTATGAAAAATGATATTTCTTAATCCTATTTCAAAAGCATTTTTTAAGCTTTCTGTTTATTTGGAGAGGAGATAAGAATATTAGTAGATATTATTAGTAATACCTATTTATTAAAAAAATGTATAAAATGTTATAAAAAATTATATATATTTTAACCCACATAAATAAAATAAAATAAATAAAATAGCCATTTATTCTACTACCAATCAAATAATCCACCCACTCTATAGGTTAGGTTTTTATTTGATAATATGTACTATATTATTGAAAACTAACTGAGTACTTAAAATCTACTTCGACATCTTATTAATCGATTCCTGATTCACAGTTTTGTTTTTTAGAAATAGAAATAGAAATATTTTTTATTCAAATAAACTTTTACAAGCACTTTTGAATCGTCAATGAATCTACCACTGGTTCGAAATGCCTTTCCGAACCAGTGGTAGATTTGAAAATGTTTTTAAAGGATAAGTAATTTATATTTGAAATTGGTTGATTTTTTAATGTTTCAAACATGTGTCGTAAACAACTCCTTATAGCACATTTCAATTGAACTGTTCAATGTTCATGCGAGTATCAGTGTGAGCTGCAATTGAAATCAATTTATTGCCACTTCGAAATCTAGTAGGTAAGAGGATTGCTGCAAGTATTAATGAAACAGAAATAACCTCTGTTTCTGCGTCTGAAGGGCGACTCCTTGTGTAATTTTATTAATTACATACCATATAAATTGCAGAACGTGACTTGCAGAGTCATTGCATGGACTTCGGTAGACATCGACGATTTTGAACTTGCCAAAAATACCAGGAATGAACAGACACTACGAATTCGGAATACTGATTAAATCCACGGTATTGTTTTCGTTTTTTTTTTTTCACTTTCGTCCCGGTGACTCCGAAGCCGTGGACCTTTTGAATTTTTCATGGCGTTCTTTATTGGAATTTCTTATGAGCTCTGTTGATAACTACGCTTAACGTCTATCTATATGATCGAATGTTTCTGTCAAGGAAGGAAGTTTCGCCAATTATGTGCGTCATTAGCATACATTTCGCATCCAATACGACGCTCCTTTACGAGCACCCAAATTGCTTTTATTCGTCTAATAAAAACAAACGACTAAATATTATCAGTTATAAAGTCACATGAAGAGATGTTACGGATATATTACGCTGTAACATAAATATTGCGGGCTGTGATGAAGAAAAAATATTATACCTAGGTTCTACCTATATTTTAAACAAATTACGAGTACCTAGCACAGTAATTTTCGTTTCTAATGGTAAACAATGAAATAACTCAAATAAATTATTTGATTATCTGTAAATAGGGGAATACCAAAGAAGAAGAAAATATGTTCACGACAACAGCAACATGAAAACGCGTCAAAATCAATGAAGAGCAATAAAAATACCAATTAATAGAAAATTTCAAATATTCCGACCGTCTTCGTATCGATTGTAAATTATTGAACGGTATGATTATACAGCAGCTATCTCTTTTGGATATAATATTATGATACCTAAATATGGGAAGGAATTAGAAAAAGCAAACATTATTTACAGAATTTGTAGCACATCTAATAATAAAATATTTTATTTATCATACCGAAGCTACAGATAGGTCTACATTTGCGTATTTTTATAGTGGGCTAAATAGAGCCGAATGTCATCAAAGGCATTGAAAGAGTATCTTGCTATTACTTTAGAATCAAAATATTAACAATAGGTTTCATCAATCGAAAAGTTTTTTAGGATACAAAAATAAAACACCATTAGCTAATGTAAACTGGGTGTGGTTTGTAAAAATAAAGAAGGCGCTACACTAAAGGCATGAACCAAACGCGGACGAAATACATACGATTCAAAATAAAATAAAAATAAACTGAACGTAGGTATTGAGTGTTTTATTGCTTTTAACATCCAATTAAAGTTACAAAAGCCACCTGCACATGGGCGTTACTGGGCAGTGAACAAAGGGTCTCCTCTCGAACGAAAAAAGTTTAGACTTTAAACCTGGGTCACCAAATGGTAGATCACGGTCCGATTCCGGACCGCTGACCTATTTTGTGCGGACCTTAAGTATACCCTAAAAATAACTAACACTTAATCCGAAAATATAAAAGAAAAATTAGCAATTAATTTAATTTAGCTCATATGTTTAGCTTGCACGATCTTTACTCTAGACTTCAGACAAATAGTTCGAAGTAAAAAATGTCATTTTATCATGTCAATTTTTATTTTTGTTAATTATTTATCTAACTAATAACTGTGTATTTCATAATAAATAAAAAATTATTGAGGTTTCTTTTAGTCTTATTTCTTAATTGATATTTTTAATAGATACCTATAGGTTGCTAGTTGCTAGTAATCGTCTAGCAAACAGACATATTATTTCCCAGTCATATTATTTTTTTACTCGGTCTCCCAATGAAACTAGTTAGTTTTCTTGAAGCAAATAATTCTTTTTTAATACGAAAAAAAACTAATTTGTGGTCCCTGCTTCAAACCACAGAAGATCGAATTTGCAGACTTCATTTCATTCTTAACTTTTGATGAATATAAAAAATAGCCTATGCAAATTATTCAAATAGCATTTTTAGAAAAAAAAGTTCGAGATAGGGTACCGAATTTACTGATACGAGAGAATGTAAGTTCAGACTTTTTCAATTCAATAACGTCACAAAAGCGCTACGTATTGTATTCAACAATCATCCGTAATGTTAAGACGGTGGGTACATTTTAGTTCTTTAACTTTTGTGTTTGCCATAAGAAATAAACTGATGTAGGACGTGCAAATAAACACGCTATTTTTATCGCCGCAAACCTTTATATAGTTGCGGTCGATTTCTCCTCTTTATCTTCTCAAAGCGGTGTTTGCTTTATCATGAATAAAAGGAAAGGTATGCGGGAGTCGAAGGAGTTTATTAGTTTATGTAGATAAAGCACCATAATCATTAGATAAAAATATTTTTTCGTATCAGAAATCTATCGTTGTTACATTAACATTCTCAGCCTTCTGACTGATGTAGTGTCAAGATCTACAAAGTTATAAACGAACATCTAATCATAAATATCATTAATAATATCAATATCTTCTTCTTATTTATCAACTAATAGACTTTCACAGCTTTACAAAGGTCTCCTGAATAAGCTTCAGTGCCTTTAATCTTGCGCCACCTATACCCTGCTACTCTATCTGATGTCGTCAGTCCATCTAGTGCAGTATCACCAGTTATCAATATAATATCAGACAGTATGATAAATCAAACGATATTAAAGCGTATACGAGATATGTAGGCATGGTCCTACTAAAAATCTCTTAGGATTAACAAAAATTCGTATTAAGTATAATCAGTGACGTGCACACAGGGTAGGCATAATGCGGAAAAATGATATAAAATGGAGAAAATCGCCAGTACGAGTTATAAAAACTTAAGGGTAGTGTTCAAGCAGAAATGAAACGTTTTCCTAAAAGCACTGCTATTGGTCCACGTATGTCCGTCATCAGTCGTCCAACGTCAATTAACGTCAAATTGTCATCATAGTCGTTATTCCATTCGAAATTCATACGAAACTTACGCACTGTAACTTTATCATATTAATACAAAGTTTTAACCGAATCCACGCAAGACTTTTTATTTAAAACGCAAAATACTTCGAAGAAAATCAAAGCGCCAACATAAGTGATCCTTCGTACCAAATCTACATACGACACAGCGACCTATGGACTTGATGAAGACTCAAGAAACGCAATTGAGCAGCCAAAGTTGACGAGATTACAACATCAAGACGCGCAGTTGTAACGGTCAACCTTTTCCAACATCGATCCATCCTTTAGGTTCTTCGTTTGTATAATATTGTGCTGAATACCGCGCTTAAAATCGTAAACGCATCCCGCGAACAGCAGGTAAGTCTTACCAGCTGACACGTAAGTACTCACACGTAAGTACTCCTTATTCTTATTTTCCTCCAAAATGACTAGCCGTGATAAATCACCACAATTAAGCCTTCCACATGAAAATCTAGACGTTATTTTACGTGATTTAACAAAGAAACGTGGCATTCTCAAAGGCAGATTAACGAAATTTAGTACATATCTAAATAGCTTCAACATAAAAGACGCAACGACGCAAAACAAAATTGATTTAAAACTACGCATTGAGGGTGCCACGAATCTATATCGCGAGTATAACAGCATTCAGTCGAGGATAGAGGAATGTGTCAGCGAATCTGATACTGATGATCAACTGACACAAAGAGAACAGTTCGAAGACTTCTACTACACGACACTATCCCAGGCTGAGTTGTTGTTGAAAAAGAGTGGTAGCAGTGATGGTGAGGTCGTAACTTGTTCCAAAACATGCGCAAATAACAGTCAGTTACGATCAGTTAAATTACCTACCATAACGTTGCCATCGTTTGATGGATCATACGAGCACTGGTTGGAATTTCGGGATACTTTTCAATCCTTAGTGCACAATTCGAATGAAATAACAAGTATCCAGAAATTCCACTACCTGAAATCGTCATTAAAAGGTAGTGCCGAGCTAGTCATCGACGCATTGGAGTTCACATCTGACAATTATTGTATAGCTTGGGAACTTTTACTCAAGCGTTATAATAATAGCAGGTTACTAGTGCATAATCACGTAAAAACGATATTTAACATTCAAGCGTTGAGTAAAGAATCCGCTGCATCGCTTAGGAACCTTAGTGACACTATTCTTAAGAATTTACGCGCTTTAAAAATCCTAGGTGAGCCTGTAGACTCCTGGGATACTTTAATTATCTATATCATTGTGTCTAAACTCGATAAAATCACTGAACGCGAATGGGAGCAATATAAAGGCACATTGACAACGAACAATGACGATTCTAAATCAAAGTTGAAGGTTGATGATCTAATTAACTTCCTAAAGAATCGGGCGGACATGTTAGAAACATTGCAAAGTTCACAGAACTCACACAATAGGGATTCAAAGATAACGAAAAATAACGCGAAGTCATCCACAAGTTCTCACTCGAAATGCAATGTTTCTAGCACTAATAAACCGCACGAACGTCGCTTCACTCCTAGGAAATGCTTTATGTGCAACGAAGACCATCAACTGTACGCGTGTTCAAAATTCATCAACTCTGATTTAGAAACGAAACTGAAATTTCTTCGCGATAACAAATTATGTGAAAATTGCATGAAAACTAGCAACCACAAAGCCGATTTTTGCAAATATGGGGGTTGCCGAGTCTGCTCACTGAAGCATAATTCGGCAATCCACCCTTCAGGTGGTTCAAATCATGCTCCATATGGCACAAAACCAAAAGATAGCACTAGCGGTTCCCTAGCGATGCACACGTCATTCGATGATCGGCAACTAATAAGCAGCGACGCGAGCGCAGGCCAGGAGTCATCCCCCGTCGCGCGTCTGTCCCCCGCAGATTCAATACTTACCTATGCAACAAGTGCGAAGTTAAACGATTGTCGCACTCATCGCTCATTAAGACCGGTCTTGTTATCAACTGCGCTCATCCAGGTACGGACTCAACGCAATATTTTTATACTCGCAACTGCACTCTTGGATAACGGTAGTGAACGCAGTTTCGTAAGCGAACCCTTTAGTGAAAAATTAGGGTTAGAGTTATTACAGTCCACTCACGAGATTAGAGGTGTAGGTAACTCCGTGACGCAATGTACTAAGTCGTGCGACATTGAGATAAAATCGCGCATATCTACTTACACCGCTAAACTACATTGTTTCGTATTGCCGCAAATTTCATCTACGTTGCCCGCTGTACACTATGAACGCGCAAGGTTTCGTATACCTAACAGTGTACAGCTAGCAGATCCGCATTTTCTTGATTCCCGACAGATCGATATGTTGATCGGTGCAGATACGTTTTGGGAATTATTAAACGAAGGTAATATAAGGCTACCTAACGGACCTTATTTACAGAATACGCATTTAGGCTGGATAATATCAGGACCTATCGTAATGAATACGCGCAACGATAGCATTATTCAGTGTAATTTTTCGCAATCTGTAGATACGCAATTACGTCAATTTTTGGAAATCGAAGAGCTACCTAGGGATCGGGATACGCGCACGGATGCGGAACGTGCTTGCGAAGACCTGTTCACTCGTACTACGACGCGCAATGACGAGGGACGGTTTGTTGTTAGCATTCCACTAAAGACATCTGCCGATCTTTTAGGCGAATCTTTTTCACAGGCGGAACGACGCTTTCTAGCATTAGAAAGGCGTTTACAACGCGCACCCGCTTACAAAAAGTTATATACATATTTCCTTCACGAATACGAAAGTCTTGGTCATATGACTCGCGTTACGACCTACGGAACACCTCATTATTTCATGCCGCATCACGGTGTGTTCGAAACTACTAACGCAGAGGTGTCTCGAATAGTCAACGAAGATTTCCACGTCGACGACATGATTACGGGTTCTAATGATAAAGACGATTTAGTTAAATTATGCGAAGAAACAGCTACGACGCTGCAAGCGGGCTGTTTCCCACTGCGCAAGTGGATATTCAATTTCACATCGTCGGAACCCATGATCACATCGTCGCCATGCGCTCACAAACAAATAAGTGGTGAGAATACAAATCACAAAACATTAGGCATTGGTTGGCTTAATGACAGTGACGAATTTTATTTTAACACGGAGTTTGAGAGTGATAGTAATCAACCTATAACTAAACGCATAATTCTATCATACGCATCTCAAATTTTCGATCCGTTGGGCATTTTAAGTCCATTCATTTTAACTGCGAAAATGTTATTACAACAGCTGTGGTTATTAAAATTGGATTGGGATGAGTCCGTCCCTGTCGAGATCGCTCGGCAATGGAACCGGTTTCTCGCGTCTCTTTCAATCCTGAAAACTATACGCGTACCTCGCTACGTCATGGATAGTAATTGTATGTATACCGAAATGCATATTTTTACCGATGCCTCGCAAAGCGCTTACGGGGCGTGTGTTTATATTCGAACGTTAAACGCAAAGAATCATACGGTCAAAGTTCGCTTGCTTTGTTCTAAAGGGAAGGTCGCGCCACTAAAAACTATTAGTATTCCTCGTTTAGAACTATTAGGTGCCCTTATAGGTGCTCGGCTGTATGATAAGGTTCGAAACTCGCTGCGTTGCACGTTTGACCGCGTAATGTTTTGGACCGACTCCACGATAGTCTTAGGTTGGCTGCGCATGTCACCAAGATTATTAAAGACTTTCGTTCAAAATAGGACGATCGAAATTCACGATTTGACGAAGGAGCTTCCGTGGCGTCACGTAAGCGGGAAGGAAAACCCAGCTGATCTCGTATCGCGAGGAGTTGTGAATCTCGAGGAGCTCACTTCTTCTAACTTATGGTGGGAAGGGCCAACCTTTCTTCGCGACAGTACATTTGACTGTGAAAACGTGCCTCCTTTTTATGCGTCAGAGGTTCAGTCAAATGACTTGCCTGAAACGAAAGGTAGTGACGTTACCGCGCTCGTATCCCGCGATAGTTCGAACTTTGAAGAAAAATCTATCATTGATTTCGAACGATTCTCTCAGTTCAACCGGCTGAGACGCGCAACTGCCTACGTTTTACGGTTTTTACATAATACGCGCAATAAATCAAATAGGCGTTCGGGCGTTCTTACCGTAGATGAACTGAGAGAAGCCGACAAATTGCTGACTAGACTGTCTCAACTGGAATCTTTTCCAGTCGAGTACAAGTCAATGGTCAACAATCGCGCGCTCAACAAGAAACATAATTTGAGTAAATTAAATTTGTTTCTTGACGAGGATAAACTACTGCGAGTCGGTGGTAGGCTAGACTATTCTTCAGAGTTCGACTACAATAAAAAACATCCGATACTACTGTCAGGCAAGCATTATTTCACGCTTCTTCTCTTCCGCCACGAACATAAGACGTTGCTACACGCAGCACCGCAGGCGCTTCTCTTTCACATTCGCGAAACTTGGTGGCCGCTTGCAGGCAGGAATCTCGCTAGGAAAATAGTTCACGAATGCGTTGTGTGCAAGCGCGTGCGAGGTCAAACGCTTACTCCTCTTATGGGGAATCTTCCTAGCGAAAGAATAACACCTACTTTTCCATTTGATCGATGCGGTGTTGACTATGCCGGCCCAGTACTCATTCTAAACAGGAAAGGTAGGGGTGCTACGACCACTAAAGCATACATCTGCATATTTATCTGTTTCGTTACGCGCGCTGTTCATTTGGAACTTGTTACCGACCTTACTACCAAAGCTTACTGTCTCTCGATTAATCGCTTTGTATCGCGCAGGTCGAAACCCTCAGAAATCTGGTCCGATAATGGCCGGAATCTGGTCGGACTTAAAAACGAATTCGCTCAATTTCTAGAACGCTGTAGTTCTGAAATTATAGATTACGCAAATCAGCAAAAAATTAAGTTTAAATTCATTGTCCCATACGCTGCTCATTTTGGAGGATTGTGGGAGGCAGGAGTACGCTCCTGCAAGTACCACCTTCGTCGTGTGGTGGGTAACGCGCATCTCACCTACGAAGAGTTCAGCACGGTATTAGCACAAGTCGAAGCCGTCCTGAACTCCCGTCCTCTCACCCCAATGTCATCCGATCCTAACGACCTATTACCCCTTAGTCCTGCTCACTTCCTGGTTGGCCGTACGCTCACATCGCCTGTCTACGAAAACCTGGAGGAGACGCCTACGCACAGACTCGATCGGTACCAGCGGGTGGAACAAATTCGACAACACTTTTGGAGACGCTGGTCGAAAGAGTATATCTCCGAGCTGCAAACGCGGACGAAGTGGAGGGAGAACACGCAAGACCTCAAACCTGACACTATGGTCATCATCAAAGACGACAACTTACCTCCATTACGGTGGCATCTTGGACGGGTCGTCAGGAACATTCCTGGGAAGGATGGCATCGCAAGGGTGGCGGAGATACAAACTGCAACTGGACTTGTGAGACGAGCGTACACTAAAATTTGCCCATTGGTTGACACAGAAGAAACCATCTTGGAAGCCAAGGGTTCCAAGGCCGGGGGCATATGTTCAAGCAGAAATGAAACGTTTTCCTAAAAGCACTGCTATTGGTCCACGTATGTCCGTCATCAGTCGTCCAACGTCAATTAACGTCAAATTGTCATCATAGTCGTTATTCCATTCGAAATTCATACGAAACTTACGCACTGTAACTTTATCATATTAATACAAAGTTTTAACCGAATCCACGCAAGACTTTTTATTTAAAACGCAAAATACTTCGAAGAAAATCAAAGCGCCAACAGGTAGGCTTTTTATAATTTGTACAATGCCTATCCTTAAGTTTTTTTTAAATTCGCACCGAAGATTTTTTCCATTTTGTATCATCTGCCTACCCTGTAAGTACATCTGTGCACGCCACTGAGTATAATCCGCATTATACCTAAGTTTTCTGAGTATTAGATAATTTCCTATACCTATTTATGAAAATAATATGTTTGTTTGTACTTGCTGAAGAAAACTTTTGATTCGTACAACATTCGTCCCTATAGTTTACGTCTTAAAATCATAACGAGCATGAAGAAAAAATAGCTCAGGACCAGCTTAGGACCGTACCTACCTACTATAATGCGACTAGTATTTTTTGCTTGATCCATAAAGTTTGCATGAATTTACTATACATCGCGTATAATTATAACGGCAATATTATTATATAATCCTAGCAGTAACTTTTAATAGAATTGATATTTATAGTTAATTTGGTATGACATTTATTGATGCTAAACGAAATACTTAATTTTGTGACTCAGTAGAGATTTTTCCATACTGATACGTATTACAAATTGCGCTATAAAAACCATTCTACGAGTCTTTAATAAGAAATGACATTGTGTTTAGTGAATAATAATATAACCTGTCTAACGTTCTGTCTAACTAATTTAAAATAGTATGCACGTTGGTATGTCTTAAATCTATTCTCGTATTCTCTTTTTTCTTATTATCAACGGCTATCCGTACCTACACTGCTAGAAAAAAGTTTTTTGTATAGAGCACCACATCGCTCGGCCTTACGCCGCCTGTACCTACCTATCCAGCAGTTCCGTGCGACTTTTCTGATCTTGTTGGCCCACCTAGTGGGGGGTCTGCCTAGGTTATACGGTAAGAGATTGCTCTCCAGACCTTCGAACTTTGTGTCCCACCCATCATTACTTCAGCTATGACTCGATGAGCTATGTCGGTACCTATCTATGTATTATGAAAGTAAATCCTTGAAATACCTATTGAAATTACAGTATACCTACCCATATATATTTTTTTGCTAGCGCTTGACTTCAACCTCACCTGATGGTAAGTGAAGATGCAGCCCAAGATCAATAGGTATAATCAGATAAGGCCAAAAAAATATTTCCGTCGTCTTCTAGTATCTAAGTTATAGGCACTTAAACCTGAAAAAACAACCGCAATAAGGGGAAAACAAAGCCTTTATGAAGTTGATTTAGTACCAAAACAGCGTCATTAGAGCTAATGATGTTGGTGTCTTCTGAAAATGTTTTCCTGTTGGAAACTTTACGAATAGTGGGTAATATAAAAATGATTTCTTTCTCCCTAAACTGCCTTTAAGAACTTAGTTATAAGATTCATATCGTTGCCTCAACTTGAGGCAAATTGAGGCTGCTTAGATGTGTACCTACCTACCTCTGCTATTCCTACTCGACTATTAGCTACGATGTACGCATGGGTTACATTGATGCTTCTTTAAGTGCGGCAAACCCAAAGTACGACAAAATAAATATATCGGTGAAATATGCCTTATGGCCGCTGCCTCAACTCATGGCTTGGAGATTTTCTTTTACCAGGTATATCTATACTAATACCTATACCTTCTAGTTTCTAGTTCATGGGATTTTGACAAGACTTTGCAGTATTAAACTTATAAACGTTACATTTAACACGACAAATCTCTTTTAATTTTTATTAGGTAGGTATTAGTATTTGATATAGAATGATGAAGGCCAACTTGTGACTCTTATGACAAGTCAAGACTCTACCATCGGTTCAGAAAACTGCTGAGAAGAGCCGGTAGACCATTCATTCTCGTGATATAAACCTATTTCCAGATACCCAAAAAGCAAAAAATAATAATATTATACCTACCCACCTATTCTATCGGTAAAGAAAATATTGAAAATGCAATATGGGCGAGACAAGTTCTTTCATTAAGTTTGGAAAATAAAAACAATACAAGTGAAAAGGGTATCGGATACGGTGCGCATATTCGCCGGAGAAAATTCCTATTATGATCCCTACCCTAAAGTCAACTACTGTATAGGTCAACGTTTGTATAGCGATCGTCTGCCATTCGTAGAGATGTTCGTGTATCTATCGATAATTTTATCGACAGGTATCTAATATCTATTGATTGATTAAGTAGCAATGGTATTCCGGTCACTCATTCGCAATGACATTAAAATTGCGATATTCAATACACTCTTTCGTTCAAGATCTGTTAAGTTTGATGTAATGAATCCCAGTGAATTACTGTGTGTTACAGCATTTGTTTTATTAGTTACTGTATCTTAAGGATAGAGACACATTTTAAGTTAACGTAAGAATCCTGTCTCATTTTAAACTACCCATAATACTGTTTGTTAAAACACTGTGTATAACTATTAGCTACACTGAATAAATAAATTAAAAATAAAATAGGTACCTTATTCAGATAATTACCTGAATCTCACAATGAAAGTACTCGTAGCTAGTAATAGTAAATGTTTTACTAGTCGAGCACATTGAAATGTCAAAAAATGCGTTTGAGAAAAGCGTGGTAGGTATAATTTTTATCGATAAAATAATTTTAAAAGAACGTCCCAACTCTACTATCGCCTTCCGCACACTTTCCCAAAGCGTATCGAAACCTATACACAAAGACACCAACACAGAGTTGCGCTCCTCTTATACAAAGCTTAAGGTACGTATTTAGACATAGTTTTCATCCACGACCAAGAGTGGAAATTTCAATAAAAATGCAAATTTTTCCCGAGCAATTTTCTTCTCACTACCGTGACCTCATTGGGTCCTTCTATATAATGCTGGGATTTTCTTATACACGTGCATTTTATACCCATGTATTTAAACTGGATTACCTTTCTATGTACATTTACATATTATCGACAATATGGGAATACCTATACCTACCTAAACTTTAAAAGATTGTGTTTTCAAGAGGTAAATACGAATTTTTTTTTCTTATAGCTAGATGAATTTTAAAATAATCAATTTCTTCCTCCTAATGCAAAATAGTTTTACTAAACAAAATTTTACAAGGCCATATTGAAATAACCGCCTCCTTGTAAAATTTTATTAATTATTATTTAAATTATATACTAATATACGCACAGATTTTTTTTTGTAACTGCTAAATAACAATATGGTACGTACCTAATTCTTATGTTTGTTTTTCTTTTCAATATAACTCAAAACTCAAAATTATTTATTTCATGTAGGCCAACTTGTAGCTTCATGTCGAGGTTTACTGTCGGCAAGTTCAGTATCTGACATAATATTTTACCTACCTACCTATATAACTTTGAGCCTCCCGCAGCCAAGTAAGGGATCATTAAATTCAATGATATCTCGCTATTATATTTAAGTGACACCATAAACAAGTTTTAATAGTTGTAATACACGACAAGCGCAAAGATTTGCATCGCATTTAAAAGTTTCCGCCTAGTTGGGGAACTCGGGGGTGCAAAGCGCGGGGAGCCAAAGAGGGCGGATTAAGGACATTGGAAGCGAGGAAAGAATACACAATTAGCTTTTTTCTACCTGCTATACGTTCAAACCAACTTAGTTTGACCTCTAAAATTGCGTGGACCGCGATTCTGCAATACAATTTTCGTATTGAGATAAATATCCGGAGACCGAGCGTAAACTGGACGGTCACTATACCAGGGATTTTTAAATTGGGTCCGCTATGCGACCGGAACTGAGGGGCGCGGATCGATCCCGGATAGACATTTGCTTTGTTCAAAAATCTAAATTCGGTACTTAGTATTCACGCGCGAAGGTTCAGTAGGCAGACATGGATCTTATATTACCTACTAAAGTTAGAGAAGCCAAAATAACGTTGCTTACCTAATACCGGTTGGAAGAATGTGAAAGAGCTATAAATTATTTAATTCTATCTAAAATGCGGCATGCTTATTTGCATATTAAAAAATATTTTATCGAGTAGTAAAAGTATTTTTATTTTTTTTGGGGCAATGCTGCCAGCATCTCGGTCAGATATGCCGCGCTACGATGACATCGATGAAGTTTTTGATTTGTTTTAGTTTTAATTTTAGAAGTAATTTAATAGATAATATTTGTTCATTATTTTAAGATTTTGTTTTACAAGTTTTAATTACGTTCTTTAAACTAAAGTAGGTAGTTAAATTACAAATTGCCGTCCTCGGAGAATAAAATGGTAATCCCAACAATGCACTATGGCGATTCCCATTTTATTTTCCGGGGACGGCGAAAAATTATTTACATAATTTCTTTCACAATTATCTACTTAGGCGTTTTATCAAGTTAATGTTTGGATGCTTGGGATATTTACGGGATTATAACTGATGTAAAATAAATTAATAATATCTAATAATAATAATAATAACCTGTATCAACTCACAAAAAAAAACGCTTAAACCCTACCTAAAGCCGTCTCCAACCGCCCCTATAACGGCCCCTGTCCTCACATCTAACCTATTTTACCACAACACGTCAGACAAACCACCATCCGAACGTGAGGGTAACTATCAAACATATCTAAGTATTATTTAATTAATTACACTCAT